>OY728140.1:678451032-679701032 GCA_963277665.1 Viscum album | reverse complement strand
TGCCTTTATCCAAGACTCGATAGCTGATGTACATCAATAACATTATAAAGTAGGAGGATAATTCTTTTCATACTCACTAGTCAGATTTTCCATCATCAGTGCACAACATGGAGCACCTTTCATTGAATGAATCAGACCTAAGAAACTATCATGGAGTAGAGAATCAATGATGATATTAGGTAGAATAGGAAGTGCCTCATGTAGTAATCCTGGTAGAAAGGATGGAGGATTAGGTCCAACCATGTCGAGATCATGGTCGTCACCACCCTCTTAGCCCACAATACAAGGACGTCATGGAAGAATTAGTCTACCAATTCAAAGCACAAACCTTAGAACAAGCTTGAATCATATAGAATGTAACACTAGAAAATGATGAATATTAAAAAAGTGTTCACTTCCTATGGAATAATACCCCAACTACTCTCTTAGAATACAAAATATTGGATAGTGGTCAATTATAAGTTATAGGGGTTCTTCTAGTTGAATGGTCAACTAAACATTTCTTCATTATTTACTGCCAACCATTTCATTTAATATTTCAAATTTCAAATTTTGATTACAATTGCATATTTTAATATATCATTGTTCATTTAAAATAGATTTTTCATTCCCAGTGAACCATGGACCATATTATTTATCACTAAAAATGAAACCTATTAGATTTTGATCATATGGATCGACATGGAAGATTACTAATTCAATCAAACAAGGGATCGTAACACCTAAATAATTGAAACTAGAAATCACTCAATCATTTCCATGGAAATGAAAATGAATAATATAAAAACCAAAACATCAAAAAACAATCATAGTAATATCATGAAATGAAAAGAGTGAAATTAACCTACATGTCATTACAAAATGTCTCACATGAGAAATCTACATTCTTTTGATGGTGCATGTAACAATTCCCCTTCCCCTCGTATCATCATGCTAATGATGGAATGAAATATAAATCAGAAAAATAATAATAACCACAACACAACATGTGTGTAAACTAATGGTGAAGTGAAATAAATCTTAATAGTAAAAAATAGACCAATAATTATAATTAAAATAACTATGAAAATAAACAGAACATTGGTTCATAGTGCCCATGCACGACATATAACCAATTTTCAAGTGTTCATACTCCCCAATCTATTGGATAAAAATACTAAAGAATGATAGAACAAATCTTCTACCAAGTTGTGATGTCCTAAACCCAGATGCCACTTAAGATATTCTCTGATACCGGTTGTCCAAAATTCCTTAAGATTATATCCTCGAATGCTAACAGATGTCAACCGGTAGTGAAGGCATAAGATGTTTATAAGGGGATAATATTCCCTCATTACTAGAGTGTAGCACAACCAATCAATATCAAACATAGGTAAATAGATGAAGCTGTAATAAATTTAATTCATAACATTAATATTATTGAATAATAATATAATAGGTAAAACTAATATAAATATAAATTTTTTGATGATGAAATATCTCAAGTATATTGAAATATGGAAAAAATTGATTCAATGAATGAGACATGCATGCAATACAAAAGTAACAAAAATGAATCAAATAACTATCCCAAGAATCCTGAGCATCTGCTCAGTAATCATTGACCGGATCTATCTTCTGTAATCATAAAATCATGTTTATAAAGAGATACACTTCCCTTTGTCAAAAAATGAAATAAATATTCTATTACCTTTCACCAATGTAGACAATATTGGATGTGAGATATGTTAAATTAGGACTCAAAAAATGGTGTATATAACATCCATTCCATTTAATATAATCTGAAATAGTGTGCAAGAAAACATATAGAAAAATAATGTAGTATAGTAACGTAAATACCCAAGTTCCACCTTAATCCCTCAGCTGGTTTTATAACATGAAACTCGTACATTAATTTGTTAGTTCTAGTCTATATAATTATGTGATTTGAGGTATAATCAGCACTTTGATCACCTCATTATAATATTAAAATAACTTCCATGATGTAACAAGTAAACCATGATGATTATAATGTTGTAGTGGATCAATAGTAATATCCAACGAAACCAGGACCACATAGGTGGCAAAAATAGTTATAACTGCCACCATACTATGAGATAATAATTTAATCCATTGTGTGATTTCTAAGGAATTCAGTAGTAATGAAGGTATCAGAGTCCATGGAAACATCCAAGATAAAATATGACAAGCAATGGCTAGGTAGAAGGATGTAACAATAGAACCTCATGTATGTAGAAGCCACTTTGGATCAAAGGGGTATATATATGGAATCATGTAGTTGTAATAAGTTATCTTGTTAGGTCATAATATAAATCCAATCATAGTAGAGGATTGAGTTCCATGCCGGGTTTCAACCATGTAAACCAATATCCTTAAATTAGAATAGCTTTCATAAGTGCACAAGGCATTCCATATAGATTCTAAAAAGAGACATGAGTCTGAAAACTTCTATACAAATGACTTCCTGGTCTACGAACAATTAATTGCCTTAAAATTGATTCATATATTCAATTATTCTATGTATTAGTTATAAAAATTAATAATTTCAATAGGTTCAATCATTGCCTTTTATTTTTGTGATAGGGCCCAGGGGCATGAAACAATCTAAGTCATTTCATATGTAAAAACATTTTCCTCAACATTACATTTCATAACATGAAAAAGGTTGGATAAGTATGAGAAACTACATGCATTTCATTTAATATAAACATGTCCAATGCATATATATATATATATATAGTACACATGCCAATTTACCATTCAACATTGACAAATCACATTGAAGCACGTACCAATGGTGGGTAAAGTGGAAGCAACATGATACCTTCCATTAAAATACAAAATTCATCTATTTTTAAGAGATTACCATTTGAAGGGCCAAGCCACACACTTGAGCAATGGGTATAAAGGGTTATAAAAACCCATTAAGGCATAACTAGCCACTAGAAGCATAAATGTAGAATCCTCTGAGATGGAGTGGTCAAGTTTGTTAAGGTAACCACTAATTATTAACAACATATATATGTTATCTGTCTTATAATGGAATTTCAATGACTAAAAGAATGTCAAATTAATTAAACATTTGGTGGTTTGTGAAATCAGTGCAAGCACATAGAAATTTATAAAACATCAAAACTTGAGGGATGAGTTATAAATCACCAACCTCATACTCATACAAATATCCTTATCTAGTATCATCTTCTCGTTTGGCCTAGATTGGAAGGGATATTAATAACATATCAACACAATAAAATTGATTCATATCACCCTATATATAAATAATCTTGTTGATATAATTAATAATTAAGAATGATTAAAAAGGAATAGAAATATTTCTGGTGGAGATCCAATGAGATGTAGGAGATTGAATTAGACTATATTCGGATTCTTGGGATTGAAACCTAGCATAGATTTATTTTGGTCTTCAAAAGGGAGAAAATAAAGGGTGTTGACTACTGGATGAAGAAAAATGTTGTTTAGAAGGTTTAATATTTTCATTTAATGGAAACCCTATAAAAGCATCAAAAAAACATCATTCCCATGGTTTTCCAAAATATTCTCCAACTATTAGCTATAGGAAGTGGTACCCACAAGGATATGGCACATGGTTAGTGAAACCATTATCCAATATTCCAAAACACATTAACAATAATTTATCCAGTTTTCTCTTGGGAATATGGTCCCTAGAATGGGGATAGAGAAAACCATGTGCCCCATATCACTAAACTATCTATTATTGTATAGTAAGATCTAAATGTGTGAACATACATGAACGGTTTTTTCTAACTGTGTGCTTGGCCTTTTTCTCCCAAATAGCTTTGTTCATAGCTCTGAAAAATCCCCAAACACCCCCAATACCTTCACAAAATTATTTTTAATCCCTATTATGTCTATAAAATAATATTATAACTAAATTTAAAGGATCCATACCTAATTGAAAATAGGTTTCTTACTTTCATATAGCGTATTATTTCAATTACAATAGATATTTAAATAAATCATCTAAAATTCTTTTCAAACAATTAACTATTCTAGAATATCTTAGTCAGTAATAACTCTTTCTATTCTGGTGTAATACATAGTATCATCATCATCATTAATAAAACCTTTAGTCATATTTCCTTATTTATTCTCGTCTTGGCCTTTCTTCTTTGGACAATGACTCGTATAATTCCAAAACTACTTACACACGAAACAATGGATTGTAGGTAGTGTATTAATGGGCCTAATATTTTCCACTATTTCATTCAACATCTTATTAACCATATTTAATAATTTATAAAATTTATGACCCACCCTTAAACATTTAAATCACCTAATAGTTCCATTTAAAAAATTTATTAGTTTCTTCTTCTCAAATTTCAACAGATAGGAATCTTCTTTCCTCTATATTCACCATTACCGAATCTATTAGTGTGTTTTACCCTTCTCATATTTGTTGATTCAGAGATTTAATTATGGGGAATGTTTTTAGTCATTGTTGGGGATGCTTTATTAGTCATAATTTCATTCACTCCATTCATTAACCCATTTGGATATTCATCATCAAATTTTCTATCACATTCAATGTCTTTTTAGTTGTCTTTGGTTTTTACCATTGACTAAAACAAAAAAGAATAATATATGAAACAGTAATAATAGTGGAAACCCAAATAATAATGAAAAATCACATATATGAAGTCTAAATCATAACTCCCACTTTTGAATATATGACACCTTAGATTTACTTGAGGTAATTCATAGTAATATTATATTTAAATACTTAATAAAGAATCATAAATAGTATGTGGATTTATAATGAATGTCCGTCAAGTGTGTAAAACTATGTGTGAATCAAGGCCAATTTTTATGCACTAGTTTCTGATCAACTATAGCTCAACGCTATTATTTCACAGTTATTACCCCTATATACATCTATTATAGAAACACATTCTCTTATAGTATCCAAAGTGTAATTTAATTTCTCAGAAAGGCCATTCTCTATATTTTACCAAAATACCAATACATTTTCCTATACATTGACTCGTCCTTATAATTATCCAAAAGGAGACCCCTAGAAACATCCTTAAAAATATTCTAAGGGATTTATATAATGTTAATTCATTCTAGTTTCCAAATATTATCTAATCTTTTTTGTATACCAGCTTTCAAAACCACAGCTTTTCATATATAGACATTGCTTCATTTTTTCGAATATTTATTGCATTTTAATAACACATCCTCGAGAACCTTAATATTTTATCACCATTAGAATGATTGGAACATAAATATTATACCATAAGTGAGTTACATCATCTCCCGCTATGTTATTCTTTACTATAACCCTTCTTCGAGATATCATATAGAATACATATCTTCAAAACCTACAAAATTGAATCATAAGAAAGGATGAGCTCAAATTATCATTAATGGAATGAAAGGGAGATGAAAAATCATAACATTAATATAAGGGTATAAGAAAATGAAAATAACATATGAAAATCATACCATGCATATCAAAGATCCTAATAACGAGTCATGGAAAAAATATTAGTAGTTTATAAGACATGAATAATAATTGAATAAAATGACATTATTCATATGTGTATGACATTGGTATAATACAAATATTTATATAGTACACATCATATTATTTCATTTTGAACATTTAAAAATATAAAAAATATCACTCATCATGTTCTGGAAAAGTAATAATTCCTTTTTTAATATTCTGCACATTAAAACACTTCCAGGTGTGTAATTATAGACATAAAAGACAGGTCTACACATAAAATTTTGTTCCTATATTCATGTTCACGCATAACATTTTCACCATGTATATAGATTCATGCATAACATTATGAAAAAATAAAAAGGATACAAAATAGCACTGTAAACATGTAAAAAGGTTCACGCATTAAATTGTGATCTTGTAATGAGTTTCAGAATAAATATTGTGAACATGTTACTATATTCATGCGTAACATTGTGATCCTGTGATTAGGTTAACACATTACATTGTGATTATGCAAAAAATTAAAACATAAAATTTAGAACATGTAATTAGGTTCATGGATAACATTGTAAACATGTAATATGGTTCATGTTTAACATATATATTCATGATTCATCCATCAATACCCAATTCATTAGAGGGAGATATAGGTCCCATAAATAATGTAATAGAATCATTAACATGTACACCATAAGATCATAATCATTACTTGTATCATAACCCATAAAAAGGAATGGGTATCACAAAAATTTCATCAAACAATAATCAATTAAAATATGAAGGCTTCATAATAATTTCCTCTTTTTGTAACCCAAGGAAAAGAAACATGTTTTTTAAACAACAGGAAATCAAAACATAAAACATTCAAAGAAATAATATTAATGGTCTCCTTGGATAATATCACTAGAAAGTAATTGGAAACACGAATAGATGTCATCATAGATAAAAAATTATTTTTATGGTTAATTCAAAATATTTCTTAATTAAAATATCATTTCGTATTTAAATTTTTTTTAATATATAAGTCATTTTGAAAAAAATATATATTACAATAACATTTGAAACATACAAACAAATATTTTATAAATAATTCAAAAACATTTTAAAACATAATAAAAATAAAAATTCATTTCCAGAAAAATTAATATTGAAATTCATTTAAAAAATTTATCAAAATGATTTTATAAGACATGGTTTTGAAATAAAATGGTTTTTTCAGCCAAAGATAGAGATAAATTCATCTTTTCCTAAAATTATATTATTAATATCATTGGTAATAAATAGTATAAATATGGTACCATTATATAAATATTTAATGAATAAACATAAAAGAATAAAATTCCAGATAATTATTTTGAAATTGATCACAATAGTTTATAAATGGAATTATAATTATAAATAATCCCAACAAATGAAGGTATTGTTGCAATAAACTTATGGTAGTTTGTTAACATTGAATAACAACACCAATGAAATAATTACATTACATGAATATTATAACATAATTACAATAATTTGATTCATTATATATCATATTAGTGGGGAAGTATATACACCTTGGAAAATAATATAGGTGCATAACATAACATGTGCCTCAAAGAAAGAAAAATTGAGAAAAAATTCCCATGCTGATTTGGTATTTAAAAAAACAAACCTATGAAAAAAAATTCTAAAATGGATTTGTAAATAAAAAATGTATAAAATAATTAATTACATTCATGGGATGTATATAAACCATATTTAATAAATAGGTGGTGAATATAGGACGTGTCTTACAAAAGTAAAAAGAGGGATGTATATCCTTTACCTAATGTATTGTCTTCCCATTTACATGTTCATCTATCTTGTAAAATAAATATATGTTTATTATATATGTATTAGATAATATATATATATATATTTATATAAATATATATATCATTTCATATATGATTTTATTTTGACTTTTTATCACATTTTTAGTTACAATTCCATGTTACAGTTATGTTTTAGTTAATAACAACATTGAATTTCATATATGTTTTGACTTGTTATTTTGTCCTGCTTACATAGATCGATGTCTAAAATTATATATAATGTATAAAATTATATATATTTCATATATATTTATTATAAATATAAATATATATAAAATGTTTAAATAGAAAATGGAATACACGATTCATGGAGAAGGTAAGCTCTACGTACACATGAGTGTTGATTCTATTTTATTTCCATATTGAATGGACGCATATAAAATAATATACATATAGATAATAATTCCCTTAAAATTATTATGTTAAATATATAATATATTGTCGTAAACCAATACTTAATACATTCCATTTATAGTTTGAATAAATCACATTGCTCCATGATGTGGTAGTCCACTGTATACACGAACGACCTTATCATAATCGAAAAAAATGAAAAAATTATTTATTGAGGTATATAAAAATTAAAATAGAATTAATTAATCCAAAATAGGATATAAATCAATTAAAAATAGTATTTTTATAAATATTACCAACCTTGATTTGTGGTAATGGAAAAATAAATGAAATCGGTTCAAAAGGTGGTAGTGTTTCAAAGACATGAACGGTGATTTGAGAACCCATTTGATTGAAGTGGGTGTGGTTCTAGGTTTTACAATTGAAAACATTATATTATTTTACTTAGGATATTTTTTTATTTTATAATATTCATATAAAGGTATTTGAGGGATTTTGATGAAGAAGTAAAACAAAAATATTTGATGGTGATCATTAACACTTCTTCAGGTATCTTTTTTTAGTTTTCCATAATGGCCCATGATGGTTGGATTTATATTAAAAATAAGGATTACATAGTGGTACTAGGTATTTTGATAAGTTATTTGGTTAGTTGTTGGCTGAACCAATTGGTTTGGATTGTTCGAAGATAGTGGGAGAGTCTGTGTCCTTTTATTAGTGGGGGAGAGGATACACTTCACCTTTTTTGAAATAATTTATGTTTACCCAAGTTATTACCTATAAAAATTCATCTACAATAAAAAAATTAGAGAAATTAATGTATATGGTGAAAATATGTCTATATGATGGGTTTTGTATAGGTTTCTAGGTAATTTTCCCATTATATTTAATGTTTATTTACTTGCTAAACTAGTTTTCCTCTTAATTATATTGATTAATTTTTACTGTTTTTAGAAATAATTATATTCAAAATTTATTTTAAACATATTAGAAAATATAAACAATGATTCTTATTAATATTAAGTCCATTATCTTAAATTCCATTTATAGAGGTAGATGAATTTAATTTAAAATTAATCCAACAATTATGATGAGAAAGCATGTTTTTAATGAGAAAAAGACCAAATATTTACCAAATTTTTATATTAAATTTAGGAATGAAATTTATTATAAGGACATAAATTGTACTAATATATGATTAATTGACCTAATTATAATTTAAAATCATTTAAATATATAATTTTACATTAAAAAATGGAAATTATAATATAATAACATTTTATTTGACAGAATATATGAAACACAACACCAATCATATAAGAGAAAACTAAAATCCCATGACCCTATGATATATCTACTATTTAAATAATAACATTATATATCGACTAATTCAAGAAACACATAATTATTTTGTATTACATGCAACTACGATTTTCTTCGATAACATTCAATAAACAAAAGACAAAGTTTTACCAAATACTATTAATATAATTAATTTTTATGAAAATTATCTCAAATACATTAACGTTGTGGTTATTAATAGTATTTACTAAAATTAAAAAATATATAGTTTAATTTATCATCTTCAAATTGAATATAAATGGATAAAAAAATTCAATATAAATAAAATTATTTTATAAAAAATATTATTATGTGCCAATGGATTTTTATCATAATAAATTAAATTAATTAATAATAGTAAATTATGTTGATGTAATTTATATTCTATAAAACTTTTATAGTTATTACCTATTTTTTATTTTCATAATATAAAAACAAATTATATTTTATGCCAAATAAATATTATTTAAAAGGCAGTTTTCCAACATTTTAGTAGATAAATTGATTTAAAACTAAATTCGTTCACTTTTTTAAAATTTCATTTGAAATACTATAAATTATTTTTGAAATTATAATATCAAATTTATATATGGTTCAATTTTTTCTATGTTTCTAAGATTTCATGTTTTTTAATGAATGGTGAAAAACTTATAATATTAATTGAAAAATGAATATTCATATAAATTATTCATAATGTTAAATAATATTTAAAATTGTTTTTAATGTAAAATTACATAAATCGTAACTATATCAATCCAATTCATGTAATCAGATCTATTTTGACACTGAATTTATATCTAAGAACCTCAAAAAAGTTTCACTATTTTCACTTTGGGAAACAACTTTCTCATCTTATCTCTGGAATTAATTTTAAATTAATTTTTGTACTATCTCTGATTTTAATTTGGGAATATTGATAAAAACTTTGGAATAAAATTAATTTATAATGGATAATATGTTAAATATTATTTTTAATGTAATTATTAGTGAAATCAGTTAATATTAGTTTTAGACATTAGGAGAGAAATGAGATTACTTAGTGTTTCAAAATAGAGTATAAACTGTATAAATGACCCTACACTTGTCCAATACACATTTTATAGACATAATTAGAACTTAATTATTAATTTGTATAATTTTTGTGTTATGGAATTCTTTTTAATGTATAAACATGGGTACACCTGTCTTCTTTTCAAAAAATACAAATAACATCCTATCCCTTATTTATAAAAAGCCACTCACCCCCCCCCCCATCACACCTGTCAACCCACATTGGTTTATTAAATTCCTAACCCAATCACTCACAAACCTTCGTCCATCTTCCTAGAGTAATTATTTTTTTCAGAATTCATCATAGTGTGGATTTAGTGAAAACATAAGGAGGATACCTAAATAAGAGGTAATGAATTTCTAAAATTGTTATAATTAATTCCCTTATCCGAATCCATAATTTCTTATAATATATTTATTATATAATAACACTAATTTATTATATATAATTATATTAATTAATTTTAGGGTTATGATATATATTTGAAGAAACTTCTATTAAAAGGGATAGACAATCATCGTTCATATGCACATCAAACTAACACCTCACAAACTAATATAATTTATTATTACATTTCCACCACTCATATTTGGGTATAATGATATATAAATATTTTATATATTATATATAATTTATTTATGATTTATTTATTGTTCTTGAATACATATATAACACATACCTTCATGAATTCCATTTTTTGGGGATACGATAACATCGCTCGCGTCTACAACAGTCTACCACCCCATGACGCGATGTTATTCGGTCATGATTTACATTGAATGTATTAAATATAGTTTAATAAAAATATGTGACATATATGACAATAATGTTTCACTATAATTATTATTTACATATGTGTCATTTAAATTTCCTTCATTTAATATGAAAAAGGAATGGAAGCATCGTTCTTAAATCTGTAGGCCCAATAGTCTGCATGAACGATGTATTTCGTTTTATATCAAAAAATGTAATAAATTAAGATAAATGAATATATATGATTTTTTTTTAAATTTATATATTTTCAATAGGATGAAATCATGGTGGAATTTATAGTGACAAAATAACACATCATTTTACACTAAAAAGCCAAGGCTATTGAAAAAAAACGATGAAAATAATGAAAGGTAATTAACGAATGAAAGATGAAATGTTATAAAAGGATAATATAAGATATATTAAATGATAATATAGTTATGGAATGATTTAATAACCAACATAAATCCATTATATATGATGTTAAAGTGAGTTTAACAAAAATTATACATTAGCTAATATGTATCATCTCAATTTCATGTTATTGATGAATGATATAAAATTATGCATCTAATTACTATAGAATTGTGTATATAATTCAAATTGAAATATAATATCATTAATACATCACTATTAATGGTATTTTAAGTTTCAATTTTACTTATTTAATTTAAATAGATTTTTATTAAAAGTTTCCAAGTGGTAAAGAATTACTTAACCAAATTCATTTTCATTGGGTGATATTACTTCCTTGTAATTCTTAAAATTTTATTATTATGTGTTTAATTAATTTTAAAGAAATATTTTTTTATAGGGATATACATTTTATGAACAAAATAGATTTATTGGTTATTAATCATAGCAAAATTATTATCTTATAAAGGGTTCACCTTACAATCACTTTTTATTTGGGATTATTTACATTTATATTTTTATTGAAGTAAATTATTTGATCATTGGTTAATAAAAAATTTTATTTTCTTATACTCTATATACTCTTGATTACATTTTTATAAAAGTTAAAATTTTCCACTCTTTAACACAAAAAATTTTTTATAAAATGTATTCATGATAATATAACATTCTTTCTATTTTTGGACAGAAATAAATTTTCTTCAAAAATAATGTTTTTTTAACAAAAATAAAAAATAATTTATTTAACCATTAATTTTTTTTAAGTAATTTTGACACATTTTTTATTTTTACAATTTTTTTTCAATTATATCTTCATGTCACTTTCCGAATAATTCACATTTCTACCCATTTAATAATGCAAAGGGAATGTTATTTTTACCAAGAATGGAATATATAGAATTAACTATCATCATTAATGTAAATATTCCTATGTATGTTTATGAATATATGAATATATTATTTTTTAAGGTGACTTTAAATTGAAATTATTTTAATTTTATTTTGAAAATTAAGTGGTTATTTTATTAAATAATGTTTTTAATATTTTTATTCACCAATGATAACAACACTTTATTCTTATTCCAATGGACATATTTTGTTTTGATTCCATCATTATTCTTTCCCTTGATGATTTATGACCAGTTTGAAAATGAATGTTAAATTTTTATACGATTTTTTATATTAATCATGTTTGATTAAGGATTTGATAATATATCAGGGGTTGTATTTACATTTAGAATTATTTTTTATATGAATGTTAATATTGATTATGTTTCCCTCATTTCAAATGATTAATGTAATAGATTTCATATGTGATTGGAGGGGGCTGTTATTTCCCCTTTATTCATTATATGGTTCTATTTATAAAAATCAGTTGACCAAAATAAATTAGGTTCTACCTATTGTTTAAAAATATATGTTGGACAGATCTTAATAGTAGTGGTATTCATGTTCCTGTGACATGTTGTGGGATAGTAATCTAAATTGGGGTTTAACTGCTGTTTTAAACTAAATGGTGGATAGATCGTAATAGTAGTGGGTTTCAGTCATGTTTCACTTCCATCATGAATATGATCATTGATTGGTTATTTTTTTCAAATTACTTAAAATGTACATGGAATTTGATCACATGTTAATATTTTTTTCTTTATAAAGGATTCCATGAAGTGGTCTGAGAGTGATATGAAATTCTATGATAGATGAAATAAAGTTATTCATTAAAAATCTTCTGTTCCAGTTTCTATATTAATTTGTAATAAAAGTCTCTTGTATGAATCTTGTTGACAAACACTACTAAATAGTTGGACCTTTTAGATGTAATTTAATTATGTCATATTTAAATTTAATTTAATTAGTAACCATATTCAAGATTACAGGGGTTGGGTAACTATATTAACAATATAAATAATTTGAATAAAAATTCTAATGATAAATTAAAATTCTGTATTTTTCCATTCTTAATAAAATTTGTTTTAAAAAATCCCAAAAAAATCACCCTTATATAAGTTTGGAATTCCACTTTAAAAATTGATGTTTATTTTTTCAAATATATTTTTTAAAGTATTCAATAATTTTTTTTCAAAATAAGTGCACCATTGAATGGTGGTAAAACATACATTTACAAAAAATATATCTTTTTATGCATAAAATTTAATTTATTTTTATCTCATGTCTAGGAAACAAAGAAGACAAATTTTAATTAGTTAATTTCATATATAATATATAAATTTAATTAAAATCATTCATGGAAAGTTTTATATTTATTTTTTTGTGGTAAAAAATGTTTGTGAATAGAAAATTAGTATTTTAGAAAATGAATTTCATTATTATAAAATACTTATAATATTAATTTATAACTTCTTTCATACCTAAAATTTAATTTTACAAAGCCAAATAAACAAAATTTAGATAATTTATTTAACTACTTTCCTTGATTCCATTTCAGTACCTATGTGAGAACTATAATTATATTTTTATAATATAATATGTTTCATTTTAACACAGTGTTTCATGAAATAAAAGAAACGATATGTGTTTCATGTTACACAATATAAACTTTGTATTGTGTGTAACACATTCCAAATAAAGTGTTGCACATTCCTCATGGTAAAATCAAAAGGGCATGTAGCATATGATTAAATCAGTATACTGTTCAATGAAATCCATTAATGAATTATAGTTTATGAGAAACAATTTATTCAAAAAACATGTGGTGTTATAGGAAACATAATAAGTGTGAGATGAAATACACAATAAATAGTAAATACAAGCCTTAATAATTAAATATTACAATTGAGAGTAATTTTATCATAAGGGTAATATTACATAAACATAATGAATGAGCATAACATGAGTCAATTGATACTTATAAATATCCGGATCATAAATCATGAGGCATGGTATAATGATTTGACAAAGGAAGTATTCATTATAATAAATTATAATGGGAAATATGATATTAATTTTTATCAAAGTAATCATTAAAAGACGATATATTTTAACCCATAAGAATAATAAAAATATTTTCAATAAACGTACACACATTATCAAACATTGTGATTTAATATGATCTCTCTAAAAACCATAGAAATAATCAATAACAAATGTATGGATCGTGGTGAAATATTTTCTAATAACTCATTAAAATGATATAATCATCACATTTATACATAGAGTAACATTCACAATGCACATGGAAGAACATCCATGACTACAGTTGTAGTGGAATTCATAAGTACATATTAAATAATCATATAAATTATATTCTGAATAATATTAATTGTTATAGTTTGAGAAAACATTATTGCCAAAAATAATATAACTATTACTGTTATACATGGATTAACATTCACAAAAACATATTTAATCTTGTAGCAGAAACCAAATTAGTTAACTTCTTCTCTAAACTAAATGCATTATTTATATAAACAAAGATTATAACAGAATCACACATCTTCAAAAACCATTTCCTTGATCAATAACATGAAAAATGAATATAGAACATTCATTTCATAATAAAAATATTTAGAACAACCATTATTCCTTCCATATCATAATTAAATCATTGAAAAGAATTGGGTTCCCTAACAATATCTTCAAAAAAATTAAAATCCTTCCTAAGAAATTGTGTGGATATTGTCATTAAAAAATATCCCAAATGGAGAAAAAGTAAAATCAAAGGGTTTCCTCATTCATTAATTGTAATACCATTAAAATATCTTTCAAAATAATATTTTTAAAATATCTATTTCACATTAAAAAAATACTTTTTTTATAAAAAAATCATAAAATATTTTGAAAACATGTATCTTTGTAAATAACATTCGGAATAGAATTTTTTTTAAAGAAAATAAATGTTATGAAATATAAATATATATTTCATATTATATTTTTTTAAATAAATTTTCTATTATGAAATTTCATTAAAGGATTCTAAATTGACCCATTTGGAAAATATTAGAAAATTTCCATTAAAATCCTATTTTAAAAGAAATTACAAGATCATGTAAAAACATTTCAAAATGATTTAGTTTTTTGGAAAGAACATTCTTGAATACATTTTAGAAACCTGGATATGGAATGGAATGTTTTTTTTAAAAGGAGTATAATGATTGAAACCACTTACAAATGATATTATCGATGTTTCTTTATCAAAAAGGTGTCATGGAAACCAAATATGAAAACTAAATTCATTAATATATGGGAATAAAACTAAATTTTTTCATGAAAATAATATTTTATGATATCCCCCAATGGGAATACGATAATAAACAATCTCAAAAAGAAATGATATTGTAATATACATCGTTTTCCACACAGATTACATTTCAATGATAATTCCAATAAAATAATAACGTCAATTGAATTTTTTAATTTCATAACCCTAATAATATTCAAGATGGAACATGTCAAAGGGGTAGTATATGCCCATAATAAAATAATATATTTGAACATCATAAATGAATATACTAAAGAAATATGATTATGTGATAAGTTACACTTGTAATGATCATATCATTAAATTGATAATTAGTTAATCGAGAGAATTTTTTAACAAATACATATCCCAAAAAATTGAAATACATAATAAACCAACTCAGATATTGATTTAGACATATTCATGTAATAATAAATTCAATAATAAAGACTTATAACCCAGTAAAAGAAAATTGTGTGCTTTTGTAATGATGCATTAGTGATGAACTGCCATTAGAAAAAGTAATTTTTGACTAGATTTATAAAAACATATTTTTTTACATACATGTATATTATTTCATTATAGATAAATATTCTACATATTAAAAAAATACATTCTTATGGACCGTAAAATTTTACATTCATTATAAACATGGAAACTATTCTTCTAGTTATTTTAAAGATCGTCAATATCTCCTATAAAGATATTCCCCATTACTAATCCTTATTAAAACCATTCATCATAACATGAATAATGGAAACATTAGAAAGGGGTGAGACTAACTTCTCAAAAAGTGTAATCAAAGATATATTTAAACATAATAATGTGCATAATGGTATCAGAATATGATTGCATCATTTGAAGATCATACGTTATATTCCAAAGATAATAATCAAGAGTCATGGAATAAAAAATAGCCATTCATAATACATGAATCATAATTTTATCTAAAGAATAATCCATGAAATCATAACATAGGAATAAGATCTTGAATTTATGAATACACATAACAATAAACAATTTTATGTCAAGAATTCCACACAAGAGCTTCATCAACAAAATCTTCATGAACTGTTATTAAGATGGAAACCAAAAACAAGTATAGTTCCTCAAGGAGGTCTAAATAGTGCATGCCAATGGAATCCCCTCTAACAATAATCCCCCCCCCTCAGAATGAAGTGAATTAAGACTTGAATCAAAGTGATATTAGTACCATTAGTAGTAGTAGAGTCCAGAAAGTCTGCAACTTGATTTCCCTCCCTCCAATTGTGAAGGAACTCCATGTCTCGACTAAGAGAAGTCATGCAACGTTTGATAGTATAAATGATAGACCACAACACTTTTACAATCCCCCTTAGTGAATCATGAAATACCATAGAATCCATCTCCACTGCTTCAATAGAGATATTCTTTAGCTGGCAGAGCCAAAGAGCAGTGTAAAGTGCCATCACCTCATCTTAGAGAGAATGGCCTTGGACAAAACATGTGCTGACAGCGAGAATGACAGAACCACATGGATACCGAACTACTCCCCTCCACAAATAATAACATAGACCTACGAACCATCAGTGTTGAGTTTCAAACGTGAGGAATGAGGAGACTAGCACACCTGTAACCCTTGTCTGGCTCTGAAAGAGGGGGATGAGTTCCCTGCATTGATGAGCCTGCATGTCGGGGAATCCTCCCCATAATTGAGTGTGCCGATGAAATTCCTGGGCATGTGTTTGGTATGTATGATCAGTGAGTGACACTTGGTGGCCACCCCTTCAAAGCAAACTAAATTCCATGATTTTCAAATGCACCAGCATCCGGCAAGAAGGACCAATGCTCTCACCTTTATCTTTGGTCCGTTGGAAGGGGTTCAGTGAAACCAGTCATCAAAGAAACAGAAATGGGTCTCATATAAGTGAAAGCCTGTAAAATCACAAAAATATTTCTAGATTGAACACGCCCATTCGATTCCAAATAAGAGATGTTTTGTAGTCTATGCCTTGTGAAAACTACAGCAGGAGCACCTGGAGACTGAGGGGATGCCCATGTGCTAAATATTTTCATCTGGGGCCAGTGCGCGGTTTCTAATGTTTCATTTAGGTTATTCACCTATGTACCTTCTTTGACCATGGTATTCCCTCCCACACACCCTCTTTTTTTTGTGTTTGGTATTCCCTTTCATGTACCATTTTGTTTTGGTTCTTGGATTCCCACTCAGGTATCCTCATTTTTTCGGCTTGAGATTCACTCCCATTTACCCTCTTTTTTGGATCTTGGGATTCCATCCCATGTACTCTATTGTTTTTGGATTGGGATATAGTATTATTTACCATATTGTTTCTTTCATGGTATGACCTCCCATGTACCCCTAGTTATGAGAATGAGATTACCTCTTGTTTACCTTCTTGTTTAGGGATTGGGGTTCTTTCATGTGCACCATTTGAGATCACAAAAAATTTATTATTATCCAATGAATTCGAGGGAGATTTACGTCCAACATATCACATAATGAAATATGTCTTGAATTTTCCACAAGATAAAAAATCATTCATCATATCATTACACATAGAAAGATTTAGGTTCTATAAAAAACATATCAGAACCAATTAAATGAAATGGTTTTTATAAACATTTCATCATTTCATAAATTTCAGAATTGAGATAGGTTTAATAATCATTTTATTATATAATATCCCATAGAAGAAAGCATGTTTCATAATAATTTTGTCATTGTATGACCTATATAAGTGAAACATGTTTGATAAATAATTTCAATCGTAATATCAACCACAAAATGAAATGATATGAATTTTTCCCTTGGATCATATCCCCCATAAATAATAAATGATATCAAAGGATGTAAACATTCATGGTGAAAGATTCTGAAAGATCTCATGAAGCATTTATTTAACAAAATAACTTTTATTTGAAAATAAATTTTCAAAATAGATATTATTTTCAAAATCCTTTTACTTTAAAAAATGAGAAAATATCAATTATTATTTTAAAAATTATTTAAATCATTTCAGTAGGTAAATTTAATTTGTTCTATTAAATTTTTTTGAAATCATAGATCATTTTGAAAATATTTTTCTTTGAAGATAACCATAAATGTATTAAAAGAATCATTAAAACCAATTGTAAATACGTTAAAAGAATAAAAACATTCATTACATTATTTTTCTATTATAAAGATTCTATCATATAATTTTTAAAAAAAAATTGAAAACATTTTTTCATAACATTTTTTGAAAACATTCTTTTTTTAATAATAAAAATTTCTTGACCGATGGTAGAAATACTGTCAGATTTTCATAAAAACATATTCTTAATTATCATAAGTACCAACTAGTGAAAAAAATTTCACAATTTCTTTTATAAAACATGAGTAAAAAAAGGATATTAAAATTCATGATAATTCTTGAGATATTGATCATAATATAACATTAATATAAGTAGAATCCTAAATAATACTGATAAATGATGAGATTGTAGAAATAAATGCATACCACTATGGTAAAATTGAATACTAATACTTATAAAATTATAACATTAAATTTATCATAAAATAAAACTAAAAAAATTTATTCATTATATAAGAAAAAAAGGTTATTATATATACATTTTTAATCAATATAGTTGCATAAAAAGTCATGTGTCTCAAACAAACCAAATTGAGACAGAATTATCATTCCGATTTGGAAACTATTATACCATAAACCCGATGAAAGATAGATCATAAAATGGATATGTAAATAACCACAAATTCAAGGTTAATAATCAAATAACACATTCATGGGATGTATATAAACCACACAAAATAGATGAGCAGTGGATAACGAATAAGTGCCACAAACATAAAAGTTTTCAAGAAAACCCTTAAATTAAATCTCACTTTATATCATACACATTCAAAAATTATATATAATAAATATAAGTTTATTAAAAATAAATAAAATAACCCTATTATTATATATAATACCATTAATGTTTTTATTATGAATTTATATTTCCCATTTATTAATTTCTAAATTGATGTTACATTCCAAGTAATATCCGCTTTTTTTAGATATGGCTTGAATTGTTATACCTTGTCCTATAACATTTATCATTATTTAATTATTTAAAATAATTATATACTTTTATGATATAATATAAATTCATTATATACTTTGTCATGAAATGTCCTAGAGGGGCCCATGTCATGACTACCCCAAGCACACCTCTAATATGGCAGGGGATGATAACTAGCACCAAGAAGGAATATCCCACAAATGGGAGGCATTAGCCTAAAGTACATATTCTCATATACACATATGTGAGCCATAAATGATGAAATTTAAAAACCCTAATTAATCAATTCATGAAACCCACTATATCCAAGTATAGGAATGTAAATAAGGCCAAAACAAGCCCACCAAAACGTTTCTATAAATAGTAGTCCAACCTATAATAAAGAAGGTAATGGGAATGATATCTGATCTATAGGAACACTCCATACCTATCTAGACATTCCAACCATCGCCAGGTCTTGGTCCACCTAGGACTCAATCAAATGGGCAATCTTCTTCTTAATACACGAAATGGGCTGGGAAAGCTCGTGGAGGGTTGAGTAAAATAATATTTAGTAGGACACCCTAAAACCACAACGGAAATTAAAAAAATGAAATAGTAAAAAATTATTAATGTCATATCCACACAGTCATCAGTCAATAAAAATTGTAGCAATAATCTCCAAATATACTCAAAACAAGACACAAGTCCAGAGGTAAGTAACCACCAATTACCATCAACAAGATTCTGCTCAATGCACACTCATTTTTGGGAGAACTCACTCCTCAACCCATGATATCATTAGAGATTAATAGGAAGAGTTCTAGATCATTGGGTCCTTGAAAAATGAGAACACATTATTCAAGGAATATTATGATACACATAGAGGGGACCCTACCCAACATAGTAAGGAATACCACAAACCCAATTTGGATAAATTTGTAACCTAGGGGATCCATCCCAAATACACTATTGAATAATACTAACCCTACTTATGTGGTCCTCTTGATGGTGGACAAAATCACTACTCTTGGATGTTATATTGATTCCATAAAACTACACTATGGGTGATATATGTTCTTTCTCCAGTCCCACGGAGGAGTAACAAAACTATATTTTACACTCTACCTCGAGATAAGACTACAATAAATTAATTTGGATTTTTTTTGTACTAAACCATCAAGGAAAGTACTATGGGAACTATGTTAACCTATATTGGTATAATATAAAAACTCACCACCTTATCTCAAAAGGGACTTCTCAATGGCAGGGTCCCAATGCCGCAGATGGGTCTTAAAACAGATGTAGAGTTCGAATGTTATGGTCGTAAAAAATTATCAATGGGGTGTCACTGGGCCTGTGGGCTGACCCCATTATTGGTCCACTGAATATTGAGATTGACATCCTAGATTAGCTTCCCTGCAGCTACCCTGGTTTAATTCCAAAGGCCCAATTGCCTTAGGTCAGAACCAGTCAGAGTGTTCACTTGATGCATCCCACATGGTTGTTGCCTCCACCTATAATCATCGCCGCCACCAGCCACTCACATCGTAACATCACCTAAACGGACAACTGCTTCATCTCACTAGACTTCCATGTGAGACTCTTGATAGTGGTCCCCTCTATGAATCACTAAGCGACCTATGATTCCCCTAATTTACAGCATCCATAGATTTGATCTCCTTGGGTCCTGATCTTCATAGACCCAACCTCTGTTGTTAGTTTACCTCTAATATGGGGGTCTGATCATGTACATAGCCTCATAGAAAATATTTTTATGACCATGGGGGTCTAACGACGAATAACCCAATGAATGGAATGGGGGGTGAAAACAAAAAATAACCCCTTGAGGAATGAACCCCGACCTCTGTTCATGTTATCCTCAATACATTTCTATTAGAAGGATATATGAAGATGAATTAAGAAAAAAACAAAAATAATCCCTGCAATTATAAACTATACCATAATAATCGAACCATGTATCAATCTATTCGTGAATTTACCCACATTCATTGTGAAAATCAAGAAAAGGGGAAAAAACAGAAAAACCTCCCATTATCGATTTAGATCACTTGTTGACAAATGAGGATTGCTATTTCGTCACAATGGTGAGGTTCCTTCAAATTCTATGCACGTCGATCATCGATCCATGATCTACTACCATTCATTCAAAAGAGTTATTTCTCTAAATCTAAAAGGAGTTCATGGGTTATTATTCTAATCATGAATTCTTAGAAGAGACTAATTAAAGTGAAATTTCACTACATTATAAAATTATTTTTATTTACATTCTATAATAACAATTATATCCTTCTCAATTTTTTCAAGAGAAGACCCACTTAAAAAAAATTTATGTCACACGAAGGGAAAACACCACATTACAAACTCAAAGGTGGTCTCATATTTTCAATCCATTTAAAAATTCATTAGCTATGAGGATTATTTTTTAAAAAATAGTTCCTATATTGATATTTTTTTACAGTAACGTCCTTGGTGACATTTTTAATAGATGACTGCCACTACCCAATGTTAGTTCATGCATATGGTAAAGATTCCATTTTGAGATCAATAGTGCCCTAAAATTCTTGATCTGGGGCACCTATTTAAAATTTATTCCTCTTTTTAGGAAAACTGTGTTCATGTGCTATAAAAAAGGTTATTATTTTTTGAATAATTGTTCTAGGAACACCAGGACCTGAAATTACATGTAGTCCTAGTGCCCAGTCTTGAAACGAATCAATAAAATATTTAAAAGGGTACATGTAAAATCTGAGATGTTGATTTCTGTCCACCTTGGGGCTTTATGTCCCTAAATTCCAAAAATAGGGGCTACTCAAATAGATAAAGGTACTAAGCATGAAACTGAGCCTCCCACTCTGATGTGCTCTCTTGGATATTCCTATGCTACCAAAAAAATTCACTAAAGGAATAGTTCACTCATGAAAGATCCTACCATCATCGTTAAAAGTATAACCTAGAATCCTACAACATGACATCTAGAACCAGAGTGTTCTGCTTAGTCTGGCCATCTTTTTTGTTGGTGAAACACTATGCTCAGGCATAATATAGTCCCAAATTCCAAATTCAATACCTTTCACAACTTAGATGTTAAGTCAGCATCACGATCTGAAACTATTGTGGATCAAACTCCATAGATACCAACTATCTTTGGCACATATGGTTGTCTCAAATATCTACATAACAATGTTGTTTGATATCTAGGTTGTGAGCCAACTTCATGAGTTATAAAATGATCAAAAAGATGGAATCATTTCCCCTATATATACATCGTAATAACATCACAATGTCCATCCATATCTTATCCCTCTTCTATTCTGGAACCTCAAGGGGTTGATATAAACCGACCTGAACTTGGGGCTCATCCATTCACTTTATAATAGTAAGGAATTTAGAAAAAAACACTACAACTCCATTCCTCATACCTAGCCACCAAAACTGACATTGGAGCTCTTGGTACATCATTTCCACTCCATGATGTACCACTAATGGAGATGTATGGAACTCCCTCAAAACCTCCTCCTACAAATCAACTGGTACTAACATGATTCCTATGAAAAGAATGACATGCTCCCCACCATTCAAGTATCAATCTGAAGAATGTCCTATGGATAATTGATAACATACATTCTTGAAGTTAGTATCCCAAATATTTGTCTATGTAACTCACTATTAGAGTGGAGGGGTGACAACCTTCAACATTAGGTAAGCTGCTCCATCTCAACCCATAAAGGATATTTGAAATGAGGCCAACTAATATAATGCCTCATTAAGAAACTGTATTCTTGATCTCTTGTTGAGAGAATCATCCACCATGTTCACATTTTAAGAAGTATATCAAATCTCAAAGTCATATTCCTTGAGTAAAATCATCTATCACCCCCTTCTCAACATCAGATCCATCTAAGAGAAGATATACTTTAGAATCTTGGCATTATAGTAGATGATAAACTACTCACCCATAAGGTAGTATCTCCAAACCATTAATGTGGATACTAATCTTACTATATCAAGATCATGGGTTATGTATTTCTACTAATGAGGTATCAACTAGAATGAACCATAGGCAATCACTTCTTGGCCCTACATCAGGACACTTCCAATACCAGTCATATATGCATCAATGAACAACACATACTCAACTCCTTCTTCTAGTAACATCTGAATGGGAGGACTCTTCAACCTCTCTGTTAGCTCAGAAAATCACTAATAACACTTCTCTATCCACATAAAATCCATACCCTTTCATCTCAAATCTATCAATAGTGTTGCTACTCAGTAGATGATGGATAAAAATTGCTAATAGTACCTTTCCAAACCGAGATAAATACACACATCAGTGACCCTCTTGAGTGGATCCTAAGAAAAAATGCCTCAACATTCAATTGACCCACTACAACTCCAGCATCTGAGATGACATGTCCTCGAAAATATATCTCTCGATTCTAGAGATGAAATTTAATGTGATTAACGTAGATTTGGTGCTCTTAGAGTGTGTCCAAGACTATCTTCAATTTTTTCACATTATTCTCCTCATACACAAATTCCTCAAGGATTACATCAATGAAAACCACTACAATCCAGTCCAAATAAGGATGAATGATCTGGTTCATGAGTCTCATAAAAACTGTTGGGCTCTTCCTCATTCCAAATGGAATAAAAAAGGACTCATAGTGACTATAACGGCATGTGATGGTTGTATAATTTATATACTCATCTCTTAATCGCAACTGGTGATAGCCTAATATGAGTTCGATCTTCGAAAATGATCACACCCCTTTGAACTAATCATATGTGTCGTTGATCCTTGGTAGTGGTTTAATTTTTTTAACGGCCAACTAGTTCAAGTGTCGGTAATTCACACATAACCTCAAGTTCTCAACTACCTTCTTGGAATACCAAACTAGGAATTCCCAAGGTGGAACACTGGGCCTCATGATGCCATTACTATGCAAGTCCTCCAACTACACCCTTATCTTGAAAAGCTCTATGGGGGCCATCCGATATGAAGGTATAGATACTAGGGTTCTCCTAAGGTATAGATCCATGAAAAATTCCTTCTCCGTGAGAGGAGTTAAACCATGCACATCATCATGAAAGACATCAACAAACTCCACCTTTACTATAGGAATATAAGGACTCATATCATCCACTACACTGAGGGTGGGGCTAGCTAATTGATGATTAATAAAAATGCATCCTCTTATATGTTATTCCATCTTGAGTTGTATGGGTTTCCTTTTCACCAAAAAAACAAAACATGCATCTAGCACATTGGAAACACCGTTGTCTTCCTTTAAAATAGTATATATAATCCAAAAACATGGATAACCAGTACATAAAATTAATAATGTCCTATGACATCAACTCTATTACCAAGATATCACAACTAAAACTCTCACCTCTAAGAGTCATTCCACACTTTTGACACCAGTGTGTGATCATTGGGTATCCTCCACAGTGGTCTCTTTCTATGAGGGTCAAGTCAATTGTTCAATCGAAACCGCCAAATATCGAACAAGATTTATGTAATAAAATAATGATTAGATCACATTTCTATCAATATAGAAGCTAAAGTATAATTGAATAATACCGTACCTAGAATATTTCATTGAGACCCTAGGTTACAAGCCTTGGCCACATATAGTTTCCCCCTCTCCTATCCTCCATCTCCATGAGAATGATACGAACTTCCTCGCAGTGGTGGTGGTAACATGTCGAAATATCTACCACTTACTATTGGTCTCCCAAATCAAATCTCAGGCCTTCTGAAATGTGGAAGCACATGCACCTATCGTTGTCTCTGCCTCGATGTTCAAACCACCATATCTCTATTAGTAGTTTGACAGGTTGTACTATCGAAGAAGATAAGCCCTCTACAATTTTATGTAAATAAATTTCTATATCTATGAAGATTAGGCCCACCCTACGAGCCCTATGCGGAAGATCCCCTATCTTGTGACCACCTCTTGAAATGTATCACACTTCAATGTATTTGAGAGAGATGTTGGGTTCCTGTTACCCATGTCTCTAATTTTCTTCCCACTACTGACTGCTCTCGGTTGTATCTACCTAGAAAAATAACACTCACCCAAAAAAGATTGATCTTGAAACCCAAGCATGGGTAGGAATGCAAAAAGGGATACAAATAGCTCAAATTTCATTACAAAAACCTCACTCGATGGTCCGAACCTAGAAGTACTAATCTATATCATATCCATTGAGTATGTAGAGTGGTTCGTATTCCCAAATGAATACCTAGATATCGGAATATAATCCTACCTAAGCATCAGATGTTACTGGATACATATTTCCCTTTGCATATAAGGTGATAACTCATCTCTGAAAAGGTTCTCAAAATATTTTTTTAAAAAGACAAATAATCATATGATTGGGTAACCAAACCCCACCATGACCCTACTAAATCATGTAGAAGGCTCTCTACTAGGACCACCATCAGATCTGATGGTTTCTTGACTAGATGGAAAACTTAGGTCACCACCTCAAGCCAGTCCTTAGCCACCGGAGAGTCTGGATCACTATAGAACCTGAGGGATCTATGTCAATGAAAATCAGGAAGTACGCTCAACATTTGCTCTCCAACTACTAATATTGTGTGTACCATGTTCACTTCTATAGGTGCTGGTATGGATTTATACATGGGTTCAACCTATAATAAAACAATATGTACTATAGTCAATGAGTGTTGTTGGAGAGATGAATCAAGAAATACCTAGAAACTACAACCAATTCCTATATGATGCATGTACCCTATATTTCCCATCATCTTCTGTTCACATGTATCGAGTTGAAAATCATTTTACCATATTATTGGTGTATGGATATTTCAATCCTCCAGACCAACACTGCAGTCGTTGGCCTTAAAGATGAACTCAAAACCCTTAAAATTGTTTCTCCAAACCAATCTCATAGACTGTCAGTGCAAAATTAGAAAAATTGTCTCTGATACCAGTCATTCATGACCCATCACAAAGGCGACCATACTATAACTAACTAATGACTACCTCCAACATGCCATGGGCTGGTGACTATTGCCGAGTAGGCATATCTGAAAAATGGGTATCATTATCCTGATATACATGTATGTGCACACTTTTCCCCTTGTAAAATATTCTGAAATATAAAAAAATATTATAAAAAATGAATGATAACCATTATGTCTCCCAACCAAAGTATAAAAATGAATGTACTAGAAAGTAAATAGGTCCAAAACAAGCCCCCCAAAAAGTGTCTGGAACCAAAAGTCCAACATGTAAGAAAATTGGCAAATGGACTTTTGTCTGAATGGCAGGAACACTTTCCATCTATCATTCCTTGATAAGAACCATCATGTCCTGATCTACCAAGTACTACATTAATGTGTTGATCTTCTTCACAAGACACAACACATTTTTGGAAAATCCCTTACATAGGCGAGTACAAAAATAATCAGAAGGACACACCAAAACAAAACAAAAAATTCCCAAAATTAAATACCACAAAGGAAATTCTATCAGATCCACATTGTTATATGTCTAAAACACATGTAGCAATATTATCTATATATACTCAAAACAAGGCATAAATCTAATGTTATGTCACATCCAACTACCACCAACATTATTATACTCGATGCTCATTCATTTTTGGGGAACTCACTCTTTGAGACATTTTAACATTGTAGACACTCATGATGTGGTCTAGCTCATGTGGGCCCTGCCCCAATTGAGAACACATTGGTCAATGATGATTATGATACAAAAGAGGGTATCCTTCCCAAAAACACAAGGGAATACCAGAAACCCAATGGGGATCAATTCACAATGTAGAGGATCTTTCTAAAATTCAATGGGGAATACCATTAACCCTGTTGATATAGTCCATTAAATAGAGGGACAACGCCATGATTTGGACTTTTACATCGATTAAATATAAATATCTTGTATGGGTGATAAAGGATGCTTCTCTAGTCTCATGGAGGAATACCATAAATCTATCTAGAACATGACCTATAGGGGAGACTATAATACAATAATGTGGATATAATTCAATACGGAACCCTCTATGGAAGGAATATCTGAACACTCTCAACCTATACTGGTGAAAGAGAAAAACTCAATACCTTATCTCAAAAATTATATCTCAAATTCAATGTACCAATGTAATAGACATCTCATAAATTGAACGTACTGTTTAAATTTTACAGTTGTTTGAATTTTTCTAAGGGGGGTTACTAGAAATATGGAATGACCGCATGGTATGTCCACTAACCGTGGTGGTCAATTTCTATGGTCGGTCACCCAAATTGGCCACCCCAATAATTCTGTGGTTTTCCACCATGGTTGATTGATTTCAAACTTCCATGGCCACAAGGCAGCTGAAGATCCCACAACTCACAGTAATCGTGGCCTAGCTCCAACCCGATCACCCCAGATTCGACCCGGTGCACGCTGTCATCTCCACGTCCCATGCAGTCGCCAGCCGTATCCGACATGGATATAGCTTCCACCGTATCATGCAACATCGTTGCATCCATCAACTTTGATCCAAGATACTACTGGCCATGACCCATTTTGTCCACTTCCACCGGCTCCGCCGACATGCACATGGTCGCCCATTATGCTCCATGCCACATCATCTGATCGCTGACACCACCACCTCGTCTTATTAGACTTCCACCTTACCCCATCAGACCTCCACATCGGACCTACATTAATGATCCCTTCTATCATCCACGGATCCACATCTATAGCCAAAAATATTGAACAATGGTAGATCTAAAATCCTTAGGCCCAGATCTACAAAAACTCATTCTCTATTTTTGTGTTTTTCTATAATATGTGGGTCCGATAACATTTAGAGCCTCCTAGAAATTAGAGTCATGACTACAAGGTCCAACATTGAAGAACATGATAAACACAATGAATGGGGGAATGAGAATCCCAAAGATCACTATGAGTAATGATCTTTGACCATTGTTCATTTTGGCAATAAATTGTTTCCGTTAGAAATATAAACAAAGAGGAATCAAGAAAACTCCTAGAATAATCCTTGTAACTATAAACCATCCCATAATGATCAAAATGAAGATCAATCTATTCATGGATTGACCCACGTTTTTAAGGAAAATAAATAATGGGGAAAATTTAAATGAACAATCACCCTACCTCGATTCGGATCAATTGTTGAAGAAGGATAATCGATGTGTCGTCATCATGGTGACATTCCTTAGAATTATCCACACATTGATAATCGATATATGATCCATTACCATCAGTTTGAGAAACTTATTTATCCACCTATGAGAGGCATTCTAGGGCTATGATGATAACCTTAATTCTAGGAAATAAAAATTAAAGGGAAATATCACTACGTTATAAAATATCTTTAATGTTATTTAATGAAAATTACTTCCCTTTTGAGTTTTTCATAGAAGAACCACACTGACCAATGTTAAGTCACTCCTAGGGAAGAAACCACATTATGAACTCATATGTGGTCTTAGAATTCTAATCAAAGTCACCATTCATGAGATGTTATAATTATTAAATAAAATAATTTTATTTAGTGATTTTCTTTATGGTTACATTCTTGGTACCTTTTTCTATAGATGACCTATGCAGACCAAAGCAGGGACGCACCTAGGGTACAACTACCATTATAATAATAATGGTTCCTTGATATTTCTTATCAGGACACACATTTTTAATTCATTATACTTTTTTGGAAAATTTACCACATGTTATATTAAAATGATTAATATTTTTCGAACAATTGTTCTGGGCACACCAGGTTATGGAATCACACGGCATCTCAGGTCTTGGTCTCAAAATAAATCCATATAACATCTAAAAAAGTAAATATAATGTTGATTATGTTACATAAATATTTATAATAATCTATAAAAATTATAAATATGAAATGGAAATATTATTCATAGAGATGGTAGGTCGTACATACACATGATCGCTGCTTCTGTTGTATTGTCATATTGAATGTAAAAAATTAAATGACATATGTTTGTGTATAAATATATATATTCATTACAATATAATTAATATTGCATATATATCATATATTTTCACTAAACCATCAATAATTCATTCCATTTAATGTGTGATTTAATCACATTACTTTGGGAAGGCTATCGTCCACACATCCACAAATGAAGTAATCATATTTTTTAAAAAATAGAAAGCATGAATTTAGTTTTTATATAATAATTCTAGAATTATAAATACAGAATGAATATATTATATTTAATATAAAAACAGTATTTTATTCTTAATTATCAACCAAGATTGGTTGTAGAAGAAAAAAAACGTCATCATTTTTGAGGTAGTAGTTCATTGTACACGTGAACGGTAAGTTTGTTACCCATTTGATGAAAGTGTCTATAAGTTTATTTATAAACCTTAGAATAAACAAATCTAAATATACTAGGGTTTTTATGATATTATATAATCATGGAATAAGTATAATTTAGGGGTTGGAGAGTGAAAATAAAACAAACATGTTGTAGGAAGTTACCTTTTTTTGGGTAAATAATTTTGGTTTTAAACAAAGTGATTGCCTGGATGGATTTATGAAAAAATTGATAATTATAGGTTTATTGGATTTATTTTTAGAGACTATTTTTTCAATTTTTGTATTAGAAATTTTTTCTTATGATGTGTGAGGATGTGAGCGGTGAGTTCCCTTTTATAGCGGTGGAGTATCATTCTTGTAAATATTAAATGACAATAATTATTAAGAGATCTCCCTTATATAATGTGGCACCCAGAGCTATCAATTTTTTATAAAAGCTAAAATATGGAAAATATAATTCCATATAATATGTTTTGGATATGTTTCTAGGGTATGTTTTCCATTATTATAATGTTTAACCACTATGTAAACTCGTTTTTAGCTTAATTTCTATTGTTAATTTTAAATAACTTCACTTATATTTTTGGTAAAAATTTATTTAGATCTTATTTGAAACATTAAATTATTATAAATTAAATTATGTAAAATATTTCTATAAATTATACTAAGATAACTAGTAGAATGTAATTTAAAAATAACCCCATAGATGGGACTAATCAAATAAGTTTTAATGTGAAAATGTTTAACAGTTTCTATTTTTCGTATAACCAATTTCATTGTGAAAATGATTTAAATGATATAAATTGTATTAATTGACGTAATATTTATGTAAATTAACTTTTATATAAATATAAAATATAATTTTACTATATAATTAAATAAGAATAAAATTATAACTTTTAAATAAAATTCATTATTTTTCATTATTCATCAAATAATTAATCGTCATAGAAAAATATCAAAAATTCACCCAAAGAAAATTTTGATACTCCTATAATAAAAATGATTTCTATTTTTAAAATAAAAATTATAAATGTGTATTAAATTGGATTTAAAATGGTTTGTTCATTAAGAGGTGGAAAATTTTCCTTTTTGAAAAATACAACTTTTTATTTCTAAAATTAGAGTTATTATTATCTTCATCCAATAAAACAAAATGGATGGGTGAAAAATATAATTGAGTAAATAATATTTAGCTTTATTAATGTAACACCCCAATAATTAATTGTATGTTTCTCTTTGAATAATGGAATAACTTTCATTGTACGCAACTTTTAGATTCTAACACACCGTGACTAATTTACCTACCCGTTATTAATAGTAATACACATATTTTGAAATTTTATAAATTTTAATTTTAAAATAGGACTTCATTATTTAATTTGGAATATCAAAATTAGTTTAGGATGAATATTTTTTATTTTTTGGAAAACTATAAATTTTTTTTATGAATAGTGAAAAACACTAAGTTATTATTTAAATCCAACTTTTTATTTAAATAATTATTTATTTTCTTTAAATTTATTTTAGGTTAAAAAATTATATAATACTTATATAAGTTCAATTTAATTAATTGGAGTCATTTTATAAAAAATTTAGATATATCAAAATTTTAACAAACTTTTACCTTTATTTACCCACCACCTAGGAGAATTTGTAAATTTTTATAAAACACAATATTACTGCTTCTGTGAGTTAAATTTCAAAAATACAAGATACAAGGTTGAAATAAGAATGTAAAACGTGCTTCAATAATATGAAAATATTTTTTTTTGAATAGTAACTTCTTACTTTTATTTTCCACGGTTAAAAGTTAATAGTGTAATTAAAGGTCAAAATGTTATCATAATTAACCTGAAACATGTCCTAATTCTATTGGATATGTATAATTTGACCAAAAAAACCATAGGAATAAAATATGATCCACTTTGGTCCACTTGGATTAGATCAGCACATTAATTATTAATTAATTTATAGGATAGTTAAAATAGTTAAATTCATGGTTTAATAACTAAAGCATTTTAAATATTGGGTTACACAAATATAAATTCAACTTAAAATTTTCATTAGAAAGATAAAAATACATCATACATAACTGTATTTTATTAGTTTTTTTTATAATTTAAATAATTTAATTTATTTATGACACAATGATGATGTATTAATTACCTTACTAATAAATTATTAAAATAATTGGTATTATAAATATCCAAATAAATGCAATTTGGGACTTTTCATGAATTCCACTAATTTTAAATGTTAATATAACATGTTAGGGTATATTAAATAATTTTTTTTGAAGTAATCATGTTGTTATGATTTTCAGAAAAACCAAATAATAAATAGTGTCAAACATGACATAATTATGTTTTTAAAACAAATGCTATATTATTAATTGATATAAAATTATAAAAAATATAAGGTTCATCCAAAGGACTTATATAAGGTATATATATTAATAATTATCAACTATGTATTTTCATGGCGTGTAATAGTAATTTTATGAACCATATAATATAAAAATACAAAGAGGCATGGTAAACGACTAACTATTTAACTAAGAGACAAATCTAAAATATAAGGTTAATATGGTGACCTAAACCTATCTAAAACCTATTGGTTGAGAGGGTTTTGACCCATGCCCACTTTAGACACTAATTAAGTTATTTTAGAGCCATTATAAACTAAAAATGATATTATTATAAAAAATTATTTCATGCTTTTCCTAAAATGACCATCACCACTCTTATAAAAGGGTACTTCCTCTTCTCTTAATTTCACACCTCCAATGCCATTTGGATCAGCCAACCCCTGCCCAAATATTCTCCCAACATTGATCCATTCATCTTATAGGCCTTTCTTTGGTAACAACGCCAACCTATGGAGGCCTTTTGATCAAATTAATAGGAAGAACCCGAAGAAGAGGTAAATATTTCATCACGTCTTTTATGTTATTTTCTTCTTCCACTTCCTCTTTCTTTGTTGTTTCCATTCTAAAATAATAAATCCAGTATATTCTATATACTGGGGCCTATTTATCGCCCACATATTTGTTTCTTTAAAATATATTTCAAAACAGTATTTACTATTTAATAGACTATAGGTTAAAGTAATTTATACACTTGTTTGAAATTTTATAAAATGTTTATAAAGAAATATTTCAATTGTTTTCCAAACAATGTCCTTTATGACCTTTTCAACAAAATTAAGGAAAGAATTTTATTTTTTAACTTTTACGGTGGGTGTGGCTATTTTCCACTGTTATAATACTTTCATAACTTCCCTTACAAGATTATAATAATATATTAAAATTAAATGTTTTATATTATAATTACATGACTTTTAAATTATTTCAAAACAGAAAGAGATATTTCTCCCAAAAAGTTTTGATTTCATCTATATCAAGATCCTTTTATGGATTTTAAAATTGATTGATGTTGATTTATTATGATACAAATATTATGTATTTTATTGAACTTTTTGTGATATGTTTGGATGTGGATGTGTTATTTTTACACCATTCATGGTTTATATATAATGTATTGACATTTACTATGCTAGTTTTAACATAAATGTTTATGTTATGTTTAAACATTTTTATATGAGGAATTCATTGGACTTATTATTTAATAGGTGGAGCCTTCTTTAGCTCAATGATGCATCCGTATGTTTAATGAGACAAACCATTGTCTTGGAAAAAGGCCTTAACAAAATCCAATTTGATGTCTTGGCACAAGGGCTAGACTATGTGGTTATGAAGACTGGAATTATGCATTCTATCATTATGAAAGTGAATATTTATAATGATTTTGATTATTAGACTAGAAAAATATCAATGTGAATAAGTAAATGGGATTATTTGATTTTATCTTTTCCATATTATGCTGATGATTATGATTAAAAGGCTTTTATTTTAGTATTATACACTGCCTTAAATATTTATGCTTATTTATGAAATTTTCTTATATATTATAATCCTTACTAAGCATATGGGCTCACCTTTTCTAGGTTTTATTTTTCCTAGGATGTGAAGAATTATTTTATGGTGGACCTATAGGGATAGGATAAGGATATAAGTGTGTTTAAAAGGGGACAAAATGATGTTCATTTTTTTTTCATGATGTAATATAATACTAATGACTGTTTTGTAGTACTTACAAGGCTACTAAACTGATCGGTCTATCGAGACATAATTCCTTGTATCATGACAATGTTATGTACCAATGGGAAACCTCTAGGTAACTAGGTTCAGGGTATTCAAGTTGGTATCATAGGAAGTTTAGTACAATCCATGGAAGCTAGATTTAGAAAAACACTGATTAGAAAACATTACCCTAAGATAGTCTTTGAGGATTAGTATGGAAGAACTTCCTAGAATTTTGGTACTGTAGGGATTTTTTGAGATTACAAGAAATAAATCTCTGTTTAGATACAAGCATGTAGAGGTGGCTCTAGCATAGATGTACCTAAGGGTAAAACCCAAAAACACCGCTTTAAGCTATACTCAGATGGGAACTCGTGTACGACAATGAGATTTTCTGCACTCTTGGTTACTACATTCCTAGGAGATATTCTTAGGATAATTCAAATTTACATTATAAAACATTATTACAGGTTTATGAGTATACAATTACTCAATGAAAACATTTTTATGATTATGGATAATATCCATAAAATGTTCAATTTATGTTAAGTGTTTTACATGTTTTGAATTGTGTATTGCTATTCATATCCTAATCTAGTGTATACCATTGTATAGAAAAAGTACCTAGTGGAAGGAATGGATAATGTACCAATGCACGTAATCCATGTAGTAATTTTACTCATACTTTAGATAATTATAGTGGAGCTAGTAAAGCAACTTCTGCTGATCAGTTAATCACCATATTGGGACAACACACTTAGGTTATGAATAATAAACTTACCTGTATGGAGCACCCTGATCTAAAACATGGAGGATAAATGTTAGACCACTTCATGAGGAAAAAAACACCAACATTCAATTGGTGTAAAAATCCATTAGTAGCTGAGATATGGAAAAATTACTTATAGGAAATATTTCATGCTTTGGGGAGTAGTGAAAGGGAAGAAATTTTCATGGAAGTTTATCGCCTCACAAGATTTTCAAATAAATGGTGTTCATTAATCCAAAACAAAAAATAATATGAAAAAGTATAGAACATGGAATGGAGGGGGTTTAATGAAATTATCTTATAAAGGTACTTTCCTCATGACCATCTAGTAGATATGGAATGTCAATTTTTTAGTCTGAGTAAAAATGATGATGAGAATGTTACCAAGTTTGAGGCTAACATTAAAATGTTATCAAGGCATGTATCAAATTATATTCGTAACCCAATGAGTAAGATTTATTCATTCTTTTATTAGTTTAAACCATTTCTCCATCGAGCATTAGTCTCAAAATACTTCTTATTATACAAAGATATATTCTCATGCGCTATCAAGACCGAAAAGGAATTCTCTATGCCTTATGACTTCAAAGAAATTAAAGAGAGAAAGAGACTTGTTGAACACTCAGGAAATGGAAATAAGGGGAATATGGAAAAGTTTAATATGTATCCTATGGTAAATGTGGGAAGAAACACCCAAGTACATGTCTTAAGGGTATGGAAGTCTATTATTGTTGTGGTGAAAAAGGCCACCAAGCTCATGATTAAAAGGGGATGAAAAAAGCTAACCATGTTCAATGATATAATTTCATAGAGATGGAACATTTTGCAATTGAGTGTTATAAGCGTCTCGGAAACTTACCTCAAAAAAAGTCCAAGGGATCAATTCCATGCTTTGGAGATCACTACAGATGAGGTTGAAGCTCCGAAAGACATGGTGGTAGGTAATTTAATAGTTTTCTCAAGTTTAGCCAATGATTTATTTGATTATGGATCATCACATTGTTTCATATCTTCCCAGTTTGCAAAAAAATAGATATTTTCCGTTTGACTTAACATGTTATTTGTAATTCAAACCACTTAAGAGAAGTATCATCATAGAAATGTTTTGTCAATTTGTTCCCATTTTGGTATATAAATTTTCTTTATCTACTAATCTCATCATCATACTGATGATTGAATGTGATATAATTTTCATAATGGATTGGATTTTAGACCATAATGAGAAAATTTATTTTAAGAAGAAGGAGGTTATATGTTTTTATGATAAGAAGGTGTACCTTATCTTTAGATTAGAAACGTCACTACCCGATTCTTATCTAGATCCACCAATAGTTGCTCTACTAAATTCAATTATTTGGGAGTAAGAGAATGAAATAACTATGGGTGAGGAAAATAATTATCGAATAGAGGAAGTACCTATATTTAATGAATATGATGATGTGTATCCAGAGGATTTACCTAGACATCCTCTCTAATGAGAAATTGATTTTTCCATTGATTTAATTCTCGGAACATATCCAAGACCCCTTATAGAATGGCCATTGTGGAATTAGTGGATGTAATGAAACAACTATAGGAATTAAGTAACAAGGGATTTATTTTCCCTATTGTTTCTCTATGGAGATCACATTCCCCTTTTTTAAGAAGAAAGACAGATCTATGAGGTTGTTCATTAACTAAAGGGAGATCGATGCTATAATAATAATGATCATATATACCCTAGTTCACATTGATGATTTATTCAACCAACTTGATAGAGCTAATTATATTTTAAGGATTGACCTTCTATCTGGATATCATCAGTTGTGTGTGAAGAAGGAAGACATTCGGAAAACTACATTTAGAACCAGGTATGGGAATTACGAGTTCATAGTAATGCCTTTTGGATTGACTAATGCACCCTCTATTTTCATTGATCTAATTAACATTGTTTTCAAGTAACATCCTAATTATTTTGTAGTTGTATTTATTGATGATATCTTAGTATACTCGAAATGTTATGAAGATCATGCAAATCACTTGTGAATTATTCTAAAGACTCTTAGAAGAAATAAATAATATGAGAGGATCAGAAAATGTAAATTCTAGAATCAAGATATTTCTTTTCTTGTCCATATTGTCTCTCAAGATGGAATCTCTGTTGATCCTTCAATGACCATGGAAATCCATGAATTTCCAGCACCAATGAGTATAACTGAGGTACGCAGTTTTATTGGTTTTGTAGGATATTATAGGCATTTTGTCCATAATTTCTCATGATTGGAAAACACATTTCCCAAGCTCACGTGCAAAGGAGATAAATTTTTTTCGACAAAATAATCTGAATAATTTTTTGAAAAACTAAATAAAACATTAGTCAGTTATCCTATCTTGACACTACCATTAGGGAATGATTGGATTGTTATTTATAGTGATGCTTCAATGAAAGGACATGGTATTGACCTTATACCAAATGATAGAGTTATTGTGTATGCATCACGAAATCTAAAAATTAATTTGAAAAACTATCCCACTATTTATCTTGAGTTATTAGCTTTAATTTTCTATCTTAAAATATGGAGGCACTCTCTCTATGGTGAAAAATGTGAGATTTATATTGATCACAAGAGTTTGAAGAATATTTTTTCACAACAGGAACTCAACATGAGGAAAAGTAAATTTTATTGAACTACTCAAGGATTATTATTTCACTATACAATACCACTAGGGAAAGGAAGATAAGGGTGAATATTCTTCATGTAGGAATGATCATGAGTTTTGAACAAGATGGGAGTTGAAATTGATCCTATTTTTATGGATTTAGTAAAGACTGGTATGTGAATAACCATGAAAGGTGAAACATCAATACGTTTTCAATTTGTCTCCAATCCATCTTTTATAGAAAGGATTAATATTTCATAGAATGATGATATAGAATTTCAAAAAAAAGATTAATGCTGTGAATGATGGGAGACTGAGTGAATTCATTTATGAAGATGGAGTTTTGAAATGTGGGAAGAGGCTTGGTGTTCCCTGTATACATGATCTAAAAAGGGAATTGTTGGATGATCCTCGTAGCTCCGATTTCTCAATAAACCGTAGCAGCACTATGATGTATCGAGATTTGAAGGAACATTTTTTGTGGGAAAACATGAAAAGGGGGATTGCTGATTTTGTGTCATTATGTATAGTTTTTCAACAATTGAAAGCTGTAAGGAAACATCATAGAGGATTCATGAATCCTCCTACCATACCTAAGTGTAAATGGTATAATATTATGATAGAATTTATCAGGGGTCTACCAAAGACTCATAGATGGAACGATGCTATATTGGTCATTGTTGATTGTCTTTCCATGTCGGCACATTTTCATTCTATAAAAGAAGATTTACCACTTGAACGTCTGGAAATACTATATATTAATGATGTTGGAAGACTTTATGGAGTAACTCTATCGATTGTTTTTTATTTTGATCCTTGTTTTAAATCCATATCCACAAAAAGTCGTTAGAAGGCCCTGGATACTGAACATCATTTAAGCACTGCCAACCACCCTCAAACTGGTGGATACTCTGAATCGAATATTAAAACCTTATATGAAATGTTTAGATCTATCTCACTTGACTTTCAAGGTATGTGGGATTAATATTTACCTCTTGTAGAATTTTCCTATAACAATAGCTTCTATTCAAGTATTCATATGGCACTATATAAAGTATTATACAGAATGATATGCCACACATTAGCTTTTTGGGATGATTTTGGTGAAATAAAACTCGTTGGCCCATAACATGTTGTGTAAATAATACAAATATTGAAGGTTATCCTAACCCACATCAATGTAGAAGAAAGTTGGAAAAAGAGATATGTCGATAACTGAAGGAAGGATTTGGAATTTCAAGTAGGAGACTATGTTTTCTTAAAGGTATCTTCATAGAAGTGTGTTATACATTTCTGTAAGCAGAGAAAAATGATTCCCAGGTACATAAGAGGTTACTGAATTAATAAAAAATTATGATAATATGACTAATTTTTAATTGAAGACACTTTTTACTAATGTAGAGGTATGTTAACAAGAAGACATAATTACATTATTTTAGGGCAATGTCAGCATTTTTTTCCATTGATCAATTACCACATCCTATATTATTCCAAGAAATGAATGTGATAATTTCATTCCTAATGTATTACCAAATCTTGAAAACCATAAATAGAGTAATAAGTGAGCTCATATGACATTATATATCATAAATATGGTCACCACATGTTATACAATATGTATATATCCCCATATAGTGACATAATGCTTTTATAATGCCTGAACCTGAGAAGCCTAGATCCTATGTATTATTTTATACATTGGCATGATTAAAAGGAATCAAATCCTAAAAAACATACCAGTTTAGCAGTCTTGTAAAATAGAATACATACATGAAATTTACATTACAATTCAAAACATAATATAATACATAAAGAAGACTTTGTGGAATCAATTATTCTCTTATATTAACATTATATATAAATCGTAAAAAAACATCTTTGCATCCTGGGAAAATTAAACCTAAGGAATGGGTGATTTCATATTTTTGATAAGTCTAAATAATATCATAGAAGATTTCATAAATATGTATAAAATTTTATGAAAATGTATAAAACAGTAACACATTCCTTTTAAACATACACCTGATAAAAATATAGAAAGAATAAATCAAAATAATTCCCTTTGAACAATCACATGGATATTATAGTAGTTTAAAAATCAAATGTAATATCAATAACTAATCTCATAATGGGGGAAAACATAATCTAAGACATCATAACCACACCATCAAGGCCTCAGGCCCTGGCCATAGAGAAGTTGGTTAAAACACAAACTAGTTTCTCTCATTAGACATACTGATGTATTACGAGGATATAGTGGACCCCTCTCATCACTTAATAAGTCTTATGCATTTATCATATGAAAGGGTGAAACATAACTAACATAAACAGTCCTACTAAAATTAACACATGAAATTTTAATAATTTAACCACAAACCATGAATGGTATCATGATATGACAACCATAGTCAAACATATCATAAACCCTTCAATATAAAATGTTATATTTTATCATAATAAGTCAAACTAAATTACATATACAATCAAACAAGGGATGTTAAAATAGATGAAAATAATCTAATTAAATCATTAAAAATCTATTAAGAGAAATAACCTTATTTATATTAAAATAATTTAAAATATACAAAATTAAAAAAGAAAACATTTTTTTGAAAATAAAATTATATGATTTTAAGGTATTCTTTAAAACCTTTTGACATTATGATGGTGGAAAATGTCTCTCACTCGGTAGGTGTTAAAAATCATTCATTCCTTAATTTTTCAGAAAGATTATGAAGTACCTCTTTTGTAAAATGATAGAAAGATTCATTTAAAAACATTTTACCAGAAGTACAACTTTGCTAAAAATGATTTTAAACAAATTTTATGAAATATTATTAATAATTAAAAATTCATTTATTAGAAACATGGAAATAGAAGATAATGATGTTTGAGTGGATATATACATTTAAACAGTCTTAGAAAATAATGATATTGTGAAATAACCATTAGGTAAATCCATAAATACATTCATTTTGAAAAAATATAAATTAAATTCAAATTTTAAATAAATTTTTCTTTATAATCATTTATATATATATATAAATAAATGTGTATGATTATATCAAGTTTACTAAAATGGAGAAAGGATAAATTCCTTAATCATTCAAAGTGATCCATGACACGTTGAACATTTAAATCATTATCCTCATATCATATAATTAATATTTAAATACGATGAATATAAATTTAATCATGATATTAAAAATACTATGGGTTGTACAACACCACAATGAAGAAATAGGTGGTTAACATGGCTTTTATCTCTCGAAAGTTAAAAGTGACATAGAATTTCCCTTAACTTAGGTATGATACACTATTTACATTCAAAAAACTCCTATAAAATAGTTTTAAACATATTATTAACTTCTAATAGAGTAAAAATAATAATTATGATATCATATATTAATCATTTTGGACTTTAAATTACATATTAATTTATAATTTCATAGTTAAAGGTAGATTTTGGGTAATAATCGCTTTATTTATCGTAAGTGTTTTGACTTGTTATTCATTATTTTATTATAGATTTAATTATTCAATAACATATTAAATGTAAAACATGATTTATATATCATATATATTCATTATATAAATATATAAATATATAAAATATTTGGAATGCGATACACTATTCATAGTGATCATAGACTGTACGTATACATGAATGTTGTTTCAATTTTCTTATCATATAGAATTGATGTATATAAATAAACTATATTTATATATATATATTAATAAAATTGAATTATTATTTGATATTATTCATACTTTATATATATATATATATATTATCATTTTTTAATGGTTATGTTGCAGAATTAATCACAACATGTCGTGGAGAGGGTAGGCTATATGTACGCACGAGCGACGACATCATTCCCTTAATTGTTAATTGTTACAGTATTGGATGAAATATTAATTACAAATAATCATTATTATTTCATATTAATTATTTACACACTTTATATTCATCATTGTACCCATCTAAATAATGTATACATGAACAATAGTTTATAACACATTGTATAGATGATATGTCTTAAGTACGCACACATAGTGATCTTATTTTTCATAGGATTGGTATAAGGAAAAATTTGGTTTTACCATAAACATAAAAACATCAATGAATACAGAATATTCTTTATTTATTTATTTATTATGGAATATACTTAGGAAATTGAAGTATAAGGTGAAAATAAATTTGAAAGAGTTGGAAAAACATATACCTCTTTTTTGAGTGTCTCCTTTGGATTTTCACAAAAGAACTCCATAGGATGTCATTCTTCCCAAATTATAGCCAAAATGATGAACTGAGGGATATTTAAAGGATAAATGATTAGGTTTTTTCCCAAAATTATGGGATTTAAATGTGCGAATAAAAGAGGATGAGAGGATCCCTTTATAAGAGACGGGAGGGGCACTATTGGAAACTCTCAAACTATTAATTTAATATAATTTTTTATTCAATTTACAAAATTATCATGTCAAGTTAAGTAAAAGATAATATCTGGATGGGTAATAATTATATCAACCAATGATTTTTAGGAAATTGTGGGTCACAATATTAAACATATCTTTTGGATTTAACGCTTATGTAAAGAGTTTAACTCTTATTATGTCTACTTGTCTTTATACACTCTATAGTTAATATAGTTACTATAAAATTTCAAAATAACCAGAATAGGATAATTAATGGAATATATATTATTATCCTAGTTATCTTTATGAGTTATATATATTTATATTTTTTTTATAAATTTAAAAAATATTACTTATTTTATAATATCATTTATGTCAATTTTGACACTATTAATTATTTTAATTTTTGATATAATAATTAAAAATTGATTTGTTAAAAAAACTATATTATATCATCCATAAAATTTCATATTCATCCATGAAAATTTGATGGCATCCAATATTTAAAATTATATTTACTTTCCTATTATTAATATCATTTATTTGATTCTTTAATTAAGAAATTATTTGTTGCAACGCGATTGTGTCACTATTTACTTTAATTATATATTTTTTAAAATAAAAAATAAATTACCATTATGTAGAGAACCATTTTATATTTCTAAATACTCTTTATAGTTGACCATATCTCTTAAATTATCTTATATTATAAATGATATTATTATTAAAAATCGAATATGACATTTCTAAATATTTTATGAATAAAATATAATAAATGTCCAAATATAACAAAAGATTCTTAAATGTGATAATATTTTATACCTAAATTTTATTTTTTTCTATAAAATCTTATAAATTAAAATTATTATATGTTTTTGGGAAATTTTATAATAATATTATAGTATTGTTTTCCTTTAATTAGCTCATTCATCCATAACCGGTGTAAATAACTAAAACAATTACTACAACTCTTTTCACCAAAAAGATAATTTGATCCTCTTAGATTACAATATTAAGACTAATTACAACCATTTTTGTCCTTTTTTTATATTTCATTCACAGAAGCATTAAAATTACATTTAACACTAATGTGGTGAGAAGGTGGATAAAAGAGTCATTTAAATGTTTAATAAGATTCTTTATCTAAATTTAATATAAAATGTTTTATATGACATAGATTGTATTAAAACATATATTATTTATCAATTTTTATTTTTAAATAAATTAAAATTAAAAAATATTCAAATAAAAAATCCATGTTTTTGAAAATAATGAGATATTTTCACTATTCAACAAAATTTTAATCATTTTAGTAAAATACCAAAATGTCAACATTATGTATTTTTGGCATTCTTAATTTTAAAATTAATTATATTTTTAAAAATAAAATTCATAAATTCAAAAATGATTTTAATAATATTCGTAACATTTTCATAAACTTCTAGTTTGATAGGTCAAAGAACACTCGAACTTGGTATTGCATGGAATGCAAGATACAGATGAAAATGATGTTATTTAAGAAGATAAATATTGTAAAATAATGGGGTGATACATTCTACCATCTTAAAATAAATGTAATCATATATATTTGAACTAAAGACAAAAAACTAGTGGTTTCAATTTTCAAATTATCTTTATTCATTTTCCCCATTGAAAAATTGATTAATGAGACCACTATTTTAAAATAATGAAACAAAAGTACAAAGGCCACTAGAGATAACACATACCTGGGTTCCATTTTAAATAATATGTATATGAATGGAAATTTAACCATACATTTCTGATGAAGTGTGATATAGAAAATGATTAGGAAAAAGTTAATAGTCACAAATATAAAAATTTATGATGATCTAAGGGACCATATGATTCATCTCAAAAGAAAGTAACAGGAAAACATATTTGGTTTTATGAAATTTTCCCTAATTTTTATGATTTCATTTACTTCACAGACTAAGAACATAATAAAAAACTATTTACTTGACAAGTGGAGTTTCATCATTTAATAAATTTCAACCATGAAGTCATCTTTTTCCATAAAAGATAACAAAATTAAAAAATATCTGACATACCTTAATCATATAGGGTTACAAAATCGAACTTATACATCATAATTCATAAAATCTAAGTATATAAACCCATGATATATTTACCAGGACATCACACAAGCCAATCATATGTCTTACACCATTTTCTTCCTTCTATTGTAGGTTCAAGCCTTGTAGCCTTACTGGACGTAGTGGGATTTCACCTGACATGCTGGTTGTCCTTTTTAAAGATCTATATTATTATATTATTAAAGAAATATATATATTAATGAAATTTTTGTTTCTCATACAATAATATCCAATGTTAAACATAATCTATTCCATCATTTGGACTCATTCGAAATTATTCTGGCCAAATTAATAGTCTAATAGGGTCTCTAACTTTCAAAAATCAATATTAAGGTCAAAATTATTAAATTGTATAATACAACTCTTGTTTTCCTAATATAAAATTATACCCCCTTAAAAAAGGTCCATAATTCCAAATCCTTAATGAAAAATTATATTAATAAAATCATTATTTATTTCCATAATTCATATAACCAGTACATCATAACATAACTCATGAATCAAAAAACAAAAAAACTTTAATTATTCCACTTAAAAAATAGTTACAACATAAGATTTATCTTTATCAACTTTCTTCTTTTGAGAAATATTTCCATGAACATTATTAAAATAATTTATATAATGTACCATCTCTTTATAATGGTAGTATTTCCCAATTGTAGCTTCTTTCATTCCCTTAAAATCACGAACATGCAGACCTTTATATCCACAATTGAATCAAACTCTCATTCCTATCATTTATGTACAAGAGTGGTTCTCCCCAAAAATATAAGATATGTTAAAATATTTATTTATCTTTTTCCCTTTATATATCTATTTCTCTACAATTTTCTTCCCTTTTCATTCCCTTAATGTTATAAGACATAGAAAATTCATTCACATCATTGATAAAACATGAGAATATAGCTTCATATGATGATAGATTTTGGGAAATAAATTCCATTCAAATAAATGGATTTAACTAGAAAAATAAACCATTAATATTAATCATTTGGTTACATATGTAGTCTAGAACATTCCTTGGTAATCATGAGAAGTTGGTTTCACATTTTCCAACATTATCATCGTCATTTTTCGTTTAATTCATGAATTGTCTCCCCATATCTTATCTTTGTTTTTTAGGGGAATAAATTTCCAAAAAAATCCTTAAAATCCTTCCATTCCATACTCCAAATTTATTCATCCTCATTCATGTTTTTAATAGGTTACCATCATTGATCCATATCTTATGTGAGGTGATAAACTTCCATGATAACCTTATCCCTTTTATAGAATCTCAAAGAAAAAATATATATTCTCTCAATAAATTATTCATTTTTTCATACTAATATATTTTTTTCCCATTTAATGTTGGAGGATATTGTCTCATAAATAATTCTAGCATTGATCCTCTATATTTTGGAATAGGCTGCTCAATATTTTTATGGTTATTATTCATAACTTGATTCATCTATCCAATTATAGTTATATATTGGTCAACACTAGTAGCACCTCCTGAAAAAATATCATTATCATTCATAGGATGACAACCACTAGATATATTATATTCATTTATAAAATTTACATTTCTTCTGCTAGCTTACATTTCTAATGAATGACATTAACAATATTGTGTTATGAATTATAATACATGAAAAATACTTAACATAAATTGATAATTTTTGGCATAACTAATCTCAAAATAATAAACAAGGTATATTTACGGACATATTTACATACTAACCCATCATAATGTTTGAGAAAAAATATTTGAATCATCCTATGCATACCCCTAGGGTGTGTCAAACTATCTGTGTGTTATGAACAACTTTCATGTACTAGGTTACCCTGAGTCAGGAATCGAACACCCTATTAGAGTTATAACTCCTAGGTACTTAAATACCTAAACCACACCCACTTGTAATATCAAGAGAAGAATGTATTTACTAGAACACACACATAGCCTCAAATTTACCAAAATTATATGATGTTTTTCTTTACTTATATTCAATGTCTATCATACGATTATATTCCCTAGTCAAATATTTCAAAATTTAATTTCCAAGTCTTTTTTATAAACATCCTTTGATGCCCACTATAATGACCCAACCCCAAAACCGTAGAGCTGGTGGATTATTTTAATATATTGGAATGATTAAAAGGAATAAAATCCTAAAGTACAGATCAATTTAGTAATCTGGGAAAACGTATTACTTACATGATGATTATGTTTTAATTGAAATCAAATTTTGAAATGTAGATTTTTATTTGATAATTCTATTTGTCTCCTAGATTAACCCATTAAATCAATCGTTAAACACTTCTTATCAGCTTGTTAAAATAAAACATAAGAAAGGGGTGAGTTATGATTCCAGTAAAGGTAAAAAATATAGTAGAAGCATTCATAAATAAGAACATACTTTTAAGAAATGTTATATAAGTGAAAATAATTACTTTTAAACATAAACCTGGAGATAATATTGAAAGAATAAATAAAAATTATTTGATATAAAATTTTCATGGATATTCTACTACACTAATAATCACATGTATTATAAATAAATAATATCATAATTAGGGAACACATAATGTCGGACATCATAACTACACCATCAAGTCCTTGAGCCAATACCATACATAAACAGGTAGAAACCCCAAATATTTTGTCTAATGAGACCAAAAAATTCATTAAGGGGATATAACTAGCCCCACCCATCACATACTAGGTCCAATGAATTCCTCTTATGAAATTAGAAAACATAACCAGCATAAAAATTCCTATCAAAAATAACATATGAAATTTTAATAATTTAACCATAAAACAAGAATTGTATAAAAATAGTGCTCACTTTTTCAAAAATATCATAATACTTAAATGAAATATTTTTGATCATATCATAATAAATCCACCTCAATTAATTATAAAATACAACAATGGATGTTGATATAGATGAAAATAATATAATAAAATCACTAATAACTTCTTCGGAGAACTATACATCTTTACATTGAAATAACTTAAAAGCCACCCAATTATAAAATAAAACTTTTCTTTTGAAAATAACCTTGTAACCTTGTATGGGAATATTTAAATCTTTTAGGAATCATAATTACTTGAAAAATTTCTCACACCATATATGTTTATAAATAAATCATTCCATAATTTTTCCAAAAGTTTATAATGTACCTTGTTTGGAAAATGATAGAGAGATCCCATTCAAAATGTTTTTTATATAATCTCCATAATAGTTAAAAATTAATTTAATCTATTATAATCTAATATTAATTATATTTGGGAATAAATTTATATGAAACATAGACATGGTGGATAAATTTTTCGTTATAGATACATACATAAAAACCATCTTGGAGAATAATGAAATTATGAAATAACCATTACATAAAACCTTAAAAATATTACTTTTGAAAAACAATTAATTAAATTTAAAATATACATAAAAAATTCATTATAATCATTAATATATAAACATAAATATGTTTTATAATATCAATAATTTTGAAATGGAGAAAGGAATAATTCTTTAAACATTCAAAGTGTCACATACCACTTTCAAAATTTAAATCGTAGTCGTGCTATCATCATATGAATCTTTAAATACCATAAAGTTAAATGAATTCATGTTATTAATTATAATTGGGGTAGTAAATACACCGCACACAAGAAATAGGTGGTGAACATGGATTATATTTCATGAAAATTAAAAGTGAGAAGGAATTTCCCATTCCTTATGTCGGATACTCTCCATATTTGTCCAAAACTCATGTATAAGGGTTTTAAACATATTATTAACTTCTACCAGAGTCATAATAATATTTATTGTATCATATATTAATAATTAATGTCTTTATATTATAGGTTTATTAATAATTTTAATGTTAAAGAATCATTTCAGATAATAATTGCTTTGTCTATCATACGTGTTTTAACATTTTATTCTTGATTAGAGTAATTAGATCATAATTACATTACATAAATAATTTAAAACTTTTTTTATATATCATATATACTTCTTATACAAATATATACATATATAAAATATATGGAATGGACTACACTTTTTATAGAGATAGTAGGACTTACATACGCATGATCCCAGTTTCTATTTTCTTATCGTATTGAATGGAAGAATGTAACAAAAATATTTATATATATATATTAATCATATATAATTAATATTTAATATATTTAATAATTAAACATTATATATATTTCATAAACATTTTGGAATGCTTCATGTGGAAAAATGAAACTCATCGCGTCCTGGAGACGGAAAGTCGTACATATGCATGAGCGACAATATCATTCCTTTAATGGTTAATTAGTATAGAACTGGATGTGATATTAATTTTATATTATAATTATCATTTCATATTTATTATTTAAAAAATTTATATTCATCATCATACCGAGAAATTTAATTTATAGATGAAAATAGTATACACCATGACGTAGAGATGGTATTTAAACATACCGACGCATGGTGATATTATTTTTCATAGGATGGATAAAAGTTAAAATTTGGTTTTACCAAAAGTATAAAATATATAATAATATTTTATATTATGGATTTATTACTTTATTATGGAAAAAACATAGTAAAATTAATTATAGGAAGAATATTACTTTGAAAAAGTGGGTGAAACAATTATTCTTCTTCGACTATCTCATTTTGATTTGAACAAAAAGGACTCCACAAGATGGCTTTATGACCAATATATGTACTCTAAGATGATGTGAGGGATTTTTTAAGATGAAATGGGTAAGATTTATCTGATATAATGGACTTTATTGGTTCTAATTAAAGAGAAGGATGGGTTTCCTTTTATAAGAGAAGAGAGGGGGACTTTGGGAAATACCAAACTATTAGTTAAATATAATTTTTTTCTCATTAAAATAGCTCCGAAGTGAGTTATTTCAAGTATAATGCAATTATGGGTATAAAACCTCTGAAAAATGTTTTTCTAGGCAATTTTATGTCACAAAAGTAACCTTATCTTTGGGATTTAACCCTTAGTTAATCAATTTAACTCTTACTATGTCTTCTTATCTTTCTACACTTTATTGTTAATATAGTTTCTATAAAATTTCATAAGAACCACAATAGAATCATTTATTACATATTTTATATAATCATAGTTAGTTGGTTGAAATATATATTTTACTGAATTTTTCATCATTTAATAAAATATTATTCATTATAAAATATCATTTAATTCAATTATAAATTGATTTATTATTTGATTTTTTATAAAATTATAAAAAATTCATTCCTTTGAAAAAATACATTTACTCTTACCCAAAATTTTCTATTCAATAAAAAAAATTATGGAATAAAATATTTCAATTGATATTTATTTCAATATTATTAACATCATTCATTTGATTCATTCTTTAAAAAATCCATTATTCCATCATAATAATGTCAATACTTAATCAAATTATATATTTTTTAAAATAATTAATAAATAAAAAAATTTTAATAAATCATTTTCTCTTTCTAAATACAATTTTTATTTTAGGGTATCACTTATATAACCTCATAGTAAAACTGATATATTTATTAAAATTTGAATATAAAATTTTCATCAATTCCTTAAATAAAATATAATAAGTCCCCTAATCCAACAAAAGTGGCCCCAAAGGGATCATGTTTTATAAGTAGTGGTTATTTTTGTGGAAATACAATAACAATTTTGATATTTCAAATTATAAAATGAAGTCTATTTTGAAAAATAAAATTTATCAATTTCATAATTTGGATAATATTTTCAAAACCATTTTTACAGCTAGTTTGATTGGTCATAGTGCACTCGAACTCGATGTTGCGTGTAATGGAATATATTGATGAAAATTAATTTGTTTTAGAAGAGAGATACTATAAAATCATGGGGTGTTAAAACATTAATCTCTAAAACCTTATATATTTTTTAACATAAACCATTCCATAAATGGTCAACCATATAACTCTTCTTAAATGTTGGATCTATAAAACATTAGAAATAATATTTCTCAATAAAATATTAGAACTGATCCCCCATATATAATAATGTGTCTGTTATTTATCACAAACCAAACTTGTGAATACCTTCATCATGTATTATCTTGAAACACGGTAATAATTAGAATTACCAAAAATACTTATTGAAAACATTCATTTTTCATTGTTCCAATGATTATTGGATATATTCTTTATGTTCCAAAATTATATAGAAACCATCCATGATATCAAAAACTTAATTGTTAAAAAATCCTTTATCAATTATAATGTAATCATTACCATAAAATTTACTTATTCATATCCTTCAAAATTTAATCAAATCATGATTATCTCAACAGTAGTAACTTATTAATGGTTATCATACCTAATAAAAAATTTCATATTTACATTAAATTACATCTCTAGTCTATCATAAAAATTAACCCTATTCCTGTAAGTCCTTAGCGAACACATAAACTGAACACTAAATACAAAATTCACCATTTATAATTCTTCAATCCAAAGACATAAATACTTATATTATTCTAATTTATCCTTAATCAATAACATGGATACCTCATCCTATAAATTAATACCCATTTCCTTTCACATTTGATCTTTAGTCTTAACATTATCATCATTATAACCATCAGTTGTAACACCTTGTTGATTCTCTTTTTGAGCATTCCACATAAGACATAAATTGGATTAATGATTATTCATCCCACAGTTAAATAACATAAAAGTCTATAATTTCATAGAGAGTCAAAATTTCATATCTATTTAATTGACTAATCTCTTCACTTATCCTTTACATGCATTGAGTTTTTTATTTCAACAATAAAATATTCTTCTTAGTCTTTGAGGACATATTCATGGAGGATTCATTCCATATTCTCAATATATAGAAAACTAAATCTTCTTTATTCAGAGTCTTCATTACCCAATCTCTTAGTGAACTATTTCTTTCACTTATTTGGTGAGTCCGAGAGTTGGTTAAGTTACAAATTATTATTCATGTTCTATGAATACTGATTAGGCCTAATCACAACATCCTTCACTCTAGTGATAATCTCATTTAATTAATAATCAACAAATGGTCTATCAAATTCAATTTCATACTAGTTACTTCTTGTTCAAGCCATTAACTTGTACTAAAAAAATAATGTGAGTAACGCATATCATAGAAAAATACAGATAATCATCACAAATACCTTATATTATGTCTTAATAATTATTCCCTCTTTAACATTGATTACATAATAGGCTTATCCAAAGAGACAAATATGGGCTAATAATTTGAAATAACCCTAAATATATCACTAAATGTTTTTCATCCATATTTCCATTGGTTAAATAAAACATTCCTTTAATAACAACTATAGCGAACCAGGATTAATATACCTGAATATTACATCATTTTAGATAAATATTCACTACATTTACAAAAATACATGCCTAAGGAACAAAATAATTTTCATTCATTTGAAACATTGAAACCATTATTCTAGTTTTGTGAAAGATATTCAATATATCCCATAAATATATTCCTCTTTAGTACTCATACATAAATCCATTCTTCATAAGCTGGGTAGAGGAAAAAAAATAAAGGGGTAAGATCAAATTATTATTAGGGGTAAAGAAAGAGATATGAAATAATAATAATGAAAATATGGGTATAAGAACATGATCATAACTTTTTTAGGTTCACAACATTCACATAAAAAAACATAATCATGAGTAGTGGAATAAATATTAACAGCTAATAAGATAAAAATCATAAGATAAAAAGAAGCATAATCCAAGAATGAATAAAATGTCAATAAGACATTGAATTGTGGCATTCACATGATTATACAAAATATTACCCCATGATACCAACCAATAATATCATGACATGATAGTCTTGGGAAAATCACTCATGTACCTACTTCATTCTTGGGATGCTCTCTCATATACCCTCTTTTTTGAGCTTAAGATGCCCTTTCATGTCCTCTCTTATTTTATTCTTAGTATTCCTTCTTATATACCCTATTGTTTCAGTATTTGGATTCCATCCAATGTACCATCTTTTTTCATTCTTGGGATGTCATTCTATATACCCTCGAGTTTTAGGATTGGGATTCCCTCTTGTGCAACCCCTTGTTTTGAGCATGGTATTCCCTCCCATGTACCATCTTATTTTAGGATTTGGATCCCCCATATTGACTCTTTTTTCAGGCATGGTATACCCTAACGTGTTTCAATTGTGAACATACATCATTTTTTATTTACCAATGCCTTTGAGGTAGATATATGTTCCCCCGTCATGAAATAAAATTATACATACATGTGCCAAAATAGAAAAATCATGCATCGTATCATGACCCATCAAAGGATATGAATTTCATAAAAATTATATCATATCCCATGAAATTAAATGGGTATGAAAACAATTTAAACATATCAATATGTGTGAAAATAAGACATGCTTCTTTATCATTTCACAAAAATAACTCTTTGAAGGAACCAGGTTTCATAATCATTTTTTGTTGCATAAATCATGGAGGATACAGAAGTTTCACAAAAAAATTTAATCTTAGAAAAAAACATTAAATGAAATAATAGGAATCAGTTCCATGGATCATATCCCTAGTAATGAATAAACTATAGAAAATGATTTCATCTTAGATGGTGTGGGATTTTTTAAAGTTCAAATGAATCAATTATTAAGGAAAAAACCTATATTTCATAGACACATTTTAAAATATAAATTATTTTAAAAATAAATTTTCATAAAAAAACATGAAAACATATAATTTAATCTGAAAAAAATTATTTAAAACATTTATTTACAAAATATTATTTTCTCATTGAAAAGTTTTTTTTAAATCATAAACCATTTTGATAACCTTTTTCATATAAAATATCCTTCAGAAACATATAAAAAATAATTGAATATCTTTTTATATAAATTAAAACACAACAAAATTAATTAAAATAATTTTCCATGAAAATTATATTTATAGATAATTTTAAAACCTATTTGAAAACTTTTTAGAATAATTTTATTTTTAGTAAAATAGATTTTTGACTGAAGGGTGAAATGATGTCATATATTTGTAAAAATTTTTTCATTATTATATCAAGTGATAATGTGTTGAAATATGGTTCAATTTCATGGATATAACATTAATAACCAATGGATAAGAAAATTCATAAGAATTCACGGGAGATAGAATGTAAAACTTCATCAATGGAATCATAATTAAAAATAATCTAGATAAATGTTGAGTTTATAAGAATAATCTCTTACCACTAAGGTGACTTTGAATCCTAAAACTCCTGAATGAATAAAATTAAATGAAGCTTAAAATATTTTATAAATAAATATAATCATGATATAACATTTAAATGTGTAGGATATACACCTTTTAATATAATTTCAGTACATAACATGACTTTTTTCTCAAAAAGAAAATTTAGTCAAAATTAACTTACGAATTTGGTAACATTTGATCCCTAAACGCATAAAAAATAGATCATAAAACAGATATAAAATTATAAACAATTTTAAATATAATAATCATATAGAACATTCATCAGATGTAATTATAAAAATTATTGGTTAAATAGGCATAAATATCATAGAAATAATTGGGATATAAGAAAATTCATACCTTATGTATTGACTTTCTTCATACATTGTAAAACCAAATATATAAAAAATAAAATTATATTATAAATAAAAAAACTCCCATATTATATTATATAATACTATATATTCTTTTAATGTGACTTTATATTATTTTTTCATTTATATGTCTCTGTTAACGATACAGTCCATGTAACATCTACTATATTTTTTATATATGTTTTCACATGTTATTCTTGGTCCTCTTGTATAGATCATTATTTTTTTATTGAATTTAAATCATGATTTAAATATAATTAATAATAATTATATAATTCTTTTTAATAATATACAATCTATCTAAATATAAAATGGAATACCCATTTAGGGGAATGGTATAATGCATCATTGAATTAACAAAGTATTTGTTTTATGCTAGTTTTGAAAGATAGAATGTAGGTAAAATATGTGTATATATATATATATATTATAATTCCAGTATAATTATTATTTCAGATATATCATATAAATTTACTAACTCCATACTTAATACATTTCATGTAATGTCTGATCGGATAACATCACTTTGAGGAGGTGGTTTTCCACACATCGACAAACGAAGTTATAATATTTACAAAAAATGGAAATCATGAAAGTGTGGTTCAATAATAATTGATAAAGAATAAATAATTCATATATATCATATATATAAATATTAAACTATTATTTCTATTATAATTAAAAACCATAATATGAGGTAAAGGTAAAACGAACAACATCAATTTGTGAGGCAATAGTCCATCGTACAGATGAATTTTATGTTTGTTAACAATTTGATGGATGTGTGTCTAAAAACATATTTATATATTTATGATAATTTGGATTTTAAATAATAATTAAATATTAATAATTGTTGGGGTTCATAAGGAAAATAAAACAAAAGAGCTCATGGAAGGATATTGCATCTTCTTTGGGTAACTCATTTTATGTTGAATAAATGGGATAACGTGGATGGATTTCCGTAAAAAGTATGTCATATAAGTTGAGAAGATTAAATTTTGTACTTATTGGGTCATTTTTTGGATGAACCAATGTTTTATGAGAGGTGCGAGGATGTGAGGGGGTGAGTACGCTTTTATAATAGATGAGGAGTGGCATTCTTATAAATAATTAGAGGAGAAAATTATTGAGAGGTATCTCTTACATCATTTGCCTCCAATAACTGACCATTTTAACTAAAATAGAGGATATGTCTATAAAATTGATCTTAGATAGTTTTCTATGTTATTTATACCCTTAATTTATTTTTTAACAATAATGTATAATAGTTTTTACTTTAATCGCAATAATTAATATAATTAAATTTACAAATATTTCTAGTAAAAATTTATTCTTACCTTATTTGAAACTATAACATAATTTGAATTAAAATATGGTATCAATTATTCCATATTCAAAACACATAAGTATAAGAATTTTTTTTTAAAATAATTCTACAGATTGGATGAAACAACGTGTTTTTCAAATGAAAGTGTTAAATAGTTTGAATTGTTTGTAAATCATATTTCAATATGAAATTGATGAAATGACATAAATTATATTAATTAATGTAAAAGTTATCTATATTAACTTATAAACCTATTAAAAATATTATTTTATAACAAAATAAAATTAGATGAAAATGCAGCTTCCAATTAAAATTATGTAAGCTAACTATTCATCAAAAATTGATTGTTTTCCCAAAAAAATATCAGAAATTATCCCATATAAAAATTTTAATATTATTATTTTAAAGGTTTTTATTATTTCGTAAAATTGAAATTATAAAAGTGTAAAAAATTAGAGTTAAAAATATTTTCTCCCTTAAAATTTAGTAAAATGACTAATTTGAAAATAACATCTTTTAATTTATAAAATTGGATTTATCCTTATTATATTACTATCAACAATATTGGATGACTTTCTAAAAATATGATTCAATATAATAAATATTAATTATTTTAATAAAATAATCAAATGTTTTTTTAATTTATTTCTATAAAATTTTGTTTGTACATTGAAAATAGTTTTCACAAAAAGGGTATTTTTGGTTTTCAAATATTTTATTAATTCATTTATAGCTAAATTATTACCAAAGGATTCATTATATATATATATATATTTATATATAATGATAGTTTCCCAATTTAACTGAAAATTTTCACTGCATTCATTCCAACCACTAGGTGGTAACTTCAGTAATATTTTTATAACAACATTAATAGTATATTGTAGTTTGTAAAAATTAGATTTTCATTTAATGAAAGTAATAGTTGGGACTATGAATTGCATGTAACATAAGATAAATATTGTGTATCTTTTACCATAAGATAATCTATGTTTTTTAGGTAGTGAGAGATTAACTTTTTAATGAATATAATTTAGACCAATCTTAGGGCCTCTGTATTACAAAAGATATATTCATTGGTGTGTGTAATGAAAAATATTGAAAATATTTGAATTTTTTTCACAAAATATATGGGTTTTATATTATTCTGGAATAGATCCATCTTAAAAAAAATTCCATCATAATTATTGTTATTTCTGATTATCCATCACAAATAACAAATAATTGAGATAAATGAATAGACCTCCAAAAATACATACATGAATTTTATAAATGATCAATTGAAAAATTCCATGACAATTTATATTAATTGTTTTCAGATTATCAGTATGTACTGAAAACTAATATTATCCATAAAACAAAATTAAAATTTAAAAATAAAAAATAAAAACAAATATTTTTATTTAATTTAAATAAATTTAAAAAATAAATAAATTAATAAATATATTTTCTCAAATTGTAAATAAATTAAATTAAAATATAACGAAAAAAAATTAAAATTTAAATACATTTAAAAAAATTATGAATATTATAACATATATAAAAGTACTATATTAGTTCAGACAATATATACTTTTTACCCAAAAATACCAAAACAATCATTAAAATTTACAGATCATCAACTATGGTCTAGTGGAGGGGGATCACTCATAAGATTAGCGGGTGGAAACTCTATATAAATGACACCTAAATGCTCTCATATATACACAAACATCATCTAAACTCTATCATTATACAACTCATGTTCCTCCTCCCTTTTTCTATGTATCTGATGTATCATCTTATCCCGATCTCTCTATAACTCCACATACTGGGAATAAGATGATGAGATCAATAACAACTATATATGATATCTTATCAATCTCATCAATGAAATCATGAAATTGCCATAATAACTCATTGGTGTCAGTCGAGAAGTAATACTGATAAACTCACCATTCTCAACACCATGATAAGTTTCATATATCCATTCCCCCTCATTAAAGACTGAATCACAAGTGGAATCTTCTTGGATCACGTCATGACTCACTAATGAATTAGAAATCACATACTCGTATATTTCCTTCAAATATAATTAAAATTTGAAATAATATTAACATTAATTTTGTTGATTTTTTTTAAATTACTAAAAAACTTTGTCTTTGTCAGCCGCTTATAATTTTTTTAATACGATGATAAATATAAATTTTGTTAAATAAATAAAACTCCAAACTAATGGGGTTAGTAACATTATATATAATGAAACCATTTACATTTTATTTATGTGTAAACTAATAAATAATTTCACTTACCACATGTCATATTTGTATCGAAAATATATGACTTCTGAACCTATATGCAACCACTTACCTCCCCCAGCTTTGACATCTAGATGATGATCCCCTCCTCAAAATCCGTCTTAGTTTTTATAGAAGAAAATTTCATCCCATGCATGAGATGAGATATAGTTAGCTTCATGGGAGACTCATTACTTGTTGTAAATAATCGAATAATCACCATCCATATCTCACATTCTTAGGTTGTGTAAAAACTGATAAAAACACTCATGAACACAAATATTCTATGCCTTCCAAAAATGGTCACCTAATATATCAATAATCAAGGAAAATAAATTAAAAAAGATAATTTAAAATAAAATATTATTAATGAGATAAATTTTAAAAACATATTAAATTTAATAACACAAAATCTGGTGGTTGAACATATGTTGGAATATGGTAATGGAAACCTAATCCCTCGACCCTAGTGGATTATAAATATAATTTCTAAGAATCACACTAGCTACAAAGTATATTAAATGTTAATAAATCTAAAACTAAATAAAATGAATATAATATTTTTTAAAACATTAATATAAAAATTAATAGAAACTTTATATCTTGAAGAATTAAACGTACCACATTAAATAAGTATAACAAATTAAGAGATAACAATATCTCTAGAAAAGGGTATTGAATCATTAATCAAGAACGACCATATCACCTATTAAGAGGTGTAATATCCTTTGGAGATGATGGACTAGGCTCATATGTAGGAAGCCATAAATCATTTATAGAATTAATTAAATCATTGGGAGCATCTCTAACCATTTTAAACAAATAATATTACCTATAAGAAGTTTTTAATAAAAATAAAAATAGAAAAAACTAATAAATATTATAATATAATAATAATATGGCTAATAAACGATTAGAACAAATATAAAAAATATTTACTAATAAATATGAGAATATAATAATAATATTTATAAGAAGTTTCTAATAAGGATTTAAAATATAAAAACCTAATAAATAATGGAATAGAATAATATCCTATAAAATATACTAGAACACAATATATTAAAATGTACATATTTTATGAAATAGATCTCAAATATAATAAACAAACAAGTATCTTTCAAAATATAATTATTTTATCGATAAATATATTTTAACACGTATAAAAATATATATAACTAAAAATTACTAGGGTTAAGAAAGAATAAAAATAGATCTTTGGGTCTAGCCATCTAAAACTAACAATATTACTTGTAAATAATTGTTAATTAAAATATAAAATATAAAAATAATAATAAATGCATAAATATTATACAACAATCACTATCTTCATTAACATTTCAATCAAGGAGAATGTCTTCATCATCATTATTAGCATCATCTGAATCCCACATGACATTCAATTTCATTATTCCTTATTAATTAATCAAAATTATCAATATCATCTGATCTTAACTAGGGGTTTTCCTCATAGACATTTATATCTCATCAGTTAAGAGATATTTCTTTAAAATTTTCAATATGTCTCATTTCTACTGAACTATTTTTATTTCAATAATATGATTTTCAAATTGATTTGTCTTATTACACGCACTAATCATTCGAATCAATTAAAATAATAATAATAATTTTCTTAATTAACATGATGTTCTTGAGGTGGAAACACAAATGTATCATTTTTTGAAGGAATATTGTTATATTTAATTTCAATGAAAAAATATTTTGGTATAAATATCAACCCTTGATTAGTATCAAATGAATGAAATATAATCATTGTAACATAATTTATTCATAGACAACAAAATTCAATTATTTCATCGATCGTACAATAAGATTCAACATGACATTCGTATGATAATATACATTCAAAGAAACCATAATTTTTTTACTTCATTGAGTCACCATATATTTATTTATTGAATCAAAATCCATTAATTACATACCAATTATATGATTTTATAAATTTCAATAGAGGTTTCGTGATCCTGAAAAATCGAATATAAATTATATTTTCATGATCTGTATCTTATAAACAATATTTTTTTTAAGTATATATACTATTAAGAAATTGACTCACTATTACATTAAATGAATCATAACATAACTATTATCAAAACCAATATGAATTTTATTGACAAGGTTATCTAAGAGAAACATATGAAATTTGTATAAGTTGGGTTTTTATACTATTATCATATAGTCTACAAAAAAATAAATATAAATAATGGTATCCACTAAAAAATGATAACAAAATAAAAAAAGTAGAACTCACTAAAAAATTCATTTATATTCTTCAAAATTCATTATAATATATATATGTTTTCTATATAGTTATTATTATAAAAAACACACTCTCAAAAAATAAATAAAATCTACGGCTGATTAGAAACTATAAAGTGATGGTCTATGACATCATAAATTTTTTTTTTATTCCAACCATTATTGTTATGTTATGAAGGATATTTATATTGAAAATAAAAATATAATTTTTTTTGAAATTTCTTCTTATGAGTGGGCTTCTAAAATTTACTCATCAACTAATGGTTTGTGACATACTTTCATCCTTCTCTTTTGAATTCATCTTTTAAATGGGTACATCCAATAGAATTGTATAGGCCCTCCACATCTCTTTATGTGACAAATAAAATATTAAATGTTCCATTATATAAAATAATAATGGATGTAATATTTTCACAAATTTATGTAAACTTAAAAAATATCCTTTTATATCAAAAAAAATAAATCATACACCAATGTTACCACACAAATATCTCAGAATAAATATGATAGTTCAGTGAACATATACTTGATTAAAGAATTAAATAGAACTATAAGGGAAACATAACAATAATTAAAATTATATCCATCTGGTATCCACAAATCATGAATCCATTTACAGAATAACAATTGAATTTATTATGAAATTAAATGAGGTGATTTTTTATTCCCCAATTTTTTTGATCTTGTATCATGAAATAACTCATGTTTATGATATCTTTAAATTTTGTAAGGATATTTCCATTCCTAAAAATTATTTTTTGTATTACAAGGTCTCTCCAACTTTGTATAAAATATGAGATCAATGAAATCCATCTCAATATGAATTACATATAACATCTTGTGAGCAATGAAATCATACCAGTATTGAAGGTTCCAGAAATTACAATACAGTATCCAATAATGATATATCCGAAAACTATTTATTTTTTACAATTTATGGATGGTCCAAAAATAGATGAAGTTAATGTTGAGGTTATATATTTTACCTGAATACCTGATAGCACTACTGGAGGTTCTTCTTTATTAATTACACAGGTTGTTAAAATATTTATGTTCCGTTGAAAAGGGTGATTCGTAAGAAGAAATATCTGATGGAAGTAAAAATGACTATTCCTTCAACCATTACTATACATAAACACTTTTATATCAACCATTAAGTATAGGATCGATTTTAAACTATCTCAACTAAATCCATTAAACAAACCATACAATACTAATTCTATGATCTTCAACATTAGTGAACCCTTCAATGAAAAATTCATATTTGAATATATATCACATATAGCCACACCGTTTTTCTATAATGAAAATAACTCATTATTTAGTGGCATAAAATAAACATCTTATTCAGATTTTTGGAAATTAATACCACCAAATGAATCTATAGTTCACTCATCAATAACGAAAGAGGTATGTTTTAAAGATTATAGTAAATAAACCATCAATAACAACTAATTTTTTAAAAACCAAATTGAAAAACCATCAATATATATATCTGAACATATATTGTGAGATTATGAATAAAAATAAGGATACATCTAGTAAAATTCTTTACATGAATCAATATCATATAGATGATTTAAGATTTTACCTATTTAAAATTTTTATTTTTAGGACATGTCATCTATATATCTCTATTGGGAAACATAAATAAACATTTTATATTTGGAGTAATTGGAATATACCTGAACTATTTAACCTGACGTATAAACTTTCCATGTTTTGTCTATTTATATATTGATTCCCTATACATTATAAAATAAAATAGTGATTCATAATCACCCTAATATATGATGTAGTCATATAATCTTGTATGAATACTCTACTAAATAATACCTAAATTATTGATCAACGTCTTATATTGCTAGGAACATGGGATTAAGGTATTTACATAAGGAAACAATGATTTAACCAAAGAAGAAATCTAATCATAGCAACTATTTGAAATTACAAAACATAATTTAATATCCATATATTTTGTAATATATTCATGTTTTCATGACTAGTATCCCAAATATAAGGACTCCTCAACTTAAATCTATAAATTAAAAAATGGAGGGTTTTAATTCAGGATTTGGAATGTCATTATATGTTGTTGTTTCTTAAATAGATGGGTTAGCGACCTCATGAACTGAATTCTAAAATTATGGATCTTGAAAAAACAAATTCTATAAAATTTTAGAAAACATTTTGATGAAAAAATTTAATATTTCCGAAAACAAATCAAAATATATGATGTCCAACATTTTCAAAATTTTCAGATCACATAAGATCAAATTTAATATATAAAAATATAATTTCTCATTAATAAAACATTTTGAATTTGATGATACAATACATATAAATGTTTTAACACTATTAATGTATATAAGATTTATACTAGATCTATTGTGGTTTTTTTATGATTTACCTAATTTTGAACACTGAAAAGAAACTAGTGTCTTCTTCTTGAATCCAATGTTATATAAAAAAGAACAGAAATATGGATATTTATTACAAATTTTAACTAATTTCAAATTATTATTAAATTTTAACACCATAGAATGTGCTATGGTATATAATCATAGTGGGTTGTTGGGATATCACTGGATACCGGGGCCTATAGAGGATCGACATAGATAGAATTTAAATATTAAATAAATTTTATCACATACATTAAATTTTTACCAAATAGTTTAATATCTCTCAAATGGTGTTACATATAAGAAATCTATGATCACAATTTGGCCATGGATATATTTTAACCTGGGTATGATATAACTATTGTGTGCATTGGGTGTTTAGTTACCTTTCAACCATGGGTAATTCATCTAGTAATTTTATAATGTTTTTTCAAAAAAATAAAATTATTTCACAAACTATGTATGTTATGAAAATTCCAAGACAACAATCAAGTCTTGAATGTGTTGTCTTACCTAGATTTAACATAACAGTTGTGCACATCTAGGGTTTGGGAACATCACATATGATAATAATTAATTTAATATTTGTGTTACATTTTTCAAAAAAATAACAAAGTTTATTCTTAATAGTGTATCATCTCAGAAATATGAAGTTGTCATTAGGTCGGCGATGTTTTTTTAACCCTATCAGTGAAATCACATCTGTGTGCATCGAGTGTTTAATAACATCACATGCGAGGGTAGAATTTTAATTGTTTTATAAATGATACATATATATTTATATAAGTAAATTTATACATATTAATAATAATAATTAATATCATTTATACAATATTTATACAAATTATTATGAATTTAGGACCGTCATTATTATATATATTTATATATTACTAGTATGACAATGAATTAGTACTTATTACGATAAATTAGTTATTTTTACGAGGTGATAAAATTATTTATTATGTAATATTAATTACTTATTATTTATAGATAAATTTATAACAAATATTAATATTTTTTAATAATTACTTGTATTTAATATTTTTATTTTGAAACTTGTTATAAATTATAAAAATTTCAATAAATTTTAAAACTATATAAAATAATTCTTTAGTAACACTATTATTTACTATTAATTAATAATATTGAATAATTTGTTTTTAATTAATAATTATTATAATATTTTAAATGATTACAAATAAATATTACAATTATTAAAATTAAAATTACATTATTATTAATTAATATATAGATATATATATATATATATATATATATATTAGGATTTATTAATTAATATAAATATATGAAATATATTCTCACTCATTTTTAAACTAATATACATATCAAATGTATATAAACACATAGATATATACATAAATATATATATATATATATAAAGCCTTACATTTTATTTAAATTTTTATATATACATATTCAAATGTTAATATATATATATATATATATATCAAAAACCACACATGTTTTTCTAAACCTTATATATATATATATATATATATATATATGCTCAGATACATACATACATATATATATTAAAAACATTACACATTATATATATATATATTAAATATCTTAAAATATTTTTAAAAAACCTTATATATATATATTCATTACGTAATATATATATATATATAAAGATTTCTTAATTAATATATTTAGTTCAAATAATATAAGTGAATTAACATATAGTATATTTTAAATTGCGACATAAATATTACTGTGTCATTATAATATAATATAAAATATGACCATGAAAATTAAAATTGTTAAACCACCAATAAATAAAATGATTGTTAAAATTAATTATTTTACTTATAAAAATATTATATTAAAAATTTTAAATATTTATTTAATTTTTTATAACAAAAATTAACTAATGAAATGTAATGGATATATTTGATTAAAATCCATTTGCCTTAAAAAATTATTTTCTAAATATTATGTCATTTTCATTCAATTATATTAAATTGATCATTAATAATGGATTATTCTATATAAAATTTCCAATGTAAAAAATTAAATATTAATACTCATTTAATTAATAAATTATATATAAATTATTATGAATCCATAATGTTGAAATTTAATTTTATTTAGTAAAAATAAATTTTCAATATGTTAGATAATTAATTTAAAAATGAAATTATTAAATTATAGATTTTTCTCATTTATAAACAGAAAAATTAATGCAGTCGAGATATAAAAATATATTGGAATCAACTAAAAATATAAAATAAAAAATTCTATTAAATTTTGAAAATAAATACTACGAAAAAATGATAACATTTTAAATAACCCATGCAGACCTTGTTGAAATGAAAACATGGAATAATAAACTATTAGTGATCCAATATACCAAATAAAAATTTAAATTGGTTAAATTTTTTAGTAAAGGTTTTTTTTAAAAAAATTATAAAAATTCGGAAAAGCACCAACATAACGATAGAGGAAGCAAAGGGAATCAGTAACTAGATAACTCGAACATAGATCATCAGTAACATGATTCTAATTGAGTTTTCTTGAGTGGTATTTGATTTTCGTGTTCCATCTCCTATTCGAGAGAAGATATAACCACAATAGTGGAAGAAGGGAAGCAATATGGTATAACTAAATACTACTTGTGATAGGTTAATTACGATGAAATTAACCATGGAAAAATTGTTTTTACTGAAATATATTTATAATTGAAAATAATATCTTTCAAAAATAATTACTATGTGTTAATAATTGGAAGAATAATTCTTCATCTATCACTATTAATTCCCCAAACTATTTTTTCCCAAGACAACAAGTATTTCACAAATAGTATTTATGACGGAACATTTTTTTGGCCAAATATGATGAATTTTCTTGAAATGGAATAAATATTCTATAGAAAATAATTCCATTTTGTGTTCAATTTTTTTTGAATAATTGATCATCACAATTAATCCTATGCAGGTAGACTATTTTCTAGTTTTGTAAGAATCCCTTTACCAATTGGTGACATTAATGAAAAATCCATTTAGATAAAATATTTCAAATTTTCACCTAATATACAATGAGGTAATAAATAATTCATGAAAAAAATATAACAGGGGAAACTTATACACTATATAAAATAAATTAGGCTAATAACAATAAAATATGCCAAAAATAAGGGAAATTGATAAAAAAATATCTTACATGGAGTGTATCTCATCATTTTTGGTCATTATCTTCCAAAATAATTAAAATATATCAATTATTTACATACTTACAAGTATTGTTTGAGTTTAAAACACCTTTTATTTTATCCATTACTATGTTATATTAAATTACATAAACAATTAAGTTCACATCATATGTTTTGATGATATTTGGTTCATATGTCCAAAAGGAATTCTATAGGTTGACAGTGGTGAAGTAGGGAATTAATCAAAAATATTATTATTTCCATAATTAATATTTTTATACGTCAATTATATATTTTTTTAAAATAAATAATTATGTTTTTTCTAGAAAAGAACTATGTTACAATCATCGAGGTGATATGTCATCTGTTCTCATGAACATTGTTTCCATTTTACAATGATTATTTTTGAAATAAGTAAAATTTATATTTCCATAATGATCATAATATCATAAATACCATATTAATTCATTAGATATTCCAATATATTTTTCATGTAATGTTTTGAATCAAATATTTTTTGGTGGTGGTAATCCACATGAACAGATGAATGACTCTATAATTTTATAGGGAATGAAAAATATTAATATAAAAGATATAATACCTCTTTAAAATGATAAATATTTCATTAATATAATATATTAAAATTAATCAAATCATTATAACCTATTAATAGATGTATTGATTGAAAACCAATTATATTGGATCATGAGGTGGTATACACCCATACACACGAACAATGGATTTTGATCAAATTTTTTGTACGTTAGAGATGGATATATTATATAACATTATCAAAATAAAAACTCCATATATTATATACAATGATTTTATCACAAATTCATGTTTTTATATGAATTTATGGAGGTGAAACAATAAGAAAACTATAATTATCTATTAAGAACTATACCCATTCTTCAGAAAACCGCTTTTTGATTAAAAATTAAGACAATTAAGGTATGTATTCTCTGAAAATAAGGCCTCTAGAATGTGTGTGGGGGGGTTAGGAATTGATTTTTATAAATTTTAGAGGAAAAAAAATTATATTTATTTAAATATAATAGGGGGTTCCATTTTATGAGAGATGGGAGGGACAGTTTTGTGATTTTTAAAAATAATAAATTAATATAAATTTATCATTACGTTAAAAATGATCCAAATTTTGAATAATAGAAAATAAAATGTGTATGAGTATAAATCCTCTCATAAAATAAAATTTGGACATGTTTGGACTTTTTATTAACCTTGACTTTTGGTTTAGCCCCCTATTAACATTTTCCCCATTTGTCATGATTACAATGTTTTTTACTAATTAAGGGTCATGATAGTTACTATATATTGAAAAATGGTTTATAAATTGATTGTGGAGGATAAGAAGAACTATATTCTAATCACATCAGTGATGATATATTTTTTAATGAATTTTATATCATTTAATAAAATATTCTTTATTTTATAATAAAAATATTGGCAATTTTTGAACTATTCACCTAGATTGATTTTTATAACATCAATAATAAAAATTGAATACAAATTAAATATTTAAATATATCCATCACAAAAGAATTTTATATATAAAATTCATGGTTCAGATCAATTATTTCAAATTTACATTCTTTTAATTCAGTAGATATCATCTAATTTATTTTTTCAATAATTGAATAATTACTGCGTCAATAATGTGTAAGAATTTATTGAAAATTTTTCTTCAAAAAAAATTACCATGAATAATATTATTTATTTATATCTCCAATTACCCTTTATAACAGAACATATTCTCTATCAATACTTATGTTCGAAATATTTTATTTTTTAAAAACACTAGTGTGATATTTGTGACCTTTCATTACATAGAATATTTTAAAGGAAATAATCCCATAAAAATGGTAAAATTGTCGTATAGAATAGTAATTGGTGATAATGTATAAAATTGTCTCAACTTTTAAAAATATTTAAATTTATAGGGTTAATTTATAGGCCATACCATTTTATTTTTAACATTAATTGCGTTACTTTTTTTTATCGTGATTACAAAAATTACTAAATTTACTATTCAAAATGATAAAAAATAAAAGATACTATTTTTTATAATATAAAACCACTGATAAAAATTATTGAATTAATTTCTCAAAATAAAACATCAATATATTAAATAAATTACAAAAATTTTAATGCTTAATATGTAACTAAAAACATGTTTTTAAATAAAGAAATTTTTATGCCCAAAAATATAGTTATACCCAAATAATATCAAGTGATGATTCAAATTAAATTAATTATAATTTGTTTCATTAAATAAAAAATTTTTTTAGATAAAATATAATTAATAATTATTTTCTTAGGTCATAAATTATATTTTTACAAAAAATATTCATTTTTTCCCTATTCACTGAAAATGAATTATCCTCATAAAAATACCAAAAATTAAGACAATGCTAATTTTGATATAATAAATAAATAAATGATATTTGTTATATCAAATAAAATTTATAAATTATCCAAAAAATAATTATATTTATCTCTTATAGAATGTAATAAAATACACAATTTCGAAAAAATAGAATTTTGAAATATTAAATGACATAAAAAACATAGAGTCGTACATCTTAAAAATTAATCAATATAGTTCTATTTATTAAATCATTTATATAAATTTAAATAAATAGTTTATACATTTCATGTCAATGTTATAATATTCATATTTAAATAATAATATTTCTCAACACATTTAAGTCTGGTGTTGTGTGTCGTACACATTATCAAACATAATTTCATTATATAAAATTAAGATATTAGAAGAGAAAAAGTTTTTTTCTTAAAAATTATAATTGATTAAATTTTCTTCTATATCAAAAAACTAACATCAATATATTATTTAATAATAATTCCATGATATAAGGTGATTCTTTGGAATTCAAACTCATTAATGATTTATAACTATATATCAATTAAATTAAAATTGAGCAAACAAAACAATTTTACTATAAAAATTTAGGACATGATTTTTTCAATCATTTATGAACTCATTCATGAAACAACCCAACAATCATATGTGTTATTTTCCATTTATGATTACTAGTTCATTTTAATGATTTATAATCTTATATCAAATAATCAATTCATTCATAGAAGCTCACGTTTTCAAAGAATGTGGGGGCATAGATCTATGATTCATTTATGGACCGTTGTAATAAAAATTGAAGTTCACTATATCTAGAATGTTAAAAATTATAATATTATAGTCAAAAAGTAATTTATTACCTTTCAAAATAGGCTTGAAATTGTTGAAATCACAAGAAAAATGTTATATTTTCACTGTGATTTTATATTTTTAACATTGATTCATTTTTTCATTTTTTTGTTCTTGGAATGTAACAATATGATGAGTGATTATATTGAAATGATAGAAAGTAAATTTTTAGAATTTAAATTCATTTAAATAAAATATTCTATATTAAATTATTGAAATTAATATAATGAGTTAGGATTTTTACAAATAATTAGTGCATGGATCATCGATTCATTTAATGAATGTAGGAATAATTCCAATTCAAATCTTATGTTTAATTTACAATACGAGAATAAAATATCATTTTTATTTTCTAAAGGATTTTTTGTTCAACAAAAAATAATTTCTTAAAAAAAATTAATGAGCTTTTACTGGAAAAAAATATATTTATAATTGATGATAATATCATTTATGAAAAATATAAATTAACCATTAGTCAATCATACATGTAATTTTCTTAAAATGATCAAATGTTTTTTTTAAAATTATAGTAAATTTTATGTCATGTAAATGATTACATTTCATGTTCATAAAATGTACCACTGGGAAGGGGGATAAATAAGAAGTATTGTGTTTATAATCTCTTTTATAAATTGTCCTCTATGAATTTCATAGGTATATATCTACTCAATTTATGTTCTCACTTATCTATTTTGAAAATGTAATGTAAACAACACAATACACAATTTTCTAAGAGTTTTGGTTCTAATTTTGTTATACATAATACATGCTATGTTCTGGTAGAATTCTGATACTTAGATTATTACTAAAAATATAAAACTAAATATAACATATGAATAGTATACTACAGTAAATCATTAAAGGATGTCTATGATAGAATAAGATAATGGTAGTATGAATCCTTAGATACTTTTAAATTTACAACAAAAATAGGGGTATTTTTTATAATATATCCTTAATTTATTGAATAGTTCTTCAACTCTTCAAAATGTATAAGATCTCTGGTGATTACTAAGATGACTCAATATATGAGAAAAATATTATATTCATTTGTATAGTCCTTTTTTTAGATATTTATCTCTAAAGTAGCATAATTTTACACCATTTTCACATGATTTCAAAATGGATAAAATGTGCATAAGATTGTCAATTCATAGGTAATCCTTTTTCCTTATCCTCAATATTCTATGTGATGATATACACAAGTATCATATTCCCATGGCCCAAAAAAACTGATTATAACTACAAGAACTAATATTTTTTATCTATCATTAATTTAGGTGTTTAGAAAAAATAAAAAATATCAACACACTAACTGTAAAATCAAAATATTTAAATTATTTCATAATTTTGTAATTTTATAATCCCACAATAATTAGGAATTATCTTTTTTATTATTTGAACATGGAATGTTCTATTTAATCATGATGGCCAAATTTTCTCATTTTATACTGTTTAATAATATTAATAATCTTATTTAACCTCAATTATGTTCTTTCAAAATCATATAACATATTTTCAGATTATTTATAAACAAAATATATATATTTATTCCCCATGAAACACTCTGATATCTATATTAATTTAAAATTCATTACATGGTGTCACACATAGAGCATCATGGGATGCCAACACTCCTGGAGGTGCAATTTGATTTAATATCATAGAGAAATATTCTACTTATCACTCTTCTTATAATTAATCCCAACTATTTATGATGGTATATATTCTTAAAAACAAGAACATATAAATCAAAAAGCAACTGCATTCATTCTCATTTTATTTATAAAATATCTTATTATTAATATCATAAGAGTGATTGAATCTTATTATCCCCTTATATATCATACATTTGATGATTTTCATTGCTATTATTCCTTTTAGTATTTTACTAATACATAAACTCAATAAACTTTATGTATTTAAAAAATATTCTTATGAAGTCTGAGGATCTTTACATAATTCCATCATGACTCCTCAGTTGTTCTGTATCAACCTTACATAATTCAAAAAACTCTTATGGTGTCAACATAACGCTTATTGTGTCATAACTGTGTCTATTATTCCATCTCAATTACTCTTACATAATTCATGATTTGATATATTAAATTTAAATTTCATAGTAAATTATTCATTATAAAGTAGAATTTACTCTTATTTTAAAACCAAATAATCCTTATAAAAATATAGTTGTCTAATTTTCATCAAATTAATGTAACTATAGCATAAATTATAATCACATTCAAAACACCATTAAATTATCATATGTATATGGAGTCCATATTAGAATTTCCTTATTCATTATTCAATGTTTTTTACTCTTGTTTAACAATTTGTAAAAATTATTCCAAAATTATATTGTGTTCTTCAATATCCCGCTTGGGATTTCATTTCACCCATAAGCTCTAAAATAAAAAAACACAAAATCACATTCTTTATCATGGATAGATATATTTAAACAACTACAAATTATAGAATTGTTTTTTTTATAATTTCATACCTATATGATAAACATATTTTGAAACAGTTATCTTGATGATATCCCTACATTCAATCATCATTATTCCTATTTTTAAAAAAATATATATCTAGATTACGTATAGAAAATAAACAAAGTAGGTTATTTCACTACCCACCATAAAAATATTTTCCAATCATAGTGGTGGTTTTCCAAAAGGATTTTAGTTGATAAAGTAGGGGAAAAAATTTAGATTCAACCTTAGATACTCAAATATAACTATAGTCACTACCTTAATAAAGATATAAACAAAGTGATATTTGGTAGAAACGAATCCCAAATTTATATATTCCTTGGAAAAAAATTATTTAATAGAGTGAAACATGATATCAATAATTTGATACTATGACTGTTATATATTATTTTTGGTAAACATAATGTTTTGTATTATCATATTAAATTCAAAGAGATCTGTTAATCTTCACCTAGAAATATGTAGTCTATTCTTCCATCCATATCATCTTGGTACAAAAATATGCATTAGATAAAAAATCATAATCAATTTTTATTAATATAATTTTTTTCCTGGGTTATAGTTATAATTAATATATATTCCTTCTATAATGAATGTCCTAACTGATGTTGATATAATGTCAATATAATAAACTTCCCAATTAGAATCATTATAATATGAATGAATTATTTACAATCCTCATTTTTATATAATAAAAATGAATATGGATAATATTCAGTAATTTAATACTAATTTGGAAACCATAAGATATTATTCGATTACATTAAATTTAAACAATTCTCAAAGGGTCACTCTCTATAAAATATAATGTTAAGATTCATTGAGATATTGAGAGAAAAAATCTACCATCTTCAAGCATTTTAATTCACCCACTCTTAGTTAATACCCTTATCAGAATCATACATACATGTATTATTGTGAGCACTAGTTTCTAGTAATCAATATTAATCTTCTTCAATATTTCCATTTCATAATTCTCTTGGGAAATAAAAATATTGTATTCTTTTTTAGGCTCTTTTATTACTCGAAAAACATCATCAATCACAGCAGAGGAATATCAGAATGAGTCCTCAATTTTTAGTAAATTCATTGAATACACACTCCTAATAAAACAAATATGAAATAATAAAAATAGGAAACCATAATGACAGTACATGTAATTTACTTAATTTAAATAATATTTATATTCCCATTTTCCCATGGTGAACTTCTTCTCAATCAAGAATCCATACCGCTTAGAATACCATGATATATGGGTATATTTTATACCATAGAAAACCATATATAATTTTCAAAATGGTTTTTAAAAATCAATAACGACGAAACAATAATGGTGATCTATATAATCATACAATTATTGACTTACAATCATGAAGGGTGAATATCCAAGTACTTGATATATTCAATACAACATATAAACTACTTCTCTTTTGAACATCTCGATGGCATAAATTATTGAAATTGGTTCCAATGACAATTTAAAATAGTATCCATAAATATATTAAAATACCTTACAAAAAAGTCTATCCTTATTCTTTGGATTTTATCTTTTATCATTCATCTAATTTTTTAAAACATAGTTATTCTCAATCACATTATTTCTTAAATCACAAGGAAAAACGTTTCATTAAATAATTCTATCATAATTATAAAGTTTAACATTCATAATTATAACACATTAATTATATTTGATAGCGTAAAAATATTAATGTGAATAAATCTACGATATTATGGGAGATTTATTTCCATGTGTCATCATTTTTCTTATTATAATGTCTCCACCTAAACATAATTTTTTTCATTTCTTCCATAAGAATACTTTGTTTAAGATTATTCAATTTTTCAAACATAAAAGCATCTTTATCGTTATTGATTTAATTGAAGTCTTTATTGACAATAAGTGGATCATTTATTTCATTTTCCTCAATATTTTTTAAGAAAAATATCACACTATTCATTATAATCTTAAAAAATATATTCATTTGAGATATTAATATTGGGTATAAAATTAATTACATTCATAACGTAAATGTTTTCCACTTTGTGAGGCCTTTTTTCCATCACATTCAAACAATTATTTATGATGAATGTTCAAAAAAAATATTCTTTTGCATTCTAATCAAGAATTCATAGTATTTTTATTGATAATAATTACATAGGCACTACAAAACCCATTGAAGTAGTGTAGAGTTGGGTTTCTATTATACCACATCTCATAAGAGGTCATATTAAAACATGGAATAACTGTACACCTATACTTATTAGAAATAATTTATTAAATAAAATCTCTCTAATAACATTTAGAGATGATATAATATTCAAGTGTGGCACTCCCTATCTATTCTGACATTATGTCCTATCTGTCAGATACAACAATTTTTGAGGTGCATAAGATGCTATGTACTTTATTTTTGCATTCCATTTGTGTACTAATAGGTCTAAAATTACTTTCTTATACATACCCTACCAATATTAGTTATGACTATACTGATATACATTCTTACCACTTTTATGGACCTCTTCCTAAAAATTATAAATATTTCCATTGGATTTGATCTATTTTCGATGAACATGTAATTTCAATTACTGTATTATTATAAGATAACTTAGTGATTTAAAGATATCCTTATGGAGTGTATTTCAACAATTTTGGGACATCGTTGTGTTATGATTCCATTTTTTCATGTTTTAAAGATTATTTATCTTTTTCTATTTAGGTGACTCAAGTTTATTACAATATATCATTATAATTTATTTCATAAAATTTACTAAAATAGGTAGCCTAATATTACATTACATAATAATTTTCCATTTCTCGAGTTCAAATAATAATAATTAGTTCAGTCTCCAATTTTGAGAATGATAAAAATGGCTCACTAAAATAGTGGTATAAATTTTAATTCATTAATACACATTATAATTCACATATTTATACTGGATATAATATCTTGGTGTTTATTGAAATGATTACTGACACTTGGTATGTAATTTTTCATCCCATCAATTAATATGATATCTTTTCTACATCAGTTTTTAATTTTCAATTTGATCCACTCCAATTCCATTTATACATTGTAATATTAAATTTTAAAAGGTAACCAAATAACCATCTTGGTATTTAATATTCATTAATATCGGGGTTTATTTAGTCATTCTTGAGAATTATCCACTATCAAGAGTCCATAATTTTTTCCTCTTATTAACTATTATATCGGCTTTAATAATAAGTGACTTATATTTTCATTCATACCAGCTAATTATTTCATCAACATTCATATTGATAAAATCGTCTATATATAATAATATAATAAAATTATTTTTAAATTTATTGAAAACCACTCTAATGCATATCCTCAAAATAATTAATTCAATTTTTGGATAGGTAATTGTGGAAAAAAATTTCTCACTAATTACTTCATATCATACTTGATTCATCTATTATCAAAACAAGTCATCATTAATTCATATGTTCAATAACACTATTATAGAGGGATATTATACCATCATACATATGATTTACTTTATGTTATTCCATTACCTAATAAAATTTCTTTTGAAATAATTTCTTCCTTGAAACTGGTGAGTTTTTCTTTAATGACTAGTATGTTAGTGTGGACATTTTTATATTAAATCTACTATGGTATAGAGTAATCATGAATTATAATAATTTTATCACATTTTAGAATTTTTTATTATTATTTAATGATTTTAATCACTCTATGATTGTTAATTAAAATAAATTTAATATTCTTTGTAGTCATATGTGTAGTTTTTACATGAGATTGTGTAAAAAAATTAATATAACTCAATAGTGATTCTATATTTATTTCAATAGCATTATCATAGTAAATTTTAATTTTTTGGAATCTTATTATCCTTAATAAACATTTACTTTGATATATTTAGTTCTTCTCCCATTTTAATATTTTTCTTATAGGACTCCTTTAGGAAGTTTAATTTCATCATCATATTCACCTTATTTATCATGTATTTCACAATTTTCTCCATTATCTTATCCAAATCATTCATTAGAAAATTTTATTCCTTATTATGCTTTTTTAATTTTAAGACACACTTCAATCAAGGTTATTATGATATATTCAGTCTAGAATGTTTCTCCATCTTCTCCACTACATGTGGTTTAATTATGTATTTTATCATGATCCCATACATTTGTAAATATTTCATAAATTTATTATTTTTTATTAAGTACATTCATTAGAGTAATTATTTTATTCTCCACTCATCACAATTGTTATTTAAATGTATTAAATTTTATACCTACTCCCACCAAATTTCGTAGTATCATCAGTTCATATAACTTAATTCTTTCAATGTATTATATATCTAGTTAAAAACCATTGTTCTTTCAACATTTAATTCTAGTAAAACCATTTAAAAATTAATTATTTCAAAATATTGAAATTAAATTACAGAGATATTGACAATTTTCATATAATTTCAATATTTATAATTGTAGGGATAAGATCCATTATTCTCCTATTATGTTTTTATTACACATTATCATATTCTGATTTATAGGTTTCATTATCTTCTTCTTCATTAATAATTAGTAAATTGATACATGTGAATAAAATTTAGTCTTTATATTTTCTCATGTAATCATGACCCTTATTCAAATTATAGTTGATGATTGTATTATGTATGTTTTTTAGATACATGTATTTATTTGTTTCATTTTCAGATATATTTGGACTAAATCCACAAATAATTTTCCTCATTGTCTTCATTAGCACTATTTAATCTCAAAATGTATCATTAAACCCTATGATAAGGATGAAAAATATTATTAAATCTTGGGAATCATTTCTCAATTAGTTCATCATGAGATATCATTATTTCATCTTGAGATATCATTATTTCATCAAATTTAACTATCAAAATTTATATTTGGTATAATTAATTTTATCATTTACATCAAATATGTTATCATTATTGTTCTATATTACATTGAATGATTTGAGACCCATTACTTTTTTGTAAACCTTGTCAAACAAATGATATTATAATTAAATTTTAATAATTTAAATCAAATTTCATATTTATAATGTATATAATTATCATATATGTGCCTATGGTAAAGGGAAAACCCACTATTACTTGATCACTAACTTCATGTCCCTCTGATAAATAAAAGGGAAGAATGTATTCTTCAAACCATGAATGTTATTGCCATATATGATTGGTAAGCCCCTTCTACTGAATTAATATATATCATACATTGATAAATATGATCTCTTAAGAGAAAAATGGTTATATATGACACAACTAGATATAAATTTGATAGTTATTGTGCCCCTAAGATGATAGGGGTGACGAATTAGTGGTTATATTATTGAAATTTATTTATTAAAATGAAAACATTGAGTTTCTATGGTCTAGATCCATTCACAATGATCATTCCCAAATCCTGTAGAAAAATTTAATGAAAACATCACACAACACAATGATTTTATACATTTTTTTCCTAATGAAGATCAATAATTCTATCTAGATTTAGTTTATGTTCCAAGTCATAGTTTATCACTAAAAACATTAAAATGATTACAAGAGTGGGTTGTGTTCCTCTCTGACTATTACATTATTATGTATGAAATTTTATGATTATTACATTATGGATCCCTAACTCATTTTAGATTGGAATTATCAATAGTTACATTGTTTCTACCCTAGAAACTACTCACGAATAATTTGATCAGTTATTTATTATGAAAAATATCGTCACTTCATACTTGGATTTGACTATATCTTTGAATAAGAACTTCATCACCGGGATAGGTCATTGATTATAAGTGATGTATCATAGGAATAATGTAATGTTTTAATTTCTTCCAATTATTTATAGAAAAGTATAAAATTTCATAAGATTGTGTATAAACTTACATATTCTCGAAATTAATCCCTTAGATGCCCAATAGTAGAATTTGAATTCTTAAATGTAATGAAAACCAAATCGAAAATAATAACTTTTTAATTTCTCAACTCTCTCATTGATGTAGTTTTTCTAAAAATAATAATTCTATTGATAGTCAAATTCTGTAAGCATGATATTTTAAATTCAGTATTTATTTTCAACTTTTATATACAAACAGTTATCATGAATCATATTTTCCATAATTTGAATATATAATATTTCTGTGAATAGTTATAGAATAATCCCCCATTCAAATTAGTTTATGAAAATCATACATCCCATTTTTCATAATTAAACACACTAAAATATCTAATCAATATATTTATTAAATCATTAGGAATATTATGATAGTTACTTCTTAAAACATTTAACATAATATATGTATATTTTAATTTCCTTATAATCTTGCACAAATCTTTAGGGAAAGAACAACCCCTCACCTCCAAACTGACTTTCATTATATTGAAATATATTTAACATATTATTCTTATAATATTGATCCATATATCTTTATAATGGTACTCATATATAAAATATTAATGCACATATCTTTAATTTTCTTGTATTATATTCAATTTATTCTCAAATGCCCTCATTAGTTGTATTGTAAGAGTGAATTACTATTATGATCCATTGATTTTTCCATTATTTATTGATTTTCAAAACTAATATTTTCTAAAAATAAATGAATCATACAGAATCTCAATGAAATTTACCAAGTGGTCAATGAATCTTATAGATCAGGAAGTTCCTTATAGAATTCCAACATTAATTTTATGGAGTTTTTAATCACTATAATAATATCTAAATGAATCTTATAGTATATTTACAACCATTAATGAATCATCCTAATAATCATTAGAAAATATCATTGAATATTTCCAAGTTATATATTGTAATTATTTAATTATAATTCACATTCTAATTATTTATTCAAAGGGAATAAATGAATTTTTTTGTAACTGAAAATGATCTTTATGGATTAGTAATTTTCCAATTACATTTGTAATTGTACATGTTAAAAGTAAATTTAGATCTTCCTAAAACTACATTTAAATAATTTCATGTATATTAACACCATCTCAAGAAATATAATTACTCACATATTGAATCATGTTACATAATGTTTAGAATAAGTATCACTTCATAAGAAATCAATTAACATATTCAAATCGTAATTAAATGAAAAAAATTACTATAATATAAACGTTTTTCATTAAAAACATATTACCCTGAAAATTTATTTTTTTATGATTTATAGAAAAAAGTTCCATAATAATCTATTGTGTGATTATCCTAAAATATTTAAAAAAATTCATAATTAGTTAAATAATTTTAGATTGAAATTCATATCATATAATGTAAAAAATGATCTTATATTATCATTAACATTTTATACCATGATCATAGATAAGTCCAAATGATATAAGAACAAAATGAATATCAACCAGAAATGATAGTACCCCAAAATTATGTATGATTTTTTTATAATGATAATCTGAATTTATTCTAACTGATATATGTTTCGTTGTGGTAAATTTGTTTTGTTTTATATTTTCCAATTTTACTATGTTTTTAACATATTATTGTAGGAACAATAGAGTTTTCAATAAATGATATATGTTTAAATGTATGTTTTTTAATATTTTTTAATTATTAAATTTTAAAAAAAAATTTATACATGAATTTTGAATCCTATTTTTAAAGTGATACATCTCAAAATATTTTTATAAGGGAAGATATATTTTACATGTGAAATCCTTTGTAGAAGAAATGTATACACATACATAGTCACTCATTCTGTAGAATAAAACTCTTAATCCATTTTAATATATATCAGAATTAAATTATATAGAAGCAAATAGATTTTTCAATCATTATTTACTAAGGATATTTTAAACAAATGTCCATATATGAGGATTAGTTTATTATATGGATCATTTATCTTTTTACTCATATTTTTATATCAACAATCCTCACGGGATGTCTATATATTTAAGTGGATTACTATGTCTGATTATTAGTGTATTATTTAATATATTTATATAAACATATAATATATTGTTTTATTTTTATTATAGTTTTTTATCCCACCACTAAAATCTAAAAGAATTTGAATCAATTTTTATACAATAAATTGTTATATAATAATTTAATAGTTTTTTTTACTATATTTTTGATAAAAAAAATTAATTTAAATTATAAAAAAATAAACATTTTCTATGGATAATGTTAATAGATATTTAACCCGTCAACAACATGATCTATTTCTTTTTTCTATTCTTTTTTATATTTTTTAAATTATTAACACTATATTGTGGTTATAACATTTTTTTAACAACCATAACAACATAATTATAATATTAAATTAAATAAAATTCAACAATGTAAGGTAATAACATAGTTATTTATACATACATTTTTTAGGAAATGAATTTTAGCTATTATTCTTCAAATTTTGGATGACACTATTTGTTGTAATGTCTCTGGAAACTGCAATAACAATATAGAGTCATTCTCATGACATTAGATTCACAATGATAAAATGCCCTCAATATTTAATCATTTAGAAAACATATATATGGGGCATATTTTTTCTCATTGATAAAATATTAGTCCTTTAAAATAGATGAGAATAATAGTTTTTAACTTTTTTAAACACCAATAATATAGTAGTTGATTGTTTAAACAGTGAAAAAATGAATGTTACCAAATTTAGCATATGTATTTGATTTATTTATTATTTTTATAATTTTAATATAATATTTCTTAATTTTTTTTAAATATCCCCAATGTTTCAAAATTATATAATAAATTCCAAACATAAATTTTTTAGTGAAATATGGAATTCATATTTTATGTTGAATTACAATTAATATTTCATACACTAGATTAGGTTTATGATATCACATATAGGTTATGTATTCTTGAATTATGTATTTTATCGTTTTTTTAATTAGTAACATATAATTACACAAATAAATTTACAAAATCCTCATAGTCTTCTAAAAGAACAAAACTAAATTTTTATATTTTTAAGATCATACATGACTTGATCTGACTTTATCAGGGTCTCTATTTGGAAGTAAAAAATGCAGTGAGTGTCTCAAAATTCACATTTATAATGTAGTATAGATTTAAAACTACATTTGACGGTATAAAAAATTAATGAGATTCATTGTTTTATAAAGGGTATCTAAAACCATTCATAAACCATTACAAAGACTAAAAAATATAACAATAAAAATTAAAGTTCAAGGAATAACAAAACATATAAATATGAATAAAATTATTGAAATAAAAATTAATTTCATGAAATAAAAATGAATAAAAATGTATAATATACAAAAAGACATGTGATGTGAAATTCATATGTGGAAAATGAGATAATATAGAAACATGTATTATAAAAATATTATATACCTTTAAATATATCAAATCTTTAAAAATTTGATGACCATCCCACAAACTAAAAATTTAAAACATCTATAAATTAGTTATCCTAATATTATATAATAAAATAATATACAAACTATTTGAGTATTGATATATAGGTTTTTATTTCAATTTAGTAAGTTCGAAAAATGAAGTTTTCTAAAACAATAAAACAAGAGTAAAAATAATTCTTTTAGTGAATAATTAGTGGGAATACACTAATAATAATAATCTACTATATTTTTTTATGTGGTCCACTAGGATATGAGTTATATTTTTATCAGAAAAAAACCACCCAGTATGAAAAATTGAATTCATATATATATATATATATATATTATAATTAATACCAATAAAAACAAGTTAAAACGACCCCTAATAGCTATACACACTATATAATTTGTGTTCCTTGGGGATAATCTCAATCTATATATTACCCAAATCTGTCACACTACATTTCTCCATTCTTATAATGATGGGGGATTTAAGTAATCCAATATAGTTATTTTAATGTCGTACCAACTTGGGAATTTTATTACATAACATACTTGTAGTGTATAATAATAAAATTGAAGAATAATAATTTATATTATTATATAAAAAATTATCATCTCAATCATATATATAGGAAACATCAATATTTTACCAAATAATCTCAAGGGGGTCTTATGTCAAAAACAAGAACAACTTTTATGGATAGAGTAAATCAGTATATTGGTCCTATTGGAAAAACGGGAGATAATGTATTTTAAAATACAATAATCAAATGGTATTCCAATATCATATTTATAAAAATAGTGATATTTATATTCCACACTAAACATCTCACTACCCACCACTATATCATAATATCCTCATATAGTTTAATAAGAATTAAAAAAAAATACCACTACTAATATCCAATCCTATGAAATATTTGAAGGAAAAAAATTAATGTAAGCCTAAATATGAGATTTATTAAAATTTTAATATATGAAATCATGTATAACCATTCAAGAATAAAATTATAAATAGTTAATTTCAAAAAATTCTATTAAAAAATGTTGGAGGTCCATACAAAAATAACAAAACAAAATCGATACATTAGTGAATATTTTCAGATTCTAGTATCAATGTAATATTTAGGAACAACTATCTATAATTTGTATAATTATTTATTAAAATTTAGAATAAATTAATAATGGAAAGAAATTTTTGGGGAACATGGAAAGAACATGGTGATACAGTGATTATGATGGGGAATCCTCTTTTCTCTGGCCGCGACCTTGATTTCTCAAATGGATCTGTTTAACCCCGAATTGGAACTTGATTTTAGGAGTGATAGAAACCTCCTAATGAATCTAGATGAAATTGTGAATCAACAAGAACCCTCAGGAAGGAAGAAGATGGGTCTACCATTTGCGGAAGCCCTCTCAGGATCCAAGGAGCCTGCCAAGGATGATAATCACATGCCATCTAATATAAATCGACTTGATAATGGATGTTTTTCAATTTAGGGAGATCTAGAAGCCCTCGAGAAATGGATAATATTATGTAAGTTTTTTATATTAAGTCGAGTTATATATTAATAAGGTGATATACCCTAGCATATATAGAGTTGAAAAAACGAATCTCTCATTGTGGGAGTAATATGTATTGGAATCTTATACCAATAGGGAGTGGTTTTTTTTTCACATTATTCTAGATTCCAGGAAGGTGATAAATAACACCTGGAATGTGGAAAACCTACATATGAAGCCAGGGAATCTCAAATTATCATATTGTGATGTTAATTTCATCCCCTTTACCTCAATCAGTCCAATGCTCAGATTTGGGTAAGGCTACATGGCTTGAACTGGGTGTACTGGAATCCAAGGATATTGAATGATATTGCCACCTTTCTTGGCACTCCAATTCGTAGGGATCAGAGGAATATGGAAGGGGAGCTTGGTTTCTTTTCCCATATGCTTGTTAATATCAATCTTTAATTGAAGATGCCTGATATCATATCTTTCACTACAAATGGAAATAGATCAGAGGTAAAAATCGAGTATGAGAATGTCCCATCTTTCTATGCGGTTTTTAAAATAGTATGAAATTCCATATCAAATTTTAAAATCTTGCACAAGAAGGTAAATGTATCAAAAAACATGGAATGGAACGTTGCTAACAAGAGAAATAAGGGAAGAAATGATGGTGAGGAGAAGATGGGAGCCTCTAAAAATAAAGAAAGTACCACTCAGGCTACTCTGAGGAATCAGTAAGATCAACCACCTACCACTACTGAAGTGATAATGAATATTTTCAGAATAATGACCCTGGAAAGAAAAAATATGGTTATCTAAAGAAGATACAATCATGGACAGACATGGTGGAGGAGGAAGAGGCTGAAGAGGTATCCGCTAACAGCTTTGCAGAAAATGACATCTTGGTCAGTCATGAACTGGATTGTGAAATCTCAAATGATATATTCCACTTGGCCCTAAAAATGCAACAGGAAGCGGGGGATGAATTTATCTATGTTGAATATTCCAATGTAATTAGCAGGATGGTCTGTGTAATGGCTGGACAGAACTCATATGAAGAGTCACAAGAGGGTATATTCATATTAGAAGTTCCCCCTTACTAGAAGTGAATTGTCCCTGGTTCCCCATATTCTGCAAAGCCACATGAGACTAGAGGAACGAAGTCCTTTGGACCTGAGCATTCATAAGGCATGAAACATGGAGCTTCAGAAAGAATTCCTCTAGTGAGTGAAGTGAAACCTGAATATGGCTACAAACCAGCTGATAATAGCAACAATTCTGAGAAAGGAAACCAGACCGATCATTAGTATAATGATCTGAATGGTACATGCAATTATGTAAGAAATACAACCACTCATATTTACGCCTTATTGGAAAGTTTCCAAGTAACCAAAAAGAAGGTAGGATGTCCACCCAAAAAACAAGGTGGAAAAGCCACAATGGGTACTAACCTCAGAGTATGTTTCAAATTAAGTTTCTTTTTTGGAACTATCAAGGCCTACCGAATGTGGAAACAATTAGATCCATTAGGATTTTTATTCAGAGGCATCAACCTGTCCAAATTGGCCTCTCCGATCCCAAAAATTTCTCTCTCTCTAATATTTCTAGCTTTGAGAAGATGAGATATTCTTTAATTAACACCATCAGTAGTCCATCTGATGTGAATGGACTCTGGGTGTTGGAACATTCATCTGTGGTCAGCACTCAAATGGATGTTCCAGGAGAGCAATAGGAAACTTTCTCCTTTAATTTCCTTGATCATGATTTTGTTTGCACCTATGTTTATGCTAGTAACAGATATCAATATTTTAGGGTCATATGAGGGGAATTGAGAGTTCTTAATTCTTTCATCTCTAGTCCCTTGATCATTTTAGGGGATTTTAATGCAATTCATCATCAGGATGAAAAATGGCGGCCACCACCAATTCCACATCTTCCAGAGACTTAAAATCTCACATTGATCAAAATTACATGATTGAGGTCAATCTGGTTGGTGCTAAATACACTTGGTACCAGAGGCATTTTTATAGTTTTGTTGCCATCCAGATTGACATGGCCTTTATCAATGGGGTTTCTTTGGATTCTTGGGGATCCATATCTTCTTAAAATCTTGCAAGGCTTAACTCTAATCATCACCCTATCCTAATGGACATTTCTGTGAAGTAATCCAAGCTTCCCTTCCCCTTTCAGTTTAATAAGGCCTAGGTTACACACCCAGATTGCAGGGTCATTGTGAAGAATACATGGAACTCTGTGGATTTCAGGAATGGGATTTTTGATTGCATCACCAAGCGTAAGATCCTCAAGAGGAACCTTAATATCTGGAGTGAGGACCACTTCAACTCACTTGATTCTGACATTCTTTCTCTCAAGACATCCCTTTCAGATCTTCATGAGATCAATATGTCCAGTGATTTTTCTAATGGGTGTTTCGAAGAAGCTGATTTAATAACCAAACTCAACAATATGATTATCTTAAGATACTCCTTGCAAAGGGACACTATTAATGTTAAATGGTTAAAGGATGGTGATAGGAAGCCGAAATTTTTCAATGCTCTACAAAAAATCAGAAGGCTATCCAATCCCCTCTCTCTGATAAAATATGGGGACATCGTGATTGATAATAGAAAGGATATCACTGATCATATAATTCCATAATTAAAGAGTCTCTTCAATGGTACTCCTTCCACCGATTACCCTATGGATGGTGTGATTCCAAAGCTTGTGAATTAGGAGGATAATGACAACCTTAATACTATTCCTCTTGAACCTGAAATAAAGGATGATGTCTTCAGTCTAAAACATGACAGCTCTCTTAGACATGATGGAATTGGTAATTTATTTTTTAAAAATATTTGGGATATAATTCATGATGATGTTTATAGGTTGTTGTTTCTTTTCTTCAGGGTTGGGTATCTACCAAAACGGTTGAATGCCATGTTTCTTGCTCTTATTCTGAAAGTGGATAATGCCAAAAGAAATTCACCTCTTCAGGCTCATTGCCCTGGTCAACACTATTTACAAAATCAATTTCAAAACTCTTTCCATCAGGATTTCATGTATTGCTATTAATATTGTCTCTAAAAATAGTTTGGATTCATTAAGGTGAGATTGATTCAGGATTGTCTAATTACTACCTCAACGTTTGTAAATCTCCTCAAATGTCCCATCAGGGGTGGCAAAATTTCTCCCAAGATAGACGTCAAGAACGCCTTTGTTACAATGCATTGGGGTTTTATTTGCAGGGTCCTTGATATGTATAGCTTCACTGGTGTCTATATCAGATTGATCAAATCTATTTTATGCTCTTCCCATGTTTCAGTCATTATCAACAGTTATTTTCACTATTACTGAGGACTATCTCAGTAGAATTCTATCTATTATGGCTGGCAATGGTAAGTCGAAGACCATTCATACTGGAAGAGGGTTTGTTTCTCTATCTCATATTTTATATTCTGATGATATAATCCTCTTTACTCAGAGGGACAAGAGGAAAATCAAGAATATCAAGATGGATCATCTCCATTATAGGTTTGTTTTGGGACAAGATATTAGTTGGATTAAGTCATTTTTTTATTTTGGAAGGATGTTTTCTCCATCCAGGAAGAACGAAATCATCATAGTTACGGGGATTCAAGAGGGTTCTCTTCAATTCACTTACATAGGGGCTCCTATGTTTTGGGGGAGACCAAAAGATTTCTACTTCTCTACTATTGCCAGCATAATAAGAAGAAAATTATTAGCATGGAAGGGAAAATCTTTATCCATTGTAGGAAGAGTGTGTATTAGGAAATCTATCAACACTTCAAAATACGTATACTCTTTTATGGTATAAAAATGGCTGACATCTTTACTCAAGAGTGTAAATGTCTCTATCAAGAATTTTATCTGGAGCGGTAGTGTCACTGAGAGGAGACTTGCAATTCTATCTTGGAACTTGGTATATAAGCCTTTTGATGAAGTGGGCATGGGTATCAAGAATATGGATGCTTCAATTTCTCCATGCAGGCTAGTTTTATATGAAGGCTTATGAATACAAATTACAAGGCTCTATCCTTTCTCAGGGATAGGTTCTTGAATAGTCTGAAGGCATGGAATTTCATTTACTTTTCCACCTCAGTTTGGCCTGCCATCAAGGGCATCTTCTCCAGAATTGATGCTGACTCCCTCTGGTTTGTCACGAGGGTCTCTTTTCTTCAATTCTGGAAATTTAATTGGACTAGTAACATATTAGATGACATGGTCTTTGGGGTAACTCTAACCTGGATTTTACTTTTTCAATTAAAGATCAACTTTCATGCATGGTTGGTCTTCCCAATCAGGATAGTCACATGGTGGAGCAGTATTTTTTTCCTCTCATGGGGATTTTTGGGCTAGGAAACCAAGTTCTAATGGGATTCTATCTCTTAAGTGATTATACATTCACATTATTGGTATCATGCTTAGTTTTAATTAGATGGTTTTCCTGGGCAAGGGATTTCTCAGGCCCACTCAGGCCATGTTTTCATTGAGGCTTTCTCACAAAAGGCTTCTAACTGATGTCTTTATTCCGAACTGTGGAATCTCCCTCTTATCAAGGTGTGTTATGTGTCATCAACATAGGGAATACATAAATCATCTATTCCTCACCTATGTTGTAGAATCTGAAATGTGGAAAGCAGTGTTTAGTATCATTGAAGTGGATCTGCCCCATGCCAACTGAATTGGTGATTTCATGAAGAGATGTCCTGAGTTGAAACTCCCACCTCAGGATTCCTCTATTTTCTTATATGTTGTAGAGGAACTTCTGTACATGCTATGGTTTTACAGGAACAAATACCTTCATTAACAGCACAAATTTCTCAATGGGTATTCCTTGGTGGGTCTTCTTGCTTCTGCGTGCGACGTCTCTGTCCAGGAGGTAGATTCTGTGTGAAATCTCTTCATGACTAGTCCGTCCTATTTCGGGTAGGTGTTAAAGGTAATTTCAGGCCACCCACTGGTATGCGTGAATTATTATGGAAACCTCCCTTTCATGGATGAATTAAGGTAAATTCAGATGGTTCCTCGAGAGGTAACCTGGGTTATGCATGTTTTTGTGTAGTTTTTAGAGATCACAAACGGTGTGTTCTTGGCTGCTTATATGGTTCGTGTGGCTTTGCTTCTACTCTTGAAGAAGAGATTCATGGAGTCATAGAGGCTGTCGAACATGCTTATTGGAGGGGTTGGAACATTTTATGGATCGAATGTGACTCCACATCTGTCTTTATGGATCTTCGGATAGGTTCCCTTCATCTTTCATGGAGGTTGACCAATCGATGGACAAGGTGCATGAATATACTCTTCTCAAAGGAGTATATCGTCACTCATGCTTATCGAGAGGCCAACTCATTGGTGGATGGGATTGCTAGTAAATGAGACAATGGTCCAGAATCTAAATGGTAGGATCAAGTACCAGATGAATTAATTTATATACCTAGGAAGGATCAATGTAAATCTCATACTTTCAGACTGGTGTAATCTCTCTTTTTATTAATAAAGGGATCCTTCTTTTCTGGGCTGGGTCTCTATCTTCAAAAAAAATAATGGAAACATATATTTTCTCAAGGTGTACATATAAAAGTATATTTTATATTTTTACATTCCTTTTAGAAAAAAATAACAATATATTTTTGATCTTATGTAATCAAAATCTAATTTGAATCTATGTTTTCTTCTTTTATTAATTATTTATCTTGATATAATAAACTTTATAGACATTGTTCTTTAGTATATTAAATAGGTTCCTAAAATTATTTCATTCTTAATTTTTAATATTACATTATAAATTTTATAATTTATATGGATGAATTAATTCATGAGTTATATGTAAAAGAAATTAAAAAATAATTAATATTTATGAGGGAATGATTAAGTGATTTAGAGTTTTATAAAATATGTTACAGTTGTGTGTTAGGATTTATATCTTGATATAATTTATAATATTTAGTGATATTATTTTTCTAACAATGTTTAAGATTTTGATATTTCAAAAAAAAACATGAAAAATAATAATTATTATTATTAACAAATTTTAGAAATATGTACTATATAATTAAACAATGAAATATTTTTTATCATATAATAAATGAAATAGTTTCTCTTTATGTAGTGGCTGACAACCCATTAACTATTGAATGAAATATAATGTGCTAAACATATCCTAAGCACAATTATTATAATGAAAATATATATTTTGATTGATTTTCTTCTTACTATAATATCAGAAATAAAATTGAAAATTATAAATTTATAGGAAGCTCTAATGAATATATATTTTTTCAAAATAATTTAAAAATTGTTCTAGACAAAAACACTAAAATATATAAAATAAATCCAAAAAAATTAATCCACTTATTGATATTTAAATATTTTATTGAAACATTAAATGTAAATCTAGATCATTATAAAAAAAATCCATATAAATTTTTTTTTTTTACCGATTTTGGATCACATAAGATGATTAAAAACATAATCAATATTTATTAGAAAAAAGAATTAAAGGATATTATTTTATATCATAACTATATTTTTATAAAATAAATGGTACATATAAAAATAAATTATAGTATTATAGAAATATTTAATATTTAATAGAAACATAATTATTGAAATGTTCAATAGATATTAAATATTTTGATAGAAAACATGTTGACAATGATGATTGATTTAAGTTTTCAAATAATTTTGTTTGCAATAATGAACAGTAAATAAATTTTTCTTCCATGAGTCATTATTTTAATGATTAACATAATAGAGAACCCTATATTAATAATATAAGAGAACCATGAGAATATTAATGTGATTTCATATATATATATATATTCATAAATATCAATTTAATATTTTTGAGTAAATGTAAAAAATTAATTGATTAATATAAAATAATATCATATTATCCTAATATTATAACGCTAAAAAATCCATAATTTTTTAAATAATGAAACAAAAAAATTGATTCTGATTGTTTTTATAAAAGAAAAACATTATTTATTCCTTTTAATCTAATAATGAAAAAAATGAAATTATGGTTTATCAAACTCCATTATAGAAAACAAAAGCCTCTACATATTATATTTTTTATAACTTCTGATCCATGAAATACTTCACCATTATCATAGAAATGAAGGTTATAATTGAAAGAAATAATCATCTAAATAATTAAGGTTTTCAGACCCTACAGATAACAAAAACATAATAAAAAAATATTTCCAAGATAGTGGAAGTAAAGTCACACCAAAGGGGTATCTTATTCAAAAAAATACCTATATCATTTATTAATGTTGTTTATGGAGGGATCCTCCTTAAGGATTCACATCTTTATTATATTAAATGAAACAATCACTAATCATTAGATCTCACAATAAATATTAATCTTGTTACTAATTATACAAAAATATTTGACACAAAAGGCCATCTGTTGTTCTATCTTATAGTAACGAAAAAAATATCCTTCTTTGTAAATGGGTTATACTATGAAAATTTGTAAAAATAAACTATTTAAATTTTTTATAATCCATGACCACCAATTATTATAATTATGAATAACTTTTTTTTAAAGTTATGATGTTCATAAAACATACGATTTACTTGATTTTTGCAAAAAAAATCATGATATTTACGATTTGTTATATTTTTTATGGGTTAATACATGGAAATAAAAATGCTGTCAATATTTTATCTGGGGTGAACCTTGGAAAATTTTACTAATAAAATAAGAAATCATTTTTTCTCCTTTTTATATAATAATATAAGAAATGTTAAAATATTTATATGAAATTTTGTTTAATGAAATACATCAAAAAAATTAACCCTAAAGTGTTCATACAACATCTAGTAAAAGATAATATTTTAGTATTCATGTGAAATTAGAAACAAAGTATTGAACACTTGAATTGATATAGAATATTTCTAAAAACTCTTTTTCAATCTCATTATAGTGTTTCTAAAAAATTGCCAAAATTTCTATAATCTCCATTCCCTAGCTTTAATGAAGAATATTAGTCAACTAAAATTAATCTATGAAAATTTAACTTTTCATCCCATAAGGGGCACACTCTCAAAGCCTCATTGATCTATTTTGATTATTATACCATATCTTAAAAAACTCTTGTTTTTTAATTTGATGGTATAATAATTTTATTTTCACTACATTATGAAATGTTACTTATACTAATTTGATCCCAATAATAAAAAGCATGAAATATATGGAAAAAAATCTAATATTATATGATAAAAAATTACTACATGAATTATATAGTTACTCTCATTTATAGTTCTAAGGCCCCTAGACATTCTACCCATCATAAAATTATATGTTTCAAGGGAATTGAAAATTAAAATCGAAAGGGTATGCTTGAATGAATATCATGTTACAATATCATCACAGTAGTTTGATGAGAAATAATTCTATATATAATATGGTTTGGTTCTGACTTAATCATAAAATTTGGAATGGATCACATGTATTAATGAACCATATGTAATACATAATGCATTATTATTTTAAATATGATATGATGGTTTACTGCCAAAGTAACCTATAGAAAGATACCCTCGATTTCCCAATTATACCATTGAAGAAATTAATTTTATATAAACATAAAATTTTAGGCTAAATAATACACAATTGTTTTAAATAAATTTATATTATTTATATTATAATATTTAAATAGTAAATTAATACTTAAATTAGTTTTAATTTCAAAATGCATATGCACCTAAAATGTATTCTATAATATTAATGGAATACCATAAATTAATATATGACAACACATAAAGTGAAAAATATTATTTAAATTATTTATCATAAAAAATAAATATTTTTTATTGAAAAACTCAAAATAATTGAAAATAAATGAATGGGATAATAAAAAATGTATATCACATAATGAAAATTCAAAATTCTCATGTGTCCTAGCATCCTTCGATTATGATAAATAAGAAAAAAACTATAAAAATTATATAAATCATTGGAATTTTGATTATAATTTTATAGATAAATAATATATAACATTGATAGAAATATATTATATTGTGAATTTTGGAAAAAGTATAAATTTATCAAAATTATAATGAATATATTATTATTGTATGAGAAATTTAATATTTAAATAATAATCGACTATGAAACATATAACTCAAACGTTGGTATTTCTCACATTATTATAAAATAATATTTCCCAAAATCAAATAAATAATTATTAATATAAAAATACCATAAAATAATTTCATAAATCTCGTAACATAACAATTTAATACACATATTGTTTTAATGGGGTATGTTTTAACTTATTTGGTAAATCCATAATTTTTATATTATAGTTAACCAATTTAAGGTTTTTTAATAAATGATATAGTATAAACTGTAATATAAATATTTTTATTTGATAATAAATAACAATTATTCACATATGAATTAATAAATAAAAACAATGATAAATTAAAACAGTCATAATAAAATAATTTTTATTCATTATAAAAACAATTCTTTGTCTATATATACTATAATTTTATTAACAGCGTAAAATAATATATTTCAAAATATTAATTCCATAAAATGGAAATTATTTTTGTAATCATCATTTTGAAATTAACTCTATGTTAGTTATGGGTATTTTTCTAAATACAACGATTTGTTTAAAAATAGAGAAAGATAATTGTTTTTCAACACCAATACTTTTTGGACATCATCATAGTATAAAATTTAAAAAATATTTCATAAAACATATTTTATGGGTTAAATTTTATTTTAGGAGTAAAATAATTTATTTAAAAATAATATTTTTTTCTTAACGAAGAAAAAAAATTAAATTAAATTTTGCATTTTATTTAAATAAAAAAAATATTTGATTATTTACATTGTGTAAAATATTTTTATGGTTACATTTGGTTCTAGGAGTGTTAAAATTTCAATGACACATATAATTTATTATTAAAATCAAAAAAAATCATAATAATCAGAAAAATTCATTATCATGATCCTAAATAAAAAATAATCAAATTTTATTGAATGATACCACGTTCATTAGCTATATATACCCTCATACTCCACCTCATACACATCACTTCCATATCATTACTTTTGAAAAAAAATTCACAAATAACTCTCAAAAAATTCATAGGAAAATCCTTTATCTTTTGGAGTCACCAAAATACCATCCTTCAAAAGCATTAGTCTCAATAAAAAGGGGGTGATTTAAAGAGGAATATAAAAGTTCCCAAGTCTTTATTTCATTACTTATTTGTAATTATATTACCTTAACACTATTTGAAACCCCATTTTTATTTTTAATGATTCTCTTCTAATGGTATTAACATAATTTTGAACTGTTTTTATTAATTGATAACCCATAAAATCCCACAGGACTGTTTTTCATATTCCTTCACTTTTAAAAAAAATGGTTATCAAAATAAATGTATTTTAATTTTATTTCACATCATAACCCTTTAAATACATTATGAAATAATAATAAATTACATAAAAATAGAATTGTATTAATAATAAAAAAAATCATATGATTTTTTTTCAATTTGTTACGTCTCTTTTAGAAAACATCATCAAATTATACTTCTTTTACTCAATCTATGTGGAATATTTTAATTCGACATCCAATTCATTAGTAATAACATTAATAATCAATTATTTTTGTGTTTATTAATTTCAGATGATAATATATTCATGATAATAATGATATTAAAAGTAAATAATAAAATTCATTTTAACAAATTTAAACAAGAAATAAATGGGGAATAATCCATAAATTGAAACTATTTACATATTTATTAAACATCTCTAATTTTATTGGTATATTAACACTATATCATGATACTTCTATAGCTTATGCATATATTATGTGATTTACATTGATCATTTCAATTACAATGAAATTTATGTGAAATTGCAATATAAAGAACCTATGAATGGATGAATAAAATAATGATAACATTTATTAAGGAACAAATATGGTAAATAATGGATAATGAGATATGATAAAAGAATGAAAATTTATATAGAACTTATTTAGTGTTATATTAAATGATTAATTAAGAGTTATATAATTATCCTAAGCTATTTTTTGTTCGAGTTAAGGGGTTTCTCAGTCATGTCATCATTCTCTTTTTAAATTATTTATCCATTATATATCATCTCTTTAATAAATTAGTTTATATTTTTCATAAATTTGTTTTAGATTGTTTAATTTTAGGTTTTACATTTCATCGTACCTACGTTATATATTAATATTTTATATCATAATTGGTTTATATTGGATCTCCCCACCTATTAGACCTTCCATGGGATTATATTATATATCACTCTCAATATATATAATGAATTTATCATTTTTAACAATTTAAATATTCTGTTACTCATGGAAATATTTTATATAATCTTAAATTGTTTTATTAAATTTACTATATACCATTTATTCTCTATGGTGAGAACATTAATAGGACCTTGAAGTATATCCATGGTTCAAGTTTCAGTTCATTATCAATATAAGATTCAGTTCAGTTAATGATAGCTATAGTAACACCAAAATTAAAACATGTTATATTTTAATTATTCATATATATTTCAAAATGAAATATAATATGATTATTTAGTACTCAAGTGTCTTTAGACTATAATATATTATAAAACATCAACATAGATGCAAAACAAGATCTTAATTTATAACTCAATATACTATCCATAACTCCCATATATGGTATAAAACTGTATTTGATACATAGGGAAATGAATAATGAAAAGGGTGATACAGAATCCCTAATAAGGTAATAAGCATGAATGTAAATCATATAATGATATTCTTGATTCAGTACGTGAGATCATAAATATGATGATCAAAATCATTGAAACATGACATAAGTAAAAGGATCATAATATAATGGAATCATTGAATATAAAGAAATAACATAATACGTGACATAATATATATAAGTTATGAGTCACTCCTAGGACCATCATTATAATGTTGAAAAATTCCTATGATGGATTTAGTTCACTCCTCATTCAAATAAATGTTGTAGAAAAATTATCACAGTGTATTATATTCACTCCCAAAACCATACTTAACATCCCAATGATATAATGACATATTCAATGCATTGGATGGATATAAAATTTTGGTCCCACCCATATCATAAAGTAGAATAAAACATATTACTTCCACATGATGAAAATAAATTATACAAAAATCATAAGCATGATCAAAAAAATGAGAAGGTTGTGGGTTTCACAATTCTGATTCAAGATAAAGCTAAATCATAAGTATTATCAACTGAAAAGGGATATTAATAATTATAAAATTTTATAGTAAAAATATATACATAAGTATTTAATATGGATTTCCAAATTAGAAAATTCCAAAGAATGTCCTTGGAGTAGAATGAATGAAAAAAGAACCACTTGGGTAGTGCATTGTGAATTAGTTAAATGATCATTTTAATTAAGGAAAATAATTATCATTTTCCATAAAACTATAATTTAACCAATAGTGTAGTCAATAAAATTATTATTTATTTAATAGTATATTCATTTTGTAAAAACATTTAATGGGGATGATAATTTACATGAGACAATATATAATAAATTTTTCTTAAATGGGGTATATGTAAAATTAGGAATTTAAAAGTGAACAAAAATCATGTATATCCCCATTAAATAAAATAACCATTGAATATATATATATATATATTAGGGATATATATAATAAAATAATATATTTTTTTGTGAATTATATTGCAAAAATTGATGAAAATTACATGAATTTGTATCTCAAATGAAACGAGGGTCGTATAAAAGAACAAACATATGATAATGGAAGTTTACCCATTTTAATATTATAAAAAAAATTTATTCAAATACAAAATATTAAAAAGGCATAACAATACTTGTTTTTAATAATTTTATAAGTTAATATTTAATGTTTCATCATATGGTAGAAAATTTATAACATCATATTCAATTCTTACATTTTAATTTTCAAAATTATATTGATTCTATTAGTTGAGTTTGTTTTAGTACTTTTGAGGTTGGAGAGTTTTCTTGAGATAATATAACCTAATTTTCTAGGACAATTTTTTTTATTTAGTGAAATAAATGTATAAATCTGTCGAAGGTTTTAGAGGATTCACTTAGGTTCCGAGTTGAATTTGATGTAATCTAACTGGTTTTTCTACTGAGCACTGACTATAGAAGTAATTTCTACTATTAATCCTTAGATCACAATGTAAATTATTTTTTGGACATAATAAATAAAAATGGTTTATATAGTGAAATAATTTCTGTTGCAATAAATGAACTTATACAATAAATTTTATAGTATGGGTTATTAACTTCAGTTAATGAATTTTTCGAAATATGTGCTACTAGAATCATTTACATATTGTACCATTGATTATAAATATATCTGAATAATTTTCATTAGTTTTATTTTTCATTCACATATGATACCAATTGGATTTTTATAGGTCCTCATCCTTAGAAATATATACATCCTTTCATGCATAGTGATAGATTTCTTCCCCTTTAGATGTATCAATTTGGAATTTCATCCATGATGAGTTCCCTCTCTTTGGTTCCTTCCTCCTCTACACTACCCCTTTTAATGATTTCTGGGATCTCATCTTTGATGATTTAATATACATTTTATCTTGATTTATTTAGTGTATTTATTGGTTGGTTCACTTCTCCTTTATTTTTTCTTGGTGTTATCCCATTACAGGTTTTGATTGTTTTTATAAAAATGTCGGCGGTTCTATTTGATATTACGTACTATTTTATCCTATAATTTATTAATTTATTGGAATAATGTTTTAAAATTATCAAAATATAATATAATTTTTAATGCTGAAGTGTGATTTTAAAAAAGGAATGGAGATTGTGAATATCAACAAATTTCAATAGAATTGAATGTATTGGGTTGTTGTGAGAAAAACTGATGGTTTTATTTGGAATAATTATTATATGAAATGATTTGAAAGGAATTAAATTGAAATATTATTTTAAAATTTATGAATTTATGAAAACCTATTATTTCGTTTTCCAATGATAATTTCATGTTGAAAACTGAAAAAACATGGAAATTTAATTTTGGAGAGGTCGAAAATGATAATTTTTCCCATGATTGGTTTATTAATTTTCTGAAGCACATCTGTCCCAAGGTAGTTACTGGTAATTTGGAAAATAATTCTAGAATCATGCCCCGTAAAACAGATTTCCACTTTCAATACGACTATAAACAATTATGTGATGATTTTTAATTGATGGGGAGTTAAATCTTGAAAGTTTTCCTCATGGTAAATGTTCACATTATTACCTAAGATCAATAATTATTAGCATGAGGGTCTAATACAATAAACAGACATATAAAATGTCTATATACATAGTGTTATGAAAAAATTGATTTGATTAATATATTCCATTGAAATTTTGAACTATATTATTCATGCCAACTACTTTATATAAGTGTCTTTTAAAAATTATTAAATTAATATTGTATTGAAATATCTTCCATGTATTTTCCATTATGAAACCATGATTTGATGAAAGGTAAATAAATTTAATGCCATGTTTGTTTTCATTTTAACTGAAATAATATTTATTTAAATTTTTATGGAATTGCTTATGTTAGACATGGTGATACCTAATGTGATTTACAGCTCACACATTATCAATATCATCTTGTGTTTGTATATTGACTTATTCCATGTTTTTGTAAAGTAAAATACCCTCTCGGAAGTGGTGGATTCTCTTGATTCATGGGTCTAAAAGTGATCGAGGTGATTGTTGGACATGTAATTCACTTATTGCATAGATTTTTTAATTAGGTTTTAACTTGTAAGAAAAGGGTTCTCTTGGTGGTGTATCATTTGTATAGTATTTTACATATTTTTAACGTACGTTATCCCTTTGGTGTGTGGATAATACTAAATTAAATTCATTATTATCCATTGATATTTGGAAAAAAAATAATTCCCTTATTATTCCATGATGATTACAACAACTATTCACCAACTCATGGGGATTTAGAACTCGCTTAGGGCATTATCATAGACATATTTGGTATCAGAGTACTATGATATTCATGTTATTTCAGAATAATATTTTATCAATGGTGTTGATTATGCATCTATCCTTACTATTAGTATACATTTTGGTTTTACTAATGGCCAGGATGTTGGTTTTATGGGACATAAGAGATAGTTTTGATTAATTTTTTATCTAGCACTCATCATAATGAGACTTAAGTCACAATGGGTGTTTGGGAGAAGTTTATTGAGGATGGTTTTCATTTATTTTATAGAAATTTACCTAATAATGACCCGATTATGTTGAAAACCCAATATTGATTTCTTCAAAATAAAATAGATATTCCAATGATGGTTGTCTATGTATTTAATCTTTTTATCGTTGCTGACAGTTTTATTGTTTTCTACAAATGTTGTGTATCAACATTCCTTTGATAATACATTTGAATATGACACTATAGGAAGATGATAATGAACCGAAATAAGATAATCATCTAGTTGACTTAATTCTTTTTGATATAGTTGATGTTTTATCCATGATTTTATAAAATCACTAAAACCTATTCTTATTTAGACACTAGTTGTGCGACCTCCTTGGGATGAATCAATAGATCATGCAAAAGAGTTTCACCTTCAAAATCCCCTTTCATTCCATGGATCCAATTATGTTAATGGGGATATGGATTTGTTGAAATAAATCAACATACTATATTTGTTATTGGAAACACTTGGTTTGATTTTAGCAATGGGTAATACCTTCTTGATTGATTTCTCGGCCTAAAGATAAGGGGATTTTATGGTGATATAATAGAAGCATAAAGTAATAGTGTGGAAAAAAATTAGAGTTATTTTCATATATCATCTCTATATACAGTGGTTTCTCTTGGAAAACTCCATATAGTTTCATAAACTCCATATGGTGATAGGGTTGTTCGTCCATATATGACATATTTTAAATAGATTTTTAATTTTCTCCCTATGTATGTATCCAATGAGAATCTAATGTAATGATGATTTGAGATTGGGAATTTGTTATATATCTAATTATAGGTTTTATCTGAATCTTATTTATTATTCTGCTTTTTTTGGGTAGATTATTGATGCTTCTGTTTTCCATGATTGGCATTTCAATGTTAATATGAGTTAATTTTTTTACATGATGTAGTTCTAGTAGTTTATTTAAAGTAAATATGAAGTTCCATGAGTCTAATAGTTATTCCTGATATTATTCAGAATCTAGACCCACTATAGTGCATAGATGTGTCCCTTTGACTTGTTTCCAATGTGAAGTGTTAGGGCATTCAAAATTAGTCTGCATTGAGGAACCAAATATATTTAGTTCAAACAGTTCCTCATGCCACCTATGGAGGTTCTTCTATTTATTCTTTGATATGGATTGTGGTACAATATCTTCACCACAAAAAAAGAACTATGGTGCAATATGGTTCCTCAAAAAACTAATTTGATCATTACATAGTCATCCAGAATGATACTTTTTTATAAAGTGAAAGCGTCCCTAGAGAAAAATTTTATGAGTCACATAACATTTATAGAAACCATCACTATAAATTCATCAGTAGTGACTGATTTATTTGATAGTGTTTCATCTCATTTATTTCTATAAACATGAGTTGTGAATTTTCTAAATCATGACATGGTTCCTTATTAATAAGAAAATGATATTTGTACAACCCTTATAATGTTGGGGGAATAGGGTCATTAACGTCATTTTTATGTATTATATTTTCTTGAGGTTTATCTTAACTTGTGTTTTATTGTTCCTAGTTTGGAACCTCCCGATGTCATTTTTTATGGATCGGATCATTGATTATTAGGCCAAGATCAATTGTTATCTTTAGTTTCTATCCTTTTCTATTCCTAATGGGTTGTACTATGTATTTTAAGTAAAACTGTAACTAAGATCGTGTAGAGCCATAAATTCTATTCCTGAGGAGGAAAGCTAATATCGGTATATGTTTTCTATTTATTGATGATATACCCCATGTTCACACCATGTTTCAGGATTTTTCATATTTGATTTATTTAGTTTTACAATGGTAAGAGAGGATATTATTTCTATTGATTTAGTATCCATTACTAATCTAGTGCTTATTAATTATTATGGTATGGAACTATCAGTGATAAAGGATATTGAATTTCAATTGGATGATTTTACAGAAAAAGGATTTATTCAATCTCATGTGTCACCATGGGAAGCACCTCTTCACATTGAGATGAAGTCTAGTGGGAAACATTTCCTCTTTTTTGATTAATATAAACTCAACCGAGTGATGTTAATGAGTAAATAATCATTTATTTGTGTTGATTATTTGTTTGAATAGTTAAAAGGGGAGATTTGTTTTTAAGAAGGAGCGTCACCGCATTTCTCAAATGTTGATAATAAAATAATCTGACATTCAAAATACAAACTTCAGGAGATGGTATGTCAATTGTGAGTATATTTTTGTGCCATTTGTTCAAACCAATTCTCTTATAGTTTTTATGGATTTGAGGAATTATACATTTCATGAGTTCCTTGAATTATTCATGGTTTTATTTGTGGATTACATCTTTTTTTACTCTATGTATGAGGAGGAACAAGTACATCATCTGATAAGAGCATTAAAAACCTTGACAAATCACAGAATTTCTAGAAACCATTAAAAATGTAATTATTAGATCGTAGAAGTTAACTTATCAGGAAACATGGTGTTCAAATATTGTAATTTATTTGATCTTGAGATGGTTAATGTTTTTATGATAGGGTATCAATGACATGAAATTATCAAGATACATTTATTTTTTAGTTTAGTATGATATTATAGAGATTTCATTAGGGGATTCTCAAATTTGGCTTCTGTAATGATCAAAAACCCTTGCAATGTATTTGTGAAGAACCAAACTCAGATACCCTCTCAAACCAGTACACAACCAAAACCATTACAAACTCAAAGGAAATTACCAACCCCCACATGATGACAACTAGATCATGGAAATTAATAACAACTAGAAGGAATAAGTTCTCCCAACCTGAGTAGAAACCTTGAAATATATATATACCTGATTGGAATTATACAAAAATAGTAAATAATGAAATATATGTTATATACAAAATAGTTAACAGATGAATTGATACAAAAAAATGTAGAAAAAATATCCAAGGTAAAACTGTAACAAAAAATGATAACTAAAATTGAAACACCATCCCCATGTTATCTCATGGGAAAACATCCACAATGTCACCTCCATATACCAAGACATGGCTGATTGATTCCTTTCAACATCACTATGGTGCCTTTATTTTCACTGTATTAAATTACATAACAAGGTTTATACACTGTCATAGGGGTGCAAATGGTGTGAACTAAAAAGACTCAGTAGTATCCCACATAGGTATTCCATGTCAAGTCTATGTACAAAAATCCAAACATGATCAATATTAATGAAAATAATGCATGATAAAAATTTATATAGTAATTACATAAAATAATTTTTAAACATATTCTAGTTTTCCATAATTTTAAATAATCCTGGAAAAATACCTTGACAGAATATCACCCTCATCAATGTAGACTAAGAATATATCTCATATCATATTAAACCAATAGTAGTACAATACAAAGCACCTCTAAATCACTTCAAGGATCAGAAAATGTTAGGATATCTAGAACATTATGGACTAAACATGGATAATCATGCACATAATGTCTCATGATATATACATAGAATCTATAGACAAGTATAATAACCTAGAATATGAACCTCCAAACAAGTCTAAGAAGTCCATAGAGAAATGATCCTAGGGAGTAGAGTAACACCCCATAAGTGAACCTCTAAAAAATATCAATAGACGAGGCCTATTACCACACATTACACCTAAGATTCCAAGGATCCACATGCACTGCATTTTTTCAACCAATTTACCAAAACCATTATTTGAAAACCATTTGATAATTTCATTTGATAATTCATTGAAATTTATTTTCTTCTAATAGAAAAAGAGGGAAATTAATTTTTTCAAAAAACATATCTATAAAAAAGTCAATAACACCAATTAATTTATAATAAATATATATAACTAGAGAAATAGTGTTTATCCAACCAAGGATAGAAATGGATTCACAAACCATAATCTCAGGTCACACATGCCCACAACCGGATACACCTACACAATATAATGAAAAAACAACAATAGAGTAGTAGAATTAATCATTACATCTCAGAATACATTCAATATGAAAAAAAAATTCATAAAGTATAAGAAAATACCTCAAGAGAAAAGCATGATACTACACAACCAACATAATGGATTTCCTCCTGATAAAGATCATAAATTGAATATAGCATTAATTACAAGGAATAAACCCGAGAAGAAAAATTGATGTGAGAATGTACTATAGTATTTCTTCTATGACCAATGCCAGCGAGGAAAAAGAAATATTACTTATATGGAGTGATTAACCTCAACCAAAATGAAAATAAATTGCTAAAATAATATCTAGGAGTATATATACAGAAAATAACATTGGAGAGCTCCACGATTTTGATAGTGTAGGTTGTAGTCGAATGAAAAAGATCAATATGTGGAATGAAAAAATCATAAAGGCCACACACATTTACTGACATAAATCCTAGGAACGTGATGTGAAATCCACAAATAAAATATATATGAAAAACGAATCAACTCAGTTAAATAATCAAATCTATATTTACATGATATGATCTAGTTTCTTGATGTGTAAATATTTTATTCTCTACACGAGTCCATGGAATCATCACATCAATAGATTCACATCATGAAATATGTTCATGATGTGAAAATATTTAGTTGTAACATTATATAGACATTCTTTAAAAATCCCTATGGTCATCCTAGAACTCAATGTAAATCCTCTTAATGTTTTTAACATTTATACTCGGACTCCATTAATTTAAACAATTATACATCCCTGAATATTTGTGAATTTATCCACAAAAAACGTTATCCATCTTTAGAAGGGCCAAAATAAATACACAAAAATTATGAAATGAAGAATATATTAGAAATACCTAAATAAGATTACAAGATGTCACAAACTCCTGACACTATTTATTTTCCTCGAATAGAAGTCATATGGAAGAATCGTGTCTTGAAAGTGGTGAGATAGATACTCCATCATTGACGAATCACGCTCCCATGACTCATTATAATGTGATCATGATGTTCATAACACTCTAACCATCATTGATAACTATAGACAGCTCCACAATATAATTGTTTTCTCAAAATCCATCACCACCCAACATAGAACCTCTGAGGGATCAGGTTGGAATTTCATGAGTTGAGATGTTTTTAAAATATCAGGAATACCCATTAATAGGCCAAGAAATTTCAACATAAATTAATCCTTCCCATGATGCTCAATGGCCTCAAATGGTACAACATATCTCATATCTATATTCCCCTGTTTTACCAGATAATGATGAACCCACTGAGGAGAAACTTTTAAAAAGACCTAACCACCAAAGAGAAACTCTGAAGGATGACACTACATGTCTTCATTCAATTTCATCAGACTCGACGATGTACCTTGGTGCCAATGTATACCTAAATCCTCAACAACATCATCTAACCGAGACTCAATTATTTAATAGAGGCCTTTCCAGCCACTGTTAAATAATTAGGTGACATGAACAAGTGACCATAAAATCCCTCGAAGGTATAAATATTTATTTATTACTTATTAATATTTTTATAATAAAACCAATCAATCATAGATGTGTAGGCCATGATATAACGAAATATCTGATGCATCATTGAATCATACCCTCTAGTATATGAATAGATCACTTTTTTTGTACATTTTATTGTATAAAGGAATGATTCCCCCAAAATATCTTAATCCCACATCATCTCCTGGATACTCTTCTAGAATAGTTTGGTTAACCTAGGATTCATATCTAAAATAACGAGAAAAAAACTCATGTAACCACACAACCAACTATTCATAAACATTCTAAAATAATTCACCTAATTCATATGTGTATAATTGATTTTTATATTGAAATATGTGGTTTCTCTTGATGGTGCATCATTTGGGTAATAGTTTACCTATTGTTTTTTTCTAGTTTCCACATTTTGAGTGTTGTTTATACAAACATTCATATTTTAGATTCCACCATTATATAGAAAAAATAATTCCCTTTTGATTCTTGTATGATTCAATGTGGTAGTCTCCAACCCATGGGGATCAAGAATTCCATTTATAATATTAGAGAGCTGGCTTGGCTATCAGGGTCCCTGTGTATCTAGTCTATATTTTACCATAATTAGTTATACAATTGAAAAACAAATAATACAGGGAAGGATAACTGTGATCAAGGAGGATAAACCATCATATATTATGATGAGAACTAATATTAATGTAATTTCAAATTCATGATGGAAGAAAACTTATCAATATTGATGAATATAATAAAGCATGATATCCAATGATAGAAATTCTTTATAAAATATGAAATGAATGAAAAAGCTTAAGGATAAACATTTAAAAACAATAAATGATATTGAGTTATAAAAATCCCATATATTTTAAGATATAAATAGTATCCAACAACATGGAAGATAATGAAAGGATGTGACATTTAAAATTTACAAAATAATATATGATATTAAAAGTCATGTCAGAAGTATGTAAATCACACAAATGATTATTGAAGAATAATAAAAAAGCCTCCAACAAGGAATTGTGATTGAGGAAAAATCCCCTTACTTTGCTCTGGATTCATTCTACATGTGTGCCCCACATCTTGAACAATAAAATAAACTTTATAACATAACATCTTACTAACCATATTATTCAACATAAAATGCAATATTCACTGATTATTATCATATATATTTATTTTTTTATAGTTATTTCCTGTGTTTTCTTAAAACATAATTGTTGATAAATTATCCTCTTAGTTTTAGTGGTCAAATATGATATTTTACTAAATAATTAAATACAAATTATCTCCATTCTAGAATCAAAGAATTCATTTAATTCATATTACATTATAATTATATCTGTATTTATGAACACATATTTATCTATGATATAGTTTAATTTCATTATCAATGATGGTGGTTAACTAACCGAAACAAGAAGAGATTTTGTCTCATTGGGTGAGGGTGGTTAAGGAATCGTATAATCTCATTAAAATAGAAGGATAATGATAATTTTCAAGACCCCCTCCCCCCAATGGGTACCACAACTAGGCGTGCAATGTGAGAAGGGAGATAATAACCCCCCGAGTCCTGCCTCCAGTAGGCCTCAGTATAGTGACTAGCACCGAGGGTATAGTAAATGCACAAATGAGAGGCATTACCCTCTAAGAGAACACATGCGGAAGAGAGAGATAAGATATACATCTACCAAATAAAACATAGAACTGAAATATAAAAGAAACCCCAAGTGAACATATGTAATGTCATGCAAAATTACTACAACTGGAAGGGGAAACTGCAAGTACCCAAAAGAAAGTAAAACAGCAACAACCACAAGCCCGAACAGCTCCTGCAACCAGAAGCTAGTAGTAACCAGCTTGGTCTCCAACATTTTCCAAGTGACCTAAAAAACAGTTTGTATATACTTAGGGTGAGTATAATAGTATACTCAATAGGATCCTCCCTTAAGCCTCTAGTGAAAAAGTAAAGAATGCATGCTAAACCATAGTGAACAACAAGTGAAACTCTCTTATCAAATAAACTGGTATACTAAGTTTCCAACCTCACCAGGGATACTCTCACCATGTAATGCACATAATAATATATCATATGATAATGAATATCAATGGTTCCCCACTACTACCACCCCACTGGTTTTCCAATTTTCCCCAACTTCACTCGTCATGAGCATCTCTCTCCAAAAAGGCTTTCCCGCAGACACCAGGGCAAAGCACCACAATATGAACCTCATGGAAAAATCCACCACGTCCACACACCATTGTAAATAGGTAGTTTCCAGGAGCCACCACATCTTGTATAACCTATATCATATGTCAGGTATTATACATCAGGCCATTACAGCCCATACACAGAGTAAGGATCCTCAAGCCATCACAGCCTATACACGTTGCACCTATAGTAGTCCATATAAAACTATATCCAGAATATATTTGTCTGAATAACCACTAGCCATTACATCCATCTACACACATATATGTGGAAAACTATCCAATGTGTCTTCCATCACACGTGACTACCAATAGAGGAGAGCGGGGCAAAATGGGGTAGTCAGTCATCCATCCTTCAACCAGAACATTGGGGAAAACACCCCCAGGGCATAAAATCCCCAAGGAGTCAGTTTCCCTTATCGACAGGGTGGAGTAGCGTATAGAAACACAAAATGTAGAGGTAATACTATATCTCACAACTAATCTATGGGAATAGCCTAGAATTAGACACAATTGCAGCTAATGTCTCTCAGACTCTAGGATACTACTTCTAAGACTATGTATCCTCTAAGCACACAACCATTTAAAAGGGTTTATTAGATTACTTCATTCCCTATTTATTAGTTCCACTTTATGTTAATTAATTCATTAAAAATTAATTATCTCGGAACAAGTACACGTTAATTTTCATTAGAATCACACCCAATGTCCATTGTTACTCAAAATTACAACTGTAACATTATGTTCCAGCAAACTCCATCCCCATGGTTTAACACCATTTATTGAATTCTTTATTACATAATTGCATTCCCACATTCTCATGCATTCTAGAAAAACATTCTATGCTACTAAACACAAGGGGGCTCAACACGGTGATAATATGTACTACCAGTTGAGTCTTTTACTCATATAGAAAGAGAATATAACCATCCTCCCTTGAGAAGCTAAACAAGGGAAGCACATGGAATACCCTGCATATCTTCAACTCTTTTGGGAGAAGGTTATGAAAGAACAACTGCCTTGAGTAGTGGGGAAAATTAAAGCAGATAAACAACCAATAAGAATCAGAAAGCATCCAACAATCACATCAATCCCATTGTATCATCCATAGTGTCCTCCCTGACACCTACAAGTGTAAACTGATTCATCTCTCCACTCTAGGCATCATCTTTCACCACAACTAGAAGCCTCCATGCCCCCACATATCACAACGGCCATCTGAGATCACATCATAACACAAGTAGCAGGAAAACAAACATCACATCAATTGGGCTCTTGACCCTATAACAATCAAGAGGGTAACTCTAAAACATTTAAGGAATTATCCAAAATGAGTTCATTAATACATCTTGAATTAACAGATTTATTATTCGTAGGTTCCAAAGTTGGGAAACCTAATCAGTAATCTTTCACTATTAATTAATCATGCTTACTGAAACAATTTTATTAACACCAAATTATAATAAGAACCAGATTCATTTATATGATTCTTTATCTTTATCCAAACAATTATCAATTAATACCAATTTACGTTCTTTACCAGTTTCCATCAAGAACGAATAGATAATAAAAGAAAACTTAAATATCAAACTGTTTAGAAAAACATGGGGAAATAACATATGATCGATATCAATTTATTAATCCAGTTAAAATATTTATTATTTCAATTCCATTATCATCCAGTGGGGTAAAAATTTCTAATGATACAATTTCATGTAAAATAAGAGAGAATAAATGAATCCCATACCTCAAACAGTTCTTCACATTCTTTATCCACACAACAGGTCATGATCCTCTTCTCGTAACAACTGTATCTACACGAGGATTCCACGATATGACCGCACTAAGAAAAACCCAAGAAAAATCTATTATAAGTATGTATATTTCATACCATAATATTGAAAGGATAAACATGAGAAGAAAAACCCCAAAATAATTAATATAACACATACCTTATATAGAAGATTGATCGATACTACATGGTTACATCAAAACAGAGAGGAACAAATCCAAGGAGGAAGGTTTGACCGTGAAACTAATATGAGAAAGAATGGTATGTTCGAGCATCTCACAATGGAGAACAAGGAGAAAGAGATATAGAGGAAGATATCCCTACCCTTTTTAAGATTTAACTAGGCGATGAATTAAAATGTGCTTAATTTCTCATTAAAACTAAATCACATTAACCCACGCGTTGTGACCAAGTAAAAACATCCCGAGCCATAAGAATAGTTAATATAGGAGTTATGGCCATTGAATCGGCCTTAGAGTCCTTAAAACGAGGTTCTAAATGCATTTTACGTCAAAGGAAACGTCAAAGGGGAAAAACTGTAGGAAGCTGGAAACACTATACACCTAGCTCAAAATTTGGACAAGGAAATACATGCTGCTGTTAGAACCTCACTAGTCTAGAAACACTATTCACTGAACCTTAGTGATAGAACACTGTTGACTGAACCTCTCTGATATAACATTGTTCACTGAACCTCACCGATAGAACATTTTTCAGTGAACATCACCAATAGAACACTATTCACTCAACCAGACCGATAGAACATTGTTCCCTGAACCTCACCGATAGAAGATTGTTCACTGAACATTGGCGATAAAACAATATTCACTAAACCTCGCCAATAGAACACTATTCAGTGATCCTCACCAATAGAACACTCTTCACTTAGGGAACTCTTCACAAAATTAGAAATTTGGAAAAGTAAAGAGAGGTTACTAATGTTACTGTTCACCGAAAGGGTAAAATTGGCAATATGTTGGGGATGAGTCACATTGACATCCCAAAACACCTCAAACACCATATTTTCACAATGTAATGGAAAAGGGAGGTCTGAGCCATTACATCAGATACCTCTCAAAACATTCTCATCCTTGAGAATTCAACACCCACCTAAGGAAAAAATAAACGAGGTTCGAACAACCACCCATCAAGATAACTCTCAAAAGAGAGCAAGCCAAAAAAGCAACAAAAGAAAAATCAAAATAAAAATATGAAAGTTCTAATTACAAAAGGGACATCGTTACATGAAAAGATTTAAACATCAAACAACTCTGGGTACAGAGCACGTATCTGTGTCTCACGGTCCCTGGAACTATTCTCCAAGCCACCGTGTCTCCACAAGACATGAACCAAGGAGATATAATGCCCACACAACACCTTCTCCTTGAATTCATCGATCAAAAAAGTCACTCCTCAAAGTTTGCATGTTTTTCAACATCGATCTTTCCCCAATCAAGGATGTGAGAGTCGTCATGAAGGTAACGACAGGGCTGTGATACATGGAAAACATCTTGTACCTGAATCTTCTACGGGGGAAGTCCTACTCGATACACCACAACTCCAACATGAGCTAACACCTCAAAAGGCCAAACAAACTCGGGAGAAAGATAACTCCCACGACCAATCCTTCGCTGCCCACAATGAGGAGTCACCTTCAGAAACACATGATGCCCATCCTCAAACTCTAAGGGCCCCCATTTGATCGACATATGATTTCGGACGATCTTGTGCTATCTGCATCCTCTCACAAATCACATGAACCATCTTTGTTGTATTTTACACTAATTATGGTCCGAGAATTACTAACTCTACGACCCCAATCCGGCACAACGGAGAACAAAAAGGTTGTCCATACAAGGCTTCAAACGATTCCATACTGACGGGGGAGTGAAAAATATTATTGTAAGTAAACTCCACCAAGGATAAGAGCTTCATTCGCGAACCTCCAAAATCATGAACACAAGACTGTAACATGTCGTCAAGAGTTTGGATGGTTCGTTCTATCTGACCACCCATTTGAAGATGAAAATCAATGCTAAGGCATAGTTTAGAACAAAAATCATGTTGTATACCTCTCTACACCATAGGGGTAAAATGGGGATCTCTATCCGAAATGATTGTCCTAGGGACTCCATGAAGTCTCAACACCTCCTCTAGATGATTCCTTGGAAAAATATCCACTGATCTTGACTCCTTGATTGCTATAAAGTATGAGAATTTTTTAAATGATCCACTACCACCCAAATAGAATCATTTCATCTCAATGCTCGAGGTAAACTAGAAACAGAGTCCATTGAGATGTCATCCCACTTCCACTGAGGAATCTCTAATTGTTGATGTAGACCACCAGGGACATGGTGTTCATCCTTCACCGTCGAGCTAACCAAACATCTAGACACAAACTATGAAACTGCATGGTTCAGCCCAGGCCACCAAAACTAACTCCTCAAGGCTCGGTACATCTTTGCCACGCCAGGATGCACTGCTAAAAGAGAACTATGGAAGTCTCTAAGAACCATCTCATGCATCGTCGATGGAACAAAAAGCCTTCCATGATACAACACTTGGTGTTGTTCCTCCTCAGTCCAACCATCAATGGCCTTGCCACAAACAACTTGGTCTCTCCAGACCTCCACCCCTAGATACCCCAACCGGGACTCTTCCACCTTATTCATCATGGATTTCTATACTGTCATCAGAAAAAGACAACCTCTACCCCCAACATCTCCCATATCAAGATGTAAGGCTTACAATTCTTCCATTACTCTCCAGGCATCACCAGATTCACACACATCATCACTATGTGAATTTCGACTCAGCGCAACAACTACAACATTCACATTTCTAGGTGTATATGATATTTTGGAGTTGTATAACTATAAGATCTCTATCCACCGATGATGTCGAACGTTCAAGTAACAATGTGACAAAACATACCTCAAACTCTTATGATCGGTGAAAACCACAAAGTGCACACCAATGAGGTAATGTCTTCACAAAATCAGAGAGAACACCATGGCTGATAGGTGAATATCATGGGTGGAATAGTTACGTTCATGGGGATGCAACTGACGAGACACATAAGAAACAGTTGACCTTTGTTTCATGAGAACACGACCTAACCCTAGATGCAAATCGTTGTAGAAAACATCAAACTGAACTCCCTCAGATGGAAGAAAAATAATGGGAACACTTACTAACTTCTCCATAAATACTCAAAAGCTACCTGAAACTGATCAATCCATATAAATTCATGATTCTTCTTGGTCAAATCTGTCAGAGGAGTCGCAACTGATGAGAAATTGGCTAAGAACCTCCTGTAGTAGCCTACAAGACCAAGGAATCATCTCACCTCTGACACTATCATGGGGGATTCCCAAGATACAACTACTTATATCTTCGATGGATCTACATCTACCCCCAATGGAGACACAACATGCCCCATGAAACAGACATCCCGAGTGAAAAACTCATGCTTCGACAACATCTTAAACAGGTGATGTTGATGAAGAACTCCCAAAACGAATTGTAGATGCTTTGAATGATCCCCCTCAGATGTGGAGTACAGAAGGATATCGTCGATTAAAACTACCACGAACTTGTCTAAGAACTCACGGAACACAACATTCATCAATCCCATAAATACAGTTGGATCATTCATTATGCCAAATGACTTTGCAAAAAAATCATATTGCCCATGACGACAAAGGAAAGTAGTCTTCAGGATATCCTCATCCATCACACGCATCTGATGATATAAAGACTGTAAGATGATCATTGAGAACCAATGTGAACCCTTCATTTGATCAAATAAATCATCAATCTGTGGACGTGGATAGCGATTATTTATTGTCTTTTTATTTACGTGACAATAATCGACACACAACCAAAAACTATCGTCAGTCTTCTTCATGAACAAAACCGGTGCACCCAACAATGACCCACTTGGCCAAACAAAACCGCACTATAACAGACCATCAAGCTGTATACGTAGCTCTCGTAACTCATAAGGGGCCATACTATATGGAGACATAGAGATATGGGAAACTCATGGTTATAGCTCGATCCCAAACTCGATCTATCGTCGAGGGTGTAATGCTAAATCCTCTTCTGGAATGAAATCAAGGTACTCCTCTACGACCCTAGGAAACACCATTTGTTGAAACTCTTAAGAACTCAACATCATCTTAGACATGATGAATAATAAGGACAGAACACGCCTATAACCCATCTGAGGATCTCGCTCACCAACAAACACCACTGGCTCTCCATCCTTACAAATGAAATCAACCTTCTTCTTGATGAAATCCACGATAGCCTGCCCCAAATACAACCAACCCATTCTAAGGATGAAATCATATTGATGTATTCATAAACATAGGAAATTTCCCCAAGAGAAGTGTTTCTCCAACACTAGCTCATAGTCTATACATACTCCAAACAAGTCAGCTCGACCTCCAACTCGTGATGTCAACGCCAAGGGCACTGGAAGTCTCTAAACCTCAAGTCCCAATTCATGGAAAATGGTATTTGATATGAAGGAGCATGTAAATCCTAAATCAAAAAAGGCGTACACCAAGCTAGAGAACAAGATAAATGTAGCTCGAATGACATCTGGCTCACCTGGAGCTGACAACGCTATAGCATGTTGTTCACTACATCCAACTCCATGGCCTATCTGACTCTAATGACGACCACAACCATGGTTGCGCTCTGCTCTCCAAGGACTGGGAGAATCATGGGGTTGTTCTTTGCCTATCCAATCTACCATATACTATTCTAAAGATGGTGCAACCTACTGCTGCTGATGCCTCGGCTAGAACTGCCTCAATGGTGGAACCTAGAGCGTAGAACTTGGTCCATGATGAATCCGATGAAAGGTCAGCCACTCCCACTATGGATGGCCATGACCACCAAAATAATAACATGTGCATGATCCCTTGGACTAGGCTTGAGAGTTTCTTCCTATATAGAAATGAGATGTGAATGGCTGGGAACTACCCCCGGATTAACAGAAAATCCTTTTTCCTGAAAACCGGAAACCCCAGACTACATCACAACTTCATGAGGAATCATTTGGATTCCCCTCTCATGATGACCTAGTCCTGGTCAATGTCCTCTAGAAAGACTCTACCCTCTCCATCACCTCAATATATATTTTTAGTATAAATGGGGTGACCTGGCGTGATATCTCTAGTTGCAAAGCCTCCTCGAAATGCCTCGCCCTGGCCTCCACCTCTCACAGTAGGTCTGAAGCATTTCGAAAATGGTTCTTGAAATGGATTACAAACTATCAAACACTATATCTCCCCTTTCGATGGGTAGGAAGCTCTTGGCGATTGGACGCATTCAAAGTCGAAGAACAAAACTCAACTCTAAACCTGTCTCGAAACTCCTCCCATGAGATCGCTGACTCCTCACGATCCCTGAGGAACAAGAACCAAAACATCCTCACAGCTCTTCATAGCATCATCAAAACAAAGGACACCCAGTGTGTAATGGACCGGACCCACATGGTCCATTAATTTTCCAAAACATGGCTCCTCCAAAAAGATGGCATTGGCCACAGTCGCACACTGGTCATGGTGGGATCGTGACGGTGGCACCCGTCAGGGTGACACCGTGACGGACGCACACTGGCTAAGGTGGAACCGTTCAGGGTGGCACCGTGATGATGACACCGATGATGATGGCACTATAAGGGTGACACCGTGACGATGGCACCGTGAGGGTGGCGTCATGTCATCATCTTCCAGTTCCCGAACATTCTGCTCTTGCAGCATATCTTTTGACATAAAGATGATTTAATGCCTAATTTCCATCCATTAAATGACCATAAAAAATATCTAAAATCCCCGCAGGTGTCAAGATACCCTTAACTTACCAAAACATGTGGTTTTTCCTCAGTGTCACACCCTTCCCCGTACCTTCAAGATCTTCCCCTATTATGCATTTCCTTATGATTAAGAAAATTGTTTAACTCATAACCGTTATGACCACCCCTCTGAGGATAAATGTTAAATGAAAATTAATTCCATCATGTGTAACATCCCAATCATGTGGGGAACCACGATCCGACTGTAAATCCATCAACATTTCCATATCCTGTAACAATGAGATCTCTTCCTTATATCACATGGTAATTCCTTCTTCTAATTCCTCTTGGAGGGTCTCTTTTTCTTCCTGGTGCATTTGGAGTTCCACTTCCCGAGGCAAGTGGTGCACCTGTGCCGGTGCCTTCCTGCTCACCCTTGGTGTCCTTGACGTTCCTCCCCAACAAGTCACATATAATTAGTTCTTGGTGAATAGAGAATAACTTAGATCCTTGATCAACCAAGTAGGGATTTTTCCTTCGTCTCTCCTTACTGTGTATCATTCGGGTTGGGTACGCTACTGTTTATATGGGAATGGATGAAACCGAACATTAACAATGATAATAAATAGACTATTAATGAATTATGGGGTGCATTTGACAATTCTGTTGTAATCTTTTATAATTTCTATATGTTGTGAACTGTATGGGCTTATGCTTACTAAAAATCATGGCTGTTGGTAGTCTTTCCTTGCGCAATAATGAACCCTTGCCTTCTCTGATGATTAAATAACTGTAACAGGGAAATTGGTTATTCACTTAAACTTGGTTGGTAAAGTGGATATACAGTGAACATCAATCTTTGTTTGGTCACCTCGGTTAACCAACTGAAAGAAGAACCTAATGAATGATGTGCTTGAACCTTGAACTTTCCCTACTCTGTTTTTGTAGTGGGTGTGTAGTTCTATTTGATGCTTATTGGGTGATTTGGATGAAAATGGGATCTTTTGTTGTGGCACGGTTAGTGATTTTGAATCTCATGCTAGGTGGGGTTATATCTCGGGCATTGGTTTGGGTCCATAACTTTAAGGGATCTCACTGATCCCTTTGTTGTTGTGACTTCACAAGAGAACCATGTGTGAATGCTTAAATTGATGCTTGGGTGTTTCTCTTTCTCTGGCTTGTGGTTATGCCAGTTATTTGCACAGTCGTGTAGAATTCATCTAAATGGGAACACAAGAACATGAAATAAATAATGAGTTAAATGGGGAATTGGTTTTTGGAATGAGTTGTGACTTTGGCGTGAGTGTTGTGCCATTCATTTATGAGTGAATAGTAACGATGGTGTTTGTGCTTAGTTGGTATTTGGAAACCCTAGGTTTGGAGGAGTCCTTGTTTCCAATACATATAATTATAGTTCTTATGTTTCTTATTCGTACCCCAACCAAGTTGAGCACTTAGTTCCGAACACCCCCATTTCATTGGGGGTGGTGTTTTTCCCAACACTCCTATGAGTGGCCAGTTATTAGCTCCTTTTTCCTCCCTTTCCCAAATAGTTCAAGAATCTTAGGGCAGGCTGTGATGGTCTGAGGTCCATTAAAGCCCAAGATTCTTCAGGCGGGGTAGTTTTGGTGGTTATCCTTGGTGTGTGTGGGTAGGTTGTTACCCAAGGGTCTTCGGTATGAGGCCGAGGTGTCTGCGGGCATGGTAGTAGTTTTTCTGGCCCAGTTGTTTGCAGGCATGGTTATAGGTGGTTGTTGTGGCCTAGGGGTTTGCGGGAGGGATGTGTGGTAGTGATATCCTAGGTGTGGGCGGGAGGGGAGTGGTAGTGGGACTGCGATGAGAATGTAGGGAGAGGTTTTATGCATAGTATGTCTTCAATAGCCAGTGAGAAGCAGTGTGTGGTACCCAAATATTTATGTGCTATTACTATACATTACATGACTTGCATTATTTGGGGAGTGTGCCTTGGTGAGGCTTGGGTGGATAGTTCTCCTTTCTAGGTGGGTTGGTTATCTCTTTTCTAACATGGAATTGGGATGCCTCCCCAAATGTGCAAAATATTCTTTTCTTTTCCCTATTGAGTATGCTCATATTCTCACCCCTATGTATATAAAACTTCTTTCATGTTTCTAGGAGGACTGTAGGGATTGTGCAGGGCCGTACTAGCTTGGACATTAGGATAGTTGTAGTTGCTGTTTTTTTATTTCTTGGTACATTAACTTTGTACTCTCCTTGTACTTTTTGGGATTTACTTTTGTAACATGCTGTTGACGCTCCTTTCATCACAGAATCTAAATATCGGAAAAGGGGAATATATGAGCACAAAGTGATTCAACCTTTGAAGAAAACATCAAAAATTGACAAAGGGATGAACAAGGAAAACTTTTCATATAAGCCGCGCTAGTTTCCCCATGGTCGCACAAGTGTACTTGCGCGACTCACTTGGCACGCAAGTGACTTGCGTGACCTAAGTGATAACCGCCCGGTAACCGCTCGGGGTCTTCTTTTGCCTATAAATAGACCCTGTGGGCCCCCCATTCGAGGGGATTCTTTTCCAGAAACTCGGATTGAAGCTCCCGATGCCCAAGTCTCTTCTCAAAGCATCCGGAACACTTCTAAGGTAATTTCTTACCTAGAACGGAAGATCTAAAGAGAGGGAGTAAGGCCTAAGTGTTGAAATGAATCAACACTTGCGCGCCTGAGTGGACAGCCCTTAAGGGAAGTGGCCACACTTGCGCGCCGCCTTTACTCCTTCGATATAACTTGCACGTCCCTTTACTGGGAGAACCTCAAGAGGATTATAAAGGCTTTAAGAAAGAGTCGCTCAAGTTTTTTAATGCTTGTTGAAAATCGCGCAAGTACCCCACATGTCGCGCAGGTATACCTGCGCGACCAATACTTCCGTGCCCACGTAAGACTTGCGCGCCTTTCAAGACTTGCGCGCCCCTACCTTTTTTGGGTGCCCGTCTTGACCATTTTACACCTCTTAAGCCATTTCACCTTTCCTATTCAAGATTCAGTCTTCAAGATACTCTTCAAAGCCATTTATGGCATGGTTTCTTGATTTAACTTCCTTATTTGAAAGGAATTCTGTGGAATATCTCTCAAAACATAGTGATTTATACATCTTTATGTCACCAAAGATTGAGAGTTCATTCATTCAACCTCATCCTTTAAGATGAGAGAATCCTTAACCTGGGTCTCCTTTTCAGGAATAATCCCCAGTTATAAGTCCTTTGATCTGGGCATCTTCCTCAGGAGTAAGCCCCAAATTCTTAAAGTTCCCAAACTTGGGCATCCTCCCCAGGAGTAAGCCCCAAACCTTAATTCCTTAACTTGGGCCTCCTTTTCAGGAGTAAGTCCCAATCATAATCCTTTAACCTGGGATTCCTTGTTAGGAATAAGCCCCAGTCATAAATCCTCCAAACTTGGGCCTCCTTTTCAGGAGTAAGTCCCAAGTCCCCTAACCTGGGTCTCCTTATCAGGAATAAGTCCCAGTCATAAATTTTGGGCTTCCTTTTCAGGAGTAAGCCCCAAGTCCCTAAATTTCTCTTAACCAGTCCTAAATTATGTTTGATATGGGATTCCTTCTCAAGAGTAAAACCAAATTATCAATCCTCTCCTAATTTGGGTTTCCTTTTCAGGAATAAGTCCCAAGTTAGAGTATTAAAAATCTCCGTGAAGCACATATACATTTATGGACCATGTTCCTGGATTTTCTCCCTAAAGTAAATCCTAACCTTCATTTATCTGGGCAGTCATACATACATAAGCTCCAAATCATTTCTTAGGATTACATCTTTCATAGACCAATTGTCTATCTTATTATCAATACCTCTTGTTTCTCACACCGAGCATGACTCACGTGAGCTTAGAGGGTAAAAGTAATTATGACATACTTCTTTGAGCAATTAATCATAAATATCATACTCTATTTCTCGAACTACGTGGGTTCTGATTCCTTTCCCAAAACAAAGGATACATAGGTAGCCCATCTGCGGGTTTGATCCCAACTTTGAAATAATCCATGTCCTTATGAATGACGATAAACTTCAAGTGCCCCACTGAGTGGATTTAAAACCAGCCTGGTCATCATAATGACCAATATACTTTTATATAAATGTTTTTAAGGATACCATTGACCAAGAATCTCTAAATAGATACAGATGATTCTCTATTGATGAAGAACCTCGAATACATATAAAAGATTCTCTAAATTTCTTACATATTTAATCATTGATTGTTAAAACTAAAGGAAAGATCATTTTACACTTGGTAATGTAATAAGGATTCACGAACATAACTTAAATCTATAAAGAGAGTCCCGGAGTAGACAATAATTTCCCTCAAAAAGGTGTGATGAGTCCGACCTCCCATCCTCTCGACCAATGCAAATTCCTAAGCCTCATTAGTCCACAAAATAATGAACGCCTACCTTTGAAAAGTAGGTCCATATGGATGTGGAATCATTGGATGTTTCTGGTTCTACGAACAAACCCGATAGAAACCGGTCCGAACGTTTGAATCTCCCATCGAGGAGATCATCCCTGAATTCCGAGGGAAACAAAAATGGTGAACCCGACGTGAATCCTTAACCAAGTTAAGGTGGTGTTTTACCTATTTGTTAAAGCCCATATTTAAAAGTCAGTAAGAGGGCTAACAAAAACAATCATTGATATATGTGCTCATCCAAAGGATGAAGTGGATGAATTTATCTTGATTACGTCTGTTATAACAAAAAGGCACTCTTTTCCAAGATCTTCCATATTTCCATAATGGCTGCTCTCAAATTCAAACTTGTGAATACTGCTGCTGCAAATACCAATGCTGCTATTCCTACTGGATCGTCATCCGCTCTGTGGATGGCATCACCTACTCAGCGTCTTCAACACTGGGTATCAAAGGTGCTGGTTAAGGAGTACCATTAACACGGTACCATCCCAACTCTGGAGGCTACTCGACAGGCACTCCAAGTGAACAACTCACACAGTTCGTCCGGAAAACGACGACCAGTGATCAAGAGGCAGGCGGTGCTGACTACCGTCTCCAACCGTTTCGGGTCGTTATCCCCGAAATGCAATTTCCATTCACTCCCTTAATCCGAGGAAGTGAATGAGCAGGTCCCTCAGGACCTTAATCCAAAAAGATAGGAGTCCTTCCCGAGGGCTCCCATCAACAATTGCCGCCAGACTCGTGCGGTAGTGCGCCCTCAACATGATGAGGGTACCGACTCTAGGCGTTCGGCTCAGGTTCGTCGAACCCGTGCAGGAAAGACGAACCGCCAGAGGTGGAATCTGGTTAACAATGGGCAGGTTATCATCCCTGCCATCTCCAGAGAAGTCCACCAACCTAACTTGGTGGAGAAAAACGAGCAGGCACACACACCTGCCCATTTTAATTCCGTTGTCTAGCAGACTCATCTGGCAGCATCACGCCAATCCCGCCAGGCAATTCCGGTGGAGTACTATAGGCAGGAACATACAGCTGCTTATACATCATCAGTTAGTCAGAAGGCTCGTCTGACTACATATGATGGATCTCGTCAACCGCATTTGGTGAAGTGTAATCAGCAGGCATATACACCTGCTAATACTAATCAAGCCTACCCACAGTCTCGCTTGGTACCGCACGGGGAAGTTAGTCGGAAAGCCCCGACGACAAACAAGAGGCATACTCAACTCTCTGCCCCCACACTTGAGTACTGTCAGGATTCACTAACACGAAAAGGAGGATAGGAGCAGGCACTTACACCTACTCCAAGCCCGGAATGGACGTATATCCCCGTTCTGGCAGTTGAGGTCACCAAGCATATTTTGTCAATGGTGAAAGAGCAGAAGAAAATTCCTGCTCATATTCTGGATGCTTGCCAGGATATCATAACAGCTTCAGCATCATCTCAGGGAAAGACACATAAATCTATCCCTAGCAGTGGAGTGACACATCAACGATTCACTCCAGAACAGACACACACATCTGTTCCAGTTCAAGAGGGTTATGGGGCATACTCCCCCATATCATACGGACAACCAAGTCAGGCACATACACCTGATTTGAGTGGAGATCATCAGCCTAACCTGACCATCTTTCCTGATCAGGCACATACACCTGCTCAGAGTAACCACTTTCGTCAACAAGTGGTTTCCAAAGCGAGTAAGATGGCATCTAAGAAAAAGATCCACCCAGCACATTCAGGAGATCAAAGGCCAATCTGTAACAAGGCCTTGCTCGATGCTGGAGTTCTTAAAGCCCTCAGACATTTATCTGTTGGAATTCACGATTCTACTCCCTCAGTTCCCAATAACAGGAAAATTAATTCCAAAATTCGTCAACATACATTTCCTCATGAAGGCTTGATTCATGAAAATTCGGTCAATTTTGAAGTTTCATCTTCAGATGAGAGCCACAGGAACCCTCTGTGTGGTCAGAAGACCAAGGAGCAAGAGATCTCATCCTTTTCTGCAACCCATTATGGTGGTCCTCCCCATGATGATGAACTTCGCTGTGAAAGTCCTCTCCGCAGTAGTGATTCACATTGCCTGGAAAATACTCCAGTGGACAATGTAGTGCCGAGAAAGCCCTCTTATCTTGAGGCACTTGAAAATGCGAAACCAGTCATGTCTGATTCTTTATCGCTAACAAGTGAAATACTTTCTCAATTAGAAGATAGCCCAGGGTGTAGGTCATTCTCCGAACCACCCCTTAGTCATGCATCTTCTAGTTTGATCAATGATATCTCTACCAATATTGTTGAACCCAATGAAGCAACAAGGAAACACCAACTGTGGTCAAAAAAGGTAGAAGAATCTTCATTTAATGATAAAGAGGAAATGCTGAACATGAGAAAAAAATTGGCGAAAGGTGAGGTACCAGTCATGTTTTGGCCTTTGGTTGACTCCCAGTATGACATTCCAAAGATGTTGATGGATGATGGAATCCATGATATTCGTCTCAACATATGGAAAATTCTTTTTCAATTGAAGAAGAAGGTATTATCTTATTATGAATATGAACATCATCTTAAGATAATAGAAGGGCTACAACGTCAGATTGATTTGGCATCTCTATCAGTCTCTCGGTATCCGAAGGCTGAAAAGCAGCAGAGAACCCTTCAACGTTCATGCCTTGGCGCACTACGAAAATTGCGTCAGTTAATTTCCAATGCTCCATCTGGTGTTCATATCAGTGGATGGGGTGTTCACGGAGCACTACATTTCACAGTGCTTTCCAGTCAGCAAAGCCCACCGAAAATGGTCTCATGCAATGTTATTGCCCATGTCCGGCCACAGTAAATGGGCTATGTTCATAATCAAAATCTTGCTCAAGAACATGCTTCAACTAGTTCCTATTAAAATCAAGCATATAGGGATCAAGTTGTTGAATTGCTCCTACATCAATCAGGCGAGAATATTGCACAGGCCTCTCATATAGAGCAAACACATTATCAAATGACAGAAATTTCGGAAATCATCCATCGGTCTATTAAAGCAGGTGATAAAAGTGGATATAGGTTAATGCATCTAGCTAATTTCTGAACTAATGTTCGCAAAATCAAGAGAGATTTTAAGAAGATCTCAGACATAGCATGTCAAGAGACACCCCAGCTTGTCAGACTGGGGACTTCTTTAACCCAACCCTCAGATTCAAAAAATGGGATTCGAGGAGTTGAGAGAAAACAGCAGGAACATCCCAAGTTCACAAGACTGGGGACTCTTTCAAATCATCAATCCCCTCCTCAGAGAATGTCGGTCTATTCTCGATTGGGGAAGAATCCACAAGAGGAACGAAGAGAAAAATTATCAGGAGATTCACTCCAAGTTATAGATCATCAAGAAGTTCCTAAATGATTGAATCAACAAAAGGCAATGTCTCATCAAAGACATGATAGAAGACAATATCACAGAAATTTTGATAGAAGGGATGCGATGCATTATGCATCAATCAATGTCATCAATGCCGTTGTTGCTAATCCACCAGAGGACGTTCACTCAGGGGACTCAGATGAAGAGCGTCCTACTCAAGAAAATGTACGCACCCATACAAATGAAGAAGGTGTGCGTACACGAAGTCAAAGGATTACTCAGAACCTAGGTAATGCACTTCCCTCTCTCCAAAAGGTATCCACCAAAGGGAAGGGAATGAATCCAGTTACATATCCTTCCTCTGGAGAAGGTCAATCCCTCTCATTAGAGCAAATGTTTGCACAACAGGACGAAGAAATGAAATAATTAAGAAGGTTGAATGCAGAACTACTTCAGAGTTGTCTTCTTCTTAAAATTGCTGGAGTCCGACAGCCAAAGGAATTTGTTGCAGTTACTGAGATGGATCTGGAATATCCTCCTTTATCAGTACACCCTCAGAAGTCTAATCTTACGGGTCAAGTGCAACAACGGTTGGCAGCACTACCATCAGTTGCAGCACCAACCACCACGTCTGTCCAAGCTCCATTCATTTCACCTACCCAAAACCAAGTTCAACCGGATATTTCTCAAAAGTTGATAACTACTATTGAGTCACTAACAGATTGGTTAGAAACTATGCAAGGGAAACGGGCGCAAGTTCAACCTGAAAAGAAATTTTACGCTGAATGGGTAGATTCAATTTCTCCTCCATCCGGTTTTGGAAACCCTGTTTTCCCTACTTTCAATGGATCAGGTGACCCTGAACAACATTTGACACATTACGTGTCTTGTTGTGATCCTATGATGGGAACTCCAGAACAGCAAGAAGCAGTGAAACTCAGATTCTTCGTGCGAACCTTGCAAGGACCAGCTTTTGTCTGGTATACAAGCTTGCAATCCCGGTCAATCATCGGATGGGAGGATCTTCGTCAAAAATTCCTTCTTCATTTCAGCTCAACTTTTCCAAAAATGACAGTTTTCGATCTTACAAACTGCATGAAAAGGGATAATGAAAGAGTCTCTGATTTCATTGCACGCTGAAAGGTATTAACATATTCCCTGAGTTTATCACTTCCTCAGGAGGAACTGTTGCCAATCTGTGTGGAAAATTTGCGTGACGAATTACGCACGCCATTGATCCCTATGAAATACATAGGAGAGTTTCGAGATCTTACTTCAATCGCTCAACAGATTGATGATTCCCTTATATAGGCTAAAGCTAAATCTCGTGTAATTCCATCAGCTCTAGGAAGGAGAATGGGTAAAGCGAAAACTGCTACATTTATGCTTAAACAAGAACTTGTACCTATTTTTACTTCAAAACCTTCATCTTCTCGAAGAGCTCCACCTCCTGAACTCCAACAAAAAAGGAAGTTTCGTCCAATTGATCAAAAATATCAACGACGAAAACAATTTGAGGATTTGAAGAGTAAAACATACTCTTTCCGAAATGAGCAGGTTCCTGGTTACTTCATTTCAGCTCTGGAAAATAATTTGGTTCAATTACCAGTGCCCAAAAGGCCAAACAAGGAAGGAGATGAAGACCGTCCCAATTATTGTCCCTGTCATCAAATGTTAGGGAATCCCATCGAGGAGTGTTTTATCTTTAAAGACCTCTTGCAAAAGATGGTCTACTTGGGACAAGTCAAGTTGAAAGGCTCTTCGACTCAGGTAGCATGTGTTACTGCTACAGTTCCAGAGGAAGAAGGTGAATGGCAAGAAGTCAAAAGCAGAAATGCACAGAAGTATGATGATTGGATGGTCAGAAAGACAATCAATCAGACTCATGCCATTTTGCAAACACAATTAATGAAACCAATTGTGTCTTCTACCATGAATATTGCGGTAAAAACCTCTTCATCAGAGGGAAAATCCTCAAAGAAACGACTTGATTCAAAGAAGAAAAAAGAATCAGAAGATGATGAGTATGTGTCAAATACTAAATTGTCTTTGACTCTTGAAGACTTTATGCCATCTACTTCAAATCTACGGGCACCGCCCCATTAAACGGCACAGCCTAAACAGGCTAATCAGGCAGAGTCTTTATCATAAGAAGAGTTAATCTTCTGTTCTGTTAATATGATTCAATTAACAGATCCATATTCCAGTCTTGATGAGCCTAAATTCCCTGTATCAAATAAGGGAATCCGAGGAAGTTCTAGAGGCTCGGGATATAGGTGAAGACGTGGATCTTTCCGAAGCCACTACTCCAATTCTACCCCTGCTAGCACTGTGTATGCAGCAGAAACTCGTGGTACAACCCTTCAGCGAGCTCAAAAAGAACAAGCAAGTTCTTCTGCCAATGGCCAACTCAGTTTTGGCACAGTTATTTTTGAAGAGTGATTAAAGGTTCCATATTCTTTATCTCAGCAAGTAAATTGATCTAATCAGTCTAATCTTCCAAAACCAAGGATGTTTCCAACTTCTATCTCAATACAAGATGCATCAGCTTCCAAAGCATATGCTTCCAAGGTACCTACTAAACCACATATTCCTGTTGGGAAACGCAGAACTCTAGATCAAAAGTATGATATATTGAAACACTTGGCCCAAGTACCATCCAAGTTATCAATTTTGGATGCTTTTAATATGTCAAAAGATCTTCAGGAAGCATTCATCGAAGCTTTGTCAAGTCCTCATGAGTTTGAAGCTGAACTTGCTGTAGTTGAAGTCTATCACATAGAGAATAATCCTGCAGAGTGCCATGAAGTGATATCTTTTACTGATAGAGATGAATATGATGTTGTACATGGGCACATAAAAACTCTATACTTATCTGGGAATGTCAATGATATAGATATCCGAAGAGCTTTCATTGACAATGGTTCAGGAGTCAACCTCATGCCCATTTGTACACTCCGTCGATTGGGTCTCACAGAATCTGATTTATCTCCTTCTACCATGATGTTACAAGGATATGATAAAAATGAACAAGTACCACTAGGCGAAGTTACAACCAGAACTCAGTTTGGAGATCTTGTATCCAATTCAGATTTCATGATTATTGATCAAGACTCATCTTTCAATGTCTTTCTAGGAAGACCCTGGCTACATCAGCATGCAGCTATCCCTTCATCATACGATCAATGTCTCAAATACTATTTCAATGGTCAAGTTGGAACATTGTATGGTGATAAGGCCCTGTTCAAGACAAGTGAGTCTCAATACATTGAGGCGGAATTTTATCACATGAAGGGAAGAAGGAAATCTACAATAAAGGAAATTACCAAAGTTAATGCCCCATATGGTTTGGAGAAGATTCCAATAAATCCATTTACACATGTGAGTACAGATTATGTGTTACCTATAAGTCAAATTGAAAAAATAGGCCCAAATCAAAATACTCTTATGGAAAGATCCATATTGTCAATTACCGAAATCGATCCAGACAACATGGGAGAAATTGGTAACCTACCAAACAGTGATGAAAGTAGTGACGTTTTCATTTCATTTGCTGAAGTCCAACAAGTCGATACTTCGCCAATCAGGCTAGAAGAAGTTATAGAAACATTAGAGGTGAATAATGATGTCGATTCTCAATCCATCATCTCCTCTTTATTTCCCAAAGAATACCTTTTATTATCAATAGGGTCGGAAATGGAAGCTTCTTCTTCAAAATGTGAAAATTTTGACATCTCTTATGATCATGAGAATTTCGTTTTGTCATCTACTATGCAAGTAGAAACGGAAGAAATAACACGTGATGAAGAGGAAGAGGAAGATCTTAGAGATGCTCCTCCAGCATTTGAAGAGGGTATCTCTTCCACTGTGGATGAACTCAGAGAAGTAAATCTGGGTACAGAGAAAAATCCACGCCCCACTTTAATTAGTGCGGCCATGACCCTTGAAGAGAAAGAGATGTATATTTCTTTTCTAAAGAAAAATAAAGATATTTTTGCTTGGAACTATACAGAAAAGCCTGGGCTTGATCCTGATGTTGCTACTCATCATTTGGGTTTACCAAAGGAACATCAAGGATTTAAGCAAGCCGTGAGAAGAACACACCCAACTTATGCATCCAAAATTAAAGCTGAAGTGGATAAGCTGATCAAAGATAACTTCTTCAGAGAAGTTCCGTATCCCAAGTGGTTGGCTAATATTGTCCCTGTAAAGATAAAGAACGGACAAATTAGGGTTTGCGTCGATTTGAGAGATCTTAATCGTTATTGTCCTAAAGATGTTTTCCCAGTTCCGATTACAGAACTCTTAATTGATGAAACTGCTAGCTATGAAGTACTTTCCTTCATGGATGGATATTCCGGATATAATCAGATCCGAATGGCCCCAGAAGATGAGTAATCTACAGCCTTCAGATCTCCTCAAGGTGTGTTTTGTTATCGGGTGATGCCCTTTGGTTTAAAGAATGTAGGTGCAACATATCAACGCGCCATGCATCGTATCTTCAAACCATTCTTAGGAAAGTTTGTTGAATGCTATGTAGATGATTTGGTGGCTAAATACAAACAACTTTCTAATCAATTGGCTGATTTGGAAGTCATATTCCACAAGCTTCGACGACATAATTTGAAGATGAACCCCTTAAAATGTGCTTTTGGGGTAACCTTAGGAAAATTACTCGGCTTTTTTGTACGCCATCGTGGTATTGAAGTCGATCCTGAGAAGACCAAATCAATCCTTGGTATGTCACCTCCTCAGAATTTGAATGAATTAAGAGGACTTCAAGGAAACTTAGCCTATATTCGTCGTTTCATCGCCAATTTGGCAGGTAAAAGTTTACCCTTTACCAAATTATTGAAGAAATGAGTCACTTACCAGTGGACTGAAGAATGTCAAGAAGCATTTGATGTTCTCAAGAAATACCTCTTGAGTCCACAGGTACTCATGCCACCTGTTTAAGAAAGACCACTTATCCTCTATGTGACAGCTCTAGAGCGATCATTGGGTGCCTTTCTTGCTCAAAAGAATGATGCTGGGAATGAAAATAGCATCTACTATCTCAGTAGAACTATGCTTGAAGTAGAAACCCAGTATTCAAGTATTGAGAAGTGCTGCCTGGCATTAATCTTTGCAGTTCAAAAACTGAGACACTACCTGCAACATCACGAGGTCCAACTGGTATCCCTCAATAATCTTCTCAAATTCATCCTTAGTCGTCCAATGCTTACAGGACCTCTAGCAAGGTGAGCAGTTATTTTGCAGCAGTTCGACATTCAGTATGTGTCTCAAAAAGCGATAAAGGGCCAAGCTCTCGCTAATTTCCTGGCTGAACATCCTTCAGTGGAAGACACGTCTTCAGATATTGAACTCCCTGATGAGGATGTTTTCTCTATTCAAGATAATCCTCAAACATAGGAAATGTATTTTGATGGTGCTTCCATAAGTCCAACAGGGAAGAAAATGGAAAATCCTAAATTCAACAAAGTTGGTTTAGGAATTGTGCTCATTTCTCCAGATAAGGCAGTGTTACCTTATTCCTTTTTATTATGGGACGGTGGTACAAATAATGAAGCCGAATACCAAGCTCTCATTACAGTCTTGGAGTTAGCACTCCAAGCACAAGTGAATCACTTAAAGGTGAAATTTGATTCAGACATGGTAATCAAACAAGTCAATAGGGATTATGCCATCAGAAAATAAGAATTAATCCCTTTGTATTATTACGTCATAGAGTGAATGGCAGAATTCCCTTCAGAACCGACATTTTCTTATGTCCCAAGATCACAAAATGCTCAAGCTGATGCGCTAGCCAATATAGCCACAGCTCTAGTAGATCCAAACTGGGACAAGACAACCATTAGTATTGCCCACCGTCGTGCAATTTCACCTTATGTTCAAGCTAGAATAGAGGAAATTAATGAAGTTAGTCCCATTCCTGAACTATATGGTCATACTACAGGATGGATGTCACCTATCAGGGAATACCTTCAAAATGGAACACTTCCACCTGATAGAGGCGAGAAAGAACAAATCCGGCGACGTGTGGTCAATTTTACTCTTTATGATATCCCAAACCACTTAGAGAAAATTCTCTACAAACGTGGTTTTGATGGAGTTCTTTTCAGATGCATTGATGGTGAAGAGACAATGGCTGTCATTAAACAAGTGCATGCAGGAGTCTGTGGTGCCCACTAGTCTGGACATAGACTGTCTGATCAAATTCGAAGGCTTGGATACTTTGGGCCTTCAATGATACAAGATTGTGTTAATTTCACAAAAAGTGTCATTCATGTCATGTATATGCCAACTTCATTCATCAACCTCCAGAGTTTCTTCATACAGCTAAATACTCATGGCCATTTGCCACATGGGGAATGGACATGGTGGGACCTTACCCTTCAGCTACGTCCAAGTAGTTTAAGTACATTATTACTGCTACTGATTTCTTTTCCAAATGGGCAGAGGCAGTACCTCTCAAAGAAGTCAGTTCTAAATGCATTGTTAGCTTCATCAAGTCTAACATCATTACTAGATTCAGTGTCCCTCATACCATATTGACGGACAACGGCACCAACTTATTTTCTTCTGAGGTGAAGAAATTGTATCAAGAATACAACATTAAATCCAACCATTCATCTCGGTATCATGCGGCGGCCAATTTCCAAATAGAAGCCTTTAACAAGACTCTTTCAAATATACTGCAAAAGATGGTGGATAAAGATAAGAGATCACGGCCTGATAAAATCTTTCATGCTTTATGGGCTTATCGAACTACCATCCGCAATGCAACACTGTCAACTCCATATTCGTTGATATATGGAACGGAAGCAGTCTTGCCAATTGAAGTTCAATTTCCCTCACTCAAAGTAGACATTTTTGATCAGTTATCTACAGATGAGCAATCCCAAAAGCGATTGAATGAATTGGAACAGTTAGATGAGAAAATATTGTGCACTTTGCACCACTTGGAAGTCTATCAGAATAGAATAGGATGAGCTTTTAACAAAAAAGTTCGCCTTCGTTCATTCATTCAGGGAGAATTGGTATTTGTTCTCAGAACACCAATGATACCAGGAAAGAAGCCTCCCAATCTTGAACCAAAATGGGAAGGACCTTATTCAATACATAAGGTCTACTCCAATGGAGCTTATTCATTAATCTCAATGGATGGAGAACTCATCACGACTCCAACCAATGCCAAATTTCTGAAGAAATATTTTGTATAAACACAAAATATGGTCCCCAGAACCAATATTCTTACAATTGGTTCATACAATTCATCCAACATGACGTTAAACTGTAGGAAAGTACCTTACGTCCGGAAAGACGTTAAACTAAATAAGCACTTAATAGTCTTGTATGACATTAAACTGCATCATCCACGGTCTATGCATATGACCTTACACTATTTGAACTTTTGTCCAACATGATGTTAAACTGTAGGAATGTCCCTTACGTCCGGAAAGACGTTAGACTACATAATCGCTTTAAGGTCCTATATGACTTTAAACTGCATCATCCACGGTCTATGCATATGACCTTAAACTATTTGCACTTTCGTCCAACATGACGTTAAACTGTAGGAAAGTCCCTTACATTCGGAAAGACGTTAAACTACATAAGCGCTTAAAGGTCCTATATGACTTTAAACTGCATCATCCATGGTCTATGCATATGACCATAAACTATTTTCACTTTTGTCCAACATGACGTTAAACTGTAGGAAAGTCCCTTACGTTCGGAAAGACGTTAAACTACATAAGCGCTTAAAGGTCCTATATGACTTTAAACTACATCATCCACGGTCTATGCATGTGACCTTAAACTATTTTCACTTTCGTCCAACATGACGTTAAACTATAGGAAAGTCCCTTTTTCTTCCAACATGACGTTAAACTGTAGAAAAGAAGATGTCCCTGCAACATGACACTAAACTGTGCAGCACCAGTCCGTCCTTGCTATATAATGTTAAACTATACAGCAATGGTCCAGTATGACCATAAACTGCAACTTGGTCCCATATGACATTAAACCGTGAAAAAGTTCCCTAAAAAAAGTCATGTATGACTTTAAACTACACCATGGTCCAGTATGACATTAAACTGCACCATCCACGGTCTATGCATATGACCTTAAACTAATTGCACTTTTTTCCAACAAGACACTAAACTGTAGAAAAAATCCCCAATGCGTCCAACATGACGTAAATGGTGAGTTATTTTGTCCTTACTGCATGACATTAAACTGCACAGTCCCCCTTTCATCCAAAATGACGTTAAACTATATTGTCCCCATCGTCCTAACTACATGACGCTAAATTGTACAGAAAGTCCTTGATATGTCCTACATGACATTAAACTGTATTTTTTTCCCTGCTACATGACACTAAATTGTGCAGCACCAATAGTCCTATCTCTAAGACTTTAAACTGCATAGTCCCTTTATATGTCCTACATGACATTAAAATATGCATCGTTAAGGTTGTTGTTACCTCTTGTTTCTCACACCGAGTATGACTCACGTGAGCTTAGAGCAAACCTCAACCATAACACTCTCTTTGGGCCACTAACCATGTGTAAGTCCCAACAACATTTTTCTTAGATCATTGTCCCCAAGAACAACTTGATCATTAATTCATTATTTAATTGAACTACACGGACTTTGATTCTTTCCCTCCAGGATGGGTATGTAGGCAACCTCACAGGGTTCAAGCCCAAAAACAATCTCTTCACATAGGTTTACCACCATCTCATATGATGTTGATTCGTGAAACCGCCCCTAGAATCAATATCTTTACATTGATTCACTTTTGTCCTTGTTATATGACGTTAAACTATGCAACACTTTTGTCTGGTACGACAATAAACTACAATACTCTTTGATTTCCTCATTTGAGAGAGAACTATTATTGACATTGATTTTTCAATCATGTTTCATTTCAAAAGACTACGTGCATACATGGTAATGCCTAAACTTTTTATCTCAGGTTAAAACATCATTGCACTAAAGTCCCCTTTCACCCTTCACATGTACGAACCAAATTTGTACAAAGGGTAGTTCTAGAACTATGTGGGCTTGATTCCCATCCTTATGGGATACGTAGGAATGTTCGAGTATCCCTTGAATACAGCCCTAAGTCTTTTGGGCCTAACCCCAAATTTCACTTTCAGTCCCTTGGATGAAAAGTCCTAATGAAAACACACACTGTGTATTCATTATTATGGTCCGATCATTATGACCCTAAACTAAGATCTCTCATATTTTTTCGTCCTGCGCGACGTTAAACTGCATTTCAAGAACTACGTATGGCTTGATTCTCATTCTTATGAGATACGTAGTGAAGTCCAAAATTTCAATTCAAGACCCAGCCACAACATGATTATGGTTATCATTGACCTATGTATCTCTATATATATTGGACGATACCCATCATTATGTGTTATAATCCTAATCCTTAAATATTTTCAGATCTTCATAACCCTTTTTCATGATTTTTAGTCACAAAAATGTCAAACTTCTGAGAATTATTTTGTCTGACTATGAAGTACGTGCCCGTAGGTGGCCTTGCATAAACAGTCCACATAACAGACTTGTTAGACAAAAGATACTATTTTATTTAACTATGCAGCCAATGCCCTTAGGTGGCCCTGCATAATTCAACCCCCTAACGGGTTTGTTAAATGATGGTAATTTCATTCTTGGGAAGAATGCCTCTTTTGTCCTTATTTTTCTTAAACGACAGTATGTAGGGATCCGAAAAAATAGCCATCCTTAACATATTGGTCCAATATCCTTTTTCATGATCTGAAAGTATTCAAGTCTATGGTTTATTCTTCTTCCCTACGTTTGGGTCAGACCTTTGTAGGAGTGATATTCATCCAGTTCTTCGATAATCTTGTCGGGAAATATCTTCTCCATATTCAAGTACCTATTTCCATAAAACAAACTCTATACTTTGGAAGATTTGATTCTCCATAAACTTTCACTAGCTTTTAGCGCTAGGAAAGTAAATTTCTGAGAGTCCTTTTTGCCTGACTATGCAGCACGTGCCCATAGGCGGCCTTGCATAAACAGTCCACATAACAGACTTGTCTGCTAAAAAAATGCTATTTATTTGACAATGCAGCCAATACCCTTAGGTGGACCTGCATAATTAAACCCCCTAACGGGTTTTGTTAAATAATAGTAACTTCATTCTTGGAAACTACTTCTTCTGATGCCTTTTAGCTCTTTTTCATATCATTTATCAGATTCAAATATTCTTAAGCCATAGTTTACTTTTTTTTTCTCCCACATACTTGAGTATGGTAATATGTTTTTAGATAAATTTTCATGGAATTGAATCAATTTTAATCCATTATGGTCAAAGCTATTTCGACCTTAAACATTAGCCCCTTTATGTCCGGCATGCATGACTTTAAACTGCCCCTAGAAGAAAAAGGAACTCTGAATAAAAGTCAAGTTCCAGCTCACTAAATAAACATTTTTGTATGATTTAGGTAATATTGAGAAATTAAAAGATTCAAAGTTTTTAGGGTTATTTTTAATAATCCTAGTAAAAATCAAACTATGCTTACTAGGCCCATTGGCTTATGTAAATTTGATGCAGGTAGTGAAAGAATGCAGGTACAAATGATTGAAGATGAAAGTGTTTTTCATTCATACAAAGGAGATAAAAGGACATCCAAAGACTGGAGTCTCTCCTCTTTTTCAAGAATTATAGAAGACTGTCAACATAAGTCTTCATTTGATGTATAGCATCTTGAGCTTTATCAGCAGTTACTTGAAGCTCGTGCACTTGACCAGCTTCACTCTTTTCAGCTTGTTGAAGTGCCTTCTTAGCATCTGCGATGAATTTCATGCCACTCATATGAGTTTCATCCAATGATTTATTAAGATGATCAATTTCCCCAGTAACAGCATCTAACTGTTGCTGGAGTTGCACCTACTGGACGACCTTTTCTTTGATTTTATGCTTTAGATCCTTCGTCTTGGCAGCATAATCAGCTTCATCTTGGGATACCGCAGCCACAAATTCACCTATGTTGACTGACAATTTCACTCTGGTCAAATCTTCGCGACTTGTTTGCGCTTGCTCCCTCCTTAAAATGATCTATTTCACCGCAGCATGGATCTTTTCATATCCAAAACCACCAAGTCGCAGTATAACAAATTGGGATGGAAATCGAGGAATTTTCGATGGTAGCTCTTCTAAAGGAACCCCAGATATAATGTTCCATATGTTGTTCCATGCCTTACGTCGTGAAAAGCTGAATGCTTTAAGCATTTCTGGATCTGATTCAACATCATCATCAGAGGGGGTATGTAATCTGGAATTAACGCGCTTAAGGAAGTGCCATGTCCTGCTCTTTCCCCCCTGATTTGTGCTTCTTCACATTCAATTCCCGTTGGGGTAGAGGCTGCGGCCTCATCTCCGGATCTATCCATTGCATTTGATGGCCCTGCGTGATTAATTGAAATATTTAGTTAGCTTCGAAGGATAAAAAAAGAATGGATTGTCTTGCAAATAAAGTACAAACACAAATATTGTTATCCCTTACCCAAGGATGGTTCAGCAACCTGAGAAGACTTCTCCACATCTTTCCCAGTCTCAACAGGATTTTCAAGATGAGTCTCAGGAGAGTTTATTGAGTTTAGCTCTACTTGAGCTAATGTTTCTGCAATGGTAGGGTTGACATCGATGTCCACACCCTCTTCAGGCATTGTTAGATCAACAGCTTCTACGGATGAAACTGCATATTATTTTCAGTCATGGTTAGAAGTGTAATTTTTTAAAAAAAATTGGGCGAAGGGTAGCACTCACGCCCAAGGTCTTCTAAATCACATGAAAACTTAGCATGATCATAAAATTCTTCAAAATTCATTCCTTGGTTCATCATTTCATCCTAAGATATTTCAGAATCCTGTTTAGTCTCACCAGTGGGAGCATTTGCTACATCCTCTTGCTGACTTATGTCCTGAAACCCCTGACCCTAGACAACATCTTCAGTAGTAGGAGGGATACTGGGAATGGATGCTAGCTCTTCTCCTGGAGTAACCAAGTCATCTTGGGTCTGTGATCGTTCTACAGCAACCTCCACGGCCTTCGAAGTAGGGTCAGTCCCTTCCCTCAAGGGGGAAATTGAAGAATCCCCTGAAATCCTCAGAAATATGAGTAACCATGTGATTATGAGTATAAATTCATGATTATTCGAAGGACTTACCGCTATTAATGAAGCGTTTAGCTGTGGGTTTTCTCCTTCATTTCCTTTTCTTTTTTTCGGAGTATCAGTAGTCTCCCTTATTGGCACTTGGATTGGCGAATGAAAGGCTATGTCTAGCGCCTCATTCATGGCCTGCTGGCCTGGAGATATCTCGCCTGGTTCGCGAGGAGAATCAGCAGCAGCCCCGAGAGCAGTACCACCAGGGCTATACTATGGCGAAGGAACCCTAGTTCCATTCTTTGCAAGCTTCAAGATGAAGAAAATAAATTTCTTACGTAACAATGCTTCAACTAAAAACAAGTTGCAATGAAAATAGGGAAAGAAAACATACATCTTCAGCAGCTACGTACTCTTGCCATTCCTCATCTCCAGAACCACCAGCCCCCTCAGCAGCGCCACGATCAATCATTTCCTTCACCCGCTTGGTGATAGGAACAGAGTCATCTGTGGCATATATGAGCATTTCCAGCTCTCTGATATAAGCTTGCACTTCATTGGGGTTATCTTCGTATTGATGATTTTTAGAGGCCATAAGATTTCCTATTCCAGGAAGTTGTAGGCCCTCACAAAAGTCCAGCCAGGCGGTATCATTACCACAGTATAAGATCTGCCATAGCTGAACAGCCTCTGGTCTTAGATACGAAGGCTGTGAGGAAGGTCCTACAAATTTTTACTTTAATTTCTTCCCAGCTCCTGTAGCTACAGATAGAGAATAAGAAAGTAAGACTTATTGCTTTATAAAGTAGCAGTAATTTAAATCACTACAATAAAACAACTCACCAGGAGTTGATGGAGTGGGTCTTTTAATTCTGGCCGGAGGATTATATTGGGCACGAAACCGCTTTGCTGCCAGTTGTGCCTCATCATCCCCATCATGATAATCCAGTGATTCAGTTCTAGAAGAGGAGTCTGTTGAATCAATTTCAGGTGGGGAAGCATCACCTTCATGAGGAAGGGTTTCTTTCTCTATAGTCCTCTTCCTCTTTCCCACTTGATATACTGGGTGATTCAATATCCCTTTGGGGTATGATGCTATCCAGTGTTCGGCATAATATGTAGTCAAATTATGTGCCGCTTTTTCAACTGGTAGATCAAATACTTCCCCAGTCTTCTCTCTTGATGTCAGTATCCATAGTTGTCGAGCAACCATCGGATATTGCTCTAACCTGACATGTACCGGAGGGGATACAACAATATGTTGTAGACATTTGAATTGGCGTGCAAATATATATGGAGCATAGGCCTCACATACGATCACTCCATCAATCCTGGCTACTAACTCAACATCCCTGCAAGCTAGCATGTATTCCCTTAAATCCAAATGGGTTGTCCCATCATCAACAAATCGCCCGGATGGTGGACTTCCGTAGGGAAAGAAGTTAAATTACTTAAACATGTTCAGCCTCACTTTCATGTCATAGCCATTAAAATCTAATGGAGAAATTCCAGAGAATGCTTGCACTGATGGTCTGAAGGAGCTTCCAGGAATTTGTAACCCATTCTGTACATTGTAAGTCCTGAAGTCAGTGGTGATACATCCCCACAAAACATGGAATGGTCCCACTATTCTTAAAGGAGATTTACCCATGAAGACATGAAGTAAAATCCTGTGAATATTTGCTAAAATGGGGGTAGCTAACCAAACCAATTTTCCCTCATCCAACTTTGCCGCAATGACGAAGGTCCCTGGCCTAACGCCTCCCTTCGAATCCCTGACCGGCAAGAGATAAACACTGAGCCACATTGCCAAGAAACCTGCCAGATGAGTCTTATTTGGAATTCTTTGATTCACTTTATATCCCCACTTATCAAACTCTCCTGCTTCTAGAGTTGTCCAGAATGTGCCATGAGCTCCTCTCTTCTCAGGTTTTGGACAGGTGGTAGGACGTTTGGGCCTGGTATCCTTGGATTTCTTTTTCTTGGATCCTTTTTCTTTCAGCTCCATCTCTTTCTTCTCAATAAGAAATACCTTCATCCATTATTCCGGATTAATATCTTTTCTAAAATTAGTTAATGATGTCTCTGAACTCTTGAGCCTGTGGAAGATCTTAAATAATTCTCGAGCTAAAGCAGGAGTCTTCTCAGAATCATTCCAAGTCACCTTGGTAGGAATGAATTCAACATACATATCACCCAAAATTGGAGCCCCTGAGATCTTATGGAAATCCCACAAACTAATACCTACTTCTCCACGAGTCAAATGGAAAGAATTAGTTGCTGGGCTCCAATGGATAAGTAGCTATGGCACGAAGTTATCATGTTTGTAAACATATGTTTGCCCAACCCAGACAGCTTCGTATATTGCAGTTCTCTTCAGATATTCGATAAACTCTGTGCATGTCTGTCGCACCCAGTATGCCCACATCCAAGTTGGCTTCACACCTCCTCCAGGACGGAAGTCTCAACTTTTCTTCCAGCCTTTGGATTGATCCATCTGAGCATTTCGGAAGATCGAAGGATGACAATGTGGTTGAAGCTCAGGTGTATGTTTTTTCAGATCTGTTGTGCAAGGGCTATGATGCATCATATAGGCCTTCTCCACTGTTCCAACATTTATAAATACTCCTCCACCTGAGATATTTGCTGAAGCAAAGTTGGTATAATTCTGAAACCACGAAATTGGAAGATAATTCTTTACTTCTTGAATAGTGACGTCTTGTAGATGACCATATCCATACAAAGGTAGATAAGTGCTTTGTGGAAAGTTGAAATGATATTTTTCTTCAGATACTTAGCCAAATTTGGAAGAGTTCTATCTTTGAAAGTATAATAATCATGGCCAATGATGTTCATCATATCATCTATCCGCTTGCTATCCAGTTCATCAATTAATCCGGCTCTAAGAGCCATTTTATTTTTCACAAAGAGTTGAATAAGTTAATTTATAAATGAATTAATTTTTAACAATCTTTGTGAAAGAAATAAAAAAAATGGCTAAGGCATTAAGGCACGCAAGAATGGAGATGTCGCACAAGTGTTACATAGGTTGCGCATGTATCACCGCGCAAGTCCTATTACCTTTAATGTAGCGCGACAGCTAAGAAACAGTGGAAAAAGATACTTGCGTGGAGAAGATGGCTTGTGCGGCGAGAGCTCGAGAAATTCTGGATCAGATGCTTTGTACGAGGGTGAGGCCATGTATTTATAGGCCAGGAGGCCTATCTACGCGCCGTACCCAGTGCGCTCAAGGCCTGCGCGACGCCATTTGCGCGCTGCCCTCTGCGCCCGGATAGACTTGTGCGCCACCTTTCCTTTGGATGTATTCAATTTCCTCAGAGTGAAATCCTCTTTTCTCTTCGGATCCAACTCTGAGGGGGGGACTTTTGTTGATGCTCCATTCGTCACAGAATCTAAAGATCAGAAAAGGGGAATATATGAGCACAAAGTGATTCAACCTTTGAAGAAAACATCAAAAATTGACAAAGGGATGAATAAGGAAAACTTTTCCCATAGGCCGTGCAAGTTTCCCCATGGTCACGCAAGTATACTTGTGAAACTCACTTGGCGCGCAAGTGACTTGCGCGACCTAAGTGATAACTTCCCGGTAACCGCTCGGGGTCTTCTTCTGCCTATAAATAGACCCTGTGGGCCCCCATTCGAGAGGATCTTTTTCCAGAAACTCGAATTGAAGCTCCCGAGGCCCAAGTATCTTCTCAAAGCTTCCGGAACACTTCTAAGGTAATTTATTACCTAGAACGGATGATCTAAAGAGAGGGAGTAAGGCCTAAGTTTTGAAATGCATCAACACTTGTGCGCCTGAGTGGCCAGCCCTTAAGGGAAGTGGCTACACTTGCACGCTGCCTTTACTCCTTCGATAGAACTTGCACGTCCCTTTACTGGGAGAACCTCAAGAAGATTATAATGGCTTTAAGAAAGAGTCGCTCATGTATTTTAATGCTGGTTGAAAATCGCGCAAGTACCCACATGTCGCGCAGGTATACCTGCGCGCCCACGTAAGACTTGCGCGCCTTTCAAAACTTGCGCGCCCCTGCCTTTTTTGGGTGCCCATCTTGCCCATTTTACCCCTCTTAAGCTATTTCACCTTTCCTATTCAAGATTCAGTCTTCAAGATACTCTTCAAAGCCATTTATGGCATGATTTCTTGATTTGACTTCCTTATTTGAAAGGAATTCTGTGGAATATCTCCCAAAACATAGTGATTTATACATCTTTATGTCACCAAAGATTGAGAGTTCATTCATTAAACCTCATCCTTTAAGACGAAAGAATCCTTAACCTGGGTCTCCTTTTCAGGAATAATCCCCAGTTATAAGTCCTTTGATCTGGGCATCTTCCTCAGGAGTAAGCCCCAAATTCATAAAGATCCCAAACTTGGGCATCCTTTTCAAGAGTAAGACCAAAACCTTAATTCCTTAACCTAGGCCTCCTTTTTAGGAGTAAGTCCCAATCATAATCCTTTAACATGGGCTTCCTTGTTAGGAATAAGCCCCAGTCATAAATCCTCCAAACTTGGGCCTCCTTTTCAAGAGTAAGTCCCAAGTCCCCTAACCTGGGTCTCCTTTTCAGGAATAAGACTCAGTCATAATCATGGGCTTCCTTTTCATGAGTAAACCCCAAGTCCCCTAACCTGGGCCTCCTTTTCAGGAATAAATCCCAGTCATAAATTTTGGGCTTCCTTTTCAGGAGTAAGCCCCAAGTCCCTTAATTTCTCTTAACCAGTCCTAAATTACATTTGATATGGGATTCCTTCTCAGGAGTAAAACCCAATTATCAATCCTCTCCTAATTTGGGTTTCCTTTTCAGGAAGATGTCCCAAGTTATAGTATTCAAAATCTCCGTGAAGCACATATACCTTTATGGACCCTGTTTCTGGATTTTCTCCCTAAAGTAAATCCTAACCTTATTTATCTGGGCAGTCATACATACATAATCCCCAAATCATTTCTTATGATTACATCTTTCATGGCCCAATTGTCTATCTTATTACCGATACCTCTTGTTTCTCACACCGAGCATGACTCACGTGAGCTTAGAGGGTAAAAGTAATTATGACATCCTTCTTTGAGCCATTAATCATAAATATCATATTCTATTTCTCGAACTAGGTGGGTTCTGATTCCTTTCCCAATAAAAAGGATACATAGGTACCCCATCTGCGGGTTTGATCCCAACTTTGAAATAATCCATGTCCTTCTGAATGACGATAAACTTCAGGTGCCCCACTGAGTGGCTTTAAAACCAGCCTGGTCATCATAATGACCAAGAGAATTTTATATAAATGTTTTGAAGGATACCATTGACCAAGAATCTCTAAATAGACACAGATGATTCTATATTGATGAAGAACCTCGAATACATATAAAAGATTCTCTAAATTTCTTACATATTTAATCATTGATTGTTAAAACTAAAGGAAAGTTCATTTTATACTTGGTAATATAATAAGGATTCACGAACATAACTTAAATCTATAAAGAGAGTCCCGGAGTAGACAATAATTCCCCTCAAAAAGGTGTGATGAGTCTGACCTCCCATCCTCTCAACCAATGCAAATTCCTAAGCCTCATTAGTCCACAAACTAATGAACGCCTACCTTTGGAAAGTAGGTCCAAATGGATGTGGAATCATTGGATGTTTCCGGTTCTACGAACAAACCCGATAGAAACCGATCGGAACATTTGAATCTCCCATCTAGGAGGTCATCCCCGAATTCCGAGGGAAACACATGCATATGGGAATGGTTTTCTTTGGCTTACTTTTTACCCTCCCCCCTAGTTTTGATGTTGTTGGGAATTACTATCTTATCTTCCAATCCTATTAAATAAAAAGGGTACTGCCCTCCATATTACGTGTGATTCTATACCCTTGGTGCTAGTCGCCACTCCGGGACCTATTGAATGTGGGTCTGAGGGGTCATTATCTCTCCTTCAACATGAAGAAGGAAGGGTTTGGAAACCTTCTGTCACTTCTACCATCTTGGGGAAGGCGGGTCGTGACAGAATTGTATCAGAGGGAGGCTGAGAGATAGGATGGAGTTTGGAGTTAGGTACAATGAGGATTGCATGGAATGGTAGGGTAACATTGTTGGACAATCATGGTCTGTGAAATAGGCCAGGGAAGACCAGCTAGGACAAGGGATTTTAGGGCCCCCCGTGATCCGATGCAAGGAATCCGGGACTGCCGAACGACCAAGTGAGGCTGCACTGATTGCAGGGCAGAGACCCTATGGATGGTACATGAATCATAATTACTTGTGTTCTTATGATTTATGGGCATTTTTTGGATTTAAAATGAATAATAAGTCTTTGAAAATTTAAGAACAATATTTTACACTACACTGGATTAGGAATTTCTTCTTTACCTTGAATCTATGGGTACTGGGGGATGACCATGAGTAGTGTGGGTGATCGGGTCCCAAGAGGTTGACTTGGATGATAGACTGAGGGTTGACCAAGAGGAGGATGATCAGTGGAAGAAGAATCTTTGAGCCTTTCAGCGGAAAACCCTCGGGAAGTACGAGGGTAGAATCTCTGACGTGGAGACTGAGAGCCGTCTAGAGAAGCTGGTGATATCTTTCAGCTTAATTCGGGCTCCTATAGAGTACTGGGTTACTCGGGATGTAATCTAGATGCGTGGAATAGTGCGTCAATGGAGGACACTTTTTCATGGGGGGAAGAGGGAGGATGAGGTGACTTTGGCTCACTTCAAGAAGGAGTTTCGGGCAGAATTCCTCCCTTCCACGATGGAGGCCGAGATGAGTCAAGAGATACTCTCCCTCCAGCAGGGGATCATGTCAGTTAGAGAGTTGCAGATCAAGTTCAAGGATCTACTTCTTTTGACTCCAGACCTTTTTCCAGATTAGGAGTCTCGAATGAGACTTTTAGAGGAGGCACTCTGTCCTTCTCTTCAGTATTCCTTTACTCCCTTCACCTTACCGACATATGTGGAGGTCTGGAAGATGGATGAATTAGTGGAATGTTTTCACACACTGGGAGGTGTTTCATGAGAGGGAATCCAATTGGGCTCGTCGAAGGGGAAGGCCGTTAGCAGCAGCCCTCTAGAATTAGGGCCCTCTAGGTTTTAACTAGTATGGAGCTGGCCCCAACAGTTCCAGTTCTAATCACCCAGTCCTCGCCCTTTCCTTTCGGGCCTAGGATTGAGATTCTTCATCTATGGAAGCCATGGTAAACTTCGGAATCAGTGTCTAGAACGAGTACAGTAAATTGGGGGTGGTCCAGTGCAGCACCCAGCCCAGCTGCAGTAGTTTCTAGCCTGGACCATTCAGCAGTAGTAGTAGGGACAGCGAGCTCCCGCTCTTCCAAGGGATGATGTTGTAGGAGCAGGCCGGTTTCAAGGTGCTCCTTGGGGACCTCGACCAGGGCGAGGTCGGGGAGGCGACCGACATCTGAAGGGAAGGGGATTTTGGTATGGGAAGTTACACACTGCGGAGGCAGCAGCTCTAGCAGGTCCGGAAGTCGTTAGAGGTATGATCAACTTTTTTAGTACTCTTTCATGTGCCTTGTTTGATACAGGAGCTTCACACTCCTGTGTTACACCGAGTTTGGCCCATGCTCTGGGTCCTCACTCTTTCCTTTCAGGCCCATGACCGAGATGCTTCATCTGTGGCAGCCATGGGAACAATTGGAATCAGTGCCCGGATTGAGTACAATAAAATTGGGGTGGGCTAATGCAGCACTAGCCCAAACTGCAATAGTTTCTAGCCTGGCCATTTCAGCAGCAACAGCAGGGACTACGAGCTCCCGCTCCTCCAAGGGAAGATGTCGCAAGAGGAGTCCAAACTCTATACGCTTATCAGGGACCTCGACCTGGATGGTGTCGGGGAGGTGGCCGACATACAAGTGGTAGTGGAGTTGGGAATGGGTAGTTACATACTGTGGAGGCAGCAGCTCCAGCAGGGCCGGAAGTCCTTCGAGGTATGATCAGCTTGTTTAGTACTCTTGCATGTGCCTTGTTCGATACAGGAGCTTCTAGCTCCTTTGTTACCTCCTCAAAAGGTCGTGCATCCCCAGTTCATGGAGTGTGGATAAGAACGTTGATCCTTGGTCAACCATGTAGGGATATTTCCTTTGCCTCTCCTTACTGTGTATCATGCAGGGTAGGTACGCTACTATTTCTGTGGGAATGGATGAAACCAAACCTTAACAAAGATAATAAACAGATTGTTAAATAATTATGGGGTGAATTTGACAATTCTGTTGTACTCTATTATAATTTATATATTTTTTGAACTGTATGGGATTATGCTTACTGAAAACCATTGTCGTTGGTATTCTTTCCATACGCACTAATGAACCCTTGACTTCAATGATGATTAAGTAACTGTAACATGGAAATAGGTTAATCATTTAAACTCGGTTGGTTATATTTATATCAAGTGAACATCAATCCTTGTGTGGTCACCCCGGTAGACCAAATAGATAGAAGAACCAAACGAATGATGTGCTTGAACCTGGAGGTTTCCCTACTATGTTTTGGTAGTTGGTGAATAGTTCTGTTTCATTCTTATAGTGTGATGTGAATGAGGATGTGATCCTCTATTGTGGCATGGTTGTTGGTTTTGAATCTGAAGCTGTGTGGGGATGTATCTCGAGGCTTGGATTGGTTCCAATACATTGAGGGATCTCACTGATCCCTTTGTTTTTGTGACTTCACAAAAGAATCGAGTGTGAATACATAAATTACAGTTTGGCTGTTTCTCTTTATATGGCATGTGGTAATGCATGTTAGTTTCCCAGTAGTGCATAATTCACCAAAATGGGATCATGTGAACATGAAAGTAAGAATGAGTTAAATGGGGGTATTGGTTTTGGGAATTAGGTGTGACTTGGTTGTGAGTGTTGTGCCTTTATTTTATGAATGAAAAGTAATGGGGGTTTTTGTGCTTAGGATGGGTTTGGAAACCCTAGGTTGGGATGAGTGCTTGTTACCTATACATATAGTTTTAGTTCTTATGTTTCTTATTCCCACTGCACCCAAGTTGAGGAATTAGTGTCTAACACCCCCATTTCACGGGGGAGGGTGTTTTTCCCCACAATATTATGAGTGGTGGGTTATTATCTCCTTTTCTTATCCCTTTCCTTTATAGCCCAAGACTCTTCAGGCAGGCTGTAAATGCCTAAGGTCCATTATAACCCAATATTCTTCGAGCAGGTTAGTTGTAGTGGTTGGCCCAGGTGTGTAAGAGCAGGTTGTTTCCCAAGTTTCACCGTGATGAGGCAAAGGTGTCTGAGGGCGTGGCAGTAGTTGTTCTTGTCCAGATGTTTATGGTCATGGTTACAAGTGGTTGTTGTGGCCCAGGTGTTTGCGGGCATGATATGTGGTAGTGATAGCCCAGGTGTGTGCGGGCAAGGAGTGGCAGTGGGACTTTGGTGAGAATGGATGGAGAGGTTCGATGCATAGGATTTCTTCATTAACCAGTGGGAAAGCGGTGTGGGATACCCAAATATTGATGTGATATTACTATACATTACTTGACATGCATTATTTGGGGAGTGTTCCATAGTGAGGCTTGGGTGGAAAGTTTTCCTTGCTAGGTTATTTGGTTATCTCTTTTCTCACAGGGAATTAGGATGCCACCCCACTTGGGCATGAGATTATTTGGTTTTCCCTACTCATTATACTCGTATTATCACCATACGTTTATAAAAATTCATTCATGTTTCCCGGAGGACTTCAGGGATCATGCATGGCCATACTAGCTCGGACATTGGGATAGTTTCAGTTGTTGTTTTTTTCATTCCTCGTAATTTAAATTTTTAGTCTCCTTTTACTTTGTGGAATTTACTTTTGTAACATGCATATGGGAATGGTTTTCTTTGGCTTACATTTTACCCCCCCCCCCCAATTTTGGTGTTCTTGGGATTTACTATCTTATATCCTGATCCTATTAAATAAAAAAGGTAATGCCTTCCATCTTGTGTGTGATTATATACCCTTGGTTCTATTCACCACTCCAGGACCTATTGATGGAAGGTCTCGGGGGTCATTATATCTCATTCAACATGAAGAAGGAAGGGTCTAGAAACATGTTGTCCCTTCTCTCATCTTGGTGAAGGCGGGTCATGACATAGTGCTCCTTCCAATAATGGATCGAACTGAAGCCTATCTCAACCTCCTCCATCCAGTCTTCCTTGAATGAATCAGAAACGGAGCCTTCATACTTCTATAGACTCATGAACAAGAACTCTTGGAGTGTATTCCTCCATGTGTCGTCGTTATCAACCTCTACACTATGGTGATATGCTGGAATATCCTGCTAGATGTTTTCTGCGCAAACCAGATGAGGACGTCGACTTGGAGCCATACCTGTAAAATAAAAATCCATTAGTCTTCCTAAACATGGAATATGGAAGACTCAACATTAATTAATTAATTTTTTTTCATTAATTGAATTTAGGTTATCTTATCCCAATGACTACCCATTAAAACATAGGCATAAAGAAGAATGATGCATGATCCTTTCCGAGGTCTCTACACTGCTACTACTATCACCTTGTTTAGTTAGAAATTGTAAACTAAATTGCCCATACATCAGATCATAGGGGGCCATAAAAACTTATGTCTCAGTCGGTCTCCAGTGTTTACCTCACTTGATAAACATTAATGACACTGTTTCCCTACCAACCCTTGAAACCTCACCTTTTCCTAACTCCAAACTCTATCCTATACCTCACCCAGACCTCTGGTACCACTCTATCATGCCCCTCTCCCCACAAAGTGAACCCCTCCAGGGCTGGAAATGTGAAAAGGGAGACAATGACCCCCATGTCCCACCTCCAGTAGTCCGGAGGTTGGAGACTAGTACCAAGGCTATAATAAACGCACAAATGAGAGGCGATACCCTCTAAGAGAACACATATAGCATAGATAGATAAGATAGACACCAAAAAACTACAACTCAGAACTAAAATATAAATGGAATCCCATGTGAACATATATAATGTCCTGAAAAAGTACTAAAACTGGAAGGGGAAAACCGCAAGTACCCAAAAGAAAGTAAAACAACTACAACCACAATCTAAAAAAGCTCCTGCAACCACAAGCTAGTAGTAACCAGCCTTGTCTCCAATCTTCTCCAAGTGACTTGAAAAACAATTTGTATATACATCGGGCGAGTATAATAGTATACTCAGTAGGATCCTCCCTGAAGCCTCTCGTGCAAATTTAATGAAACCATGCTAAATAAAAGTGAACTATAAGTGAAGCTAACTCGTCACCTAAACAAGTATACTAAGTTCCCAACCTCACCAGTGATACTCTCACAAGTAACAAATATAATAATATATCATATAATAAAGAATATCAAGGGTACCCTACTACTAAATCTCCACTAGTTTTCTGATTTTCCGCAACGTCACACATCCTGAGCATATCTCTCCAAAAAGGTTTTCCCACAGAAACCAGGGGGAAGCTCCACAATATGCACCTCGTGCAGAAAAACCACCACGTCCACACAACAAACTAACCAGGTAGTTTCCGAGAGACACCACAGCTCGCAAAACATATATCATACATCTAGTATTATACCTCAAGCCATTACAGCACATACATCGAGTAAGGATCCTCAAGCCATCACAGCCTATACATGTCACACCTATAGTAGTCCATAGAAAACAATATCTAGAATATATGTCTGTGAATAACCACAAGACATTAGAACAATCTACACACATATATGGGGATAACTAACAGATGTTCCTTCTAACACAAGTGTCTACCAAGAGAAGAGAGAGGAGAAAAAGGGGGTAGTCAGCCATCCATCCTCCCACCAGAATGTTGGAGAAAACACCCCATAGGGACCAGAATCCCCGGGGTGTCAGTTGCGATTTCTAACATGGTGGAGTAGTGTATAGAAACACAAAAAGAACAGGATATACTATATCTGAAAACCACACTATGGGAATAACCTAAACATAGACACAACTACAGCTAATGTCTCTCTTACTCCATGTTGTTACTTCTAAGACTAGGTATTCTATTAGCACACAACCATTTAATGAGATTTTTTAGATTACATCATTCCCTTTTTATTAGTTCCACTTTATATTAATTAATTCTTTAATCATTAATTATACATGAACAATCCCACGTTAAATTTCATTATAACCACACCCAATGTCCACTTTTCCTTCAAAATTACAATCATATCATTATGTTCCAGCAAACTACATCCCCAAGGGTTAACACTATTTATTCATTACATAATTACATTCCCACATTCCCATGCATTCTAGAAAAACATTCTATGCTACTAAACACAAGGAGGTTAAACACGGTGAGCAGATGTACAACCCGTCGAGGCATTTCCACTTATATCAAGAGTATATACCCATCCTCCCTTGAGATGATAAACACAGAATTCACTTGGTATACCCCGCGTGTCTTCGCCTATTTTGGAAGAAGGGTAAGTATGACCAGCCTCCTTGAGCATTGGGGAAAAGTAATGTAGATAAACAACCAATAAGAATAAGAAAGAATCCAAAAATCACATCTATCCCATTCTGTCATCCTTGGTGTCCTCCCTGACACCCACATGCACAAACTGACATATATCTCCAATCTAGGTTTCATCTTCTACCACAACCCAAAGCCTCCATTCCCCCACATGTCACAACGGCCATTGAGGATCACATCGCACCACAAGCAACCGGAAAACAAACATCACATCAATTGGGCTCATGACCCTTTATCAATCAAGAGGGTTACTAATATCCCTTTAAATAATTATCAAATAATCAGTTCTTTAATCCATATTGAATTAACAAATTCATTTATCTTAGGTTCCAAATTTGGGAAACCTAATCAGTAATCTATCAAAATTAATTAAACATGAACACTGTGCCAATTTGATTAACATCAAATTACATCAAGAACTAGATTCATTTACATGCTTCTTTATCATTAGCCAAAAAATTTCTAATTAATACCAATTTACATTCTTTACCGATTTCCATCAAGAAAGAACATCTAGTAAAAGAAAGTATAGATATCACACTATCTACGAAAATTATGGGAAATAACATACGATCGATATCAATTTATTTATTCGGTTCTAATATTTATTATGTGAATTCAATTTTGATCTGGTGGGATAAAAAATGATAATGATACAGTTGCACATAAAATAAGAGAGAATAAATGAATCCCCTACCTCAAACAGTTCTTGACGTTCTTTATCCACACAACAGGTCCTGATCCTCCTCTCGCAACAACTACATCCACCCGAGGATGCCACATTACAATCTGACCAACCAAAACAAAATAAAACTCTATTAGATGTATGGGGGTTTCATGCCATAATATTTTAAGGATAAACAGGAGAATATGAACCCCAAAAGAATGATGATAACATATACCGTATATCCAAGATTTATCGATATTGTTTGGTTGCATCAAAACAAAGTGGAAATAATCTGAGGAGGAATGTTTTATTTCGAAACTATTATGAGATGGAATGGTGTGTTTGAGCATCTCACAAACGAGAACCAAGAGAATGAATTAGGGAGGAAGATATCCCTTCTCTTTTGAAGATTTAACGGGGTGACAATATAAGATACGCTTAATTTCCCATTAAAAACAGATCACGTAAACCCACATGGTTTGACCAAGTAAAACATCTCGAGCCACAAGAATAATAAATATAGGATTTATGGACTTTTAATCGTCTTTAGAGTTCTTAAAACGAGTATTTAAATGCATTTTACATCAATGTAAACGTTAAAGGGGAAAAACTATAGGATGCGGGATACACCGTACACAAAAGTCAAAATTTGGAAAAGGAAATAAAGGCTACTATTAGAAACTCACTGGTTTGGAAACACTATTCACTGAACCTCACCGATAGAACACTGTTCACTGATCCTCATTGATAGAACATTGTTCATTGAACCTCACCGATATAACATTTTTCACTGAACCTCACTGGTAGAACATTGTTCAATGATCCCCACCGATAGAACACTATTCATTGAACCTCGCCGATAGAACACTATTCACTGAACCTCCCTGATAGAACACTGTTCACTAAACCTTACCAGTAGAACACTATTCAATGATATAACTATTAATTGATTTGGATATTTTGCAAATGAACGAGAGGTTACCGATGCTACTATTCACCGAAAGGGAAAAATTGGCAAAGAGTTGTGGATGAGTCACCTTGACCTACCGGAACACCTCAAACACCATATTTTCACAAAGAATGGGCCAGGGAGGTCCGAGCCATTACAATATTAGATAGATATTTTTAGTAGGTGAATCTAATTTTATCTATCATTTATAATTAATGAAAATAATGATGAAAAATGTAAAACATTACTTCCTTGAAGCGGTTGTCCACACAATGCATGGATAAAATTTTCATTTAGTGAATGATGATTTGTAAATAAGGTATACAAAAATTTAACATTAAAAATCATTTTTTATTACAGATAGAATATTGTTTCATAAACTCAACCATTAAAACCAAAAAATACTAGTAATAAGATAAATATAAGATTCCACTTTTTGGAGGAGGTAGTTCGCACATCATACTAAAAAATAATATTTTTTAAAGGTGGATAGGAATACATAATTGGTAATAAATTAAAATAATATCATAAATTAATATTAATTATAAATTTTCATTATAATGTTTTTAATATAATCGATTTGGATGAGGAGACTAAGGTGAAAATATTAAAAAGAAAGTAGTACATACTATAGAGGCTTGATATTCTCTTAAATATGGTCTTAAGATAACTTCTAGAGACCATGTTCTTTTGAATGAGAACATGATTTATGAGAAATGTAATTCTCGTATTGGGTTAATGGGTATTAGACAGGTAATATTAACCATGTTGTGGTGGAAGTGATTTCCATTTATAAATAATGAGATTGGCTGTTTTGGGACCATACTTTACACATCTATGATATCTTTGAATTATTCCTAGACCAATGAGTTCTAATTATCAAAATAATGGAGATTGTACACTGATTAGTTCATGAAATCCTCATCTGATATATTCATCACATGTGTTAATCTTGTTTTAAATCACTTACCACAATTTATAAATTTTATTTTCACCTAGTAACTATTTTTTATATTAGTAATTTATAATTTATTATAAAATATAAGGTATGCCCCCCGATCCCCTAGTAGTTGGCTGGGGTGGTAGGAGGATGGGGTTTCGGGAATAGGTTACGAGGTCGAGTCCCTGTGCCTCTTTATTTGTGGTTTCATTGTAGTGTGTGTGAGCTTTCGTTGGCAGTTGTATCAAACCTTTTAAAAAATATATGGTAACCCCTATTAGAAAATTTTGAGCTGATGAACCTATAGTCCATATCATATTAGTCTAATTAAATTTTTAAATATGTTTAAATATACTTTTCATTTAAAATATATAATATACTTAAAAAATGGTTTTTGAAGAAAAATGGTGTTTAACCATTATGTGTTATAAATCTTATTTCATATTGACTAAAATCTGAATGACTATCAACATTATTATACTTATTCTTAAAGATGATATTATAGTCATAATTTAAATAAAATCAATTTAATTTTTCAGATAAAAATTAAAGGATATTGCAAAAAAAATTAAAAAAATTATTTCACTATTATAACATTAATTATCTATACTCTTAATAACCTTTTAGTTTTCCCAAAAAAAATTAAACCTTTATGTAGTAATTAAATATTGAACATGAGTATGAAATATACATTTTATATTTAATTTCCAAAAGTGAAAATTTCTTTTATTTAATATAAGCATATAAATATAGTTTTTAGTCACCATAATAAAAAAGGGTTATTTACAACAGTTTGTTGGAGACGTATTGGAATCTCAATGCAAATAGACATGATGTTTAACTTATTTATGATGGAAATAATTTCCCATCGAATGTAATTATTTTTTATTTTTCACCTGTGAGGGGAAAAGATTTCCATCACAAATACCATTTTCATGAATGTGCGTAATGTTGGTGGAATGATTATGTGGGACAAAACACTTTTTTCGAACACAAATGCTTTGGCATTGCGGTGTGTTTGTGATGGGAAATATATTACAGTCGAAAATAATAAGTCGGGTAACTTATTTTTCACTAGTCCTTTTGCAAATTCTATTCATGTCACCTTTTTTCAGTCACCCATCATAAATAAAAAGTCGGCATAATAATATTTGTGATAGATCCTGTCAAAAAACAATTTATATCACATCTATATTTATTTTTCATGGGAACTATTTATCATGGTCTCATCACAATTAGTTTTTATATTGTCACCATTTTTGACTGAACAATCATCCAATATTACAATTTTTAACAGAATACTCATCGCTTATACTGGATCTCTATAATTATTTCTTTTATTTATATCCTCTAATAGAATTCATCCTCCACAATTTATATGCACCTCTATATTCTTCTTCCTATTTTATATTTTCATAAGTTTTACTTTTTCAACCACCCACTAATTTTAGGATCAGAGCTTCATTTAAATCTAGTGAAACATCATTTTTTGTTGTATTTATTTTAATCATTTTAATTAATGATTATTTTATTTTTTTAGAATTTAAATTATTACTACTAATTATCAGTAATTAGTGTTAATTACCAGTAATTAGTTGAAATTATAAATAATTATATTTTATTGAAAATAATTTGTAATAAATTATAATGGCTACAAATAATTAGTAATAAATAAATAAAATTACTAATAATTTTCAATAATTAACAATAAGTTTTAATAATTATCAATAATTAATAATAATTTGTAATTATTAGTTATAATTAGTAATAAGAAAAAAATTACAAATAATTAATAATAATTAATAATAAATAACACTAAAGAATAGAAAATAGTACCATTTCAAAATAAATATTTGTGATTACTAATAATTTGATAAAAAATATAAAAAAATATTAATAATTAACAAAAATTAGTGTTAATTAATATGAAATGGTCTTAATTAGTTATAATAAGTTTTATTAATAATTAAAAATAATTTCAATTATGTAGTAATAAATTATAATAATTTCTAACAATCACTAAAAATTTCCAATAAGTTTTAATAATTATTAATATTTGATAACAAATAATAATAATTTCCAATGCTTCATAATAAATACGAATAATTAGTAACAATTACCTGTAATTGGTAAAAATTAGTAATAATTGAAAATAATTAGTAATAGTTAGTAATAATTAGTTATAAATAGAGAAAATATTTATTGATTGTATAAAATTAATAATAATTATAGATAATTAGTAAAAATTAATGAAATTTCCAATTGTTATTGATAATATGTATTAATTTAGAAACATTAGTAATAAATATAAATCTTTAAAAAAATTACCAATAAATACTAATAATTGTTAAAAATTACCAATAATTTGTAATAATTACCCATAATTGGTAATAATTAACCATAGTGATTAATAATTCGTAATAATTATGAATAATTATTGATAATACGTAGTAATTAAACATAATTAGGAAAAAATAATCATAATTACTTAAAATTAAGTATGATTGATAATAATTAGTCATAATTAATAATAATTGGTAATAATTACAAATATTTTGAAATAATTTATTAAAAATAGGTATAATTTCTACTATGAAATAATATTTAGAACAAATTAATAACAATCACCTAAAATAAATAAAAATTATCAATAATCTAGAATAATTATCAATATTTAGAAATAATTAAAATTATTAAGTTATAATTATATATAATTAACAAAAATTTGTTATAATTGACAATAAATTATTATAATGAGTCATAATAAACAATTATTTGAAAAAATATAGATAATCTATAACAATCATCGATAATTTTTAATATTTACTAACAATACATAACAAATAATCATTATTGCAAATAATAATTTACAATTTGTGATAAAAAAATTATCAATAATTACAAATAATTATAAATCATTAGTTATTATTACAAGTACATACCGATAATTCTTAATAGTTAATCCATATTAGTTATAATTAGTTATAATTACCAATAATTAATAATATTTAATTATAATTAATAATAATTACTAATAGTTACAAATAATTAGTAATAATTATTTCTGAACAATTAAAATAAGATTTAATTCAATACAATAACCAATAAATAGTAATAATTAAATGGAATTTAATTATAATTAATGAAAATTAATCGTAATTTAAAATATTTACCAATAATTAACAATAATAGTAATAAATATTAATAATTAAATAATTTGTTTTAAATATTACTAGTAAAGAATAATAATTTCTAATTATTATTAACAATTAGTAATAAAAAATATAAATTATTAATATTTCAAAATAATTCCTAAAAATTTCTAATAATATGTAATAATTAATAATAATTAAATATAATTAATAGTAGTAATTGATAATTATAAATAATTACCAATCCTCCCAAACAATCACTAATATTTAGTTATAATTACAGATAATTTTGGATATTCATCGATAACAAGTTACAATTATGGAGAATTTATAATAATTTCCAATAATTGAAAATAATTAATGTTATTTATTAAAAAATAATAACAGTTGTTTTTAATTATTATTAATTAATAATGTATATTGATAATTAATAATAATTAGTTAGTTTTTTACAATCAATTGTACATTGTAATAATTTACCTTTATTTAAAAAAATTACTATTCAATATTAATGTTCTCTATTATTATTTTTAGTTTGTAATCATTGTTAATATTTACTTGTAAATAACATTTTTTACAAATATATTGTATTAATTACAAAAAAAAAAATATTTTTCGGATATTTATTTGTAATTATCAATAATTATCGATATTTTGTAATGGTTTGAAGTAATTTTTAATTTTCTAATTCTCAATGTTTTTCCTCAGATCTTTCATTCCTTCTATTGGATAAATCAATAGGGTTTTGTTACTTTTTTATTAAAATATATAAAATAAGGTAGTTGAAAAAATATTATTACAATATGATGATTTGATAAATCATCACATTATTTCCATTGGTTCTAGAATAAATCATGTATATATTGAGGGTGTAAAAAACATTTTCCTCATCATACCCATAATTAGTTTTAAACGGGAATATTATGTATCCATATAATAAATGTGTTGTGAGGTGATGAGAAACATTTAAATTTGTTGGGTTTTACATATTCAATTTTGGTTTTCAAAAAGTAATGATTTTTTATAAACAAGATGAATATTGTTTTAATGAAAATATAAGTATTTTGATTCAACACTCGAAGCATTGTTTGAAAATTTTTAAACAATGTAGTTGGTTCTCCTTTTCAACAAATATAGACTTTGAATGATGATTCAACTCATGAGTTAGAACCATGTTATTTTTTTCTATTTCTTAAGTCAACAGAGGAAGCATTTTGTCTGGATTATAGTATAAGAAATAATGACGATTGAAATAAACTTATATCTATTAAATTTTGTAATAGAATATGAATTATTATTTATGTTAAAATATTCCCTTTGGTTAAATCATAGTTATGGGATTAAAATTTGATTCCTACCATTTTCTAGGAATCCAAGATGTAGGTCCGTTCATTATATATTGATTATTCGAATATTAATGCATATTTAATTGAGTGTATACAATATTTATGTAAAAAGGAGTCATTATTTAATATTAAAACTTGAGGAAAATCTATGTACAAAGAAGAAAAAAATGGATTTCCATATTGGTTCCTATTAAAAAATTGTTGTATTTCTCATTTATTTATAAATTGTAATGTTTATCTGTGTCTTATTACAAAGGTCCATGGATGGCATGACACAAATCCAAACATTCCACCAGTAAAAGCCTAAATCATCATTATCATGTTGATTCTTGGAAACATTGTGATGTGGTGCATCTTTTCATTTCTCCATATGCTCGTACAGTGATATTAGGTCTTTCAATTAAATGTTTTTTCATTTGGTTTTTACCATAATTATTAGTCTTCTTTTTCTGTCTTTATTACACTGTACAACTAAGCTCTTAGGATGTTGATGAATGAACAATATATATTTTTGTCATCAATAATTCCATGAAAACCCATAATAAAAATTAATTTTTTTCATTTCATTTATTGAAGAGTTAAATATATTATTGAGTAGTTGTGTTAGTACATAAGATGTTGCATCTGGATAAATATTCGTAATGAAATCTACATTAATGTTGATATTTAGTGGCTTCCATACATAAGACATATTTTCAAGCTAGTGTACACCCTGTCTAGTAGATCATCGGTACTGTTTGCGGGATAAAAAAGAATTCATGCTCATCGTTTCTAGAAATTTTTTTTACTCCCATACAATATTTATTGTTATAGGCCACCATCTAAATAGGATCAAAAATAATTTCTGAGATAAAAGAATTTGAGGAGATGGACTTCCATTAATGATTTTAGGTATTGATTTATAATTTAATGTCTCTTAATTTCCAATATTTACCTTTGGACTGACTATAAACCAACAAAAAATATAGGTCCTTATGAGATATCACAATTGGAGAGAAAAATTTATTTTTTTATCTTATATATTGTTTTGATTAGTTAATCTGTCACATGATATATGTCATTCATATTGAGAAGAACTCTTTTAAAAATGTATTTTATACAGTATTGGAAACTTTTGGTAAGAATAAATATAATACAAAATCATTATTATATCATTAAAAAATTTATGAGCACCTATTACATGAGATATTTGAAAATTATATTTCAAAATAATTAATGAATCCAAAATAATATTATATATATTTTTTATAGAAATTATTATTTATTATTTCACCGAACTGCGAATTTGAGGGTACTAATTTGTTACATTTCCAATTTGTCTTGATGTTTATAAATGTTCGTATTACAAGACTAAAAATTAATTCTTATCCAAATATAATGGAAATTCAAATACCTATTGGACTGAGAGGTTCTTAGAAAACATCAATTTGTAGTTTGATGATAGAAATATTATATTTTTATGAGTCATTTGGGTGTGGAAAGTAGACTATAATTCACTTAGTAGACTATAAGAAGATGTTTATTTATATTTTATGTAAATTGGATAAAACTTTTATAATGACTTTTTTCGATTCAATTGATCATATAATTTTACATTTTATATAAGAAGAGAAATATTGGGGATGAAGGTAGTTATGATGGATATAACCATATGATATATGCAGGTAGAATTTATTGAAAAAGATATGAAACAATGTATTGATTAATGGGTAATTAGCAAAATCCTATTTTCAATAGAAACATTTTATTTTATATATTCATTATTTTCAAAATTTATATCCTTCAAAAAACTGAATATGGCATAATGATTGAAATTTTGAATATTCATTGAACCATAAACTATTAGTGTTTAATCAATATAAACATGGATTTGGTGGATTTTAATAGAGATGGATTTCAAATGGTGAACACCATAAGGTTCGTACATATATTCTTATCAATTGAGAATAAAGGAGATGATTTTTATAGTGAGTTATACTTTCACTTATTCATTATATTTTCTAATATTATTTAATATTGTTTCATTTTTAAATTATTTGATAATAATATCAAAATACTATATCCAAAAATTACACCAGCTACTTATGCAGAACACCAACATGCTAATTTTCATTACTGTCTTTAGAGACTTGTAAATTCTATTGTTGATGCTTGATTACATGAAATCAATTTACTAATTTTGTTTTTTCTAATTGGTCTTCAATTTTTCAGGTGTCACAACATGTATATAAAATTTATAATCATTTATCTGTATTGAGTAACCCACCATAAAAATTGTTCAAATAATATAAGGCCTAAAAGGTGAATGGTTTTATATATTACACACCTAAAGAATGAGAATTAAAGAACCATGAATAGTGATGTTTTAAGGAAAGAATATTGTTATAGAGAATGGGTTGTATAATTTTAGAGTATAATATATGAAATAATTGATATGTGTTATCTCTGATAATGTTATGAAATAATTTTAAAATACAATTGTATATTAGTAATAGAGGATTTCATGTTCATCCATACCAAATAATCATTGAAAAAAAATTTAAAATCCTTCTTGCCGTAAAAAAATATTTTATGATATATCATCAAGAACATAAAACATATTATAAAAATTAATGTGATACATCAAGAGATTTAATAGAAAGGTGAAATAATGTAATAAATAAAAAGTATTACACAAATGTTTATAGAAAGTGAATATGGTCTGCTGATGTGGATTGAATTAAAGAATCTATATACATAATTCCAATGATATTTTTTCAAACATAGACTAAAATATTGAGGATGAAAACCCATAGTTAGGGTACCATAGCAATGATGTCATTGATGAAGTAGTAAATGATTTTGAAAGTGTAATATATGATAATGATGAAGCTCCTATATAAATTAGTGATACTAAGGAGGAAGATAAATATATATACACTGTAGAATATTCAGTTGATGATTATGGGGAATAAGGATTAAATTACATGATGTTGATAGTCATAAATATTATTCAGAACCAATTTTCAATTATTTATAAATAAAAGTATTTTTTAGATAGATACAGGTGATTATGATGACATTTTTATAGCCGAAAATGTTATTTTTTTTGTTGATATTCCTGAGACATCATCATCGACTTTGTGTGGTGGTGGTTTAGCAAGACTGATGATTTGTGAAACAATTCAAATTTAAAATACACATCAATATTTCAATTCATGCGTATAGAGGTATGTTTATTAGTGTATTTTAGTTAATTTTAATTAATTATCAATTATTTACAATAATATATTTACATTTTTATTTGATGATTAGTTTTTTGTTTCCCTGTAATTTTTTACATATTGTTTTTTGAAATTGGGGGGTTATAATAATTAAAATTATTTTTCTAGAGCCTAGGGATGTGGTATATGATTCTAATTTATGTTTTCCATTGAATGTTTTATCATTTTATAATACATAAATAAATAATTATTATTAGGAAAATTATTTATTTATAATTTTATGTTATTAATAATGCTATGTTTTTATGATTTCTTATGGAAATTTTATGAGAGACGGTATCTATGATTCCCAGAAGATATTTATGTGTGTGATTTTTCATCAACTTTTTCAAAATATATAAAATAAAACTATGGATAAATATGGAAACATAGTTTCTTAAGTTATTCCATAACATATTATTTGATGAAATCTCATATCATGTTTGGGATAGATTATACTAGTCATGTATTTATGATTGTTTTTAGTGGATATCATCATCAGGGTAGAAGAATCGAGGGTGGTAAGAGGTCTTTTAGAGAGGAGGTAGTCATACAATTAATACTCGTATATGATGTGTGGTTTGTAATTTTATTTATTAATATATATTTAATTTTAAGGTAAAATCATTATTTTACATTCATATAGGCAGTTGAGTATATTAATGTTAGGGGGTTTTGTGTTTTTAAGAGGATGTACAATAGTCTTACCACTACAGAGATTAATAGTGATCGACATTATAATATTGCGGTTGACATTATCATTTTTTTATTAAAATTAAGTAAAAATAAAAATTTTACAATCTTGATATCAAATAGAATTTGGAAGAAGAATTTAAGGATGTGAATTCATAAAAACCTGATGAGATTTAAGCCTTGAATGAAGGCCAAACTAGTCATACATCATGATTTGGTAAGGAAACATGGATACAAGATACTTGGTATGCTATAAATGTATTAAAAGTGGGTTGTATCTATTCTTGAGTAATTAATTTAAGTTATTTGTGTACTATAATGTTGTCATCATCAAGGTCAAAGAAATCTCATACATATTTATTATCGTTAGCTATTGAGTATGAAGAAAATATTTGATCTCATATTGATGTTATAAAACCCTACACATGGAGTATGAGAAGATTAATTGATAGTCGCAACCACATCATCTATTGTAGGAGTAGAAACATCAATTAAATGATCTTTTGTATTATTTTATAGTTGACTAAATGTGAAACATGGCCTAGGGTGTAAAGATATTTCTCCCTCTAACTGGTCCTCAAGTTGAACCACCCCCACCATAGTGATTGTTATGTGTTTTTTAATGAACATATTATGATGGTCTCTAAATGAATATTTTTTGTGTAATATTTTTATTAATTCAAATGTCAAAATTTTAAAATATATAGTTTTTAAAAATGGATTCATGTTGTTTTATGATTTTAAATTTTTTAAAATTTTCATATTTTTTCTAAATTTTGTCTAGTTATTTAATATGGAATATAATCTCTATTACAATATGTTATTTTTTATCATAATTATTATTCATCCACAATAAGTTATTTTCATTAGAAGTACTATTCCAAAACAAATAACATATTATGATGTAAACCCAAGTATTTATCAAATAATTTCACTACTATATTTTTTAGAAGACAATTTAAGAAAAATTAATATCGCTTGACAACTTTTTTACCCTCCATATAAAAAAATCATTTTACATTATATTATTTGGAATGGATTCATTGTTTAAGATCCCAGATCATGAAAAGGTATTTTATCCTTTCTGTTTTTATTTTAATCCACTGTTTTGGTTAATTAGGGTCTTACCCATTACCTTAATGATGCTCGGGGGTGTTCCGAGTGTTCGAGAAACAAAAAATGGAGAAAAGGGTGTTTTCTGGGTAGGTCAAATGGCATGTGCACATTATGTGCTAATAAGGTGGACATCCGAAAAAACCGTGTAGGAGTTTGGTTTTTTCATAGTGGCCTCCACACAATTTTTTCACGGTTAGGAAAAATTTGGGGGAAAACATTGAAAACCTGAAACATTTAAGAAAATTACAATTTTGCCACCCTGATATTTTTAACCCCAACTCGAGATTTACTCCCCATTATCCCCTCTTCACCCTATGAACATACAAAATCTCCCAAGAGCTTTAAGAGATCAATATCCCCTATTTCTAAGTTATTTTTGGTGTCACCAGCTGCAGATCAATGTTACAGGTGGGGTTAATCCCTTCCATGGTTCTCTTTTGAGTTTAGGGTTTGTGTCTTATTCTCCACTATTTCCGAATCTCTAAGACCCTACTCTTTTGGTGAGATCTAGGTTGATGCTTCACTGGTTTGTTGAAGTGGAATCTAAGGTCATGATTAAGAGTGCATTCACCTATGAAAATGATGTAGGTGGACTATAATTATATCCCATAGTTTATTTGTGAATTTCTACATGTGTGGTTTTGTTTTTCGGTGTCTCTTATTATGTTTTGATCACACTTGGCATGTTAGGGTAAAATATATACTAAGAAGGTAAATGGAAATCCCCACAATACTCATTCGATGCATTGTGGTTTATGGGACTAATCTCGGGCCACCCATGGGGTGTGGAAACATTCCCAAACCTCAGAATTTGTGAAGAAAAAGTGATATTGTTGTGTATTTATGTAGATATATCGATAAACAAGTTAATGTGATGGATTGTGTGATAGTAGAAGAAAGGTTATGCACCTAGGAATAATAATAATAACCTAAGGTATATTGGTTTAATATGTAAGTGGATCAAATGGGATGAAACATGAGATTTATGAATGGTTAAATGTGTCGATATGTGGAAATGAATAAAGACCATAATAGAATGGATTATGAGTTTTGTAGTGAATACTAGTGAGTTAGGCATAATGAATGAATACTATTGATATAGGAACAACTAATGAAATCTTAGTGAGATAAGCATAATAAAATTGGAATTGGGCTAAATGGATAATTATTATTAAATGTGGTAAATGTGTTAATTTATTAAGGCATGGTATTAACTCTCTTGTTATTATTATGATATGTTTTTCCTTGGGAAATGGTTGGGATGTTGTGAGAATGGTTGATGAATATATATATATATATATATATCATGTGAACATGTCTTGGCAGAGAGGGGTATTGTCTTGAGGTTCTATGCCCAGAGGACGAGTTACAATGAGGTTATTAACTCCACCATTAATATACTATTTAGGGATTGGGAATGAGGATCTATTACCCTAATGGTTGCATCCATTTGGGATGCGGTGTTTTGGTGAGGATATGGTTGGCATGAAGAAGTTAGTTCTAGTGTGATAGGAAAATAGTGTGTCTTTCTCATGCAAGTGATTGTGTACTTTGAGCATGTGTAACTTGTTTGGTTGATGGACCCTTGTTAAATGTGTTGGAAATTGTAAGTAATGGAATATGGTTTGAAATAGTAGGGTATGAAAATGGTAATAAATGTTGTTAATGGTTCTAAAGTAGATAAGGGACCATAATATTTTACTTATCATTTAATATCCATTCCCTCCTGCATGCACAATTGTTTATACTAGATATTTGGTAGACACCATTGGTGGTGGCCTACTGAGTTGTACTTGCACACTACTCAGGCTGCCATTGGGAAACTGAGTAGACATCATGTTGGCATGTTAGGAGAAGGTAAAAGGCCCTTTCTAGGTAGTTTGGTTAGTATGGGTGTGTGTGGAGGAGTACTGGGACTTGGTGTCAGAACCATTTTGGGGATTTTCCAGTTTGTCTTCTTTTTGGAGTTTATTCACTTTTTCACTTGAATCGAGGAATGGAATACTTTCTCTTGGACGTGGTTATAACCTATTTTGAGGAATGGTTTTTTACACATTCACTTGTATTATTGATTATTATTCCACTGTTTTATTTATCTTCTATTTTGGCTTATGCTAATAAAAAGGGGGTATAGACTTCCCAATTCAGTATTCAGACCCCCACTATAAGTCATAAACATATTGCATATTGGGAGGCACGATTAAGGTCATGTACATTCTCAGATCGAATCACGAGTTTCTTATATTTCTGGTTAGGGACATTATAAATTTGAATGGATCTCATTTGAAATAACCCATCACTAATAAATTATTTTCTATTTGTGAGTGTGAAATATTTCATGACATTAAAAAATATGAAACTTCTATTTTATAAATTCAAAATAGTACATTAAAATTCAATATATTATATAATATATATATTTATATAAAAATGGTTTTTCTGATTATATTTCATTCTTATATTATAAAATTGTGAGTTGTTATAAAAATTATTATCTTTACCATTTACCTTAAAAAAATTTATTTTATAAAATAATAAATAATACCCATTAATTTTTTTATATAATGACATAAAAATGTAGTTTATTTATCAAATAAAAATTTTAAAATACCAATATTTACATTTTAAATTAAAAATATATATTATTAGGATAACTACTTTTATTGGAAAATATCATTCATAAATAATACATGTCACTAATATTTCATCATAACAATTTTCAGATTAAGTGATGTTAATAAATTAATTAATTTATAATATTATTTTATAAAAATAATGTAATTTATTATTATAGAATATACAATACATAATTAAATAGTTCACAAAAATTAAATATTACTATAATAAAAAATAATATTTAACTAACATCATTAATTTTTTTTAAATAATGTTGTGGTGAAGCACTTTTTCTGGTATAGAACTAAAATATAAGATGAGGATTGAAATTGGGTAATACAAGAAAATATTAACTTATTAATGGACTATAATGGTTAATAAAAGATTAAAAATTAAAATTACATAACCTTATATCTAGCATAATTTTTTTCAGAGTCATCTTCCATCAAATTGATGTAATTATCATGTGTCTTTCAAATGCCTAAAAGATATCTATTTTTAATAGTGGGTATTAGGTATGAGTAGTTTTTAATTGTCCCTATAATCTTTATAGTAGATGGTGAAAATCCCTAACTATCCACTCCCCTTATGTTTACAACAATATCTGTATAAGATAATTTCTATTACTACTAATCATTCTATAAGTCTACTCGATATCCATCAATAATTACCGTTAAAATTTTATTTCTATTATAAATTCATTTTTTCTATAGCATTGATATTGAAATTTTTAATTAAAATTTATATATTTATTGTATTATATTTTAATATTAATAATAATAATAACATGTAACTCATTAGTATTTTTATATATTTTGAACATTTTCATATCAATTTTTAAATTTATTTGCAGTTATATTTTTTTTTAAACAACACAATTATTGAATAAAAATTTAGTGTATTTCTGAAGACCATATCCTTAATGAATATATTTCAAAATAAAATATTATATTATAATATATATTCATACTAAACATATTAATTTAACACTTTAATTTTCCAAAGATCTAATTTTATATCTGATAGTAGGTTTTCTCAATTCATGATGTTCTTCTATGTAATCGGTTTTCGTTGAATACTGGTGATCATTGAAGGTAATGATGACCCAATAGATCTATTAGTTTTTATATTTTAATATTTTAGATTTATTTTCTCCTATTTAATTATAAAAATTTAATAGTTGTATTATTCTATATTAAATAATAATATACGGTTTGTAATACTTAAATTGATGTCATTTTTTGTAATTATGTGTAATGAATGATTAAAATTCTATTAGTTTAATTAATATTATGTATGAATATTTACAAATACATTTAATTCCTTAATCATTTAAAAAATTGATCATAATTAAAACATATATTTTTTAGAGATAATATTATTTCTAAAAACCTAGGGTTTTACATTCACTTCTCTAAAAAACATCATCATTGAAATTATAATTATCAATTACTATGGAAAATATCTAAGCATGACTTGTATATGGTCATGAATCAAAATATAATTTATATAGTGATACTAATGGTATAGATATATGTATCATATCATTTTTTTCAAAATATGATTACCACATAAATTGTTTTTTATATAACTATTTGAGACACGAGTCTATCATAATTTAATATCATCACTCATATTTTATAACGTCCTAATAATGAGGGTCTGTGGAAATACTTTCATATAATATCATTTATTTATATAAAATGTCATATTTTTATTCAAAACCAATGTTTTTTATAAATGGAGATAACCAATAAATTTTAAAATCAATATTAAATTTATCATGGAATTATATTATTATTTTCATAGAAAACCTTCCCATAAAGATATTTTTAGAATAAAATAATTATAATAATAAAAGAATTTATTAATTATTGAACATCTCGTAATCAATGTTATGATTTTATGTTCATAGAAAAAATTCAATGAATAATAGTGTGGTTTCACAGTATAAAAGTATAATAATAAAAATCATTATTGGACAATCAGTGTTCCCCACACCACATTATTTTTAAAACTCACATCAGTTGATCCAATTTTGTATTCTTCCTCTTCTCCCCAGGATCATGGATGTTTATCATTCCTCAAATTCTTTTTCCAAACATAATGCATTGGACAATTGGAGGTTTGTTTGCATGCACATTTATACTCCGTTCATGCTTACTAGAATCTTCATTGACATGTGTATGTTTTATTCTAAACGAACCAATCATCCACAAGTGAAGTTCCTTTGAGTCACCTTAAAAAAATTACCCAGGTGAGTTTCCCCACATTTTTTGAATAATGAATTATTTTTATTTTCACCACAATATTCTTTATATAACGTTTTTTGAGTCTCCACCCTTATTTTTTTGTTAACTTTTGATCTAATACATGTTTACATTGTTAATAATATGTACCCATATATGTTTTGATATAATAAATAAATTTTATTGTCTTTATCTTTTTCAAATGACTTTATCATTGTGGTAATCATCATACAATCCCCCACACAATGGGTTAAATATGTGTTTTATGGTTCCGTAAATCACAAAAAATAATCTATCTCATACTAAAAACCATTAAACATCATAGGGAAATTACCCTTGTGAAAAAAACTGATTGTGAATCAAACTCAGAAACTTTTATCTTTTTATAACATCTTGTTATCTTGTAATTCCATTGGTTCAGCCTATATCAATCATAGATTTACCTAGGATAATTTAACGCGAGTTATAATATAAAACTAAATATAGTCCCTCAATGTAACTAGAGAACCAATCATTCATAGAGGTTTATGAAAACTATATTATCAATGAAATCATATCCCCATGAGTGTATTTCAAGGGTAGTAGTATTAGGGCTACATATTATGAATAAAAGTCATGATAAATTAAATCCTCAAACAACCATAATCAAGTTTAATTTTTCATGTTGAATATATTCCATAACCACATCCACTTGCGAGTATCTAGATATGTATGTAACTGTTTGGAATTTCTAGTAATATATTCTTTATCAAAATTACAAGATGTTATCATTTTCTATGTCTCGTCTGTATGTAATTTAATAAGGCTCTCTAATCCTAATAAAAAAATAACTAGACTATACTTTGATACCATGTTTCCAGACCCAATCCTTAAACACCTATTATATAATAAATATTTTCATATATTCTCATCAAATATAATCTATGGATTGAGATGAATAGTTTCTTTTCAATATTTAATACATAAACACATCACCTTATATTTTGAAAAAAAAAATTATTTTACACTCTAAATAGTTTATACTACATACTATAGATCTTATATAACTACATATGATACCCTATGTAAAATAAACAAAGAAATGTGTGAGGTAGAAATCCCAGTATGGGAATAAATGTTGAAATAAAGCATAACATAAGAGTAAACAATCCTAACATGATATAATAAAGAGGATGATTATATTCATGGCAACATGACATATGTAAATGAATTTTTATGATGGTTGAATAATAGAATATATGGAAAAAATAGTAATGTAATCATAAAAATATGTCAATGGTATCCCTCAAGTCCAATAATTTAAAGATGTCAATGAAAAATAGTGGAACATATTAAGTCCCCATTATGATAAACATACTAAAAATTTACCCATAGCTTATTATATTCACCCCCAAATCCATTACAGAACCTATCAATTATATATATATATATATATATATATACCCAGTAAATTAGTTTCAAAAATAATTTTATTCCCACTCATAACATAAAGGAAAATAGTATATATTAATTCTACATGAGGAAAAAAACCATACATAAATCATAACCATGGTTAAAATCATTAGAAGGTTTTGTGTTCTATAACGTTTTCCTCAGTTCATAATCAAAATCTTGATCATAAGGATTCCAAATATTAGAAGGAATTAAAACATATTAAACTATAAATATTTAAAATGGTACATAGGTATTGAATATGGACTTAAAATTTTAATATTCCATAAAAGGTTCTTGGATATGAATGAATAAAAATGAGCCACTTGGGTGGAGTTATATGAAATAATTAAAGGGTCCGTTTAAATAAGGAAAGTGTTTATTTTCTTTTTTATGTTCCTAATTGATCTGAAACAGTTCTCTATAATGTAATGATAGTTTTTATATGTTATTATTGTTTCAAAAACATTTTATAGGGGTGATTCGTGACATGATATAGGAAATATGAAGGTTCCCTTAAATTATGTTTATATAAATGTGATAATACTAATGGGAACTAAAAACAAGTATAACCAAAAAAATGAAAAATAAATACCAATATGAATATAAATAATTGAAATATATAAATATTATATTAATTTAAATATAGAAATATTACATAAATATTGGCTGAATGAAATAGAGAACATACGTAATAGGTGGCTTTGGTGGTGCAAATTATTAAAAACCGACCACATAAGAAAAAAATTAATATTTTAAAATATTTATATTTAAAAAACCACAGAATAGAAAGGGATAATTATAATTAATTTTAAAAAATGGATAATTAAATAATCAAAGCCATGTGAGAAAATAAAAAAATAGTTTTCCAATTTAAATGGAAAACATTTGTAGGAATGTATTGTTATGGATAATGATTAGAAACTATGGTTTATGATTTTAGAAATTATTTATAAAGTTGTTTCATTTTGAAGAAGTGAAAAATAATCTTTATTAAATATTTTTAATTAAAATTTATCTATGAATATAGATATTTTCTTATACATAAATAAATAATAAGATCTATCTCAAGGATAAACATTATAACTCATGAAATAACACTAAGTTATGAAAAACCCAAATATTTTAATAACGATATCCATTATAGTCCTCAACAAGGAAGTAAATGAATGGAAGTTATGAATCTTTGTTAAAAAATAATTTATAATAATATCATTAATTTGGTTAGTATTTTCACCATAAAAAAGTGATTGATACATAAAAATAAAGCATTCCTTAATAAAGGATGATCAAGACAAAACCTCTTACCTTGTTTCAGATTCATCTTTTTTATGTGCCTAAATTCTTGAAAAAAAAATCATCATTTATTAGATACCTAATTAATAAAATTATTATTACATATTTTAGTTAATATATAACATTTTATATCATATATCACTTATTTATTATAAATTTTTTTACTCTTGTTTTCTTAAAACATTAATTTGTGTTACCATATTGTGGATGTTTTAGTAATGGATGATGAAATTTTCATAATAAGATAAATAAAAAATATAAAAATTATATAAATAATAAAAAATATTATGTTTTATATTAGTTTATATATTTTTTATGTTCTTACAGACACCCAAGACAAATTATTATAGAATTAATCATGTAGGATGTTAAACCATCCCAAACAAAAATACACTATATCATGATTGGTGAGTATGGTAAATAAAATCTATAATATCAAATTAGCATAAAAATATTGATATTAGTTTTATTTTTTATGTTTTTCAATCATATTTTATATGGTTTTTATAAATAAATAAAATCATTTTATATAATGAAAACATTATATTATAGAATCAGTAGTTCTCACTTTGCACAGTTTACATTTATTATTTCTCAAAGATGAAGAGGGAATTAAGTCATATGATAACTTGAAACTTCATAGTTATATTTATATTAATGATATAATATTTATTCATCAAAACCATTGAAAAAACAAAAAATTAGAGGGGATACAAAAAATTAATGACATCACTTTGTGGAGGTGGAAGTCCACCAAATACACATATTATGTTTTTTTTTCTTCATAGATGAAGTGGAATACATAATGGTTATTACATTTTTATAATCAAATATTTTTTTTAAAAATTATTATTATTTTATAAAATTATTAGGTATAAAAGATATTTTTAGAGTATATTTAATAAGAAATGATAATGAATATGGTAATACATACATTTGGGACTTGATTGTATCGTAGAGATCATCTTGGAAAATAAGGACCTAATAAAGATTCTAGAAGACCCAAATCATGTATTAATAAATGAAATATTGCAGCATATATTAAACTATATAGTCAAGGGATATTAAATTTTATGTGTAAAAAGGGATGGATGAATGTGATCCCCTTTAATAAGAAATGAAAATGCACTTTTGGGAATACCCATTAATCTTATATGAAATCTTTACACTATTAATTGGTTAATGAATCCAAAATTTCATAATTTTGGAGTGTGGGATGTTATTGTATATATAAATACTCTAAAAAGATATTATATATTTTTTTTATATATGATTCAATTCTTTTACAATAGGTTTTCACATATTGATATTTAGATTTTTACCATGAAAACTCATTTTTATGTATGTAAATTATATTTTATATAAAAATTGAAGGTAATTACTATTATTAAAATTTATGTTTTCAAAAAAAAATTAATATCCATTTAGATTAATTTAATGTTTTTATGATAAAAGCAACATTTGAATTAAAATATATAATATATAAAAAATATTATTTGTTTAGAAAAATTACTTTTAACCGTTATATGTTCTTAATTCTACTTATTATTGATTACCAATGGAATCATTATCATTGAAATTATATATAGGATTAAAAATCATATCAGATAAATGATATATATTAAACCAATTAAATTATTAGTTATATATATCCCAATATTCATTAGAATTTCATTAAAAATCAATTTTTCCATTATCATCGTAATTAAGAATAATCTTAATAATATTATCTTTTGTCATAATAATCAAGTTAAATTTTTTAAATAATATTTACATGTTTTAATGAAATAGGAAATAAATTTTATTGTATTTAATTTTGAAATGTAATGAATTGAAAATTTTTATATAAGTTTTTATCAATAATTTGTAGTGTAATATACTAGTTGAGTTCCAAAATTATCATACATGTGTCTTACAAATTTTAAATAGTATTTTTATAAGATTTATATTAGTTATTAAAAAATTTCTATATAAATATTTTCTTGAAAATTTATTTCATTTATTTATTATATATGTTATAGTTGTTTTTAAAAAATCATAATTTTTAATATTCACAAAAAAATATGTAATTCCACAGAAATATTAAAAATTCATAGAAATAAAATTTTTATATAAATTTATAAAAATATAAATTTATCTTATAAAAATAATTTTTTTGAAATTTTCAATTATATCGTTCAAAAAAAATATATTATAAATAGAACATTTTTTTTTGAAAAATGGATTCTTAAACATTATGTGATCTTAATATTATATCACATTTATTAAAAAATTAATTTAAATGAATATATATTTTAATGTTCATTAATATATCAAAATGTTCAATTTAACTTATTAGAAAAAAAAAGAATACATTAATTATAAAATCTATTTTTTGAAAATTTATGGTACTTATACTCTAAATACACATTGAAAATACTATTAATTAATTATTTACATTATGAAAATTCATTTTTACCACTCAACTGATAATGAAATATTTTTTTGATTTATATATATATATGATTTCATAATTGTATAATAGTAAAAATATTTATACCTAATGAGTAAGTATATATATTTATATTATTTTAATATAACATTTTTATTTTACTATGTGTTATTTTTTAACAAAAAATGACATTAGTATACCTATTGGATGTGTATCTAACAACAATATTGGTAATGGGAATATTTCCAATGATCATATTTCATTCATATATATAATCTTAAACAACATATTCTATCCACACTTCTCATTTCCATTAATTATTTTTTGGATATGAAAATATAATATCCCAATTCATGATGTAATTCATCATTTTTGCTTTTCATTGGATATTGGTGATTCTTATAAGTGAAGATGATCCATGAATTATCCTAGTGTTGATTATTTTAATATTTTTTATTTATTTCCAAATTTAATTTACCCATTTAAATGTACATACCAGTCTATGATGATTAATAATCAAGGGTTTGTAATACTTGGTATCATGTTAATTTGATGTAATTTATTTTTCTGAATAAATAAAATGTCATTGATTCTATTCCAATATTTTATGAATTATTTTAAAATCTATTTTATTTACTAGAATATATAGAGATAAAGTTTATAATTACAATCATATTTATTATAAATAAAATATTATTTGTATTAAAATGGGGAATCACATTGGTAGTGAAAACATGACTTCAACCAGTGATAGATCAGTTAGAATTAATTTTTAATAGAAGTTTTATTTCTAAAAAAATCTAAAATTTGTACTAAGTTTTTTGTGTATAATTAATGTTGATATACCTAGGATACAAGTTGTAGCTCTTAGTGATGAAGATTTATATAGGATGTCAAATATTTCATTTTTTAATAGATGGATGATTAAAAATATAGGATGTTAGTAAAACTAGATTACTATAAAGAGGTAATTATAAATGAGGTGATCTAACTAATATAAAGACCTAATATTATTCTATTTGTTTTCCATAAATATGTATGATATTGAATAATATTTTTTAAAAGCAACAAAAAACATAAACAAAATGAAGATATATATTATTTAGATGAAAATGTGACCATTAAAAGATATATAATAAATTAATGAGTGGTAATATAATCAATTAAAATAGTTCATCTATATATAAAAGTCATTATACATAAATTTACATAGTTAAATTTATTCATAAAAATCTATCTTACGATAAGTATTTTTTTATTGTGTTGTATATTTTATTAAAGAAAAATAAATATATTTTTATTATATGATTATATAAATAAAACATAATAATTACTGACTAATTCTAGATTTATTAGTGTTTTATAGATATTATAAATAATAATATATAATAATTTAAAATGATTTCTTCTTAAAAATAATTATTAGTTATATTTTTTATTTTTAGAGTAAAAATCATAAATTATAGAAATTCAATTTATTAAAATGTAAATAATTTATAGGTTCTTAATTAAAATATTATTTCATAATAAATATTTTTTTTTCCTAAAATTTATAATTTTTTTCTAAAAGGTGAATATTAAATTTATAAAAATATTTTTTTTACTATAAAAATATTTGAACAGGACCTCGAAAATTATAAATAATTTTAATTGATTAAATATCTGTTTTGAGAGTAAAATTATTTATTTTAATATTGTAATACCAATATAGAATCCCCATTTTCATTATTTAGATCGGAATAGTCATTTTATTTTTATTTAGAAAGTATTTACATGATTTTATTTTAACTATATTTTTTTTTGTAAATTTTATTAGATTAATTTTAAATAAACAAAAAAAATTATTTATTTAGAATTATAAAACAATTTCATGTAATTTAATAAATGTGATAACATTAACATAAACATATATTTTAAACTCAGAAACACTTTATTATTAATAACTATTTTCAAGTGTTACATGTTGTTTTAAAAAAATTTACATTTTGAAAAATTTGGGATTATATTTGATAAAATAATAATAAATTAATTAAAAATTTAAAATTTATTTGGTAATTTATTTTTTTAATTAAAATCTATTTCCATGATTAAATTTATTTTAAAATGGTAAAATTATATTAGAGTAGGAGTAAAAAATATTACAAATAAAAATCAATAAACCACTCAATGTTGTTTAAATATTAGTGGTTTAGAGGATTTTAATATTAATAACTACCTCCAAATAATATGTTACACTTTTTAAACCTTTTAACCATGAAGAATAACATTCTGTTGTTGAATGTTAATTGGAACTCAAAAAATTACAATTCTATTCACTTATAAAAGGGGAACACATCAATTCCTTTATGACACGTTTATTCCATAAATTTTCATCTTAAAACACTAAATTTTTTCTCCTCCAAGAACTCTCTCTCATCTTCATGACCTTATGGTCTCAATTAGGTAACATATGGAATCTATTTATATAGAAAGTTCCATGGGAAATCTTAGTTTCCTAATATGAATAATTCTTATTCATTATCCTTTCCTTCTAAATCATTCACTTGAAAAACTCTTCTAGAAAAAATATATAAGAAACTTGTAATACTAATATTTTTATTAATAAGGTTATATTAGTTTTTAAGAAATTATTTGATATGTTTCCTTCCATTAATGAAAATAAAAAAAACATATACCATGTGTATGTAAATACTACGACCTCAAAAAAATAATGTGCGTCATTTCTCATCCCCACTCTCATTACTGGTGACAAGGATGTATTTCATTAATTAATATTTGTGTATTCAAAAATTAAAATTATAAAATTAAAATTCATAACATACCTTTATTTCATCCAATTCCATATGAAATGGAATCATTAATCATGCATATATAGTGACCGATACAATTAATTTATAAATACTAGTTTTGATTTAAAAAATATTATATACATATCAATAAGTTTGACAACATAAAAATATATTCATAGTGTATTTGTAAAATATATTATATATACAGACATAACATAAATGATCTATATCATTTTCTCAACATATTCTCTACAACTATAACACTTATTTTACATTTCATATTTAAAACCTATATTAATATCATAGGAAATGAAAACATAATAAAGGGTGATGTCACATGGTCTGAAAGGGTAATCACAAGAGATATCAATCAATGATCATAAGTAACAGTATGGAATATATAAGGATGTGAGATAATGTTAAAAAATACAACGATCATCACAAATAAGTCATAGACCATTAATGATGTGTCTTGGAAAATGTTTTTTTAGTAAAATAGAATAAGAAACAATAGTATAGATTCAAAAATAATCAATAATTATATTTCAAAACATATAAAAAGAAAAATAAATATGTTTTTGGCATTTTATTATATATAAAAATTCATTTCTGTAGTCATGGGATTCTATTTAGAGAATCATAGTGAATTGGGTATACTCCACATTAAATCAGTTCCTTAGTAAAGGTTCATTACCAATATTATATTTATGGAATATGTCCCATAGTAAAAATGGTTCACTCCCTAATATATTCATGGTTATATTTTGAGTTATCCTTCTATACACAATTCATTTTAGGGATATATAATTTTTTCACCCCATCACATAATGAAAACAGTATATATATGTTCCACGGGATCATACAACATTGATCGTGTCATCAAATCCAAATCCATAGAATGGATATGAGTTTCATTCCCATTTTATAATCATAACCACAAGTCATCCCAATAAATGATAAATATTTTAACATTATACCATATCCCCCATATATAATAAGAAATGTAAATGTTTGTTTCTATAGATAATTTTTTTTCTAAAGCGACATAAGTAAATTCATTCAAAAAAATATCCTTTTTATTCGAAAACACATATTTAGAATAATAATTTCCAAAAATTAGGGAATTTTTTTAAAATTAAAATGAATACTATTTAGTAATAATTGATGAAACTATTAATAATTATTGGGGACAAAGTCGTTCATGCAATATATGTTTAAATAAAAAATTCCTTCCTTATTTTTAGTAAAAGGTTAAAAGTACCATGTTTTTTAAATTATAAGAAAGTAAATTATAATAAATTGGAAACAAAATAATATGTATTAAAAATGAAAATAATAAATATTTTTTGAATAGTAAGAATAGATATCAAGAGAGAAGATCCCTTTGGCATGACCTTCATATCCTCTAAAGTGTTATCCAAGACCCCTTGTTTGTGATCAAAGTTTCCATGCTATTTTTAACCCTAGTGAAAAAAATAGATTGACCCACTCTTCTATCTCTTAAAGATAATTTAAATATTTTATTGAGGATTGTGACCTTATAGAAATCAACCCCACTGGTGCAAAGATTACTTATTATAGAAGGCACCATAATATGGTAGTGGCTAGGATACTTGATAGGACTTTCACTAATATTTCAGTTCTTGATAAATGAAACTCTATATCTAGTATTACCTTACCCAAGATCAACTCTTATCATCACCCCATTTTGGCAAGTCTCTTAACCAAGAGTTTTAAAAATCCATCCTCATTTAAAATATACAATGGTTGGGTTGCAGACCCAGATTGTTCTAACATAATAAAATATTTTTGGGTTACCATCAGGCATCACAATGATTATTTTTCAAGAATTACTAAATTAAAGCTCCTAAAGTAGTGTCTTAAGTGTTAGAGTAGCTCTAAAACATAAAATATAAACAAGAAAATACTCTCTCTGGAGAATGAACTTATTCAAATCCAAATATCCAACACATGCTCTAATTTTTCTCATGATCCTAAAAATGAAATTAATACCTCCTTAAAGATCAACTTTCTTTTGAAACATAAAGATAACATGTGTAAGAATTTTTTTAAAACTAAATGGCTTTTGGATAGAGATATGAATATTAAGTTCTACAATTTTCTTGAGATAATTTGAAATGCCTGTAGGCCTCTATTATTCCTTAGATATGATTACATCCTTCTTGACTCTGAAGAAGCCATTTCCAATCATGTTATCTCTTATTTTCAAAATTTGTTCGATGGTACAGATGTTTTTAAAGATCGTATGGTTGATATCATATCGAATATGGTGTTTTTTGAAGACAATGAATATATTTTAAGCATACCTCTGGATTATGGAACAAAGGAAATTGGTTTTAGCCTCATCCTTGATGGTTCCTCGAGACATGATGGTTTCAAAAAAGGATTCTTCCAACACTACTAGGAAATCATTCATTTGGATTTATGAAAACCAGTCAAAACATTATTCTCTACTAGTGTTCTCATACTTCGGATAAATACTCAATTAATTATTCTTATTCCTAAAGTGTAAAATGACTTTAAGATTTACCTTTTACGATATATTGTGCTCACCAACACCATTATTAATATTATCTCAAAACTTCATGCTAACAGACTTACCCCCATCTGCAATAAAATTGTTTCATGGAACCAATTTGACTTCATCTATGGAAGGTATATTCAAGATTTCAAATGCCTTTCATTGTAATTCACTGCTATTCTAAACATGGTAACTTGGGGAGGTAGTGTGGCAATTAAACTTGATAGTAGGAAATATTTTGATACCTTAAATTGGAGTTTCATCTTAAAGGTTCTCAAAAACTTTGGGTTTATAGATTATTTCACTGGTATGGTAATATCCTTATTCAATTTGGATAAAATTGAAATTACTGGTCAATGGGGGTCCTAAAGTATTCTTCAAATGCACTAAGGTAGTTAGGAAAGGTGATCCTCTTTCCAAAATTATTTTTTCTATTTCTTAGGATTACTTAATTAAACTACTCATGCACTTTGTGGATAAAAACAAGATTAAACCTATCCAAGATTCTAGAATCTTAAATGTTATTACCCATCTTGTATATGCTCATTATTTTATTTTTTTCTTAAAAGGTGATAAAAGGAAAACCCAAAACCTCAAAAATTCCATGACTCATTATGAAGATATTTCAGGTCCAGCTATAAGTTGGAGAGAATCCTTTGTTTTCTTTGGGAATGATTTTTCCTCTAACAAAAAATGTAACATCATCAATTACTTTGGAATCAAGGAAGTATCATTCCCCTTCACTTATCTTGGTGTTCTTATATATTAGGGAAGACCTAAATCTAGTTACTTTCACAACATTTTTGATCAAAATTACCAGCCAAATTTCTTTTTGGAATGGTATATCTCTAACTATGGCTGGAAAAATTTGTCTTGCAAAATATAAATTTCTTTCCAAAATGGTTTACTCAATGATGGTTTAAAATTTTATTGATGGTCTTCTTAAGAAAAATCATCATTTACATTAAAAACACTGTTTTTAGTGGTAGTATGATAGAAAGGAAGCTTGTAACCTTTCCTTGGGTCAGTTGTTGCCAGCCCTTAGAAAATGGTGGTCTTAGAATAAAAGATACTAAGCTTTTTAATGATTCTCTCCAGGCTAGGATGACATATATGATACTTCATTTAAACTCTGATTCGACCTTATTTCTAAAAAAATATTCACTACCTAGCTCAAAAATGTTAATCTGAAGAACTTTACTTATTTCATCTAGCTGCCCATTAGGAAATCCTTCATCAACATCATGAACTACTCCAAATGGATGGTTAGTACTAAATCCTCAATGATCTTTTGGATGGAAAACTAGACTGGTGTCTCTTTAATCTCTTTGCTTCCCCAGAACACTCTTCCTTACAATACCAACTCCACTATTAGGGATATTGTTAACTCCCATGATATCACATACCCTAATCTCATTAGTCATATCATGGACAATTATCCTTTATCTAACACTAAGTAATTCCTCATTTAAATCATGATTTTAATGATTTTTTTGATACCATAAGCTTCTACAAGAATAATTTTATAAATTCTGATCGTAGTTCATGTTGTTTGAAGGCTTGTGGCAATAATTGGATTAATCCATCGAGACCTACACTTATTTAGTTTATTTCTCATAATAGGGTCCCAGTGAAGTGAGTATATAATCTTTTTGGATTCATATTTTTTCTAGATGTCATCGTTACAATCAAAATAGAGAGAATGATAATCATTTATTTCTATCTTTTGATACAGTTGTAGTTCTTTAGAATTACATTCTTGGCATTTTTTGTTGCAGATGGATATTTTTTGATACCATCAGATCTCAATCACAAAATTGTGTTAATTTTTATTCTTCTCTATAAATAAAAAATATTTTTCTGATTGCAGTTGTCGAACTCTTACATGTTATCTAATATGATATAAATAATTATTTTTATAATAATTGATAATTCAGTCTCATTGCTGGTAGGACACGTATTGTCATTACCATCTGGGATGATGCCTCACATTAGAAAGATCATTATGACAACTCTAATATTGATTTTTATATTTTTAACCATCCCGGGATTGAGGGATCTTACAGAAATCCTTGACATAGCTTTGAGGTATTCTGGAAATCTCAGCTTCCAAGATGGATCAATGTGAATGTCCTTGGTGACTCAAAAGGAAACCTGGGAACTGCAGGATATGGTGCCATATTTAGATACTATATTGGATGTTTTAATTGATGTTTCATTAGAAGAGGTGGTACGACCATGACTATGGATGATGAAATGATGGTAGTGATCCATACTGTGGTCTTTTCCAAGAAAACGAGTTACAATAATCTTTTGGTTGAAAGGGATTCAACAACTGTTGTCCAAGCTATTTGGATGGGGTGTTGCATATTGAATGGACGCTTAATTCATGTTGAATTAATTTCATTACTTCACTCATGCAAATCAACAACAATTCCCCTCAATCATTTTTTGAAGAAAACATGGTTTTTGATAGTCATTCCAACAATGGGGTTGATCAGGATATTACCTGGGTGGATGAATTACTAGTTGATTTTCTCTCATTTTACGTTAAGGATTGTAATAAGATTTTCTCTTTCAGAATCTTGTAAGCCCTTTTTTCTATATACAATAATTTTTTTTGGTATTTAGATAATTGATATTTTGAATCGAAATACGAACATGGATGAAATTAATGCCAATTTAAGGGAAGAAAAAATTATATTTTCATGAAAAATATTTTTTTGGTCCCCTGAGCATTTGATATGGGGAAGATGATGGGATAATATTAAATATATATAAATAAATAAAAGATAAAAAAATAATAATTTATTGAGTTGAATAAAAAAATTCACAATCTAATGATTAATGAACTGATAATCCTCCTAAAAATTAGATAAAAACATAAAACCCTAACTTTTTCGTTAACATTTTATTTATAACACTCATGCATGAAATATAACTAAATAAAACATTTAATACAGTGAATATTTGGATATTACTGAAACAATATAAAAATTTATATGTATTTAAAACCCATTAAATAAAAATTGTGTTTTCTATAACATATAGACTAAAGAAGTCACTTTGCAATGATAAATGGTCATTACTTTTGTAACATTCGAAAAAAGACCTTAAAATGACGTAATTTGAAATTTAAAATTATATTACATGAATTAAGAAGGATACATGGTATAAAATTTTAGATGATAATTATATACACCGCATATATAAAAATATATGCATAACATCAAACATTCCTTAATAAAGAAAAATTGAGACGAATAACCCTATGACTTTAGTAATTTATAAATAAGAATTTAATGGATTCATTGAAAAACAAAATATATCTATAAATACATATAAATAAATCATTAATTATTCATAACAACATTCATGGGATTTATATATATCAATTAAACAATTAATTGGTTCATAACATTAGAATGTGTGTCAATTACAATAAATTCGACAAAACCCAAACATTCTGTTTAACTTAATTCATAGGAGTTCTATCATTGGATATAATAAATTAATATTTCTTTAATTATTTTAAGGAACAAAATGTTTAAATATAATTTCATATGTTCTCCGGTTATAGAATTTCAACATCCATTTTCATCAATTCATTATTAATGTCCCTATTTTACGTATTAATTGCTTCATTTTTCATGAATGTTTTAGTTTATTAGTTATTTTCCATCAACCTTAATAATTTTTCCACTAAATACAAAATGTTAATAATGAAATAAATGTTAAATATGGGAATTATATACATATTTATTTTCAATTATATTATACAGGAATAGAAACTAATGACATCACTTCATGGATATGGTAATCCAAACATATACAAGAGTGATGTTTCCACTTTGTAAGGGATATAATGAAATAAAATAAAATAATAATTCACAATTAATGAATAATTATTATATAATAAATATAATTTTTTCATTATATATATATATATATATATATTTCGTCCATGTAAAGTGTAAATGACAATAAAATCATATTGTTCTGTGGAGGTGGCGGTCTAGACGTTCACCTGGGCAATTTTTTAATTTACCAACAAGATTATATACAAGAAGGAAGATAAGATAATATATTCAAAAATAAATTATTATATTATAAATATAATATATTAAATTTAATATGTCATTATATACACCCATAAAAGGTGTTGATGAAAATGAAATCGTATTGGTACGTTATGTTGGGAGTCCACAAATATGCATGAGTAATAATTTTATATCTGATTTGATGGAAAGGGGTTGGAAAATGGTAGTAAAATCATAGTAATAACATCTTAATATTTTTAAGATACAATATTGATAAATTTTTTATGAAAAATATGTTTATGTAAGGTATAAAAAGAAAAAATACTAAAAGAGTTTAGTTGTGATTTGTACCACGTCTTTGAGAGACCCCCATTGGTGTTCCCCTAAAGCATTAAAGGATAGGTATTAAAGGAATAAGATAGGATATTGGATGGATTTAATTATTATTGTATATATTTTTAGTTATTATTAGACGATCTTGTAGACTAAAATGCTAGGAATAAGGCAGGGGAGCAGTTTACTTTTATATGTGAGGGTAGTGGAAGACATGGAATTATATAAATGATTTCAACTAGATATGGTCACGTTCATTGGAATGTTGAATCAAATCTCCATTAGTTTTTATTTTTTCTAAGATAATATTAAAATATCTAAATAATAATAATAATAACATAGTTTTTATTGGAAATTATACCCTTGTGTCATTGCTTAACCCCCAATAATCCCATTTTAACCTCAATTGTGATAAATTTTCCATTATATTTACTATTCACTATGTCCAAAAAATAAATTGAACCAAATGTTATATTAATAAGGAGGATTCCAAATATAGAATTTTATTTACTATATTAAATATCATGATCTTTAAAATTTTAATTTCAAATAACCATGAAACCCACAATGAAAACACGGTTTAGATAAAAAAAAAATCATTTAACCTGAATCTTAATGTAATTACATTCTATTCATAGTAAAAACCATATAATGTAGGAAAAATATTCAAAAATATGAAATAAATATATATTTCATTTAATATATTAATAAATATATATTAATTTATTTTATTAATGTTAAATCACTTTGTTCACATTAAATTATGTTTAAATAATGTGTTTTTATTGACCAAAATATAATTAGAACAAAATATAGTATAATGGTACTTCCACTATAATTATTTTCATAATCCAAAATAAAAATTATATTTATTAAATTCTATATATATTTGGAAGCATAATATGAATTTAATATCAATATAAATTATAGTTTTTACAGAAAACATTATCTTTCAAAATTCCATAAAAAAATCATTCTAGAAAATGCCTAAAAACTACCCTAAGATAAAATTGACATGATTATTTTATAAATAATATTCCTTTACTAATATTAAAATTTTCAAATATTTTGATATTATTTATAATGTTCATTCATGTAATAATGATTTATATATTTTTTAAATAAAACATATTTTTAAAACATATAACATTTTTTTATGAAAATTTAGTACTTATTTATTTTCAATTATTCAATGAATTTTCGTCAAATTAACAATTTAGACAATTTTTTATAATGTAGTTAATACTAATAATACCGTTAAATTTATTGATTATCTTATAATAGATTACTATATCATATTTATAGACTCACAGTTTCTTGTAAAGAAATGTTATGAAAACTTATATTTTTTTAAATATAAACTTTTTATAAAATATAATGTTGGTATATTCTACCCCCCTTATTTAAATTTCCAACACATGATTTTTATCTATATAATAAGAGTTTCCATATTTTAAAATATATTTACTAAAAACCTATATTTTAAAAAATGATAATTATTCTTCCTTTGAAAGATAAAATGGGTAATATAAAGGATACATAAAATAACACATAATATGTTTCCCAAATAAAGATAAGATTATTAAGAAGTTGAAATATTTATATGTTGATGAAGTATAATTTATAATTAATGATAGATACTTAAAAATAACATACAAAAGAAAATGTTAATAACCCCAAAACAATAAATTAGTTTTTGGTGAAAAAAATAATCAAACCAGTTGTGTATTATAGTTATGTTAACTGTGAAACAAAATGATAGATGATATAAAATTGACCAAATATTTTTGTTATTTTTTTCTATGAGATAGGTATATGAATAAAAATATCCACTTGTAATAACCAATAAGTGATATATTTCTAATGAAAAACAAAATCTCTACCTTACAGAATATTAATAATTTTTACTATACTAAATAAAATCCGGAGGGTTCTATATATGTTTTCATGTTATTAGATTCAAGTGATACTAAACATGGAATTGGAAATAACAATAGTGGCCCTTCATTTCTATAAAAAAAATACTATATACTATTAGTGTAATATTCAATACACATCAAAACGATCAATATTACAACCATAATTTTTAGAGCTTTTGAAAAATAGAATCATAAAAAATCATACATAAAATACAATATCATTTCCCAAAAATTTACTTATATCTAGTAACCTTCTTAAAGATATCATTTTTAATATATTCTTCATAACCTTTAGAATGGAAATATATACATGAGTGATATATTATTCACATTAATGGTAATCATAATATATATTATTAAATAATTATATGTGATAATATTTTAATCATATGGGTATTAAAATATAATCAAAAAATTCAATAATTACACACAAACACTCAAATATATTAAACCATGAGTTACAGATATTTTTTAATACTAATCCATTGTAAATAAGAGTTAGAAATCATAAATAATTTTTCATGATATGTAAGAACATAAGTAATTAATAATTCATTAGTTTTATGAATGTAAAAAAATCCTTAGTCCAGGGTCACTGCCAATACAATCATAGTGGAATGGCTTTAATCCCTATTTCATCGTTTGCCTATGTCAATTTTCATTCACAATACAATCATATTACACAAATTCACTTACTAAACTAGGTTCACTCCAAAATCCTAACTATATGATATCATGATATATCCTTCTTTACAAAATAAATTTAAAGGATATATATTTCAATTACCACCTTCCATATAACAAAAAAATCATATTTGTCCAACATTATCATAAAATATTCCCCATATCATCAAATAATATCCTATGGAAAAGATATTACATTAATAAAAAATTAATAATTATAATCATAAAACATCTAGATAATGAATAAATATGGTAAATTTTGATTGAATCACTTGTAAATCAAATGAAATATTTAATTAGTATGTTATACATAAAAATACCTTTAAATTACCAGAAAATATTCATTGATGGAAATACTATTTTAATATAAAAACACATAATTATAATCCAATTTAAAAAAATTAAGGATATAAATTTTTTTGAAAAAAACAAAGGAAAATTATAAAATAATATTTATATAAATTTGTAATTATTATGGTGGGTAAAGGAAATTTTTTGTAAATGTTTATAAAACACATTTCGTATTTCAGAAAAAATTAAAAAGAAATTTTTTAAAAAAATATAAAAAAATCCATTAGAAAACAAGGAATAGAATTTAATGTATATTAGGAGTGACATTAAATTTTCTTTTGAGAATATTAAAAACATTATTGGAAACATTTTAAGGAAGACATGGGTTTCGAAGGAAAATTCTTAACTGAAGGAAAAAATGAGGATTTTCTTTAAAAAATATTTAATCATTATGCGTAAATTAATAGAAGAAAATTAATGGAAAAGAATAAATCACAATAGATAAAAAAAATATAAGAACATACAAATGATTTAGGATTGATAAATCATATAATATTATCATTATATGATTTTGAAAAAAAAATCTATGTAAAAAAGGGATTGTAACATATAAACTATATAGATTTGGAAACATTTGATTCTTAATCCCCATGAATGAAAATATAACACATAATTTTAATAACATGAATATAATTATATTCGTGACACAACATATCAATGAGGCAGTAGATACACCTCACTAAAAAATATAATTATTCACCAAAATATATTTCATAAAAAGACAATTTCAGATGGTAAACCCTTGCCACATAGGAATCATTATAATAAAAAACCTTCATATGAAATAATTTTAATTCAAAATATTTTGAACCTTAATTAAGAAGGATCCATGGTATATAATATTAAATAATATAAATATACACCTCATAAACAAATATGTGAATAACCTAAAACATGTCTCAATGGAAAAAAATTGAGACAATGAACCATTATTGTCACGATCCATCTAAGTGGGGCCCGTGCAGCGACTCCCCAGTCCCTCCATAAATAGACCAGGTGCTGGGGACGAGCACCGAGTAGGCATATCACTAACATGGGAGGTATTGGATAAGTACCTATCCACACACACACATCCCCAAGACCAAAAATATTGATATGTAAAAGAACCAATACGGAACAAAATGCATGCATACTACTAAAAACAACCAATAGAGTGTAGTGGAAAGTAATGTACTGAATATAAAATAGTTCGGAATAAAAGCCCACCAAAAACAATATTCTGAAAACTATGAAGTCCAACCTGTAAGCACAAATTTTTACTAGGACTGTTACTCATAGTCGTATGAAGACATAGGCCTGTAGGGAACTCAGAAAGCTCGGTCTGGTCCTGGTCTGCCCTGGACTCTGTCTAATGGTTTCTCATCCTCAAAAGACATGACATGTGTGGGAATATCACGTGTAGGGGTGTGCATTACAATACTCTATAGTGGACCCCAATAATAAGAAATCAATACACAAGGGAAAATAACTATTAGCTCTACATAGTATATGTATACTGAATATATAATAAGCGAAACACAATCCAGATATGATAAAAACCCAAACCTATAGTCTCGAGACAATTCACAAAACCACATACACCTTCTAGGGATTCAACACAAAGATTCCACGTTGCACTCATCCGAGAGAACTCACTCCATGAGTCTAAAATCTCTTATGTCATCTGTCCAAGAAGTATTATTCTTCGAGAAAATCCATGAGAGATTTATACACTAATTCTAGGATAACACACTATTGAGTGGGAAAATATTACCATACACAGATGAGGATCACTACCAGGGCGTTAGAGGATACTTCAACTCATCTGGATTCACCTGATAAGTAGACAATCAACATCTTTTGGGATTATCCACATTGATACCTGACTCTACCTAGGGTTAATAATAGATAGAGGATCTCACTTTGGGCCTCACGGAGGGATACCTGACTCTATCTCAGAATGTCCTGGTGAAGTGATCATACTTCTCTATATGGAAATGGTACCTGACCATCAGGGGAATAGGAAAAAAGGGAACTAACCTATGTGAATCTTGTCCAAGGAATGGTGGACAAGATAACCAAGACATGTTCTAAAATATACAGGTCTTGTAGAATGGGCCACATGCTGTATCTTTTAACTCCAGGTACTATCCATGTCAAATGATTTGGGTCTTAAGGAACAATTCGTGGGAAAGTTAATTATAAGGCATGTAAGACAAACCACATTCCGTTTCTGGATAACAGGGGTTCCCTTCGTGTATCCTGTGTGCTCGTATATGGCTTCAACCCGTATGGATCGTCCTGTGTAACCGATAAACAGGGTAACTCGCTTAATCAGCCTGGTCGAGCCATGTTGTGGACTACACGACCGTGAACTCCACCATGTGTCTCTGTATCCCCGGGATACATGATATGTTCCATGTAGTTGCCTCTTCTATTCTACCTAGGGTCTGCACGACTTGTTTCGTAGCCATGTTTTCTATCTCGTGTCTATGTACTTCCCAAAATACTCTCTGAGATTTGGGGAAGGACTCATACGTCGTGTGACATGGGTCACAGGCTGTGTGATAGCTGTATGTCACCTGAAACCTTATCTTCCACCACCAGTACCACACAACATATTCTTTAGAATACACTTCATGTGTTCTAGATAATTCTATAAACAGTACTCTTCATAGGACGACCCCCGTAGATTCTTCGTTATTCGATCTGGCCGTCCGATCACCCTAAAAATAAATGGTTTATGTCTCCCCAACATCCCGAAGTCATCTCAGATTTTTTGAAGCCTATAATCATCCTTGAAAATGTGTATCAATTCACTCATGTGAAGAATGATCGATGATCATTCTCTCAAAATCTGAGTCGATTTGTCTTCTGTTTTTGTCGTAGAACATCTTCTAGGTCATCACGATGTTGTATCTCCAATTTGGGATCTTTTCATTGCAAAACAGATGTGCAATGATCCATTGTTCATCACTCCATGAAGAACCTGAGAAATGCAGGGTGGATGATCAATAAATTTAAAATAAATTTGAGGAATGAACCTCCAACATCATTATGTATATCTTTGATCATCTCCCTTTAGTATGATCAAATGGAGAAAAATTAAAACAATAGAATATTATAGCATGGATTAATTCCCTAAATCAAAATCCCAATGAAAAAGAAAATTAAAAACTCTCCCACAATAATGTATGATTCGAAGATCATCATATTCGTGGGTTTATATTTGTTCATCATTTAATCCTAGAATGAGTAAAAGATGATTCCAAATTAGAACCCATACCTCCAATACATTTAAGAAGGATCGTCGTGTCGCGTTCTTTGGAGAGGTTCGTCGAATTTGAGATTCATTGATGGATCGTGTAATCATCGTCCGCCAATGGGTTCTTCTACAAAGATCCAATGGAAATCCACAATTCATAGGGTTATGTAGATAATTCTATGAACATTCCATAAGCAGGTATTAACAGGGGCGGATTGGGTCACTGCATTTAAGGAAACATTTAAAATAACATAAAATATTAATTTATTTTATTTTCTTTAAAATGTCAAAAAACTAACTTTTACATCTGGCCTACGACGTTCAATGTTTGGACCCGCCCAAGGTAAATTCAATACTCAAAACGTAATAGTTGCCTCATATATCTGATATATGAACCCTTTAAATGTTATTCCACTTTTTTAAGAAAATGGCATGCATGCTCTGTTTAAAAGTTTAATTTATTTCAAAAATTTAATCCTGGCACTTTGGGCATCAGAATAGCATGCTGTCAAAAAGTATGGACTCTAAATAAATCTCTATAAAATTAAATAATATTAAAAAAATAATTTGAGACATTTAATTCTCCCCAACTTAGGGCATTATGTCCCTGAAAAGCCAAAACAAGCAAACTCAAAACGATGTGGGTACTGGGCATGGATCTGAGCCTCCCGCTCCCACGTTCTCTCATTAAGATTCCCATATTACCACCAGATTTGCACGAAGGGAATCGATCACCCATGAAGGATCCTCTACGGCTGATCCTCAATCTCCCATGGGTACACAACAAAGGTTTCTACATCCTCGATTTCCAACTTGCACTAGTTGATGACATGTGATAGTTCTTGCATATACCTCCTAAGCTGTGACACGTGGAAGACATCAAGTACCCGGTGGAACTCCAGTGGTAGAGCATTGAGGTATGCCACCTCTCCATCTCTAAATAGTATCTGGAAAGCTCAGATAAACCTTGGAGATAGCTTACCGCCCATTCAAATTTCTTTAACCCTCATCGAGGTGAGACCTAAAAGAAGATGTGGTCTCCCTCCTCGAACTCCATAGCTCTTTGTCGCCCATCAACATAAGACATCTACCTTCTTTTTGTAGTCGTCATCTGCTCTTGGATGATCTGCACCTTTTTGGTTATAGCTCGCACCAACTCCAGACCCATGATTATGGACTCTCTGGGGTCCATCTAGAAAAGTAGTGACAGACAACGTCTCCAATATAATTCCTCGAACAGTTTCATGCCAAGGGTTGAGTGGTAGCTATTATAGTATGCAAGGTCAACCAGTGGTAGGAAGTCCTCCCAACAAAAACCAAATTCCAAGATAGAATTCCATAATATATTCTCGAGAAACTGAATGGTTCTCTTTATCTGTCCATCATTCTAGGGATAGAACACCATGCCCAAGAGTAGCTGAGTCCCAACATCCTCCTGTAATCCCTTCCATAACTGGGATGTAAAGTAGGCATCCCGATATGATAATATTACCAAAGGGAACCCATGAATTAGAACTATCTCTTGCACATAGAGGCATCCCAAGCTCTCTACAGAACTCTTCTCCATGATAGCTAGGAATTGGGCCGACTTGGTGTGTCAGTCAATGATCCCCCATATTAAATCTTTCGCCTTGGATTTCAATGGTAATCCCATCATGATGTCCATCAATATTCCATCCCACATCCACTCTAAAACTTCTAGGGGTGAGATAATATGTAGTACCCTCATTTTGAGGTATGTGGCCTTTGTTTATGCATTTTTTTGTGTTTAAAGTGCATGGGATATGTTCGAAAGAGGTTGGTAGAGTTTGGAATGGTTTTGGATGAGTTTGGAGGCTTTTAAATGGGTTCACGGTTTGAGCACGGTTAAGGGAAACCTTGCGGATGCTCTAAGAAACCGTGTAGGGGGAGATAGTAGGCTTCTCACAGCCTGCGCAGGGTTTTCCAAACTGTGTGTGGCAACCGTGCGGACCATTTCTCTCTAGGATGTAGTGTGTGCACGGTTAGCGCATGGTTTGCCATACCATGTGGGCTAAACCTGTGGCCACATAAAGTTGGTGTTTTAATGTCTGGTCTCCCTCAGGATTGACCTAAAATAATCCAATCTTACACCCACTCGAGCCTCACTCAAGGTTTCGGGCTCTCAGGGGTTGGAGGGGCTCTCACACTCGGTTTGGAAGGATTTTGAAGAGGTTTCTTGGAAGTTTGAAGGTGGTTTCTCCTCAGTAAGTCTCTCGTCATGGTTTCCTTGTGTTTTCCTCGAGATCTATATCCCTCTCATTCTTGGTTTTATGGATCTACATTTTTTGTGTAGATCTAGGGTTGTGGTTGCCTTGGATTTTAATATTAAATCTTGTGGATGTTAAAGAAAGTGATCTAGAGAGGATTTTGTGGTCCGTTCACCATATTTGAGGTGCAGTTGTTTCTGAGTGAATTTCATAGGAACCCTAAAGGTAGGTGGCTTCTCTCTCGACTCCACTTGGATAGAACAATTGTTTATTTGTTACAATTAATTGTTGTGCTGAAAATTAATTGTGATTTTTTATGAGAAATTGGTTTGAAATCCATTTAGAGATTTTTGTTAAAAAGGGGGTTTCATGGTGAAATGCTATTGTTGTGGATTTTAAAATATATATTTTAAAATGGGTTGTTGAGATTGATTTGGGAAAATGGTGGATGAAAAATGTTTTTCAATAAAGATGTTGTTTTTATTGAAATGTTGTTCGGCATGGAAAATGGTTTTCAATAAATGGATGATTTATTGAAGTGGATTGGTATGCAATGGAATTGGTTGATCTCATGTTGTTGTGACATTGGTCGGTTGTATTCTTGGTTGTGATTGGTTGAAATATTGTGTGGACGTGGCTGGGAAGTGTCACTATAAAGGGTGATGGATAGTGTTCGGAAGAACCACCATGTGGGTAGTGGTCCGGAAGTACCGCTAGTTGTGAATGGGAGAACAGGTTGGCAGATGTCCTAATGTCTAGGTTGTTTTGGTGTGTATGGGTGAACGGGTTGGGCGGAAGTCCCACCAATTGGTTGTTTGTTGTGCATTGCTTTGCATGTTGCAAATTTTTGTGCTAATGTGTGAATGATGAAATGTCTTGTGGCATGGTTGTTTGGATTTCCCTTGGGTTCTTGGTTTGGGTATGATGGCTAGGTAAGGGTGTGTTTGGCTTATGGAAATGTTTTTACTTGTGACTATTTTATATAAATTGTTTTATATAAATTTGATAATGGTTTTATCTTAGTGGTGTGTGTAAGGAAGTCATTCTGGGAAATCCTAATGAGTTTTAGTACTCACACCCTGCTTTTTCAATTTTCCGTCTTTGCAGATATTGTGTTCCATGATGTGGAAAAAGGTAAGGCATCTCCCTCCTTTAGTGGTGCATTGTGATGTCTTGGTGGAGCTTCGAGCTTGGAGCATGCTGTGGAGCTGTGGTGCTGTCATGGTTTGTAGTGTTTATTGATTGGTTTCTGCTTGTACTCTGATGTGGTGTAGAAATGTCTGATTGAGTTGGTTTTGGGATGTATTGTGGTGCAACATGGTTGTCTTTTGGGAATGCATGTTTTTCTATTTTATTGACATGCATCATATAGTTGTGGTTAGTGGATTTTTTGGTTTGTTTTGTCTTAAACAGAAAATCATTTCCCAAATTTTTCGTGGACACATTGACATTTATTTCTAGCCTTTGGAACAATGGGAACATCGCTTAAGGCTATGTAACCAACACCGCCACATCAAGACAATGAGGTAGGGGTGGGGTGTTCCAAGTGGTATCAGTTTGTTTGGTCATTAGATTTCAAGTGAGAGTAGTTGTTCTGTCACTTCGGCACCTTGGTTTTGGATTTGACATTCATTGTGGTATATTCCTTGAGTTTGGATCGTAGCAAGGTGTAGGAATGTCAGAACCTGGAATGTATAGCATAAAAGGACGTAGCTAACCCTTTTATGTTGAAATTCATGTTACCATGGAGTTGGGTACATAAGTGTTTTGGATACACTTAAAGGCATTGGAAATCTCATTGTCGTGGGTGTAGCCAATGAGATGTGCATGGAAGATAAGGTAGAAATGACTTCCCTTTGGATGCATATTTCATTATGGTACAATGATTTATGGGCTGAATTGAGAAACGGTTTTGTAAATGTGTGAAATTGTAATTTGAATAAATATGGTATTTTTAAAATGGTTTGGTTTTCAAAAAATGGTGAAACATTGAAATGTGTAAAATGTGAACATGTGGAAAGCCTTTTGAGATAGTGTTGTGTAATGTGATTTAAAATGGGATTTCATGATGTCTACGGAAGTGAGGCTCATGGTTTTTTGTTTTCTGTTTATGAAAATGGAATCGGGTAGGCGTCGTAGAGACCAATCGGAGGAGGCTACTAAGAATGTGGTAGCTCCTGAGCCTGAGGTGAACCAACAGCTAGTGTAATGCATTGAGAAAGCTTTCCAAGCTGTGGAAAGTGGAAAGAAAATGGATGACCCAAGGCATGTGGATCATGCGTTTCCATTTCAGAAGCAGAATCCTCCCATCATCAGAAGTGATTCAGAGCTGTAGAGGGCAGAAGCATGGTTGAATAGAATGAAAAATATCTTTGAGTTCTTGGGAACACCTGTAGTGCTGAATGTGAAGTTGGCCATGTATATGTTGGCATACCATGCCCTTCAGTGGTGGGAGTTGGTAGTCCAAGTGGGGATAAACCAGGGTGTGACATTGGAAGGAATTGAGTAATTTAGTAGTAAACAATTCTACCCACATACATTTAGAATTCAGTGCACGACTCATTTTGTAAGTTTGAAGCAAGAGCTTATGTCAGTGACAGGGTATGCAGCTATGTTTATGAACACAGTGAGGTTTTCACCCAAGGTGGCGGGTAGCACATCGTTGAAGGCAAGGATCATTTAAGTGGTTCTAAGGCAACAAATCCGTTCAATGATAGTAGTACTGTGTATAGATGATTACACATTGATGGTGAATAGTGCCTCAGTGGCCGAGCGGGATCTATTGGGCACTCTAGGTAAAGGAAGCATGGTGGTACCCATGGGGAATAGTGGGAACTTTAACACTTGATTCAATCGGAGGAGAGATACTTATTCCCAGAGCGGGAGTATGACATATATTTTGATGGTTCGATCGGTGAATCTTTCTCCGAATCCTAGAGAATGTCGGGATGATTTTAGTGTGGTTCGACGAGCCACATCAAGCTGGACTGCATGGCACAACCTCTAGCATGTTATAATTGCAATATAATGGGGCATCTTCAGCGTTATTGTTAGAATCCTCCCAGGTTGGGTGCGCGTGATACATCTCTGGGATCGTAGACGAAGTATGCTTCGAAGTGACTGGGGCAGCATCATACCCCTCTCCAGTAGAGTAAAGTGGGACATAGTGATTCATTGAATACCACGACGCCTCAACAAAGCAATAAAGAGCAGCGTGTGGAAAAAGGGAATTGTTCAGAACTGAGCAGGTTGTGGTGGATGATCAGTCGGGACTATCCACAGTGCGTGTTAATATTCTTTTAAATTCTACCTTGATACAAGTGTTTTTTGATACGGGTGCTTCACAATCTTTTATTGCTGCACATGTAGCTGATTTGTGGGGTTTAAATGAAGAAATTATGCTATCGGTTTTGAAACATCAAACTCTTTTGTGTTGAAGATAGTGTCAAGCCTTCTTTTGTAGAGCATGATGTATCATTGTGGGTGAGGTTGTGCTAATGTGGAATTTCTCAATGATTGAGATGGATGGGTATGATGTAATCCTGGGAATGGATTGGCTGGTGGAATTTAATGCCCACATTTATAGTAATGCACATACAGTGGAATTCACAACACACGATGGCATTAGACATCTCTTTAGATGAGAGAGGCATTAAAGGCAGGGTGAAACAGGTTTTTTTGCACGAGGAGTGGGTACGTTATCGTATCAGTTGGTGGTATTGTTGTTCTAATTGGTAAAGGGTGTTGAGAAGAGCGTTCTTCCGGTAGTGGTAGATTAGTTCATGTATTTTTTCCTGGAATAATTATCTAGGTTACCTCCCATAAGATAATTGGAGTTCATGATTGATCTCCTTCTAAGGACTAGTCCCATCTCACTTCCATCTAATCCAATGGAAGTAGCAGAATTGTGGGAATTGAAAGTCCATTTCGAAGTGTTAGAAAACAAATTTCTTATCCGGCAAAGCATGTCCCCGTGGTCAGTTCCGATGTTGTTTGTGAAAAAGGCATATGGAACGTTGAAGCTCTGTGTTGATTATCGTAGAATTATCCAAGTTGCGAGAAAGAATAGATATCCACTTTCACGAATTAATGATTTGTTCAACTAGTTGAGGGGAGTCCAGTGGTTCTAAAAGATCGACCTGAGGTTGGGATATCATCAATTGTGGGTTAGGAAGGATGATATTCCAAAAATAACATTCAGAAGTACATATGGACATTATGAATATGGGGTTATGCCATTTGGTCTTACGAATGCACCAGCGGTGTTCATGGCATTGATGAATCGTGTATTTCAGAGACATCTGGATTCATTTGTGTGGTGCTGTTAGATGATATTCTGGTGTATTCACAAACAAATGCGGACCATGAGAGGCACTTGGAGACAGTGCAAGGGATCTTGAGGGATCATCTTTTGTATGTCAAATTATGATGCATCAAGATTAGGGTTGGGGTGCATTCTCATAGAAGGAAATCACGTAGCTGTGTATGGATCATGGAAGATGAGAGTGCAAGAGAAGAACCACGCAAATCAGTATTTGGAATTGGCAACAGTGGTCCATGCCTTGAAAGTGTGGCGTCATTATCTCTTCAGTGAGAAATTAACGGTATATACAGATCATAAGAGTTTGATGCATATTTTCTCACAAAGGGATTAGAACATGAGGCAAAGGAGATGGATGTAATATCTCCAGAAGTTTGATTTTGACTAAATATACACACTAGGTAAGGGATATTTAGTGGCAGATGAATTAAGTAGAAAATCATATATTAAGTGGTAAAACAAGCATCAGAACCGTGGCAGTTGATGTAAGTTATAGCTGACATGCATTTATAATGTGAGGACTAGGGTGATAGAGTGGTCTTCATTCTTGTTTTTTTGATTCTTGACTTAGTTGGCCTGGTCAGAGAGGCATTGATATCTAATTCTAAGTGTGTGACCTTGGGGTCGAGACTCAATGGTGGGGATACCATTGAGGTTTGGAAACTGAATGGAGATTCAGTTTTGTGTTTTCAGAATCATATGGTTGTACTAGTTTCTTGTCAGAAGGATGTTTTCAGGGTGTATAGTCATTCCAGGTGGGTTTTTAATCATGGAATTAAGAAAATGTATAAAGTGTTGAAAGCATAGTTCTAGTGGGCTGGTATGAATAGACGATTGGCTAACTTTGTTTTGAGATGCTTGACTTGTCAACAGGTCAAGGAAGAACATCAGAGGCCATCGGGAATGTTGCATTCTTTACCAATCCTTGTTTGGAAGTGAGAGAAAATAGCAATGGATTTTGTCATAGGTCTCCCATGAATGGTCAGAAATCACAATGTCATTTGGGTGATAGTGGATCAACTAACAAAGTTGTCCCATTTCATTCCGATTTGTGAATCTGATACGGTGGAGGATCTGTCCAAAATCTATATCTGGCAGTGGTAAAAAGGCATGGTGTTCCAGTTTCAATCGTATGTGATAGATATCCGAGGATTACATCTCGTTTTTGGAAATCATTGTAGCAAGACCTTGGGACATATTTTACTATGAGTTGGGTGTATCAGCCTCAGATGGATGGTCAATCTAAGAGGACGATACAAACTATGCAGGATATGTTGCGGGCTTGTGTTATGGATTTTGGGGGGTCATGGGAGGAGCACTTGTCGTTGGTTGAGTTTTTGTACAATAAAAGTTATTAGGCATCCAAAAATATATGGATTCGTTTGAAGTGTTGTACGAAAGATTGTGTCATTCTCCACTATGTTGGGTGGAAATAGGTGTGTCCTCGATGGTTAGACTAAGCTTTGTACAGGAGACTACGAAGAAGATCAAGTTGATCAGGAAGAGAATGGAGATGGCTTAGAGTCATCAGAAATCATATGTGGATCATCATCGACGTCCATTGACGTTCAAGGCGTGTGATCATGTTTTCTTGAACATCTCTCCTTGGTTACGACATTGTCGGTTTGGGAAGTAGGGAAAGTTATCTCTGAGGTATATTGGACCTCTTAAGATTCTTGAGCGGGTTGGTGAGGTGGATTATCATTTGTATTTTCCACATAGGTTCAGTGTGGTGCACAATGTTTTTCATGTGTCGCAGTTGAAAAATTGTTAGCAGTATTGTGACCATGTGATTCGATGGAATCAAGTTGAGCTAGAACCAGATGCTTTATTGGTGCATGTGCTAGGGTGGATATTGGATAGGCAAGAGAAAGTATTTCATGGTAAAAGCATCGGATTAGTTCATGTTTTGTGGAAACATGGTCAGATTCAAGAGGAGACTTGGGAGTGGGATAAAGAGATGATCGAGTAGTGGCCTGAGCTCTTTCGGCAAAGGGCGGGTTCACTACATTCCGAGGATGGAACGTCAAATGGTGGGGAGAATTTAGTACCCCCGGTTAGATGTATACAAAAGTTTTGTGGATTATTATGTGTTTAATGTGCATGTGATGAGTTCGGAAGATTTTGGTAGAGTTTGTAATGGTTTTGGATGAGTTTGGACGCTTTTAAATGGGTGCACAGTTACATCACAGTTAAGGGAAACTGTGCGGATGCTCAAGGAAACTGTGCAGGGGGAGACAATAGGCTTCACATGGGCTGCGAAAGGTTTTCCAAACCGTGTGAGGCAACCATGCAGATCCTTGCTCCCTAGGCAGTAGCATTCACATGTCCTACGCTCTCATAGTGACCGTAGTGGCATCTGAGAGCCATATTCACTATATCCTTTTCCTGTACTTGTAACTGGAGGTAACCTGATTGAAGTTCAACCTTCTAGAACATGTCTTCCCCTCTTAACGTATCAAAGAGGTCATCATTCCATGGTAGTGGATACATGTTCTTAACCATCACTTGTTTATGGTATCTGTAATACACCCACAACCTCAAACAACTATCTTCCTTCTTGGAAAAAAATGGGGTCGCCTCGGGTGAAATGCTGGTTCTTACAAAACCCTTGCTCTGCAAATCCTCTAACATCACCATCATCTCATGAAGCTCTATGGGAGGAATCTGATATGGTGGTGAGTTAATCAGTTTCTTCCTAGGGATTATGTTGATGTAGATGTTAATCTCCCGGTGGAGAGGAAATCCAGTAACATCTTCAGGAAAGACGTCCTCGTACTCCGCCAATACTGTAGGGAACTGGAGGCTCCAAACATCTACTATTCTGAGGGTAAAAAAAGAAAACTCATGAGTGATTAGCTTCACCTTGCTATGCCTGAGCCCATTCGGTGATGCATGGTTCTTCTTTGCCCCAATAATGGAAAACCTCATCCCATCGATGTAGAGACACCACAGTCTTCACCTAATGTATTCAATCTTGGACTTGACCAAAGATAACCAATCCATGCTGAGAATAACGTCATAAGGCATCAACACTACAATAAAAATGTTAAAACTAAAACTCTCACCTTTAAGGGTAAGATCACACTTTTGAATAAGGTGTGTAGTCATCGAGTCTCCTCCCGTAGGTGTCTCCAAGAGAAAGGGTCAACTTAATGTCTCTACCGGAATATCAATGTCTTGCACAGGACATGCGGCAAGGAAGGAATGATTACCACCTTTGTTTATATGTACGAAAGATAAGGAAGAGAAGACACAGATCACACCTCAGATCATCCTTGGATTCCATGGGTCGTACACCTCGACCACATGTAGTTGTGCCCGCTCATATCCCCCAGCACCATGAGAATGGTTCAGGCCTCTTGGTGGGGGAGATGGAAGTAGATCAAAGAGTCTGCCACCTCCTACAGCCCTCCCTACTCCTCTTCCACATCCGCTGCTTGGAAGGCCTCTCATCTCCACTCTCTACCTCTACCTTGGTGGTCCATCCACCACCTCCCTATAAGCTGCTCGACGAGTTGGACAATATCTAGAAAGATGTCCCCTACCAATAAATGAGTAGCATAGCCACTCCGTAGGCTCACTGGATGTAGCCTAAGATCTCGAGACAGTTGATCCCCTATCATGGGTCCTCCGATGACATCTCCCATGTCATGATCCCTACGTCTAACGTTAGCTCACTGCTACAAAGGTCTCTGCACATGTTTTCATGCTGCTGACTATTGTTGGTTGTCTCGACGTTGCCAAGAAGATCTCAATCACCATGGCCCACTTGATCACTCCATCATAAGTTGAAATTAATTGAGGCATGACATTAGATCAGATGTTTCATCTCAAACCATCCTTGTAGGTATGATCTCTAAAGTACTAATCCCTAAAAATATCAATCAAGTACATAGCGACATAGGTGAACTCTGACGAATAGTCAACCACTGGTAGTTTGCCCCTCTAGAGCCGAAGAAGTACCTAGATACACACATCTCTCAGTGTTACCAGAGAGAAACCCTCCCTAAAGAGATTCTCAAACTCTATCCATGATTGAGTCTCCTCATCATGAGTCTATGTGATCATACTCCACCACTGTCATGTCGTACCCTGAAGAAGGATCACCATCTGGTCCGCTGGTGTCCTCACTAGATAGAAAACTATTGTCACCACCTCAATCCAGTCCTAAACCACCTGAGGGTTGGGCTCTCCTTTAAAACTGAGTGGTCTCTGTCTCTGGATCTCATGGAGAATTCTCAACCTTCCCACCTCACGTATCGGTTCTACAAGTACCACAAGCTGCTCCACTGGTGGGGGAATAGAAGGAGCACCACCTAGAGGTAACTCTTATGGAACTAGTTCCCGTATCATAGCCTCATCAGTTAGGGGGTCATCTTTGTGATCTCACAGCTGAATCCTAGAAGTTATGCATCCTGGAGGCATCCTATAAGGAAACAAGATGTACCATGTTAAATGAGTATATCTGGATAGTGGTCACAAATGACATGGAAAACAAAATCCATTCTTATATGTTTCTTGTACCATTTTTTTACTTCCTCGCAACCGGTTATTCCAGGTATAGAGTCGAAATATGGTTATGAGAGTCCTTGTGTATATATAAGTTGGCCTCCCACACCCACAATGGAGTCATTAGACTGAAATCTGAGCTCAAAAAAATAGCATTGTTTCCCCAAACCAATCTCATAGACCCTTTGTCCAAAGGTAGAACCAATTATCCCTTGATACCACTCTGTCACAACACATCCCTAGGGGGACAGTGCTGCGAATCCCCAAGCCTGCCTCTAATAAGCCTAGGGCTGGTTTCTAGCACCGAGTAGGCATATCTCTATCATGGGAGGCATTACCTAGGTACCTGTACACATGCACAAATCCCCAATCCCAAAAATGGTGAAATGTAAAAAAATCACTAATGAACCAAAAGGATATATACAACTAAACCTAACCAATAGAGTACAAATGAAATTAAAGTACAGAATGTAAACTGGTCTGGAATACAATCCCACTAAAAACAACAGTCTAAAAACTACAATGTCTAACCTGTATGCACAAAGAGGTACTGGTAAAGCTGCTCGTAGCCATAGGAACACCTAGGGATATAGGGAACTCAGAAATCTTTTCCTGATCTTAGTCTACCCTAGACTCTGTCAAAAGGTCACTTCTCTGCACTAAACACAACATGTTCAGGAAAGCCCGTGTAGAGGTGAGTATAACAATACTTAGTAGGGGACCTCAAAAACCACAAAACCATACACAAGGGAAAGGCACAATCATCTCTACACAATATATGTCAACTGAACTTATAATAGGAGAAAAAAATCCATATATACTCAAAACCTAGACCCATAGTCTAGAGTCATGTCACAGTACCACATACCCCTCTATGCATTCCAATCGAATATTCTACGAAGCGCTCATCCAGGTGACCTCACACCATGTGTCTGATATCTTTGGTGTCATTCGTCTGAGAAGTATTGTTCATCAGGAAAACCCATGAGAGATAGATACATTCATTCTGTGAGAACACAGTCCTGAGTGGGGAAATATCACGATATATAGATGAGGATCACTGCCAGGGCCTTGGTGGATACCACAACTCATCCATATTCTCCTTCTATGCAAAGGATCGGTGTCCTATGGGATAATTCACATCAATAACTTACTCTATATAGTTAAAAGAATATATAAATGATCTCGCTCTGGGACTCTTGGAGGGATACCTAACTCTATCTCAGAAATTCCTACTAAAGGGATCATACTCTTATGGAGTAAATAATACCCGACCCTCAGGGAAACATGAAAAAAGAGAACTAACCCATGCAAAACTTTTCCAAGATACTATGGGAAAGAGAACTAAGCCGTGTTCCAAAATATCCACAGCATGTAGAAAGGGTCACACAAAGTGTCTCGTGACTCTGGGTACTACCCTTGTGAAATTCCTCTAGTTAGAAGGAACATTTCATGTCAAAAGTAATGTACATGGTGTGTAGGATGGACCACACATTATGTACGAATAACTTGGGTTCCCTCCATGTATGGGGCTATGTAACTGAACATAGGTTCAACCGGTGTGCACAATCTGGTGTAACTGATACATAGGGTAACTGATGTAATCATATTGGTCTATCCATGTGGTGGTGTACATGGCCGTTTACTCCACCTTGTGTCTGTGTATCCTCTAGATACACACCGAGTTCCACATATCCCCCTCTCCCATGTCGTGTTGGGTCTGCACCCCATGTTTTGTAGCTGTGTAGTCCTTCCCGTGTCTGTGTTCTTCCTAGAATACACTATGAACATCTGGGATGGTCCCCCATGCCGTGTGAAATGGGTCACATGCCACGTGACACATGTCTATCACCCAAAATCCAAGACTCCACCACTAGTACCACACGACATCTTCTTCGGTTTATATGTTGTGTGTCTTTGAAAATTCCAAAAACACATTTCTTGATTATATTTCCTCCCATGATGCCCTATTCTTCAATTCGTCCATCTGATTACCATGAATCTCAATTTTTTAGGTCTCCCTGGCATCTTGAAGTCGTCTCTATTGTTTTCAGGCCCTCAATCGGCCCTAAAAACGCATATTGTTCCTCCCACACGAAAAACACTCAAAGAAGATTCTCTCGAAATCCAAGTCGATTCTTAATCTTCCATCATTGTCACACCTACAAAAGGTTGTGTCGAAGTTAGATCTCCAATTTGGGATTGTCGAAATGTGAAATGGAAAATTAATAACCCTCCTTCAAGATCATATTATCTGCAGATCAACTTATTCTTGGGTAAATCCACATTCTTCGTTTAATCCATGAATGGAGAAAAGATGAATCCAAATTAGAACCCTTACCTCTATTCGGTTGAAGAATGATCATTGAGTCAGGTTTGTTGGGTAGGATCATTGATCCCAAGATCCGTCTATCGATCGTGTTGTTATAGTCCGCCAACGGGTTCTCCCCCAAAGCACCAATGGAAATCCTCAATTCATAGGGTTATGTGGCTAACCCAATGACGATTCCATAAAAAGGTATTAATATTGGATGATTAGGTTGCAACCTTTAAGGAAACATTTAATAAAATATGTTAATATTTTATTTCTATTAAAACGTCCAAAAACTATCTTTTCCAGCTAACCCATGCCGATCGATGTTACGACCCGCCTAAGGTAAAGTCACTGCTCTGAACGCAATAGTGTCCTCAAAATTTTTGATCTGGGCAGTCATTTAATAGTTATTAAAATATTTCAGGAAAACCACTCATACTCACAGTTTAAAAGTTTAATTTACTTCAATCATTTATTCTAGGCACTCCAAGACTCCGAATCGCATGTGATCAAATATCTAGTCTTGAAACGACTACATATAATATTTAAAATTAATACACAAGAATCCGAGAAAATAAAATTATGAGATTATTAATTTATAAATATATAGAAAAATAATATATATATATATATATCATATATTATCCTATTATATCATTTCAGTACCTTTTTATTAGCAATTCTTTATTAATGTAAACCTTTTATGTATAAATTGAAACATTTTTCAAGTAAGTTTATGTTTTTCAATTATGGTTATTGAAATTTGATAATGGTTCATCAATGTAACAAAAATTCAATCATGATATAATTAGCAGATATAATCATTATGTAAATATTTATATCCATTCATAGTAATTGTCCTTAAAAAATTAATTACATCACTTTCTGGAGATGACTATCAATATGCACACAAGATTGATTTTTCCACATTTTTATGTGTAGAATGAAAGAAAGTAAAATGATAAATAAAATTTATACTATCATTATTAAATAATTAATATAATATATTTTCAATAAAATATCATTTTTACTATCCATATAAAGGAAAATTAATAATCAATTCATATCACTTCCTAGAGGTGGTAATTCACACATACACCTGAGTGACATTGTCCTTTTAAAATGTATTAGAAGGTATGTGAAAAATACAAACCTATAATTATAGAAGAGAAATTATAATATAAATATCATATATAATAATATATTCATAATTAAAAAAAATCATTACTTATGGTGATGTAAAATGAATCATATCACTATGTGGTGGTGATAATCCACTTGTACACATGATTAATACTTTTATTTCCCATTTTATGGGGATTTGGTGGAGAATGGTTGTTCTATAATAATAAAAACTTTAAAATATATGCATAATACTGTACTAATTATATTTTTTATTAATAATTTTTTTTTCAGATATGGTATAAATATAAATACTATTGAAAGATCTTGGTCAAATTTAAACATATTCTTGGAGAGACATTCTCTGGATTACACATTAACCCTTGAAATTTTATTATTATGAAAATTATGATGGATTTAGAATAAATGGGTTGTTTCTAGGATGTATTTTGAGAAATATATTTTAAAATAATGAATTATATATAATTTTTTATTCAAACAATTATCTTCTAATTTAACCACTTGTTAAATTCATTTTATCATTGAGTGTGGAAATATACTTGTTTTTACCAATCATAGTGAAAAAAATATATTGACTAAAATTGATTATATTTTTTATGATGATTGAAAATAAATAATTTATTTCACCATAATTTATTTTTATATGTGGGGGAATTTAATATTAAATAATTTTGCATCCCATAATGAAACCAAAATTAAAAAAATAAATATTTAATAAAATTTTTTTTATTTATATTTAATTCCATGAAATAAAAGGGAACACTGATAAAAATATGTGAATGAATATATAATATATAGATATCGTTTATAATATTAATAAATATACATTAATTTAATTTATTAATATATAATCTCATTTCTCGCATGTAACTAGGTCTTTGAAACAATTGTTCTGCAATGGAAAAATTAACTTATACAAAAAACATATATAATGATGATTAATATCTTATTAATTATATTATTTATAATTTAATTACAATTATATTACATAGTTATGAATTTAAAAATATAATTTGGATTTTAATTATAATGATGATTTATTTTTTACAGTAAATATAGTATTTTTACTATTTACTAAAAATGAATCTTTTGAGAGAATTATGAGAATGTCTCCCAAAAATAATATTATAATAATGATTTCAAAGATGATATTAATTTATTTAAAGAAAAATTTAAAAATAGTTATAAATTAACTATAATTGTTTGCACATAAAATTCATTAAACCCCATTTTTAAGAAAACTAATTTTTGAAACATAAAAGAGTTTAACAAAAAATAAAATATATATTTATTATTCATTAAAAATATGATTTCAATATATAAAATATGTTCATATATATTTCATATTTCTTTTATTACTATAAACACCTTCTAATTTAATGACAAGCTTATATGTGTTTACTATATGACCATTCACATGGACTTGATGTTTGTTTTAATGAAATTTAACAAAAAATTTCTTTTTAATTAAAGAAAATCATATTCTTAAATCATCAGGTGTTACAGTATTTGTGGAGACTACTCCATCTATTGAATGGATAATTTCATTTATCATTAACACCCGTCATGGATGATTTTATTAGTAGATTTTATGAAGGTAAACTATATTTTGGACATGACTAAGATTATATAAATATTATATAAACATTATATAAAACCAAGTCCGTTTTGAATGAATATTCTTATTACAAACCTCTGTTTGGGTATGTTTTAACACCCACTAGAATGTGATCATAATAATATTTAATTTTTTTTTCAAATATTATATATCTATTATGTCATGTAATAAAAATTTACATAATTTGTTTTAATTATTATATAATATTTTCAAATTTTATATATGTATCCTTATATCTCTTTTTTATCACTAACCAAGAAAAAATATGATTTTTACATTTTCATTTTTAAAAAACCATTCCCTTATCATTCATCAAATGAAAATGGGATATAATGAATCATTGAAAGATTATCAATATAGTACCTTTTATAATATATCACTAATTAACTTTAAAACAATAAGTATGAATAGATCCTATATCCACATTACATGTATGAAATAATCAATCCTAACATTCTAATGCATGATGATGGAAATAAACTATAAAAATTTAATATAACAAAAATATATAATTCGGAAAAAAATTAGAATAGATTGTAGATAATGGAATTATTTTGAAATATATTATTTAAGGAATAATTTTAATTATATAATAGGTTGGAGGGTATTCCTTTTGGGAGCAATATAATGTGTGGGGATCTTTTCAACAACATGAATTTATAGATTCATATTTTTTATTATGGTAGATAATATATTGAAATGGTCATATTTTTTATTAATAAATATATTATAACATATTAATGAAATTATTTGTGTCTGAAGTTCCATATAATGGTTTCCCTTCAATTGTATTTTTATTCTATATAAACTAATGTTGTAAGGGTTTCTTATCCCAATTTTTTCATTGAGATATAATTCATGTTAACCACTTGATTATTTTTGTGGTGCATATATTTATTATTGATTAAATTTTTGTCTTAAATTTTAGGAAATAATTTCTATTTAAAAATCCACCTCATGTTATACCTTAAAAGGATTTTCTATTCAAATTATTCCAACCCCATCAGGGGTTTTCTTAAATAAACGTAATTTCTTGAGTCCAAATGAGTCATTTTCTATAATATCTTTTAAAATATGATGTTCGATTTTTATTCAATGATATTATAATGAATTATACCTCGAAGGAAAGTTATTTTTTCATTCGTCATATCATGATTAACATTCTCGTAAGTATATCATTGATGAAAAGATTATCATCCTATTTAATTAAAATTCCTCATATCTTACAATATATTCTATTCCTGCAAATGAACTCCTTTTTATGGGGATAGATAATTATTTTTTATTACCTGTGTTATTAAAATTTCTCTTCTCCCAATTTAAATATATTTTTTAATCTTTATATTATTTGTGTTGATAATAAAGGTATTTTAAATTATTAAAAAGTCTTCATCCTCTCATACTCATATGTTTTGTCCTCCACCCCATATATAAATTTATTATCACATATATATATACTTATATATATTCAATGTTTTATTTTTTACATGTATATTTAAAATATTTTTTAATTTATGTATCTTTACCTTTTATAGATAAAATTTTATGGAAGTTAGTAAAATAATGTTTTTTTGAATGTGATAAAAGCATTTCCTAAAAACTGATTTACAGTTAAAAAAAAAATCTTTTTAACATAAATGGATTTATTTACATGGTAATTAATTTTTATTAATAAAATTTTTATTGGTTTTATAAAATAATTTAAGGGGTTTATTTGATTTTGGGTATCAACAGTTGAAATTCATATAGTTAATTCTGGTGATTCTATCTAGAAGTGTTATGGAAACGATTTTTATTACCATGGATTCATTATTATTATTTTTAATTAAAAATAATTTCATTCAATGGTATTTCATTATACGTTGAATTTTTTTATCATGTAACATAACGTATGGTTTTTTTGATATGATTATAAATTAATGGGTGGCCATTTAGGTATTGGATCTCAAACCAATGGATCAGACTTCATAGATATTCTCAAAAATAAAATTGATAGAATTTATAGATATTCCCACAAATTAATGGATTAGCATTCTTGGATTACTTATACACCACAAAGTATGAGATTTCAAAGATTATAGTCAAAAAAATAGTGGGATGTCTTATACATGCTCAGAATATGATAATAACCTATTTTTATTATTATACTAATGTTCATTGCTTTACTATTTCTCAAGGGGATGTTACATTTCAGTTTCATATGCCAATAATTTTTCTCCATGACCCATGTTTATTTCCTCAGGATTCCATAATCCTTCTTCGTGGTATATATTTGTTCATTTTATATTTATAAACCTCATATCATGATATATAAAATATACTATTATTACAAGTTCTTTTTATGAAGATTTTTTTCCACATATCTTGATTTCCCATATTCATATAATCTGACCATTGGTTATATGTGGATATGTTTTCCCATATTGGGAATTTCATCACAATCCTTTATTATATTTCTATTCGCCTTATTTTAATGATGTGTATAACTATGGAAGATTATATATGAAATTCTCAAATTGTGTTATTATTGAAAAATGTTCCTGAGTATTATAAAATATGATTATTATTTGTATGGTCTAAAAAACAATAAAAATTCCGTCTGTCGGACTGATAGATGTTTTTTTACTAGAATATTTTAATTATATAAATTATGTATAAAATATATTTTTATTAAAAACTACCATTTTGTAACGTGATTACATTAAATGAGTGATTCACATGGATAGAAATTAACATATTATAATCTTTATACATCCTAAAAAATACACATTTCAATTTTCTCCCATAGACGATATATTAAAATAAAAACCATCTAAATCAATGTGTTTTTCTCAATTGTATTTATTTTCTTATGTATATATATGCAGGGATTATTAGTGTGTGGTGATTTATATTTTCTATAGATTTATAAATTATGGTACTATAATTAGGAGTGTTTGGAATTTATGCTTCACATAAATTCAGGATGGTATAAATTTTGATGGATTTTAGAACTAGAATTTAGTGTTTTAACTTCTTGTAACTTCACATTTTTCTCTAGTGCTTCCACTCACCCAACAAGATCTATCATATATTGGTTCAATAAATATTCATCATACTAATGCATCCTCATTTCACTTAATCCATAACATCATTTGTTATAATTGGAGTTTCAATATCAGTAAAATGGTGCTCGAAGATAAAAATATTATAATCGATAAGTTTGATGGAATTGACAATGAATAATTGAGTATACAGATGATATATTATCTCCTCAGAAAAGACTTAAATATTCCAATCATTAGAGTTAGACTGAGCAATACAAAGAACAATAAATGGGAGTAGAGAAACTATAATGATTTCGATTTAATTGGGATGTATTTTAAATAAATCTTTCATTAATTATACAATATATCAAAAAATTAAAATTAAAAATTTCATAATAGAGGTGTATGAAAAAGGATAGTTAAAAAAAATTTGTATATCATGCTATGTTTGTTTGACGTGATATTATCTGAAGGAAGACTATCTATATATCATTTCAATGATTTTATCCGGAAAATTTGTTATATTTATTTAATAAATATCACTTTTATAGATAATTTATAGTAAATTATCTTTCTGTAATCACTATTGGATAGGTGGGCAGTGATACACTCAATTGTCAGTAATTCCATAGGAAAATATGGATTTGTGTTAGACAATGTCAAGAATTTAATCAGGAATAAATATTATATGTGGAGGTATTTTTACAGACATACTATATATAAAACATAATTTTGGGGGCATAGTGTAACACCCTAGGATTTCCTTGTAAGTAATTTTCATTAATGTAATTCAATGGATTGTGATACACGCAACACTAAGTTCGATCACACCATGATTTACACAACTAGTATTTAAAAAAGAATGAATAAATAGTATGAATAGAAGTTTGAATTTTATATACTCCATATAATTTTAGGATCCATATTTTGTGTTTATTAGACATAATATAAGAACAAATTCATTTATTTAGATTACAGATTTTTTTTATGAAAATAAAATTTAACCACCTTTAATTGGAAAACAATTTTTAAAAACAATATTTGACACTTATATATATTCAATTTAACGAAATTAAATTATTCTTTAGAATTGGGATGTAAAAATTTATTTTGGATAAGGTTTTTGTACTCTTCTGATAACTTTTATATTTTAATGAATATTGAAAAATACTAAAATTTAATTAAAAACAAATTATTTAATCAAAATAATTTATGGTGTTAAATTATAAATTTTAATTGTTTGGAAGTACAATTATATTATATTATTATCATTTAAGAAAATTTTAGACATTATAAGAAATTTCACATTTAAATTTGACATAAACGCATGCCAAACTTTTGATAGTAATTACTTTTTAAAAACCCTCTTTTTGGTTTTGAAAATGGTAATTAATTTTAATATAATCATTCCATATTATATGTTTTTAATTTGTTAAAATATAATTTGTTTTTGAATTCGTAATATGAAACATAGCTTAGGGTGAATTTTAGGTATTTTTCTTGGAGACATTCAAATTTTTATGAATAGAGAAAAACACATCGTTATTGTCTAAAACCTATTTTTTATTTAAATAATTATTTATTTTATTTATTTCTAGTAAAACTAGATACATTATACATATATATGTTCAATGTAATCAATTTGATTTATATTATTATGAGTTTAGATAAATATAATTTTATGGAACTTTTTACCATCTTTAACCACCATCTAGGAGCATTTGAAAATTTTCATAAAACAATATTTTTGTTCTTCTGTGAGTTGAATATCATAAATCTGAGAGACAAGGATAACATCTATAAGTAAAATTTGGTTCAATAATATGAAAATAATTTTTGGTGAATAATATTTTTTTTGACTTTTATTTACCACGGTTAAAAGTAAATAGGGTAATTGAGGGTAAAAATGATATTATAATTACCTAAACACATATCTTAATTCTAATGTATAAGTGTAATTCGACCAAAAAAACAATTTGAATAAAATATGATCCTCTTCGTTCAACTTAGATTTTATTAGGGTATTTATTATTATTTTATTTAAATAAGACATAAAAGTGTTAAATTCAATGTTTAATAACAAAACCATTTTTAATATAGAAATACACATAATATAAATTCAACTATAAATATGAATTATAAAGATAAAATTATTTCCTACATAATTATATTTTATTTTTAATTTTTATACCTTAAAAAAAGTTAATTTAATTATTACATAATGATGATGCAGTAATTACCTTATTAATAAAATATTAATAATAAGTGATATTATAAATAAACAAATAAATGTAAATTGAGACTTATGATGAATTCAAATAATTTTATAGGTTAACATGACATTTTATGGTTGATTAAATTAATTTTATTTGAAGTGATGATGTTATTATGGATTTCAAAAAAAATTAAATACTAAATAGAGTCAAAATTGACATAATTAATTTTTTAAAACAAATACTATATTATTAATTGATATAATATTCATAAAAATCTTGGGTTTAGCCAAAGGGCATATATATAGATATATATATTTATAATTAACCACTTGGGGTTATTTTTTCTTGTTATAGTATGTTTATTAACCATATAATATAAAAATAAAAAGAGACATGTTAAATGTCAAACTATTTAACTTAGAATAAAATCTAAAAGATAACGTTAATATGGTGACCTAAAATTATATAAAACCTATTGATTGAGATTTTTTCAACCCATATCAACCTTATCCTAAAAATAAATCATTTTGGATTCATTATAAACCAAACATGATTTTATTATAAAATAATATTTCAAGCATTTCCTGAAGTGCCCCCCACCCCTCTTATAATATGGAACTTCCCTCTATCTCAAAATAACACCTCCAAAGCCATTTGGATCGGCCACACCCTACCCAAATATCCTCTTAACGTCCCTCGCAACAACCTAGAGTCCTTAAATTTATCAAAAATAAAACCTAAGGATCCCATTTGATCAACTCAAATGGAAACACCTAAATAAGAGGTAATAATTTCACCACCCTTTTTCAGGTTCTTTTCTTCTTCCACTTCCTCTTTCTTTTTTTTCATAAAAAATTAATAAATCCAATACCTTCTACATAATTTTTTGTTATTATATATTTTGTACCACCATCTTCGTTATTTTATCCATCTTATAAATGGAAAATTCGCCAAACATGCGTACGTACACCTTACTGTCTCCACGTCGTGGTGTAGTTTTTTATTCAAACACTTCATTATTTGAATGGTTATAATAATGAGTATAACTGACGTAAATAATAAATATACCATGTTAATGATTCTGTATAAATGATGTACCATTCAATTTCATATTATTTCACAATCAATATAATGATAGGGTCACTCGTGCGTACGTACGACTTACTGTCTCCACAAACGTGATGCGATTCATTCCCCATCATAATCATTCATGAATAATTTTCATTTTATGAATAAAATAATCTTTAATAAATTAATATAATTATATATATCAATCAAATACATCCAATACATCACAAACAAGACTTACGTAACAAACAATGGAAAGGAAAACAAATCAATTAACAACCAAAACAATGATACTACTGAAATATAATTAACAAAGCAATATTAGAAGATCATATATGATATCATATTTATGTATTTTGTTATTGTATATTTTAATATCAATAATTTCACCATTATAGAAGAGGATAACCTACCCCATACTAAGTAAATGTACAAGGTGTTGGGTTTCTTTTCTCACTTTTAATTCAATTAGAGTTTTATTGTTCGCCACTTATTTATTACATGTGGTGTATCATGTACTGATATTTGATATATATTATAATCATTCTATTTATATTTATTTTATTCTAGGATTAATTTGGTTTTTATTAACTCTTCGTCATATGAATCTATTTATTAAAATGAGGTAATGGATTTTCATCTCACTTCTTATTTCTGTGAAATTCATGTTATATTTCCACTATTTCTTATTGTGTAGCGTATGTACTTCCCATGATTGTATTCATTTTTTAATATACTTCAATTTATGGGTATTTACATCTTCATTTTACGATACTTATATCATGGGTTTTTTGATTCGTACATTTCCAAATTGGTAAGGGAATTTCAAATTTCAATTTCCACGCATTGGGATTTACGCATACTTCCATGATTAATTTATTCCATGATTATTTGTGGAATCACTATTTATTATTTAAATAGAAATCTCTACTTCCCTTTGTATGGATATAAATTTGATACACATAATCACTCCATTGAAAAATTCACATTCCATTGATATGAAATTTTCAAGGGTAATCTTAACTCAATTTCCATTTGTTGAGTTAAACATCCAAGTTATTCGTTTTGTTTTTACAAGAATATTTGTGAATGTAATACGATTGATTTAAACTGAATATCTAATTATATTGAGTGTATCAATATTTTTAGAACTTGATTATTTCATTTGTTTATCCTTAACATGAGGATAAGGTCTTCATAAGGTATTTATTCTCAATTTACATTCCATTGAGACCCCTTTTTCATTATGAACCAATTAAATTTTATATGGTGTATATACTGTACTTTAACATATAATATCATGATTCCCTTTATTATCATGATATTATAATGTTTTGTATTTTTTAATTCCGAAATTAATTGTATTCAAGTGACTCTTATTTGTTTATGAACTCTTTAACTAAAATATAGTTTTAAATGTTTTAAATATTTATTCTTACAAATCATTCTCATTAATGTCCATGTTTTAAAAATGGTTTTTAGTATTTAATTATATGGAAATAAATGTTTTTGGAAATAAAATTTATTTTAAAATTTTCAAAGAGGTATTGGACTCTTGGTTTCAAAAATCTATTATAAATGATTTCTTTGATAAATAAAGCGACATTTAAATGTTTTCAAGAAAAAGGGTATAATTCACCCTAATAGTTTTAATTGATATTTTCATCTATCTAAAAATACTTCAGTTTATTTTAATCTTTATTTAGGTTGATTTTTCATAATACAATCATATATATTGTATTGAATGAGTTATGTTTGACTGTGGATGTGCTATTTTTATGCCTTTCTTGATTTATGTCTAAAATATTGACTTTTAATATGCTAGTTTTAATAAAAATGATTAGATTATGTTTCACCATTTCATATGAGGAATGAATTGGAATTATTAAGTGATGGGTGGAGCCCTCTATAGCTCCTCAATCCCTTGGTAGGTCTCATGAGAAAAACTACTGTCTTGGCACAAAGCCATGACAAAATATTATTTTTAGTCTTGGCACAATTCCTTGACTATGTGGTTATGAAGTCTGTCATTATGAATTCTATAATTATGATATTGGCTATTGATGATACATTTGATTATTCAACTAGTAAAATATCCATATGGATAAGTAAATGAAATTATTTGATTTATCTTTTCCATATTATGTTGATGTTTAAGTTTAAAAGGCTTGTGTTCTATTTTTATACAATGCCTTTAATGTTTGTTCTTATTTATGACAATTTATGATATATTTTTATCCTTACTAATCATTTGATCTCACCCCAATATTATGTTTTATTTTTTCCAGGATGCAAGGATGTATATTACGATTAACCTACAGGAATTGGTTAGGTGATATAAGAGTTTTCAAAGATGTAAAGACCCGTAAAATTTAAGGGAATTTTTTTTCTTAATTTTCTTTGTGTTTTTACAATAATGAAGTTTCTGACGGCACCTGATTCTGAGGCCCGGTGAGCCCGGAATCATTTTCCGAAGTTTGGCTCGGGTACGTTCAGTGAACGAACGAGCGGGTTTTTCTAACTTTTGAACCGTTGTTCGGAATCGAATTACGAGAGCACCGATGAAACCGGAGCGCCGATAATTGCTTAGGAACGCCGTTTCTAGAGTTTCTTTTGCTCGATGAGAGTTGTTTATTTTTTTTGTGGATTAAGTGTTAGTGAAATAAAATTTCGTTAAGAATTTTATTTCTCTTCTCCATGAGTTAGAACCAAAGTGTAGGAGTTAGGGTGGGACCTACTGTTTGTTAGTTTCTCTTGAGTGTATTAAAGGTGTGGTGGGGTCCACACGCGCCCCCACCTTTTCAATTCCCTTAACTCCCTAACTCCCCTTAACCCCCACTTAAGTTGTGTAACTCTTATAACCTTTTAACTTCCCTTTAATTGGGTGACTTTACCTCTCCTCTCATTAAGTATGCCCACCCCCAATTCAATTAATTAAATTAAGTTTTAGATTTTGAATTGTGGCTTGAGTTAATAAAATAAGGATGAGCCTTATTTTATTTTGGTTGGTTGTTGTGTGTGGACATTGGAGGAGAGAACTCTTGGGTGTTTTCATCTTCATCACAAAGAACATGAAGACTTTGATGAAGAACATTGTCACCGTAAGAAGAGAATGGAGTGCCGTATCTTCTTCCCCCCACGAGCCGGAATGGCTCATCCGTTTGGTCGAGCTAGCTAGTGTTGTGCGCTAGTGCGCCGGGTCGCCGGCCGGGCCGCACCGGGCTGGGCCGACCCGGACACGGTTCGGGCCGACCTAGGTGGTCTCTGGCAGGGTCGGTCCGGGCCCGAAACCCCCGTTTTCGGACTGTCTTCGGTCTTTTTCCCATAACATGGGCTACGGACCGCCGATCTATGAACCATCAGTTGCGTAGTGATCCTTTGAATGAGACGGTCGTTTCGGTATATCGCAGTCAAGGTTTCAGAATACTTTGTGTTCGGCCGGGTTGGTTCGGATACAAAACCAACCGGGCCCTCGGAGCGGAAACAGTTGTCTCTTGAGCTCCGGACGTCCGATTGATGTGCCGTAGACTTTGATGGATTCCTCTAAGTGGGACGGATCTTTTGGTTTACTCTGCCTGAGGTTTGGATTCCGTCGGAGTGCGTTCGGGTTGGTTCGCTCACGAAACCAACTGGGCCCCTGGAATGAAAAAGCCAATAACTCACAGACCAGGCGTCCGATTGACGCACCGTATTTCTCGTTAATTTCCTCCTGATGAGAGGGAACTTTTGGCATACTTATCCTGAGTTTTGGTTGTTGTGGGACAGTGTCCGGGTTGGATTATACCTGAAATCCAACCGGGGCCTTGGAACGGAGAAGTTGTTATCTTTCAGACTGAACGTCCGTTTGACGAACCGTCAGCGGTGTTGGTGATTGCGTGGAGAAACGGTCCCTTTGAGTATACCCTATGTGAGATTGGGCTATAGTTGAGTTACGGCCGGGTTGGTTCGCACTCGAAACCAACCGGGCTCCTAGGACGAAAAGGCTAATAACTCACAGACCGGGCGTCCGATTGACGTGTCGTCTGTTGCATTGAGACCCCTATGATGAGGCGGTCCTTTGAGATACTTCTTCATGAGACTTTGAGATATTTGAAGTATCGACCTATAGCTCGTGGAGCGGACCCTTCCAGAGACGAGCGTGTGGAGTACGGAGACCATGTAGATGACTGAAACCTGACGACTGCTTGACCGACTCGACAAGGAGTGAGTTGACTAGCCCAGTGGACGGAGCGACCGATATTTGGCGGCACCCCAATGGAGTACGGAGTGCCTGGTAGTTGGAAGCAGACCCACAGTACTCGACCGGAGGAGTACCACTGTAGGCTATTAGGGGGAGCGCCCGATATTTGGCGGCAGACCCACAGCGGACGAAGCGCCCAATATTTGGCAGCAGACCCGTGGTACTGGACATGAGGAGTACCTCAGAGACTTGGTTTAGTGAGTAGTACCACAGAGACGTGATAGGACCACTGTACACTCCAGAGATGGGTCTCTTCAGCAGTTATGGTTTTGATAATGAAAATCCTAGTTTGAGCTGAGTCTATGACCTTGTGTTTGCCTCATGATTGAGATGAGTCACTTGATAACTTAGGTATATGTATGGGCATATACCTGGGTAGTGGTTATCCATTGATTTCTTAATATTTGTGTTTCCTCATGATTGATATGGGTTACTTGATAACTTAGGTATATGAATGGGCATATACCTAAGTAGAGGTTGTCTGTTGAGATCTTATTTGTGGATATCCTTTTTGGTTTTAGTGAGACCTTGACGGTCTCGGGGTCCCTACTGAGTATCGTTATACTCATCCCTGCACGGGCTATGCTCGCACCTCGTTGTTTTGGTTGCAGACGACGGGCAGTGCTGACGGAGGCCGAGAGTTCAAAGACTGGATGGTACCTGGAGGTGGACTACACGACGAGTCAGTATCCGGAGGTGAACATCACAGTGAGACGACACACAGAGGAGGTTTACGGGTGAGAGTGTTGTGGAGGCTATATGTACCTACCCTTCAGGTAGGATCCGTGTTGGACGATCCAGGAGTTGTGCCATATGTACATAGCCTTCAGGTAGGATCCGAGGAGGACGTCCTAAGAGCCACTTCCTTTCTTCCAGCTATTGTCTTTTTCTATTGTACTTTTTTAGTTGTTGTTTTACTTTCAGTTGGGTTTGTATTCTAGCCCATTTACTTTTCAGCACTTCTCTCTGTACTTAGTGTTTTACTTCCGCTTATACTCTGTGGTGTTTTTTTACATTATAAAGGCAATGCCTTCCCAGTTATCGGGATTTACGCCTTTGGTGCTAGTCGCCAGCCCTTGGCATATGGAAGGCGGGCTTGGGGTAGTCATGACACAGGCCCTGAGGATAGGTCATGACAAAAGAGGACACAATGTTGTTTTATTATTTCAGGATGTAATGTTAAACTTATGTATGTATCTAGAAATTCCAATTATACTAAACTGATCAGTATTTCAGGACGTTATCCCTTGTATCATGCCAATGTTATTTAATAATGCTCCGATTCTGGGCAACTGTGGTATGGGCGTTATATATTATGTGTTCACATATCTAAAAATTTAGTTGGAAGATAGTTTTGAAATATGGAGACATGAGTAGGAATAAATTAATCGAACCTAAACCAATTTTCTAGAAATTTCATAATAAGGGGTATCTAAATAATTATTCCAATAACCACAGATTGTGTTATTGAAGAAATTTTTTAGGATGTTCTATTTCTTCAAATATAAAGAAATAATTTAAAATAATGTCATTATCTGTCAATGATTCGATAAAATCATGTGTTACTAATTCTAGGGCATCATTTAATTTGACATCAGAGAAGGTGTGTATTTAGAATAATGTATCAAGATGATTTAAAATGGTATACATATAATTTGGTGATGCACATTATATTTTTTGATAATCTAATGTGAATTTATGTCTATTGAAATAATAATTATTTATACTAAATTGAGTAAGTCGCATCCTATGATTATGAGAATGTCTCAATTTATATGGGATAGATTTATGAATAAGGATATGTGGCTATCTTTGATAATATTGTATGGAATGTTACCTAATGATAAATGTTAATAGAAAGAGTAGTTAAGTAAGTGAAATTTTTTCTGATCATATTATCATATGGATGTTTCATTTCTATAATTTCAAATACCAAATGTTTGTGATAAATTAACAGCATGCATGGTAATTTGAGGTAGAAGAACTCACAATATCTAGAATAAAAGTGTGTAATAATTCACAATTACAATAATTTTGAAAGTAATAAGTTTCATATTATCATAAAATATAATAAATATTAATTTAATTTTAATTATTGGTAACCTCATATCAAATAGCCTATATTTTTCATTTCTATATTTTGAATCCAACTACTGTTCTTTCTCTGTGTTTTTACATGAATTTTGAAAATTTATTGGAGGTATAACAATAAAGGTGTGGGTATATTACCTAAAACACATGTTGTAAGTGTTTTTTATTCATTTGGAATCTATATTTGAAATAGATATAAAAAGAATGAGTAAATTACCTTTTCCTTATAATGGTGGTGAATTCAGTTGACGGGAATTTAAAGAATGCACCTAAAATAATGTAGAAACCCAGACCTTGAACCCCAGAGTGGGTCCCTACTACCATTACATTGAAATAATATAAAAGAAAATTCATCCAAAAGGAATTATAACTCTATTAGTATTATTAAACTAAAATAATAATGGTTCCCATATTATATTTGAATAAAAAAATTACAACATAATTATTTTCTCTTATTTTCATGAATAACTTTATTCTATATGGTATATCTCTACATATCTATCATTAAAATCCCCATTAAATATTTGTCAAAAGGAAAAAAAATAAATATGATATAAAATGCTCAGTAAGTGTTAGGTACAATGGAAGTTATTATTAATCAACAATGAATAATCAATATAGAAAGGTAAGTAAATAAACAAACAACAAATTTAAATAACAGGATAACGAATAATAAATATGATAAGGTAAATAAGTGAACTCATGTTCCATTTCGTCTATAATGTTATATTTATAATCAACTATAGTCTATTTCAATAGTAATAAGCCTATGGATATTAATAATGGTATTTTAAATACAAGAATTTATTTTTTATTGGACGTCATGTATCTTTTAGATGAAACCATTACCATTAATTTCATTCACAATATAGTTTAATATATAGGTAATAATACATTTAATGATATATTAACTGATTTATCTCATGTGAAATACTGATGCATCGACTGGGCTATATTATACCAGGCCCCATAAGATTCTTTAGGTCCAAAACATTCATCATATATCATAAATAATTGATTTTATTCATAAACAATGTGCCATATCAAATAACAGTAGAAAGTAAATGATATAGATTTATCAATATTTCCCTAATTAATCAAATAAATTTTTAAATATATACCATATGTAAAAATGGTATACTATTTGATAAATAATCATATCCATGATAAATTTTTTGGATATTTAGTGGAAATTTAATATTCAATGGTCATATGAAAGTGGATAATATTAGGTGAAGTCAATGAATACAAAATTAATTCAAGGAAGTGAATTTCAATATTATCCTTATAAAAATAACCATAATCAATCCAAATGAGGAATACATATAGTATCAAGATGAAATATTTCCATTGGAGTATGAATAAAGGTTATTTCCATTGATGACCTAAATAGATCATTAAAAACATTCATTAGGAAAATAACATTTTCATTTTGATCAACATATAGAGAATATTTTTATGTGATAATTAATTTTAAAAACATTTTCCTTAAAATTAACATTTTATAATGGTAATTTAATCTTAAAATAATTAATAATTAGTATTTTCATATGACAATAAAAGAACATTAATTTTCTATTGTAAAAATGTTACGAAGGTACCTTATTCTGAATGCTATTAGACGATTCAAATAAATTTTTTTTTAAAAAAATTAAATAAGGGAAAATTTTCTTTTAATAAACCATTTTGAATTTTTTTTATAAAATATATTTTGGCAAATAAACCATATTTCTTACTGAATAGAGAAATGATGTCAGGTGTTACCTGAAAATGTTTTCAATAATTTTAAGTACAATATAATATAAAATGGTAAATTCACTCAAAAAAGATGATTAATAACCATAGGAGGATAAAATTAATGGGTTATTATACAATTATCAAATAATTTTCTTAAAATAAAATTAATGTATAAAAATATTTATTATATTGATATTATGATATTGACTATTTAAATGATCATTACATTTAAGTGAGAATCAATGAATGAATCAATTATATGTATCTTATAAAATACACATAAAATTAGGTTAAATATAACATAATATGATAAAAATAATTAATATAGATAATCATCTAATATTAATGACAATGAGGATGCAAGATAACATAATGAAAATAAATTTAGTTATGGAGTTTTTAAAAATTTAGTGGCAATTAATTCAAATACCCATTGATTAAATAATTAAATTTAAAAATTTAAATAACATTATGAATGATGTATTCCGGAAATAAAAATTTAAAGGGAATTATATACTATATATAAATCTAATTTGTGGTATAAAATCACAAAATTCATTAATGAAATTAAATTGAGAATAAATCCCTTACCTTACACTTTCCATTTCTCCGTACATGATTTAACATCATGTATAGTTATTTTAAACATGTTATTATCTTATAAAATATCCATATTAATATTAATTATATCATATATAATCCTTTTTTAACATATTATAACTTTCTTGTTAATAATATTCCATTGCATTCATTGCTTTGGGTGTTAATTGACTTTTTTAAGTAAGTTTTGACTTCTGATTTTTTGTTCCTTTTACATCAATCATGATTTATCATCTCCAAAATGTAAAAAATTATGTAAAAATTATATATACTATTTTATATTTATTTTTAGTAGTCCATAAAATTTAGTGATACGAAATGTAATGCACTATTCATGGAAACATTATGTTGTACATATACGTGAGCTCTTTTTCAATTTTCTCATCGTATTAAAAGAATGGTATGTGGATTATATAAATATGTTTGTGTGTGTGTGTGCATATTAATATTGTAGTGTAATATTTAGGACATATATATATCTTATTTTTATTAAACACACATTTAATACATTCCAAGTAAAGTGTGATGGAATCAAATCACTTCAGGAGGTGATAGTCCACAATACACATGAACGATATTATCATATTCCCATAAAAGGAAAATATTTATGGTGTGTGTGATATAATAATTACATAAGAATAATTAAAATATAAATACCATATATATCATTATTAATTATAAATACATAACTATTTCTGATATTGAATTGTGGTAATGAAATGATGATTGACATTTGTTTTTGAGGTGGTAGTTTATCATACACACAAATATTGTTTTTGTATCCCATTTGATTGAATTGTGTGATGTTGTAGGTATTAATAATAACAAAAACAAAATAGAAAAATAGTTTTGATACATATTTTATTATATAATCGTGTTATAATATAAGTTTAATTTGGTATACTATGAGATATGATGAGAAGACTTTTAGAAAAACAACACATATTGTTCAAGTATCTCATTTTTTTTACACTGAAAACTAAAAAGGTTCGATTTATTCCAAAACTAATGATTCTCGGATGAGGGTTTGAAAGTTGTTGCGTTATTTTGGATGGTTTTTATTGTGAAAAAAATTCTTGATAGTTGTTAATAATTAAAGTGGTGGAGTGCCCTTTTATTGGGAAGAAAGAGCGAAATTCTTATGAATACCAAAATGTAAACATTACTATGAGTTATCCCATACATTTTTTCCCACCAATAAATTATCATATTTTATATAATATGGTATTCTTTATAAATGTGACCAAAAAATGTTTTTTGGGAATCTTTTAAGGATAGTTTAATTCTTAATTTTAGAATTTAGTTCCCTAGTATCCTATTTTTTCTCTTAATTGTAAGGAATAATTTTAAATGTTTTTACAAATATGAATGGGAAAAATAATTTTCACCTTATTATAAATTATAAATTTTTCTTATTAAAAATATTTAATCCATTTTTCCAACTTCAAGTCATATAAGTGTCAGAAATTAACGCCTTGCAAAAAAAGTGTGAAAAATTAATTTAAAATTACCCACGCATGTGTGATGGTAATGTGTATTTTTAAAATGAAATTTTCCAAAATTTTACTGACAATTAATTATTAAAATGAAAAAAATATTAATCGATATAAAATTTATGTAATTATTCTTTAAAGGCATTTAAAAATATAATTTAACAATATATATTATTTTGATGAAAATCCATCGTTCAATTAAAAAATAGTATTTTTAATTATTACTCAAAACCTGATTGTAACATATGATAACACTGTGTTTTGTGAATGGAAATCTATAAAATTGATTATATTGATTTAAAATTGTTAATACAACTTAAATTCTTGGAATGTTATATTCCTTTATATGCTTGGAGTTTTGTTTCATACACACTATTAAAAATGATGTTAATATTTTGAACATTCTTGGTGATACATTCTCCCTACCATAAATAAATTTTGTACTCATAATTTAAACTACATATTCATAATTAATTTTTGGATATCTCAAATTTCCTTTTATTTAAATCCAACATAATGAGAAGGGATGGTAGAACATCCTCTTGAAAAATATTATGGATCGTTCGAAAGTTATATGGTATAAAATATAACTTGGTTTCTATGTAGGAGAAAATCGGTGGAAAGTGTATATATAGACATAGAGGGAAAGAATAAATAATTATTGTCATTGATTGTTTTTTATCAAAAATTTAATGATAAATGGAAATATGAGGGCCTAATGTTTATTAATTTTTGTTCATATAAATGTCCATCAGTTCAAAAGAACTAATAAACTAAGAAAACATTTTATTTCAAGCTCATCTTCCAAATGCTGAGTAATTATTTTACTCCCTAAAAATATAAGGAAATATAAATATGTGATATATATATATAAACATAATATCATCCTTTTTTCTTAAATTAATTTCAAATAGTTACCTTTGCTTTGAGAAATGTATACCCCAAAATGATTTAATTTATGAGGAACCAAAATTTACTTTTAATATATCATAAGATCTATAAATGTTTTAAAATTATTTCTATCTATTTATAACAATCATTAAAACCCAGTATGGATAATATATTTAATATCTAAATAAAAGAATTAATACCACTAGTTCATCCTTAAAATTTATCAATGAAATATTTTAGCTAAATAAGACACATTTACTAGGAACTCGTGTAGGCCAATGGTGGTCATGAAACATTTATCGTTATATGGTTATAGGTTCTAGCCCCACTACCTTATCAGATATGACATGATTTCACCATACATATAGGTTTATATTTTTCAAAAATAGATTAATATAATTCATAACATTTTTCAATAAAATTATGTCTGATATCATTTAAATATAATTAATAATTAAATTATTTTTTCACTTTGGTTTTCAATTCAACGTATTTTTTTTCAAATTTTATTAATCGTATTTGAATATTAACCATAAATTTTATCAATAAAATTAATATTATATCCATAGAATTTAATCTAATCATTCCTCATATAACATTTCGACTAAAACATATATACATGCACTAAATTTATCCCAAAATTTCTTTAGTCTTGGAAGACTCTCAGTACATAAACCCTAAAATGGGGTGTTTAAGACATTGAACATATGGTCAATATTTTTTCACTAACTCATGTTGGTATCCCTAACTATGAACATAATGCATAAAATTATGTGTCTAAAATTTAACACAATCCAAATATTATTAATGATTATATTAACCAATGTTCCATTGGTAAAATACTTATACATTTTAATTCTTCAATATAAAATAAATTATATTCTTTACTTTAGCATTGGTCATTCCTTGGTCTAGGGATTTAATGATAAAATCATGTATCATATTTTTAAATGAAGTAATATTTTCCTCAATCTAAGACATCATAGGTTTAACCTAGTTTTATTATTACCATCATCAATTAAAATCCTTTAAAATTTATTGGAATGATAATATGAATTCTCATATGAATATCCCCATGGAATGTCATACTTGGTTCATGATAAAGCTCGTTTTCATGTAAAACATTATTCATGAGTGAAACCCGATGTTCCCTTTTTAGATTTATTACCCATTGGTACATCTATTCGAGAACTAGATCTTATTTTATTATGAAGAAATGTAAGTACTGCAAGGAAAACCATCATAATATCAAAAAATTTAAAACATTAGGTTTTTTTCTATATATTTACAAAAAATCAATTATTGGGTTATGTTCTATAATCTATTTTTTCCTACATCTACTTCCCATGGTTTTTATAAATGAATTTTGATAGGAAATATAGTGAATTCACCATTGAAATATGTAGAAATTGACTACTACTATTAAACATTCATAATATATAAGGAAATTTATCTCTATTGACATGTCAATTTAATAATCATAGTAATTTAGATAAATATATGATTCTTATATTAAATTTTAATACATAAAATAAAAAAATAATTTTTTTCTATTCCTTTCTGCAAATAAATTTATTTTATAGAGTAATCCCTACATATCAATCATTATGCCCCAAAAGTATTCATATTTCATGGAAACACTATATGGTTGATATTAAATTCTTAATAAGGGTTAAGTATAGTGGATGTTATCCTAAATCAATATTGATAATAATTATGGATATTTAACTAAGTGAAAAACATGACTTTTAAATAAATGGATAAGGAATAATCAATTTGGAAAGGTAAATAAATGAACACACATTACATTTTATCAATAATCTGATATTGAAATGCATCTATATATTTTTTTCATAGTGAAAATCCTCTAGATAATAATAACTAAAATCTGAATACCGAAAGTTCTTAATTATTGGAAGTCATATATCTCTCACCTGAAATCACTACCATGAAGAACATTCACACTTTATTAAATCTACATGTAATAACCAATTTAATTCTCTATTAACTGATTTGTCTCATGAGACCAACTCATGCATGTTAAATCTATAAGATAATAGGCACCATCTATTATTTCTGGTCTAAATCATTCCTCATTTTTCAAATAATCGATTCAATTCCTAAATAATGTGCCATATCGAACATCTGTATTGAGTAATGGATACAAATTTATCAATATTTCCCCAACTAATCAAATATAATTAGATATAAACATGATATATTAAAAGGTATACCATTTATGATAGAATCATATCCTTGATAAATAATGTGTATATTTATGTGAAATTTAATGTTTAATGGTCATTGGAAATTTAATAAATGAAAGAAAAATTAGTGAATACAAAACTTATTCAAGAAAGATAATTTAAATAATATACTTTTTCAAAATAATCATAATCCATATAGAGTAAGTATAATAATTTTATCCATAAGATTTATAGTCATTGGAATAATAATAAGGTGTTCTATCATTTATTTACTAAATAGATCTCTAAAAAAAATTTATGTAATTATACATCTAATTTTATTAAAGAATTAAAATGAATTTTATAAAACTGAAATTTAATCTTGAAGGAAAAGAATATGGGTAATTACATATTTGGTAAAAAGAACATTTTTTATTATAAAATGTTAGGAAAGTTAATTTTTTAGAAAAAAATAAGATTCATTTAAAAAAATTATTAAAAAAATTGGTTGAAAAATATTTTAATAAATATTTTATAAAAGGGTATATACAAAATTTGAATTTTTTTTTGAAAATATTGTTTTGTATGGGAATTTATTGCTTATTTAAGAGAGAAATGAATTCATATATTATTAAATCATTTTCTAAAAAAATATAAGTTCTAATGAGTGTGAAAATGTTACTATCATTTGAAAATGATCATGAACAACCACTGGAGAATAAAATTTACCGGTTATTATACATTGACTAAATAAGTTTTTCCAATTCAAATTCAATAATAAACACTCTCTATTAGAATGATATTTTTAAATAGTTCTTTAAAATGATCATAACATTTAATTTAGAATCAAAAAACGAATAAATTATTTCTATAATCTATAAATATACTCGAAATAAGTGTAAATACAATAATAATTTAATCAAAATACCTTATACACATTATAATATAATATTAACAATAATTGGATGTAATATGACCCAATGAAAAGAAAACTAATTTATATAATTCCTTACCTCTTGGTTACTTTTAATTAAAATTCCCATATATGAAATAATTCAAATTGAAACATAAAATACCCAGATTAATTATTTACTCACGATATCTCATGTTAATTGTTATTACATGAACCACATAAATTATCTAGGATAATCACATTACAATATGCCTTGATGAATAGAAAATGAGATAAAATACTTTGATTGAACTTTCATATTTGTCATTCTTTCATTAAAGTATATTAAATTAGTTTTATATAAGTTATTAACTAATTATTACACTATATATAAATTTAAGATATCATATATAATCCTTTTATAATATAATATAACTTATTTGTTAACAATCCCTTATTGTTTTCATTATTTTGTTTGTTAATTGCCTTGTTTTTTGAGTTTTATTTGATTAGTTATGTTTTACTACATTTACATCGATTATTATTTCATCATATTAAAATTTTAATCCTTTATTTAATGATAATATATATTTATGTATATTAATCCATAATAATTAGTGATCGGAAATTGAATTCCACATTTATGGGGATGGTAGGCTGTATGTACCAATGATATGTGGTTCTGTTTTCTTATCATATTAGAATGAAGAAGATTATATGATACATATATATATATATCTGTTATAATTATAATATAATAATTTTTATTGAATATATATTAAAATTTTTTAAACCCACCCTTAATACATTCCATGTAAAGCACGAACAACCCATATTGCTTCACAAGGAAGTAGTCCGATGTATACATCAAATGACATTATCATATTCCCACAAAACTATAATCAAAATGTTGTGCGTCATATAATAATTAAAATTACATAATAAAATTATAAATAACACATATATATCAATTATAAACTATAAATATGTCATTATTCCCAACAATGATTGTTATCAATCGAATAACGAATGACATATGTTCACGAGGCGGTAGGCGTACTTACACAAAAACAATTACTCTGTATCCTATTTTAATGATGTTTCTAAAATTATTATCCATAAAATAAAGATAACAATGTATCATAATACTAGGGATACTGATTATAAAATGTAATAAGGGTGGAAGAAGAATTTTAGGGGTGGAAAAATAAATAAAATTAAAACACTTTTAGAAAAACAATACCTCCTCTTTAGGATTCTCCATTTGGTATTCACAAAAAACATAAAAATATTTCTATATGACTGATATAAATATTATATTATTAGTGGAGTTATTTTGGTAATTAATTTTGGAAGGTTTTCACTGAGCTATATGGATTGAGGGTTGTGAATAAGTTAGGGGGTATGTTCCGTTTTAGATAGTGGAGTTTCATTCTTGTGAATATAAAACGTAAAAACTATTCTGAGGTCATAATTACATAAAATTCATTAAAAATTATAACATTTTATATAAATGATTTATATTTTCTATGTATGTCTAATATTGGTTTGGGAAAATTTTATATTTTCTTTTCCCCTCAATATTAACATTTATTTCCTTTGTAAAATTTTATTTCTCATTATCATCGTGATTAATATTAACTATTTTCAATGATAATTATGGTCAAATATTATGTTTGTAATATTATAAATTATTTCTTATTATTATTGAAAATATTTAATCCACATTTACATATTTAAATTATAGAATTTGTAAAAATTAATTTGAAATTCTTCTCAAAGACATGATGATAATGCCAGTTTTTAATGTGGAAATATCTAACCATTTAATAATATCCTATTTTAAAAATCAATAAAAAACTTATTATAATGAAAAAAATTTATTAAATAACATAAAATCTATTTATTTATATTAATAAATCATTAAAAAAATTTAACGCTATAAATTATTTAGTAAGAATTCTATTTTCAATTAAAATTCATTATTTTTATTTATTCTAAAAGAATGAAAAATCCGAAAAAAATATTAAAAGTAACACTAAGATGATTAAGGAATATAAATTTCATTGATGATGGTTATTTTTTAATATATAATTTATAAAAATTTTAAAATTGTGTTTTAAAACAAGTTCTCCATTAAAAGGTCGCAAAAATATCTATAGAAAAATACATCTTTTATTCATTAAATTATCCTTGCTCTTATATATATCAAATCTATTTTAAGAATGTGAAATTTCTTATTGAATATAAAAGGAATAAATATCACTATATTTATTTAGTAATAGTAATTAATTTAATTTATTAGGATATAATTCCTTTAGACCCATAAAAATAAAAAATTTACAAAAACATTTCCATTAAATTATATTTGTTTGTTGGATTCATTTTTAATAAATTGATATATCTAAAAAATTGAACTATATATTTTAATTAGATATTTAATGATATGCATAACCTCAAATTTAATGGTTATAATATATCTTATTATATTATATAATAATATATTTATAATATATTTTCATTTAGTAAAAATCAGTCTGGCGTGTAATGCAAGTTATCAAAAATGTTGTTCTTGTTTGTAACAAAAGTTAAATGAGTGTTTCATGCATTTCATGATATAGAAAATATTTAATTTATTTAAACTAGTACATATATCACAACCTCTCCAGATTTTATAATACTTTCGATTCATGGTGTTGTGTGTCACATACACTATTGAATATGATGTTCACATTATAAACTCTTGGGGTGTTATAAAGAAATGAATCACATATGAGAAACACATAAAAATAAAATCAAAAAAAAATTGTGTTCCTAAAATAATAAACATAACATCAACTAAAAAGATAAGTAGTATGTCGTTTCACTTTGGAATGACTAAAAATATGGGTTGAGTCCCTAAATTTCATTTTGTATATAGTTAAACAAAGTCCATTATAACCATCTAGTTAGGATTTTCCTGAGCTGTTATGGTACTTCTAACGAATTTATATTTATCATCTAATAGTTCTCATATATTTATATTATATTTTTATTTATTATAAATATATGGATAAGAAAAAGGGAAATGTTTCTATTTTTCCTCTTTTGTTTTTAATGATGAGGACATTGATTATCGACTCTCGGATGAATGTATTATGAATATCATCATGGGTTGAAACATTCTCTTTAACGATAGGGCCTTAATATATTATTTTAATTATTAATATGATGTTATGGAGTTCTATGAATCAATATATTAATATCATTTTTTGTATTGGTCATCCAAAAGTACACTAGTACCATTGAGTTCATATTTTGATGAAATCTATTAAGAATATATGTTAGTGGAAGATATAACTAAATTATAAATAACATAAGAGTATTGTGTTAGAGATCCAAATGTTTCTAATCCATAAAAAATAAAACCATGTGTTGCAATAATATATATGAATGATTCATAGGTAGAGTTATTCTAGTATTTCAGAGTCAAATGACCCATAAATATGTTTAGTTTTTAATTAAAATACTATATATATATATATGAGATCCTAAGAGAATTGAAGAATTAAAATCTATAAGGGATTTCAATAGTTTGATGTAATCCATGGATGTGAAAATTGATTAATAAAATTATAATGAAAACTATTAGTTGAAAAAGCAATCACATAGAATGAAACATTTTTAAAATAAGTGGGGTTTTAATAGAAGGCATAAGTAGACGAATGTAGGATGTATAGAGCATGGATAGTTTTTGAGGTCATTCAACAAAATGATGGTGTGAATTTCCAAAAAAGGGATTCATACATATTAAATCATACTACCATCATTATGGTCTTATTTTTTGATTACAAGAATGATTTTTGTTTTTAAAAATGCTTATAAAGACCACATTCCCTCATAATGATTTAAAGGGATATATTTACATGATGTAACAAATACTTTTTTTGTTTGATCATGATATGTACATGGTATATAATCCAAAACAAAGGCTGTGTAGTGTGTATCCAAAACCACTTCAATGGATTATATGTATAGAAAATTATAGGGAAGTAATGGGATTAATGTGAAGAAACATGGAACACTATATCTACCATAATGTGAGGAATGATTTTTTGTATATCGTATTTTAATAATATGATGATGAGTTTTTTTGGTGGGTTCCAACATTCAATTTATCATGTAATGGAATTTTTATTAGTCTTAATATTTTTATATAACAGATTCATATGTTTCAACAAAGACTCATGGTATGAAGATTAAAAGAGGCAATAGCCTTAAGAGTCTAGTATTTCCTCAAAATAACAACATTCAGAAGCTCATTGAGTGGTTTTCTAAAACTAGATGAAATAAATTTTAACTCTTATGGCTGGGAACTATAAATTGATCCTGGTAAATGCACCATGATGTTAATAAGTGGAAAGATAAAAGAAAAATGTTCACTTTTCCTCATTATATGATTTTTAATGACCTTAAATTTACCACATATTTCATTTGTAGTGGGACATTATAGATTTTATGTAGTAAATCCATCAATTGAACATTATAAAATTATTTATTTGATTATCAGATATATTAAATCTATAGATGATGTTGTGTTATTGTTCAGGATATCCTATAATGTTTAAAATATTTTGTTTCATTTATTTGATGAATTGTTTCAATAAAAATTATTCTTATTTTAGAGTTTAGTAAAACTAGGACTTACCCTTGGAACAATATAGTGTCTTTTGTGAGATTAATTGTGGGTTTTAGTCATTTTTTGGTTAAAAATAAGAAACACCATAACAGTACTGAAGACTTGGGTGTTCCTTGTGAGTAAAATTACCTATTGGAAATTTCTTATAAAAATAAAGGAAAATCCATGGTGTTAAATAAAAATAATGGAATGTTTTGTAAAAAAATTTCTTATAGAGTATCGCCATTGAAATTTGGAATCTATTTTTCAGGTAAAAATCCAAAATTTTAGACAATAAAACCATCATTCTTTCCATTTTTTAAAGTATGTACCCATGAACCCCATGACCCTGGCTGGCAATGTTTTATGACGTTTTGGTATTGGTAAATGTTGAAACGACTAAATTTAATTCCACAATATGTTATATATCATCAATTTAAATGGGTAAGAACATAAATCATTAATTGAGGGTCTCAATTATGGTTACTACTTAGTTTTACCCCTCTATTAAGTGATGAAAATTTCACCTTAACGATTACTTATTTTGTTCCAAAAAAATTATTATCACAATGAAGAACGAGGTCCCAACCTACTTCAATAATCATCCAAGATTAATACTTTTCCATTTTTATATCAATCCAATATTCCCTTTAGTTTAAAAAAATTAATGACTCATATACCTTTGTTAGAGCTTCAGGTTTTTGGAATTTCACTGGAGAAAAAGGGGTATTCATACCATATTCTATGAATTTTTATTTTTTTACTTAAAAAATCATTATATGAGGGTTCATGGGTAGAATATGAGTCATTTTAGATCCAGGTGTTGTTCTTCAAGACTATATGTGAAAAGAAATGCTTTTAATGGTCATTTTTGTTCTAATACATCTCACTGGACATTCTATTTGAGACACTTCTATAGTGTGTCTCATCTGTTCCAGCATTGAGGGTTCTCATCATCTTGACCTGAAGAAAACAACAAATATTAATCATTATTTGTTATGTTTTTTGGTAAATATATCTATTTTACTTCTTAAATCCTTTCTATATACCCTGTGTTATTTTATATGGAATTAAATCTTGGAGTTCATGGTGACAAAATTTGTCTCATTCAGTGTCAAAACATTATTTGGGAGATGAAACTCTTGTAAAAACATAAATTTCAATGTTTAAAAACATGTGTTTGGAAGTTCCTTATTATTTGGGGACCTTGTATTCACATAAATTCATTTTATGAGTTTTTGTAACATACCTGAGGATCATGATTAATTTTTATCACTTGTGGGTGTGTGTGTTTCCATGATACTTGTTCACGATACATATTGAAATGAGTATGATTAAATATTTTTTTTCATGATTGATGATAATAAAATGTATTTTTTGTTTATACTATTTACTCATGATGAAATTATATGTATTTCTTGAGTTCCCTTACCATTAATGTATATTACCATGATCATGTATATATTGTTCTTATTTCTCAAAATATATGGCTTTCTATGACTTGGTTATCCCTTATATGGGGAGTGCCCTTGTTTTTTCTGATAAAAAGACACATGGGGTATAAATATAGTGATGCCTCATGGAAGAAAATATATTCACTAGATTATTACTAGGTAAAATGTACCATGTTTATTGATGGGGCAATGGATTACTAGCATCATGATCACTCGATACATTTTTCTATAGAGAATATGACACAGTTAATTCCTAATGGATATAGAGTATATTGTTAACATGATGTTGAGGATCATATTTACATCCCTTGTGAGTAGTTATTGATTACTTTTTATTCCGTGATATTCCTTCTAGCATGGATCTAAAGTAGGTATGGTTTGGCATTGTTGTGTCTTAGTTAGAAACAATATTTTGGGAATATATTGTTGAAAATTTGTTATTTAATATTTATTATTATGGTGGAATGAACATGTTTTAATGAGAATATATTTTAAGGACATATTGGTTTTTTCCTACTTGGGTTTATTTGTCACAACCTTCATGGGAATATCGGTGTGATTGAAAACATCTGGTATAGGGATATACACAAGTGAAAGGGTCCCATAGAAGATGTTTAATCCATAGAGAAAAGAGCTAGTCTTGGGACTAGGAAAACAAAAACACTTATTCCAAAATGATTTTTATTTCTTATATACTAAAATTATTTTTTTTTCGTATTCTTCTTTTGGAACATGTTTATTTTTTTATGACATCTGTTCTATTTGGTATTTTCTTTATTTCAAAATTTTTGATATGTTTTATTATATTTTAATTATATTATTGATGAAAAGATATGTTATTAATTTAATAGTCTGTTGATTGATGGAATTCATATCATTGCATTTAATCTATAGATATATAGTGGCTAGGAGGTTCACATGAGGTATAAGAACCCATAGAATTTGTACATAGATATTACATCTTATTAGCAGAATATACATGACTTAACATATTGTCCCATGCTAGAATCATATAAGAATAACATCATTGTATTCATGGATACCTATAAAACTAACACATTGCTAAAATAAAACATATACCTAAAATGTTATTCATAATTATAAACCTTATTAACAAAATTTCATATAATTACTTTCTTCATTTACATGGGTAATGAATCGTTAGAAAGGGTTAACTTAGATTATCAGTATGGGTAAAAAAGAGAGATATCAACATAATTTCAGAATAATTGAATGATAATGTAAGAATAACATATGAAATATATTCCATTCATTACATTTAACATAAAATATAGTAATGGAATAAATCTTAACAGTTCTTAAACCATGAAATATAAATAAATCAACGAACATAATACATAAGGGAAACCCTTGGCATATGTCATATATTTATGGAATACATATAAGTATTTATAATAATCTCCTTATTAGTTGAGTATAATTTTTACGACATTAATAATGTAATGGGTTCACTCAGAAAACCATTTTGGTAGTCATGGTCACTCACAAAAAACATCAAAATGTAAAAATTACATTGTCGAACTAGGTTCAACTGATATTCTACTATTATTTATCTTGTTATATATCTATATTTACATAATGAATTTTAGGGATTTATAAATCCATGATAACCAATAAAATATTGAAAATGATATCGGTTTATTCCATAATATCATAAACCATTCATCATTTCATAAGTTATGAAAATGAAATGGGTTTTTAAATATTTTATCCTCAGATAAACCATGAAATAAATATGAGTTTAATAGTCATTACATCAATCATAGAATATCCTATAAAAAGGGAAAACTTTTCCATAAAAATATTTTCCTTGTAATCATAATTCATCTATAGAATAGACAATGATGAAAGGATGGGATCATATCCCATGAAAAGGATTAGAAACATTAAATGATATCAAATTAGATGTAGAATTCTATTTAAATATCATTTTAAACATTTATTGATGGAAATATACTTTCCTCATAGAAATCAATTATTTACAATCCAAAATATTGCAAATATTAAAGAAAATATATTATTTAAATAAAATTTTGGAAACAATAAATTGAATATTAAATTAATTTAGTAGTCATGATTTTTTTTTAAAAACATTATGTACATTAAAAAAATTCCATTAACATTTTCAGTAAAAATTAAAAATTACCACATTATGAAAATTGAAATAATTATAATTTGTAATATTTTTAAAAAGTTAATATATAAATAGGTCCCCATTGATATCACAAAAACCCTTATTTAATATAGTAATTATGTCATGGCTGCCAGGTACATCTTGTTTCCCCGCAGACACGTGCTCTCCTACCTAAGGCCCACCAACGTGCCGGGATGTGTCATCAGACTAATGAAGGCCCCCAAAGGACAACACATGTTCTTTATTATGTTTTTTATCCTAACTCATACACACTATGTGAAACATTAGAATATTTCACCCATCATGATCACTACTCTAAACCAAGAACAATTAATAGTGGAGTTCTAATTAGTTAGGGAATAAAAAGAAATGTACACCTTGTTAAGTAGAGTCGAATCTTTATATTATTTGACACATTTTAATTTTGGAGTCTTATTGTAAAATATGTATAAAATTAACATTTTACTATAATATATCCATATTAATTTAATTTTCTAATTCATTTTTATAAAAAATTTGTATATAAGAAAAATGATTTTTGATCGAAGAGATTATTATTGTCAGTTTTCATGAAATAAAAATATTATTTTAGGCTCTTGAGTACATAAATAGTGGAAAATGGAAGTAAATCATATATTTTCCAGAAATAATTTTATAATAATAAATGAATTTTTTTAAGATATATATCATAGTATTTCATCATTTAAATCATAATCATTAAAAATACTAATAAATAGTGTGATTGTATCATAAAACCCCTAACACTATGTAAATTTCTGAATTATAATCCCTATGAAGGATAACCAAAGATAAATATATAAATAACGATACTATATATAATAAAAATCATAAAATAAAATTCATGGGATGTATAAAAAACATTAAATAAATTAATGGTTAATATGGAATTTATACCATAGAAATAATAGGGAGATGAAAATCACAGACCTCAAGTTCCACTTTCTTAAAAATTACTCCATCCACCTATATAATAAAGTTATATTTGATATAATTATATAAAATATTTTGTAAATTATTATAATATATGTAATTATCCACTTATAAAATTTCAATAATCATTTATTAATAATTCATTGTTAAAATCATTGTTCTTCTGTGTTAACTATTCAATTATCCATATATGCTTTTGTTCTATAGTTTTGGACCCTATAAATTTATTATGGTTCCAATATCTCCAAAATATTTATTATGATATAAATTCTCTATATATTAATGATATAAATAATTATATTCACCCACAATAGTTATAGATTGAAAAATAAATTACTTAGTTCATGAGAAAAGTTGGTCATACGTACTCATGAATGTTGTTTTCATATTTGGATGGATGAAAAAATAATATTAAATATCAATTAACCTATAAAAAATAAATTTCGTATCATAAATATCATATATATATATATATATACATATCTGTGTGTGTGTGGGTGAGTCTTTATGGGTGTGGGTGTGTGTGTTAGTGAAATCTTCCTTTATTACTAAACGAGCCCTAACCATAGTAGTCCAAAGTTAGTTGCAGAAGTTCTAGTGAATCAATTGAATGTCTTGAATGCCTTATTTTTATTGATTTTTTATAATACCCCTTTCAATGGATGAGATGAACCCTTAAAATTCCTATTGGATTAGATATTACAGAATCATAGGTCTTAGAGGAAATAAATAGATTATAACTATATAAACTGGTCCATCCTAGTTTCTTTATCACGATTTCAGCTCTCCACATTCTCATGGATCTTTAGCTAGGATTCTTGTGCATGAACATGATAGCACTAAAGGGAAATTCATACCCTCTTTTTTTCAAATCCATTTAGCTTCTGTTGTGGTGAATTCTCTTTCTCTGAATCCTCATCTATAGTCAGCCCCTTATAGAGTCTGTCTAGTCTATAGAGAAAACTTTTAGGTTGTTTGAAAGCCTTGAGATGGGATGAAGGCCTTGGGGTGCCTCTAAGTTATTGAGGTGGCACACAGGCCTTGAGGTGGCTTGAAATCCTTAATTTCCCGAAGTTCTTGGATGGCCCGAAGGCCACGAATGACCTGAAAACAAAATTAGTGTCCCAAAATTTCAAAAGGATGACTAGTTATGGATACTAAAATACTTAATAGTACTTAGTAAGGTTCCTAATAAATTACTATTATAGTTAGCAGAAATTATGTATCTACCCAAATTTGAACTCAGTTTTATTGGATGCACCTATTGAGTCCCTAAAAAATGGACTAAGGTATTGTGGATATGTGGGAATCATATCCCGGAGGACCGTATAGTTTATTAGTGTTGGTAAAATGTTTAAATTATTTAATATCAAATTACAATTGAAAAAAATAATACATAATATTTTCCAAGTGTATTATTAATTCATCTATCATAACCATGTGTATCAATCATGAAATAATTCCAAGTATCCTGGAAAAAATAAAACAAAAAAATTCATTGAGATTAAGAGAACGATAACTATATGCGTATACTATAATCTATTATAAATAAATATTAATAATTAATATGAATCGGTAAATATTATAAAACATTGAAATTTATACCATAAGGTGAGCATAATGTGGAAGTAATTAATGATGGTCAAAAAATCCAAAAAAACAATCAAATCATCTTGAAACATATCTATAAATATTATAACCAATCCAATAATTTCATGGACATCAATAACAAATTTAATGATGATAGAATGAATAATTATAGACACCTAAAAAATAAAAAATTTATAATATTTATTAAATCTATTGTTAAAACCCTATTTTATTTTCACAACAAATTTATCTCATGGATCTTATTGATGAATCAAGGTGTTATGTAACTATGGGCCACACCAGTCACATAAAAACTGAAATTCCTTCATCGTATGAAAGTGGTGAAACATAATCCACATAAAAATTTATTTTGAAAAATTAACATATTAAATATTAATACACAACTCAATAAATAATCATCACCCTAAACCATCTAGATTAATATGATTAATTCTAATACAATTATACATCACTAATTTAACTAATCATAAACCATCCATAAAAATAATAAATATGGTATCAACCCTACATTATCAGGGGACATAAATTTTTTCCCAAAACACCCTATTATAACTAAATTCTCACAAAATATTTTGATGATAATTTTCATTGAAAATTTCATCACACACATGTAAAATAATCATTTAATTATTCACTGGTAATATATGTGTAAAATTTCAATCTTGTCTTACATGTAAAATCAAATATTCCTTTTATATTTTTTTGTAAAATCTAAATATGAATTATTTGGAACAATTCATGAATATTCACTTTATAAAATATTAAAAATGTAAAACATGCATAAAAATTTCATTAAATAATTTGAGAATGATAAAAAATGTATTTTTTTAGAGAATATTCTTTATGAGAAATAAGATTTTCAAACCAAAAAAATAAAGTCAAATTTTCATCAAACAGTTTTGAAAACAACATTATGTACCAAATAAGGTAATATTATACTATTACATAAAAAATAATGAGTGACCAATGTATAATAAAATTAATATTTTTCATTATTAAATTATAAAATAAATTCATTCTCTGAAAATTCATGTAAAAATATTCCAGATTAAAATGTGATTGAAAAATAATTCTCTTTACAATTTAGAAACAAGTGATTTTTAATGCCCATAAAAGGCATGAAATTAAATAAAAAATTATAAACCATGAATATTAACAAATTCATGATACAAAATAAAAAATTATAACTATATAATCCATACTAAATGAATAATTTGTGAATATTTTACATGTCTCATTAAAGTAAATGTGAGATGAGAAACCCTTTCCATAGGTCTAATTTCCCATGTCAATGTTCAATACTTCTGTATAACGAATATAAGATAATTATAAAATTATTATGGAACAATATACATATATACCATTCCATATATTTTTTATATAATGTATTTCATGATCCTTTTATTAATCATTCATTGCTAAAATCCTTATTTCGTGTGAAAATTGTGTCATTTTTCATATATATTTTGGTTTTGTGAATTTAGTCCTTTAATATTCATCATTTTTAAATAAAATTATAATTTATAAAGACAATATAAATAGAACATATATTTATTATATATGTATTTTTAGTTATCTATAGAAGTTATATATAGATAATATATTTCATCGTTCATGGAGACTATAGGTCACACACATGCTTCATCACTCTTTCCAATTTTAATATTGGATAGAATGAAATGAAAATAATTATTATATCACATTATATAATAATTACTCTATAATATATTGAATTTATATTAATAACACACATTATTTTTATCATCCATGTAAAAATTAAATATAAAATATTTCGCATCACAATGTGGAGGTAGTAGTCCACATGTATGCACAAGTGATGATATTATTTTCAAAAGGATAGGAATATAATAATTTAGTTATGATATTATACATATAAAAGTATATTTAGGTTATAAATGTCACATATATTCATTAACATAATCCATTTTAACTTCCACATAAAGCATAAGTGAAAAATGAATCACATCGCTTCGCATGGCAGTAGATAGTTGTACACATGAGTGATTTTATCGTATCGCCACAGAAAATGGTATGTGATATCGTATACATGATATAATAATTAAAAAAGTATAATAATGTCGCAAATATAATACAAATATTTATAATCCATAATTATATCCATCCGAGAATGGTGGTGATGGAAAAATGAATAATGTCAGTTTGTGAGATGGTGGTCTATGGTTCACATAATCAACGGTTTCATTTTGGATTTGATTGAATTATAGATGAGTAATGGTTATTATATTTACATTATAACATATAAGTATATTTATAATATACATTTTTCTATGTTTTGATATTTAATATGATTTCAAGGTGGAGTAAGAGGTAATAATACAAATATGAACTTTTAAGAATTTTACTTCTTCTTCTAGGGAGCCACTTTATGTTTATACATAAATCCTTCATATGAGAGATTAATAATACAAACAAGGACTATAGGAAGTGGTTATATAATTAATGAAGATATCAATTCATTTAATATCTCAACCAAATGGTTTTTTAGATTTTAATAAGAGAGGATAGTTTGTGGCCTTTTTGTAAATGTGTGGGAGGACACACAAGGATGTTTTAAAATGATAAACTGACACCCATGTATTTTCATCAAAAAATTATAAATAATTTGACATAATAAATACTTAATGATGATACAATATATATGTGGACATAAAAAGAGTTTTTAAATTTTTTTTCATTTTTAACCCAGATCTTCTTTGTTTAAACCATAATAATCATTTTTCACATTAACTGTTATAACTGTTTTTTACTAATATAAAAATTAATTATGGAAAAGATTAGTTTATATTTATTATATAATATAAATATTATTATTACAAATATGTAATAAATTTTTCATATTTATTTCATATATTTTTTAGAATTCAATTTAAATTTAATCTCGTAGATGCGTTGCAATAATAGTTTTCCCAGAATAAAACATTCAAAAGATTTTAATGTCTTTATAATAGAATTAAAAAATAAATTTATTCTAATTAACTATATTTGTTAAATATTAGTATAATGTAACTAATTTTACATTAAACCATGTTTAAAATTTAAAACTTCTTTGAAAATAATATTTCAAACGAGAAATTTTTTAATAAAAATAACATTTTTATTATTCATTAATAAATTAAGCTTCTCAAAAAATTTAAAAAATCAACAAAGAATAATTTTTATAAGTATATTTCAAATGTTATGTATCGTTTATAATAGAATTATTCTTATAGTGAAGAAATAAATTATAATATATTTGTGTAAATCTTGACTAAAAGGCCTTTTTGAAATATAAATCTGTTCGAAAAACATTTCATTATCATTTAAAATGGTAATTATTTAATTTATAATGAATAGATAACCATTTAATTTCTAAATCAATGTTAAAAAAAATTATTTTTCATTTTTTAATTATTAATATTGACACCCATTATTGTAATACTTATGTTAATATGTAATGTTATATTATTTTTTATTTAGACCTTAGGTTGTGTGGTTCATAACCAATCAATGATATTGAACTTATGTAAAAAAGAAATAACTTTTCAAATAATGAGGTTTTTAATTATTATTTAATATCAGTGATGCATTTGATATAAACTATTGAACATGATGTTCCTCTAGTAAAATTTCTAATCCTTTTATAGTTCCCTTTTTAAATAAATTTCATTCTAAAAATTTTATTATGATCTTGAATGTCACGAGATTGACTTTTGAAAATATAATTATTGAAATAAAAAATCATAAAAGGGTTAATAAAAATTCTTCTGTATAAGAGATAATGGGAAATACATAGAACATATGTAAAATAATAGAGAGATGATTCCAAATATGATAATATTTTTGGGATATGAATATACATACATGGAAAAAATGAATAAAACATTTTTGTGAGTGATAGAGATTAGCGATCAAAAGAAATTGGTTGATTCAGAGAAAGATAAAAATAAAAAAATCACAATTATGTATTTTGATAAATAGACATCATTACATAATAAATTATATACCTAGAATAAAAAAAATTTAAAGATACATTTCCTAATGTAGATAAATAACTTTAAAATCTAAAATATGAATATAAAGAAATATAATTTTATGAAAAGTATAATTTAATGCTTTAATTAGTTTCCACAAAAATATAATATTTTTATATACATAGTGAGAATTGAAGTTTAATGTTTCATACCTGATGAAAAAAATTAACTTCTAATTGGGTATATAATTCATAATGAATAAAAATTCCTTGAACTGGTAATTTTATAAAAAAAGTTAGCACAAGTTAGATGACAAATCCCAAATTTCCATGTAATATATTGAATAAGTAGTTAACATAAAGACTTATCCAAAATATTCCTGGCCAAATTCAATGTGAAATTATATATAAGCATGGTCACTGAATAGAAATTGTATTTCCCCTAAAAAATATTTTGTATCATAATGTTACATTCCAAATATATGAATACCTATATAACTATAAAACCATAAGGAAAACATGCATGCTTCCAAACATCAAAACTCGGAATGTTTGATAAGTTCAATAAAATAATAAATTCTATAATCTCTAGAAAAAATAAACTTTTCCATCAAAGCTCTTACAAATGTCTAGGTAACCAATGATATCCAAAAAATAAGTCATTATAATCTGAATATCATGAACATATTAGGGGTTATCCTCCCTCTATCATTTGTTTTACAAGATATTCAACTTTTACCTCAGTCGTTTTTCCTGGTCATAAGTACCATTCAAAATATTCTATCAAATCATTTATGAAATATTATTGAATTAAAATCCATATACATTTCATGATTTAGATAAATATTATATCCATAATAAAATACTAGATTAAAATAATTATTAATTCCAATAAAATAAAATTAATCATCCAAATTCATCTATTGAAATAACATAATCTTGACCATGATCTCTTAACTTCTTTTGTTGAAAAACACCTTTATTCCTGGGTAATTCATTTTGATAGTGCCCTATCACCTTATACATAAAAGCATTAAATAGTTGAAAATATTTAATTTCCATTTCAATCATGATCGTGGGGGCATTTCTCTCTACACCTAAAAAAATTTCTCACTCCCTTCAAGAATGTAAGAAGATGGTTTTCAAACAATTAACACATAGGGGGAACCCTTAATTTCCTTGTTCTCTTTATCCATATTTTTCTTTTTCATCCACCTTTTATCATTCCTCTATTTGAATGAATAAAACATAGAGAATAAATATTAAGTCTTCTAAAAATACTATATTGCATCCTTGAATGATGAGAATGCTTGGGAGACTAGTGCCCATAAAAGAACTAGCTTTAACCCAACAATGAAACAATAAAAATTAATCATTGGATTAAATATGTATTCTATATCATTCATTGGTATCCTTGTAAATATATATTCTTAAAAAAAATACATACATTATAATTTTATCATAGCCTCATGAATTTTCTATACATATACACTCATTGTTAGTGAGGAAATTATTTTTCCAAGAAGATTACATTAAAATAATCCCCATTTATGTGTGAAATTTCTTCTTCTAATTTGGTGTTTTGAATTAATAACCACCATATATATATTGATATAAAATAAAATACTATTAATATATTTTTCAATTCATTATTTCCTTATGCGAGAAATGTCTTCTCTATGGTACTTATCGATTACACTTATATGAATGGACTTTTAGTCCTATTAAATGATACAATTGGATGACTCATTATTATGTATAACATTTTTAAAGAACATGGTGGTTTAGTTGGTAAATCTATAAGGAAAGTTTGCTATTCTATATTTGAGTCAGTTTCCCATATATGGTTCTAATACGATGAGTTCCGTCTATAACAGTAGCTTTATTATCTTTCCCAATAGTGAGATCTCTATATGTGGTAAGTGAACTGATACAGTTTTGATTCCTTCTACTACGTACCATTTATAAACAATGACACACAATATATAATATCATAAAATTATAAAATATTATTTTTTAATAAAACTTTCGAAATGCCAAAAATATTAAAAAAAATTATTCATGGATAATCACATAATCAATAGCATTATTTATTTCAGAAACTTTTCTAATAATAAAAATATTTTTAAATATTTCTGAATGGTTTGTAAATAAAATTTTCCATTTCTTATGAATAAACACTAGGAGTCTCAAACCAGTTTTGTAGTAAGGATTGCTGACATGTAATGGATAATATTATAGTCATGGTCGATGTTCCTTCTTTTATAGTTACAACCCAAAGATACATATATTCTGTAACCATGTCCACATGTATTATATAGACATGATTGTATTGGTTGGTAATACTAGATAATATCTACCTTATCAAAACATTATAGTGTTCACCTATACTTATCCTCAATGTTTATAATCAGTTTACGTTCCCCAATATATTTTTTCTTACATCTTGTTCTCAAGGTCTCTAATTAACTTCCACGGACACCAAATATAATGTTAATAGAAATAGTTTCCTAGAGTTGGTGGAAGCATTATTACATTGTAATTATATATAAGGAGTCACATCTCGATTGAATTTATAGGGTATTAGACATGGTAAAATCGATATATACATTAATCTCACATTATATTTGATAACATAAAATACATCATTGTATTATCTTCGATGGAACCATTATTTACTCATGAATAACCCATTATATAAATTATAAAACACTGCCTGGTATCTATTGGTAAATTAAACATAACAAAAAGGGTGATTTCATTGTCATTAAGGGGTTTTATATATTGTAACATATCATAAATGAATTATAATATTTTAATAAGTTATGGTAAATAATAGAAACACATTATATTTAATCAATAACATGATCATAATATTTAGGTAGTAGTTTATGATCATATAAATACATATAAATAATAAAATGATCTTGAAACTTCTATATAGATATTTAAAAATTTGGAATAATCACATGGACATAAATAACTAATCTCAAAATGATGGAATCCACATTATCGGTTATCGGAAACATACAGTCTTGAAATATCACAATACAGATTCAAACTAGGGCTAAAATACCATTTAATTTGGTGAATTAATCATTATCATGACACTATTGATTTATTGAGTGGACATGAAATTTTAGGCCATAGAAATAACATAATAAGTCCAATTATTTCCCCATATTATATGGGTGAAACCTAATATATATATATATATTCGTATTGAATACCCAACACATGAAATGTTAATACATACCATAATAAATAAAATCAATCATAACCACTCTATAGTAATATTTTGAATGGAAATATAATCAAATAGACCCAATCAAAATAGTCATTAACTATCCATAGTAATAATATGGATAGTATCAATAAAATTTTTTATGAAAATATTCTTTTTATTTTGAAAATTTCATTTTAAAATAAATATTGCAAAAAAATTTAAAATAAATTTCTATGAAAATTAATTTGAAATTTTTTTCAAAAACCCTTAAAAATAATATTTTTATTTAAGGTAAAATATTATATTGAAGCCATACATGTTAGAAACAATGCTTTATTCATATTTTTGGTAAAATAAAAAACATGAAATGATTTGAATATGACATGAAGAATCATTTAAAAAAATTTAAAAGTTAATTATGGGAAATAATTCATTTATATAATCATTTGGATAATGTTAAAAACATATTTTTAAAACATATTTTGAAATAAAAATTATTTTCAACTGAAGAATGTAATATAATAAAAATATCCAATAAAAAATTCATAAAAATTTTAATATATAAAATTTTAATATTGTACTATTTCATGAAAAAATAATGAATAAGGAGAGGATAAGAAAATAAAATTAGTTTACTAGAGAAATATTAAAGACTTCCAATCAATTAAAAATCATGTACGTAAAATCCCCAAAATTGGAATTGAAACATAAATATGTAACAAATTTTATTAATTGTTCAATCATAATCCATATAAAATGAATAAAAAAATAAACATTATATAGCATGACTTGAAATATACTTATGATTTAAAATATAAAATTGGGATGTATATACACCACATCAATGAAATAAGTTATGAATATAATCTTTGTCTCATGGAAGTAAAAGTGAGATGAGAAACCCATACCATAGGTCAGATTTCAATCATACATGTTCAAACATATGGTATAATAAATATAATATTATTTTAAATTTCTTACAAAGACATAATCATATATTTCATGCAGCGACACCAGATTTTCCTTGTCAGACTTTAGAAAATTTCTACATATATTTCTAGAGATAAGTTTTGGGTCGGCGTGCGAATCCATGGCCTAGTGTTCTTGAACTAAATTCTATAAAACTATTCAGTATTTTTATACTATCCATGTTGAGATAAAAGTTTATATATTAAATGGTTTCCCAGATCAGAAAACTTAGGCAATAGTTGAGTCTAATGTGTGTCGTTTACACTTGGTGGGGTATAAGTTTTGTTGGTACATGCCTTTTGTATAATAAGATATCGAGGATATAGCTATAAATAAAATTATTAAATAAAATTATTTTATTTTTCTTTCTGATCAAATAACTGCCATGCGATGTCTCAGATTAAATTTATGATAACATAGTTAAGTTCAGAACGACATGTTTACCCTAAGCATGATATATGTTTTGTCAGCACCTTGTATCGGGTCAGAGGTGAGTCGAGGTTGGGATAGTAAATGGTGGATATTGGGTTAATAAAATTAAACCAATAATCATACCCCCTTCCCATTGGATATCATGGAAGAACCCATCCCTTTCACCCCCTCTTTGACGATGAATGTCTTCGAGGTTTCATCATCAAATCTAAGAATTGTTGATCTCCTATCTGAAGGGATATCAATATCGGATCATGTAGTATATTCTTCGGAGCGTGGATCTGACCCCAAAGCTTCAGCATTTCACCCCGAGGTAGGTGAATTTTAATTTTAATCTTGATTCCCATTTTATGAATTATTTTTTATTTTAATATTCATTTGATCTTATTGTGGTCATTGAATCTTTAAAGATATTATCCTAAGGGTTCTATATTTGGTATCGAATATATTTTCTGACCAAAAAAGTGGTTCTAGTGGTCCACGGAAGGTGGAAGTGGCATGACACAAGCAAGGTGGCATCGGTCATGTGGAGGTGTGGTGGGTTCTAGGGAGGAATCATGGAGGTTGAGAGTTGCGAGGTAGTGAGGTTGGGTGCAACAGTGTGGATGAGTGTGGTGGCATGGAGGCAGGGAGCCATATGGTGCATGGGTATCATGGGTCATGGAGTTACAGTCTAAAGTGATTGCTCCATAGGCCAGAGAAATATACCGGGCCTACAGGTGTGAGTAGGCCCTAACAAAGTGATCTGGCCAGAAAGGTCTGAACAGTTTTGGGTTAGGCTAGGATGACATCAAATAGTCGTATCACCTAATGTATGTGTCTGATTTGTGCACCATCTAGGGCCATGAGTCCCTCGCAATCAGACATAACTTTTTAGTAATGTTCAAAAATTAAAAAATATTGATTCTTGGGATGGATACATGAATGTATTCAATTTAATAACAACAACAACAATAATAATAATATTATTCTTATTATGATTATTATTATTATTATTATTATTATTCCATTTCTTGTATCAGATGTTTCTCATGAATTTGATGTATGATTGATGCATCATCCACAGTGTTTTGATCCTACATTTAATTTAGACATTTCAAGGCATATTATGCATGCTTAAAACAAAATTTAGGTTTTCCCCCAAAATACCTATCATGTTCGTTTGGGTTAAATGTGACCTTTTAACTTTTTATTGTTTTTGGGAAAGTAAATAGCATATCCCGTGTGTTTTTTCACATAAATCAAAATGGTGGCTGCAGTTTGTTTCTAGGATACATAGTTTATTGGTAATTTTGTGTCATTTTCTTGGGTCAGCAACACCTTTATCAGTTGTGTGGTCCCTGAGGTCCCTTGCGAATGAGTGTTTCCAGTATCACATCCCCTTTACCAAAGTGTGACCCCAATTTGGATACTATTTGGGTTTTCGGTATCACATATTTTTTACTAGACTATAACCCCTTTTCAACTACACTGTGTTCATGGAGTATGGGTTTCACACTTTTTGGATTGAGTTGTCTTAGTGTGCTTTATTAGTAGGCTGGGTGGATTTGGAAAATGTATCTCACCTAGAGGCCCAGTGTAATCTTCAAGACACATAATGTTTCCTGGGTAGGGTTTATGGTGTCAGCATGACCAATATTTACATGGTGATTTTAACTCTACCCATGATAATCTTGTAGGATATGGAGCCCACAATGTATTGGGATTTATTTTCTATGTGATATACCATGCTGATTTCCTCGGCAGAGTTGTCAGAATCTTCATGACCAATACTATACATGGATTGATCCTATGCTAAGTGAGTTGTTCCAGCTTTGGGTTATTATGAGATACCCCATTCATTGTTTGGTGATTCCATTTAGGGTTTTAGTGTCCCCCAACATACCTTGGTTGGGTTCCCATACTTGAGAAGTTGGATTTGGTTTAATCACTGGGTGACTAATTTCATGGAACTTTATATTAGGTATACCCTCATGGATACGTACCACAAGGGTTGGTCTGGTTGTACGGTTAGTTTGTTTCCTGATAGAGTAACATATCTCTGTTGAGTGCCATATTGGATGATGAGGATGTATCATCATCTTTAAGATTTTTATGCTTACCCCTCTCATTTTTTGTTCCATCTGGGATCATTTAGATTTTGTGATGTGTTTTAAAAGGTAGTTTTTCTCCATCACCTTGTCTAGGAGGCATTTTATTTTTATGAATTTGGTACCTCATGAGACCAGTGAGAGTGTTTCATTGGACCTTCATATTGGAAACCGTGGATAGTCTATGGTCATGACTGTGAAAATGGAGTCAGAGCAGAGTATATTTTTGTATGTTATGGGAGTCTACATGGTATGTGTTGTTTCATTGTCATTATAGGTATGTCTAACTCCCGAATGAGTTTCTATCAAATTTGGGTTCCCTCTAGCTGGGTTGACCAGACTGTTTCCTTTTATGTGCTCCTTTTCTTTTGGGGATTTTCTATCACCTACAGTGTATCTTTATACTCAACCATGCACGATATTAGCATACAGATATATTTAGTCTCTTCAAGACCAAAATCCTTTCAAAAAACTCCTAGGAGGATCCGGAGTAGGTGGATCTTAGTGAGATGGAACAATTGGAGTGTTTACCACAACATATCTTTTGATATTTCCAATGGCTTCATTTGATAGAATTTACCTTTTTCTGAGCCGGTAGAATGCTTTTGCAATTCTAGTTTTGTGGGACCATTTTTTTCCCAATTTTTACTTCTATTTTACTATAGTTTTGTACTGACGTATGCATGATTTTCGTTTCATTTTTTTATATATCTTTAATTGATTTTTGGAGGTGTATGTGGGTGTGTTTGTAGGTACATTAGGCTAAGGCCACCCTAGTCTGTGATTGCTTAATCAACACTAGTCACCAACCCTTGACTATTGGAGGTGGTCTTGGGGAGTTAAGACCTGATCCCCATTGGTTCGGGTCATGAAAGAGTGATACCAGAGGTGTTTAGTCCCACTTTGGGGTCGTAGTGTCATTATCTAGGTTTGGGATTCATAGAGAAAGTGTAAGGATGTTTCAAGTTCAGATTTCATGCCAGGGACTCTAGTGTTGGTGTGGCAGTTGAAATAAAAATTAACTATGACATCAATTACCATATTTTCTAATTAGTATAATAAGTCACTGTTCATGGAGAAATAATGGTACATGCATCAAATTGGACTGGAATTTGGGTTTTTTCAATCCTTCTTGTGTTATCTCCCAGTATATACTCTTTGAACATGGGGCATCATTAATTTATTTGGGATGTTTCTAGGATGACAATCATCGAGGGTTCCATAGATGGGTTAGAAGTATGACCCAATGAGTGATGAGGTTGCCTTTAAGGGGTCTGTCCATGGGGTAGTTTCTTCTTCGGTTATATAATTAGTGGAGCCACCTCTTGTCCAACAGTGTGTAGACCTAGATCTGAGAGTTCAGGTGGATGCGACCTATCATACTAAGTTGTGGATGGCTATGTTGGTGTTTTATGGTGATGCATTAGGGTTTCCTATGTGTCGCAAACCTCAGATACAGATTTCACCTCAGGTCTATACCAAAAAGGAGTCATTATAAGAAAACAAACATCATAGGAGGAACTGTTGTTTTCAGAGGCATACTCGTGTCTAGACTTGGAATTTTCAACAATGATTTGTTCAGTAGGAGGAGAGATGTTTCTTTTCTTGTGATGGCTAGGGACATATTCTGATATTGTTCTGACTCATTGTGCTGCTAAGGGATAGTCGATTGATGGACTATCATAGCAGCGGAATTAGTAGTTTCCATAGGGTTCTCTGAGAAGTGGGACAAGCATTGGATCTGGAGGTTGTTGACACATAGGCTCTAGATGAATAGAGGTACTCTCTATGTCCTTTATAATTTCTACAATAGGGTTGTTAGATACTACTAGGAAGTTCTTGTTTCCTTATGTTTCTTGTTAAGGGTTTCTTCAGGGAATCAGTAAGAACTTTTGTTGGTGTTTTCCAGTGTATCTTCAAATACACAAGGAAGGGGGATCCTTCCCCCACTGAGATATGTTTTAGTGGCTTAATGAAATCTGTGCGGGTGAGTTAGTTCCTCCTAAAGATGACAGTATCGAGTTTCAATTTTTTTTGTCCCATTCATTAATGTTCACGAGGTTGGTGGTATTTTTTATTTTAGGAGGTCCCAGCCCGACCCAGTGTGAATGTCTAGGGAGACCATTGTTGTTCGATAGTTTCCTCACGTGATTGGTGTTAGCTCATATGTGGGACACTCAAGGAGGTTGTGGTGTGTTTTCAGGGCATCGAATTGATAATAAATATGGACACATACCCCACTAAGAAACATCCTTGAGACACATTCTATGACTGTGAGGGAGAGTCAGTACTACCTAAAGTAGATAGTGTCAAGGTTCGGTGGATGAGTTCCTTTTACCTATGAGTTCAGTTTCTATTCTGTGCGTTGAATGTGGTTACGAAAGTGTTTGCAAGAACCAGTGTGTGTCTACTCAAGCATCCATGTTTGTTCTCATGGTGGTGGAGATGTTTTCTTTAGGTGTGGAGGTTTTTTTATTAAGGTCTCGTGTGGTGGGATATCCACAGTTCTTGTTCCTAATGGATTTTACCTTATGTGGGGGAGTGCATCAACTTTATGAGTTTTTTCAATGGCATGATTCTTGTGGTGAGGCATGGTGATGAAGTTGTATTGTTCCCTTAGCATTGTGTAGGAGTTGGAACATAATATTTGGTGTTTTTTACAGTCTATTGGGGCTTGATCAATGTCACTGTATTTTGACAAAGGTAGCCCTAGGTGTTCAATACTGATGTCTTTTGTTCATTTGGATATCTTCAAGGGTTCAAGTTGTTGTCTAAGGTTGTAAGCTATCTTTGTGGTTTTTAACCCCTCTATTTTTTTTTGTTTCTCTTGGTGAATATTTTTTGTAGCACATGAACCTCCTATGAGATCACTTTAATGGGATTCCTAGTAGAGAGGTGATGCCCATTCCCATGTCTTTAGGAATTGGATTTTTAGGGATGAAAATCCTTATAGAGGGGAGAATTTAGAGACTTGGGTTTTTTCCAGTAATACATTGGGATATTTCAGCATATATTCCTAGTGCTAGGAATTGAGATGGAATACGATTCTTTGGCCCAGTGTACCCGAAATAAATTTTATAAAAATATTGGGTATTCTTATACTATGAACTCAAGTGAAATGGTTTATCTCATAAATGGTAGATTAGATCAAATCACTGAGGCCACAGTTGAGTCAAGAGAATTCCAGTTACTTTACGTGGGGTATATCTTTTGGGGGTGCATTTCTTCTATGAAAAACGTTATCAATGATGTAACCGTAAATAATACAATTATATAAAATTATTTTGTTTTGACGTCAAAGGGAATAAATATCAAGCACAATTTCAAATCAAATTTACAAGAAAACAATTGATTATATAAAATTGTGTTTACTCTAGTGTGAAATAATATTTGTCATCAATGCATGTCAGGTTGGAGATGAGGTCGGCCCTGGAGGTTAAATGGAATATATTGGTTTAATAAAATTAAATCAAATATTCCCCCTCCCTCCCCCTTGGTGAGAATAGTAAAATACATTCCCATTCTCCCCTATTTGGAGACCATTGACTTAGAGGATAGATTAATGAAATAGAGAATCTCTGATCTCTGATATTGATGGTGAACACTCTTGTATCAAGAAATTTTTTTTTTCAGAGGGCAGATCTTACCCCAAAGCATCAACATTTCACCATGAGGTTAGATGATTAGAATCTTAATTCTGATCCCCTTTCTTATTCTTTTTTTTGTTCCAATCATAATTGGATGTTTGAGTGGAGGGTGATTCTATGATGATCTCATACAAAGGATTATATATCTGGTATTGGAATAATGTTTTGACCAATAGAGTGGTCCTGATGGTCTGTGGATGTTGGCGGTGGCGTGGAACCGGCAATTTGGCTCCAGTTAAGCAGCAGTGTTGTGTGTTTCGGCAAGGCGGCGTGAAGGTCAGGTGCAACGGTGTAGAGGCTAGGAGTTGATGGGTTTACAGGGTGCATGGGTTGTATAGTGGTGGGACAAGGTGGATGGGTCGTGGGCCTATGAAATGAACTGGGATAACTAGAGCGGTTTGGCCAAAATGTGCTGGACCAGTTTGGGTCGGTCTAGGAAGACTTAAAATGGAAGTATCTTCAAATCAATTCTTTCGATTGACATGTTTTCTTTGGAAACAACTTCATCTCATTGAGATATATGATTTAAGGATTGTTTTAGGATTTTATGACTTGTCTCTGTGGACCGGTTACACATAATTCCTAATTTAAAGGTATTATTATTATTATTATGGGGTTTCTCGTATCAGATGTATTCCATGGGTCTGATGTTTGATTGATGTATTGTCAGTGGAATTGAGACCCTCAATTTAATGCATATTTTTAAAGATAAAGTCTAGGTTCTTAAACTGAAATCACTCTTTGGGACACATGCGGCCCAATTTCTGTTTTTGCAGTGACCAGTGTCCTTTTCACTAGTTATCCATTTTTGCAAAATAAATAGCCTATCTTGCATATTTTTTCTCATAGAATGTGATGGTGTCTAGGATTTGGGCGTAGGATATGTGGAGAAAATCTGATGTTATGTGGGTCTTTGGGTTCAGTAATGGATTTACCAGCAAGGTAGAGTGGGTCCCGTGGTCCTTTTCCTATGAGGGTTTATGGTATCATATCACCATCACCAGACTGTGTTGCCTCTTTGGATACTATGAGGGTCATTAGTATCACGTGATTTTCACTAGACAATGACCCCTCTTCGGCTTCTTTGGGATCATGTAGGGTGGGTTTAACACTTTTTTGAGTGAGTTGTCTTAACCTTCTTTAATAGTGGACACTATGGATTTAGAACATGTATTGCCTCGAGAGGCCCGGACTGATCCTCTTGCCGTTATTGTTTCTCTATTAGGGTTTTTGGTGTTGAAATTACCAATATTTACTCAATACATGATCCTCTACCAAGGATGTTACAGTTGGGTATGGATCCCCCAGTGATCACCGGGAGAAGAATCCCTATCTATGTATCGAGCTGCATTTCTTCTACGATCCATTGTGAATTTTTCCTCTGTGGAGTTATTAGAATTGGTATGACCAACACTACATGAGAATTGATCCTCTTCTAAGTGAGTTGTTTCATCTTCTGGTTTTTTCGCGATACCCATTTCAATATTTAGTGTTTTCAGTTAGGGTTTCAGTGTCCCTTAGCAGACCCTAGGAGATATCCCCAAACTAAGGAGTTAGTGTTTGTTTAGACCCTGGGTGTCTTCTTCCATGGAACTTTCTATCAACAATGCCATCCAAAATAAGTACCATGAGGGTTGGATGTGTTTTGTTGTTTGTTTTTCCCCCTAGAGAGTGACATCTCTCGGTTGAGTTCCATCTAGGATGGTGAGTTTGTCCCATCGATTTTCAGTTTCCGATACTTAACCCCTCTAATTTTGTGTTCCATCGAGTATGGTTTGGGTTTTATAGTGTGCGCTTAGAGGTAGGATTTCACCTTCGTATCGGGTAGGATCCCATTTCTTCTTATGAGGTCGGTACCTCATGACACCAATTAGAGTGTTGCATTAGACCTTCATGTTGGATACCTTGGACAATATATTGTCAGGACCGTGCGATTTTTAGTCTTAGTAAAGAATATATGGGTATCTTCTAGAGTATTTGAGGTATGTGTCATTTCATTGGCATACGAGGGGCGTCGATCCGACTAGTTGTGTTTATCCGAAAATGGTTTTGAGATATATTTTCTCTATAGTTTGGGTTCCCTCAGGGATGGTTTGAGAGGACTGTTTAATTTCATTTTCTTCTTTACTTTTGGGATTTTTGTGGTACCAACATAGTATATTTTTACTCACCCATGAACAGGCGTTACCGACACATATTATGTGTCTTTTATATACCACATGCCTTTCGACAGTGTCCTAGGAGGACTCAGAGCAAGAAGAATACGATGAGTCAAACTGACTTGGGTGTTTACTATGTCCTTACTAAGGAGCTTTCAAGAGGGTGCACATGACTGTGATTCCCTACTTCTATGTAGGATGAAGACTTTTATAGTTTTTGTTTGATGCACCCTGTTTAACATCCCGAGTAAATAAAGAATAATAAATTTTTATTTTTATTAATATTTGAGAATTAAATATTTATTTTCCTTTAAATGGGATTTTTGGTTCGAGGGATTACATGATACACAAAAACGATTTTCTTTGAAATTTTACGTTTCACAAATATAATATAATATTATTATATTAAATGGTAGTTAACACCTAGTCATTTTATTGGTGGGAATGAATATGTATAATTAAAATATGATTATACATGTTTGTTTAATGTTTTTACATTTATCCAAAAAAAGTTAGGGGCTTAAAATAGGAATGAATCTAAATATAAGCATAAACACTCTAATATTCACATAAAGGTCAATTTTCCACCTTTTGATGGAAAAACATATTGAAATCTAGTTTTGGTAATTTTTATATGCCATAAGTGACAAAATAAAATTCTTCTTTTGATTAAGGACATCAAATTTTACATTGGGTAAATTTTGGTTGTATTCCTGATAAAGTTCATTTTTTATTGAATAGTGAAAAATACTCTATTTTATTTCAAAGGTTTCTATTAATAAAATTTATTTATATGGTGATACTACCTTTATAATTGGTTTTAAAAGTTAATTAGAATAAATTTTTACCTTTTAATCCATTGTTGTTCATGGGAATTAATTTCACTTTGAAATTGGACATATACAATTCTTAATCTTTTGATGGTTATTATTTCATAACCACACGCTATTTGTTTTGACAACGAGATTTAATTTTATATTAATAAATCCAACTGATATGGTTTTAATTTGGTAAAATAGACTACATTTTTGAATATTGAATATCAAATATATCTTAGGAATAATTTTTGTATTTGTTTGAAAAACTTCAATTTTTGGTGAATAGTAAAACCACTTAGTAGTAGTTAAAAAAATTTCTTTTTCATTTAAATGAAATTTTACCACTTCTATGAATTGAATTTTGAAAATCCAATATACATGGTTTTTATTAATATGTTAAATTTTCTTCCATAAGATGAATATTATTTTAGGTAAACAGTAACTTTTGACTTTTATTTAACGTAGTTAAAGGTAAATAGGGTAATTCATGGTAAAAAAGAATATCATAATAAACAAAATTAGCATAAAACTTGTCCTAACCATATTATTTGAGTCATTTTTTACCATGATCATATTTGAGTCTATTTTGGGACCCATGGAGCCACTAATTTATGATAATTACTTTTTATGTTAATTAACTTATTGTAAAGGAAAAAATGACATAAACCAGTATCTTTTAGTAAATTAATTACTATATGGGGTTATATAAGTTATATTTTTGACAATAAATATTTAATGGAAATTTAAAATTATTTCTTACATCATGGTATTTTTTTATAATTCTTAGACATCAAATTAATTAAATTATTTTTTACACAATAACGATGTAGTATTTAACTCATTTATAAATGATTTAAATAAATAAAATTATAAATATTAAAAAAAATATCCAAAACCTGTCTAATTCTTATTGGAGAATTTTATTTCTACCATGAGTCATATTATATTCGACCTTACTTAGTTTTGGACCTTTAGAAACTGAATATTATAATATAATAAAATAATATTTTAACACTTTCCTAATGATACCCTCCCCCCATTATAAAAAGACCTCACTTCTAACCCAATCCTCACACCTCTAAATACCCATGGATCATCCAAACCCAACCCAAATAAGCTCTCATGATATCTCTCCTACTAATTTAATCCTTACCTTAGGTAGAAAGAACATCAAGAAGTCCTTTTTGGATCAAAACCAAGGTTGTTACCAAAATTATAGGTAATGATTCTTCTTAACTTCTTATATTTTATTTTACTAATCAAACCATAAACACTTTTTATTCCATTCGTTTATAACCACACAAGTATCTTAAATATACTAGGATGTTTTTATGAGAGATATTATAATTTCAATTATAGACACATCTGTTTAATGGGTCAAAAACATATTGTTTCTGTGGATGGAAAACTAACACCTCACGAAATGATGATTGATCAATAATATCCTACCGCCTATCATGGTGGTAATTACGAAGGAATTGTATTTATATATTATATATATTTGGTTTATGTTATCTTTATGCATCTGTATTTTACATTTATATAATACCGTTATGGTTTCCATAATGGGTAATCGCGAAAATTTCATTTGAGGAAGTGCGGACTACCACCCCTCAAAGTGACATGACTCGTTAATTCCATATTTATGACCTATAAAAGATAGAGATAATGATATTATATATGATATTATATTTAAATTATAATATACCTATGTATCATTATTTTTTAATTCCATTTAAGTATGAAATAGAAATGAAAGTAGCGATCGTGCCTACGTACGACTTACCATCTCAATGAACGGTTCATTTCATTTCTTATCTCCAAAATGTTATGTATGGTAATAAATACATATATATACAGGATATATATGATTTATATAATATCTTGATCATGAATATCAATATGTATATAATAGACTATTGACCACATGGACAAGTTGTAATTATAAGGTGTTCATTTTTTCTCAAGTACCAAATATCGATAAAACAACCATTATTAATTTAAATGATTACATAATGTATATAACATGGAAATAAGTGATATAAAAGGAATAATAAACATGAAAAAGCTTCTTAGAAAAGTATAATTTAACTTTAGTTTATTATTCAGGAGATTAAAGAACTAAAGGGTCAGGTCAGAAACGAGGTAAGGGACTTAATCTCAATCTCCATTAATTGATGATTATTTTGTTTTATACACGACATTCTTTTATATGGTGTGTAAACCCCATTCACTTTTCATTTCATTCAAATGTATTCTTTTTATATGAAGCAGTTTACTAAACAAAAAATAGGAATTTTTTAACGTATGTGGTGACAATGTCATTTTCTACCACTGCGAGTATTATTTGATCTTTGGCTTCCTTAACAAGCCATAGTTTTTAAAAAAAATTAATACAATATCATTTTTTTTCATATTTTGGTATTGAAAATGGTTTTTATAATGTATTTGAAATGTAAAAATATATAAATGATATATTTTGATTGAAATGTAGAAATTTTATCTTTCCTTTCTATCTGTTTTATGTGTTATGAATATGTTATAGTTCATGGTAATTGTTTAAGTATATGGGTGGTTCCATGATAAACCAAGGGCAGGTGACCCCGAGATATCTCTCCAATGCATTGGGTAATATGAGAGAGGTAAAAATGAATGTTTCTCCAAAGAGATTTAGGGAGTATACAATTATGGGTATTCCAATGTAACTCTTTATGTAGCTGTTACAGCTACAATGTATGTATGATATGAAGGCCATAAGTACCTTTCCGATTAGTGATTACTATGTGATATTCATAAATATTATGTTTTCTTAGGGTAAGTAAAAGAGTTCATGTTTTTTGTGTAATGATTGACTAATGTTTTCTTTCTTATTTTATAACCCTTATTGATCTTTCTAGGCTCATCCTAAGTTTTGAAAAAAAATTCACAAGACATAAAGATTCATAGGGTCAAGGATGGGATCATGGAAAAGAATTTATGTCTAAAACATGGAACTAGACATGACTCTTTTTCAAGAGTTGTTATTTTATGAAAAAAATGGATACTGAGTAGAATTTTCTACATGTAATATTCATTTTTTATCAAAATATTATGACATAATTCTCTAAAACTCTATACCTAAAAATATCCTCAATTTGAATTATCCATTTAATTCAAGAATATGTAATGTTTATGGCCGAGTCCTTATAGTTTGTATCAAAGGTTGGTTTAGACAACATTAGGAGTTAGAATATAGTTAAATTAATATCCATACAAAAAATTAGCTTATTTTATGATTGAAAAGATATAGAATTTATAGATTACCATGTTGCATTGGATAATATATTTATATGTTCAGAATGGTTTTCCAGAGAGGAAACATGGAAGCTATGTCGGGATGACATCAGGAGGAAGAAAACCTTCCAAATCAACAACCTGAGATGGTCGGAATCGGAACTGAAAAGTTTGTTGGAGTGATGACACAATTGACTCAGGATATAAATTGTAACCTCCCACGTAAGTAAATAATTATGTATTTTTTATCTATGTCTATTTATGAATTAGATAGTGTTTTAAAAGCCTAAAATTAGAATAAATCCAATCTTAAGCAATGAATTCTATAATATGTTTAAAATATTGTTTTACCACCTTTTGATGGAGAACCATTTTTAAATATATCTTTTAACAATTTTATAAGCTCTATTTTTTAAAATAAACCTATTTTTTAGGATTGGGACATTGAAATTTACAATGCATAAATTTTCGGTATTTTTCTAACAATGTTCATTTTTAATGAATAGTGAAAAATACTGCATTTTACTTCAAAACTTCTTTTTCATTTAATTTAATTATTTGTATATATTTTCTTTTTAATTGGTTTTAAAGTTTAAATAGAATATATTTTTACCATTTAATCCAACGGTGGTCATTGTAATTAATTCCACTTTGATATTGGACAAAAACAATTGTCAAACTTTTGATATATATTGTTTCTAAAAAACCCGCTATTTGTTTTGACAATGAGATTTATTTTTAAATTAATTACTAAAATTTAAGTGTTTAGAATTTGGTAAAATGTATTCCATATTTGTAATCAGAATTTCCAAATTATGTAATTAATACTCTTTTGTTTTTGGACATTATGAATAGTAACGACGGTAATTTTCTTTGACTATCGTGATTAATTAATAATCGGGTAGTTAAAGGTAATACAATAATATCATAATAATATAAAATGACTCCAAAATGTTTCATAATGATACTTGTTGTGTCATTGACGACCTTGGGATTCCTTGTGCCAAACTTTGAGACCCCATGGAATCACTTTTGGGTGATAGTGACACTTTATCATTTTATATTTTTTAAAGGGGAAGTATAACCAAAGTATCACCCAAGTAAAACAATTTTAGGTTTGTCTGTGTAAACGATCTCTTATACTATAAATATTAATTGGAAAGCTAAATTAATTTCCTACATCATGGTATTTTCTTTATAATTTTTAGACATTAAATAAATTAATTTATTTAAGACACCATGATAATGTGGTGATTACCTCATTAATGGATGATTTAAATAAAATGAAAAGATAATGTAAAATATAAGACATACAATTGTCAAAGACCTATTGTATGGGTTTAATTCGAACTCTTATCTCCTTATACTCTAAATATAAAATTGTGGGACCATAAAAATTTTCAACTCATTATATAATATACTAACATTTCATGACATTCCAAGAGTGACCCTCCTCCCTCTTTTAAAAGGCCCCCACCTCTACCACCTTACCCACACCTCTCAAGCCATTGGATCGGAAACTCTTTGATAATTTTATCTCTCCACATTACTCTCTTTATCCTAGAATCCTTACATTAGGTTGAAAGCTATTCAAGAAACCCTTTTGGGTCAAACCAAGGGGAGTTACCCGATTTAAAGGTAATGTCTTCTCTTATTTTTTTAATTTTGCTTCTCCAACCCCCTAAAATCCTTTTATTCATTTATTTTGTAACAGAACCAGTATCTTAAATATACTAGGATATTATTATGAGATGGAATTGACTGACCCTTACACACACCTCCGTCTAATGGTTAATGAACATACTGTTTCTATTGTTGGAAAATTTTTGCCTCACGAAACGATGATTGTTAAATATTATTTTAACACCTTTCATGGTGGCCATTAAGATGTAAATATATTTATATATGATATATATATTAGGCCTATTTGTTCCTTATGATTCTGTATTTTTTCATTTATGGAATACCTTATGGTTTCCGTTATAGGTACACGCAATATCTTCAATTTAGGAAGTGTGGACTACTACCCCCTCAAAGTGATTTGATTTGTTAATTCCATATGTGGGATGTATAAAGGTTGGATTTTATGATGTTATATATTATATTATACTGAATTATAATATACCTTTATATCATTATTATTTCATTCCATTAAATACGAAATAGAAATGAAAGTAGCGTTCATGTGTACGTACGACTTACCGTCTCTATGAACGGTGCATTTCATTTAATACATATAAATGTTATGTAATATTATAAATGCACGTATATACTATATATATATATATATGATATATATGATATCTAAATCATGAATATAATTCTGGATATATTGGATATTTTACCACATGAACAACTTGTAATTATAAGAAGTTTATTTTTGACTCAATTACCAAAGATCGACAAAACAACCATTATTAACATAAATAATTACATAATGTTCATAACATGGAAATAAGTGATGTAAAAGGAATAATGAACTTGAAAAAGTTTCTTAAGAAAGTAAAAATTAACTCTAGTTTATTATTCAGGAGATTAAAGAACGATCGAGTCATGTCAGACATGTGGTATGGTACTTCGTCTGAATCTCCTTTCATTGAGGAATATTTGTTTTATAAAAATATTATTTTATACGGTTTATAAACCCCTTTGACTTCTAATTTTATTTAAAAGGAAACTTTTTATACGAAGCATTTTACTAAATGGAAAAATGGAATGTTTTTGTCTTATGTATGCGGAGACAATGACTTCTCCGCTGCCGTGGCCATTATTTGAGTTCCGGCTTCCTCTACAAGCCATACCATTTTTTAAATGAAAAATAAATACAATGTTTTACTTTTCTTTTATTTTGGTATTGAAAATGGTTTTGATAATGTTTTTATTAAATCAATGTGTTGTATTGATATCTTGTGATTGAAATGTGGAAATGTTATGTTTCCTTTATGCTTGTTTTATGTGATAAGATTATGTTATGGTTCTTGGGAATTATTTATGAAGATGGGTGGTTCTGTGTTAAAATAAGGGTGGGTGAGCCCAATATAGCTCTCCAATGCATTGGGTAATGCGAAAGAGTTAAACACTAAGGTTTCTCCAAAGCGATTTAGGGAATATACTGTGATGGGTATTCTAAACGTAACCATGAGGGTTACTCCCTAAGTAAGAATGTTATGAATGCCTCAAGTTACCTTTATTTCTAATGATTTCTATGAGTTATTCAGAAATTTTATGATTTCATGAGGTATGATGATGTGATTATGTTTTATGAGCAAAGTATAATTTCATTGGTTCTTATGTATACATGGAATAATGTTTTTATTCCGTACTTTTATATCCCTTAATGAGCTTTTTATGATCATCCCATGTTTTTGAAATGTTTTTCATAGGTCAAGGGAAAGGTACATAATGTGATGATAGTTTCGAGAAAGTGCCATGAAATAATCAATGTTTTATTTTAAATATATCTCCTTTGATGGTAAAAAAGAGAATATTTTCTTTTATGTAACCACCTTGTTGAAATGTGGAATGTAATGCATGATTAATGATCTAATTCTCTAAAACACTAAACCTAAAAAGATCCTCAATGTGTATTTTTGAAATAACTCAAGATTAAATGATGTTTAAAGATGGGGCCTTATAGTTGGTATCAGAGGTCAGTTTAGATAACTTTAGGAGTTAGAATTCTATTAAATGATTATCCAAAAATATTTTTTTTGACAAATTGAAATGATATACCATTTGGAGATTATCTTGTTGCATAATCTAAGAAATGTTTGTTCAGAATGGTTTTCCGTAGAGGAAACAGGGAAGCAGTGCTAAGAAGGCATAAAGAAGGAAATGACCTTCCTAATCAGAATCCTGAGATAGTCGGAATTGGAACTGAATGGCGCAGTTGACTCAAGAGATAAATGGTGGTGGTATCCATGCAAGAGATCAGACAGATCAACCGTAGAGGAACATGTCAGTGGTGGGAAATTTCATGAGGCAACATCCCCCATCATTCAGAGGTTCATCTGGCCTTGTGCTAGATGAAGGGTGGATTAAAGCACTGGAGAAGATTTTCATTGTCATGGGGTGCTCATGCAATCAAAAGGTTAGTGTTTCTATTTACCATTTGGAGGGTGAAGCAGATCAATGGTGGTCATGGGTTAAAAATATCAAGGACACTAATGAGATTGATTCTCTTGACTGGGATGAATTCAAAGGTATGTTTTTGAGAAATATATTCCAATGGATTATCTACATAGGATGGGACAACAATTCTTGGAATTGAGGAAAGAGGATGACTCAGTGGCTGCTTATGAAGAACGGTTCACTCGATTGTAAAGGTATGCTCCATATTTTATCTGAGACCTTGATAGTAAAATCAATGGTTTTTACTCAGGATTAAATCCAAAATATCAAAGGGCTGTAGATTTTCCTGAGTTCAAAAGTCATGAAATTTTTTTTCAATGTGCTGAGTAGGTGGAAATGGAGTTTTCCAATGATCAGGTGTTCTATAACAACCAACAGAAGAAGAGAATGAGGTGGAAGGAGAGAGGGAATAATCCTTCAAAAAGGTATGATGGTAAGAAAACTAAGTTTTATGTTTGTGATAAATTTGGTAGAAGGCATGCTAGGGAATGTCTTCTAAATTCTGGAATGTGCTACCGATGTGGTATGATGAGACATAAGGCTTGTGATTGCACAGAAAAAGATCAGGGTGATGGTAAGACAAAATTTGATTTATATTTAGTTAAATGTTTCAAGTGCAAGGAGATAGGTCATTATTCAAACGATTGTTTGTCAAAGATCTTTAATGATGGGATGTAGTTATACTACAAGAAGAAAGGTGTGGTGAAATCCATTGCAAATACTTCGGCCGATGCCAGGCCATAAAATGAAGTTGTATTAGTTACTTTGTTTGTTTTATTAGATTAAGACAATGTGTTTTTTGATTCGGGGTCTACACATTATTTCATCTCTGAAACATTTTCTAGTAAATTTGGAATCCAATCTCAAGAAATGACTCCTGAACTTGTGGAAAAAACACCTGGGGGAAATGTTGAGGCAAAAGGAATTTATAAGAATCTACCTATCCTTATCCGTAGAGAGAACCTACATTCAAACCTTTTTTTACCTCTATTAGTGTTTGATGTTATCCTGGGTATGGATTGGCTCTCCGTTTACCATGGTAAGATTTATTGCAGAGATAAGGAAGTTTCATTTCTGAAAGAATTTCAGTTTGTGTACAAGAATTAACCCTTACTGTTGATAACATATGAAGAGGCTGAGAAACTTGTAAAATATTGAAATGATTGTGACATTGCACATATTGTTGAAAATAAAAGAACCATTTAGATTAATGATGTGCTAGTGGTAAATAAGTATCCCGATGTTTTCATGATGATTTGCATGGAATAATACCATATCTAGAAGTTGAATTTACTTTTGACTTAGTTCATGATACTAAGACAATTTCAAAACCCCCTCATCGAATGGCTCAAATTGAACTTTTAGAGTTGAAGGAGCAATTGCCAGATTTTTTAGAGAAAGGTTTCATTCAACCTATCAGATCCCCATGGGGTGCTCCTGTCTTATTTGTTTAAAAGAAAGATGGTTCTATGAGACTTTACATTGATTATAGAGCCTTGAATAACATCACTGTTACGAACAAATATCATTTTCCTCATATCTATGTTTTTTTATCAGCTCCTGGGAGCTCAGTATTTTTCAAAGTTTGACCTAAGATCGGGGTACCATCAGTTGAAGGTAAAGGAAGAAGATGTTACAAAGACCTCGTTTCGTACAAGATATGGCCATTATGAATTTTTAGTAATGCCTTTTGGTTTGACCAATGCACCAGCTGTATTCATGGACCTTATGAATAGAATTTTCCATGAGTTCTTAGATAAGTTTGTGGTTGTTTTCATTGATGATATTTTGGTGTTTTATAAAAGTAAATAAGAGCATGAATGTCATTTAAGGGTTATCTTTCAAACCTTAAATAAAAAGAAATTGTATGGGAAATTCAGAAAGTGTGAGATTTGGTTACAAAAAATTTCTTTCCTTGGCCACATTGTTTCTAAAGATGGAATAACTATTGATCCTGTAAAAACAATGGTTGTTGAGGAATGGACAATACCCACAAATGTAACTAAGATTCATAGTCTTTTTGGTTTTTCAGGATATTATTGAAGGTTTGTTAAAAAAAGTTCACGGTTATCTAGTCCAATGACTAAGCTAACTCGGAAGGGTGTTAAGTTTATCTTGACAAAAGAATGTGATGATTGTATTCAAGAATTGAAATGATGATTGGTGAATGATCCAGTTTTGGAACTAACTTACAGGAATGGTGAGTTTGTTATCTACATTGATGCTTCATTGAAAGGACATGGTTGTGTCCTAATGTAGAATAATCAGGTAATTTATTATTCTTCATTTCAGTTGAAAACTCATGAGGTAAATTACCCTACACATGATTTAGAATTAGCTGCTATTGTTTTCGCTTTAAAAATTTGGAGGCATTATTTGTATGGTGTAAAGTGTGAAATATATACTGATCACAAAAGTTTAAAGGTTGAACATGAGATAGAGTAGATGGCTAGAATTAGTCAAGGATTATGATTGTAAAATTCATTACCATATGGGAAAAGAAAATAAAGTGGACGATGCTTTGGGTCGAAAAAGTAAGGCTTCATTAACCATGTTACATTTGGAATGTGATACATTGGTTATGGATTTGATGAAATTTGGCATAGAAGTTATTGTTATAGGAAGTTCTTATGTTTTTATTCATGTATCAGTGAAATATTCTCTATCAGACAGAATTAAGGAAGCTCAGAAGCAAGACAGTCTGTTGTAGAAAAAGGTAGAGCTGGATCAGAAGGGTATGTTACCTAAATTCAACATTGATAATGACTGTGTTTTGAGATTTGGGAAAAAAATTGTGTGTGCCCTGTGATTCACAGTTGAGGTGACAGTTGTTATTTGAAGCTCATAGTTCTCCATTTTTGGTTCATCCTGGAAGTAGTAAGATCTATAGAGATCTTTGTAAGTATTACTGGTGGGATAGAATGAAAAGATATATTGTTGATTTTACTGTGAAGTGTTTGACTTGTCAATAGGATAAAGTAGAGTGGGTGTTATCGAAAGGGGTGCTTTAACCTTTACTAGTGCCAGAGTGGAAATGGGAGAATACATCCATGGACTTCGTTGTGGGATTTCCGAAGACACCTCATGGTAATAATGAAATCTGGGTTATTGTTGATCACTTGACTAAATATGCTGATTTCCTTTAAATACGAGATACTTTTTCTCTAGATCAACATTCTCATTTGTATCATAATGATATGGTCAGGTAACATGGAGTTCCCCTCTCCATTATATCTGATCGTGATCCCAGGTTTACTTCTAACTTTTGGAAAGCCCTTCAAAAGTCGTTTGGTACTAAATTAAATTTTAGTAAAGCTTTTCATCATCAATCAGATGGGTTGTCAGAATGAAAAATTCAGACTTTGGAGGATATGATACGTGCTTGTTCGATGGATTATTAGGGAAGCTGGGAACAACATGTTTCTTTGGTTGAGTTTTCTTATAATAATTGTTTTCATTCCAGTATACAGATTGCACCATTTGAGGCATTATATGGGAAGCGGTGTCGAACTCCAGCTTTTTGGGATGAAGTGGGTGAAAGGAAGTTGATGGGACCAGAATTGGAAGAAGAGTTGGCAGAAAAAGTTCCACTGATATACAAACACATGATAACAGCTCAGAGCAGGATAAATTTTATGTGGACAACAGGAGGAAGGATCTCTATTTTGGGGTAGGTGATCATGTCTTACTCAATGTTTCACCAAGGAAAATTGTGATGAGATTTGTTAAGAAAGGAATGATGAGTCCAAGGTTTATTATAACATATGAAATTATGGAGAGAGTTGGATCAGTTTCATACTGAGTGGCTTTACCTATGAGTTTATCTCAGGTACACAATGTTTTTCATTTTTCAATGTTAAGGAAGTACATGACAGATCTATCTCATGTTTAGAGTCCAAAGGTAGTTCATCTAGAAGTGAACCTATCTTATGAAGAACAACCGGTCAGATTCATGACCACCGAGAGCATGTATTGTGGAAGAAGTTGATTCATCATGTAATGATTTTGCGAAAAAACCACATGATTGAAGAGGCAACATGGGAATCTGAAAATACACTGGGGGATAAATACACCCACTTACTCAATAATAAATAAATTGTGGGGACGCAATTTTCTAAAGGGGGGATGGATGTGACATCCAAATTAAGTAAATAATTATGGATTTTTATATCTATGTCTATTTATGAGTTTGATAGTGTTTTAAAAGCCTAAAATGAGAATAAATCCAATCTTAAGAATTGATTTCTATAATATTTCTTAAAAGATTGTTTTATCGCCTTTTGATGGAAAACCATTTTTATATATATTTTGACAATTTTATATTTTCTATTTGTCAAAATATACTTATTCATTAGGATTGGGACATTTAAATTTACTTTGGATAAATATTTGGTATTTTTCTGACAATGTTCATTTTTTAGTGAATGGTGAAAAATAATGCATTTTACTTCAAAACATTTTTTTCAAATAATTTAATTATATGGATATATTATCATATTGATTGGTATTAATGTTTAAATAGATTATATTTTTACCATTTAATCAAATGGTGGTCATTGGAATTAATTTCACTTTGAAATTAGACATAAATAATTGTCAAAAGTTTTATAGATATTGTTTCTAAAAAACCCACAATTTGTTTTGACAACGAGAATTATTTTTAAATTAATTACTAAAATATCTGTGTTTCGAATCTGGTAAAGTGGATTACATATTTGGAATCAGAAGATCCAAATTATATAATTAAGACTCTTTTGTTTTTTGGACATTATGAATAGTTACGACGATAATTATCATTGATTATCGTGATTAATTAGTAATCAAGTAGTTAAGGGCAATAAAAGAATATAATAGTAATATAAAATGACCCCAACATGTGTCCTAATGATACTGGTTGTGTCATTTCCGACCATGGGATGCCTTGTGCCAATCATTGGGACCCCATGGAATCACTTTTGGGTGATAGTGACACTTTATCATTTTATGTTGTTTAAAAGGAAAGTATAACCAAAGTATTTATCACCCAAGTAAAACAGTTTTATTTTTGTATGTGTAAATGATCTCTTAGACTATAAATATTAATTAGAAATATAAAAAGATTTCCTACATCATGATATTTTTTTATAATTTTAGACATTAAATAAATTATTTTATTTAAGACACCATGATGATGCAGCGATTACCTCATTAATGGACGATTTTAATAAAATGAAAATATAATGTAAAATCTAAGACATAAACTTGTCAAATACCTATCGGATGAGTTTATTTAGAACCCTGATCACCTTATCCTAGAAATATATAATTTTGGGACCTTAAAAATCCGAAACTCATTATATAATAAAGTAACATTTCTGACATTCCAAGAGTGCCCCTCCTCCCTCTTATAAAAGGCCCCCACCTCTACCACCTTACCCACAAATCTCAAGCCATTGGCTCTGCCAAGATCTAATAATTTTATCTCTCCACATCCCTCTCTTCATCCTAGAAGCCTTACCTTAGTCAGAAATCTCTTCAAGAAACCATTTCGGTTCAATCCAAGGGGAGTTACCCAATTTAAAGGTAATGTCTTCTCTTATGTTCTTTTGTTTTATTTTTCTTCTCTAACCCCATAAAATCATTTTATTCCTTTATTTTGTAACAAAAATAGTATATTCAATATAATAGGATGTTTTTATGAGAAGTATTTGATTTAATCTTACATACTCCTCCGTCTAATGGTTAAATAACATACAGTTTCTGTGGTTGGCGAATTTCTGCCTCAAGAAATAATGATTGGTCAATCTTCTTTTAACACCTTTCATGGTGGTCATTAAGATGACACTATATTTATATATGATATATATTATTTCTATGTTTTTCGTATGATTTTGTATTTTTTTAATTTATGGCATACATTATTGTTTCCATTATTGGTAAAAGCGATATCTTCATATTAGGAAGTGCGGACTACCGCCCCCTCAAAGTGATTTGATTCGTTAATTCCATATGTGGGACATATAAAGGATGGAGTTTATGATGTTATATATGATATTATACTAGAATTATAATATATATTTTTAACATTATGATTTAATTACATTAAATACAAAATAGAAATTAAATTAGCGTTCATGTGTATGTACGGCTTACCTTCTCCATGAACGATGCATTTCATTTCTTACCTCTAAATGTTATGTAATGTTATAAATGCATGTATATATTGGATATATATGATTTATATGATATCTATATCATTAATATAATTTTGTATATAATGGATATTTTACCGCATAAACAACTTGTAATTATAAGAAGTTTATTTTTCACTCAAGTTCAAAAGATCGACAAAACAACCGTAATTAACTAAAATAATTACATAATGATCATTACATGGTAATAAGTGATATAAAAGTAATAATGAAATTTAAAAAGGTTCTTAAGAAAGTAGAAATTAAATCTAGTTTATTATTCAGGAGATTAAAGAATGTTTGAGTCAAGTCGGACACGAGGTATGGGACTTCGTCTCAATCTCCTTTCCTTGATGCATATTTTGTTTTATACACAACATTATTTTATACAGTGTATAAACCCCTTTGACATTTAGATTTATTAAAAAGGAATATTTTTTTAAGAATTTTTTTACTAAATGACAAAATAGAATTTTTTTTGTCTTATGTATGCTACGAAAACGAATTTTCTGTCACCGTGTCCATTATTTTGAGTTTCAGCTTCCTCTACAAGCCATAATTTTTTTTAAATGAAAAATAAATACCATGTTTTAATTTTCTTTTATTTTGTTATTAGAAATGGTTTTGATAAATTTTTTATAATATCAATGTGTTGTATTGATATATTTTGATGGAATTGTGGAAATTTTATGTTTCCTTTATGCATTTTTTATGTGATACGATTATGTTAAGGTTCCTGGGAATTGTTTATGATGATGGGTGGTTCCGTGATGAAATAAGGGTGGGTGGGCCCAATATATCTCTCTAATGCATTGGGTAAAATGAAGGAGTTAAACACTAAGGTTTATCTAAAGAGATTTGGGGAATATACTGTGATATGTATTCCAAACGTAACCATGAGGGTTACTCCCTATGTAAGAATTTTATGAATGCCTCATGTTAGCTTTATGTCTTCTGTTTTCTAGGTGTTATTCATATATATTATGATTTCATGAGTTACGATGATGTTCTTATGTTTTATGAGAAATTTATGACTTCATTGGATCTTATATATACATGGACTAATGTTTTTATTCCATACTTTTATATCCCTTACTGATCTTTTTATGCTCATCCCATGTTTTTGAAATGTTTTTCACAGGTCAAGGGAAATGTACATAATGTTATGATAGTGTCGAGGAAGTGTTAAGAAAGAATCCATGTTTAATTTTAAATATGTATCCTTTGATGGGAAAGAAATATAATACTGTCTTTTATGTAACCACATTGTTGAAATGTGGAATGTAAAGCATGATTTATGAACTAATTCTCTAAAAATCTAAACCTAAAAAGATCCTCAATTTTTAATCTTGAAATACCTCAAGATTAAGTGATGTTTATGGCTAGGGCCTTATATAAATGGTGGTGGAATCCATGCACGACATATTCCAGATCAACTATAGAGATTTTTGTACTGGAGCATTTCATGAGGCAACATCCCCCATCATTCAGAGGATAATTTGAACATGTGCTAGGAGAAGGGTGGATTAGAGCACTAGAAAATATATTATATGTCATGGGGTGTTCAAAACATCAAATGGTTAGTATTTTTGTTTACCGTTTTGAAGGTAAAACTGATCAGTGGTGGTCGATAGTGAAAAATATCCAGGATAGTGAGAAGATTGATTCTCTTGATTGGGATGAATTCAACGATATATTTCTTCAGAAATGTTTTCCTAAGGTTGTTCATCTTACAATGGAAAGAATTCATGTAATTGAGGTAGTAGGATGATATAGTGTCTTCTTATGAATACAAATTCACTCAAATCTCAAGGTATGCTCTAAATTTCATACGGGGTATTGATAGTAAAATCAATCGTTCTTACTCAAGATTAAAGCCAAATTATCGAAGGGAATTAGCATCTCATGAGTTAAAAAGTAAAAAAAAAACTTTTTCATTGCGCGGAGAAGGTGTAAATGGAGTTTTCCAATGATCAGGTTTTCATTGAAAAATAATAGAAGAAGAGGTAGAGGTGGTAGGTGAAAGGGAAGAACACTTCAAAAAAGTCTGATGGTAAGAAACTTATTTTTATAATTTGTGAAACTTTTGGTAAAAATCATGATGGGGAATGTCTTTTGAATTCTAGTAAGTGCTACCAATGTGGTAAAATGGTGAATAAGGCTTGAAAATGCACTGAAAAAGATCAGGTTAATGGTGCGACAAATTCTGATTTACATTTAGTAAAATGTTTTAAGTGAAATGAAATGGGTCAATTTGAAAATCAATGTCCAATGAAAAAATCAACTCAGGGAAAGTAGTTAGTCTACAAGTAGAACGTTGTGGTGAAATCCTTTGCAATTACTTCATAATATGTTAGGCCATCAAATAAAGTAGTATCAGATACATTGATTATTGTTTAGATTATGCCAACGTGTTTATTGATTCAGGGTCTACACATTCGTTAATTTCTGAGACGTTTTCTACTAAATTGGAAATTCCATCTCAAGATATGAATCCTGATCTTATGGTAAAAACAAAGGGGGAAATGTTGAGACGATAAGTAGATATAAGAACATTCATGTCCTTGTGTACATGATGAATTAACCTACAATCCTTATTGTTTATCCTCTAGTAGAGTTTGATGTTATTTTGTGTATAGATTGGATTTCTATTTATCAAGCTTAGATTTACTACAGAGCCAGAGAGGTTTATCTTCATAATGATTTTCATTTTTTGTACAATAATGAACCCTTTATTTTGATAACATATTAGGAAGATGAAAAACTAGTAAAATATGGAAATGAATGTTACCTTGCACATATTGTTGAAAATAATTGAAGTGTTGAGATTAGTGATGTTCCAGCAGTAAAAGAGTACCTTGATGTTTTTCTTAATGAGTTTCCTTGTATTATACTTGATCAAGTTGTTGAATTTACTATTTAATTTTTTCTTAATGCAAGGCTAATTTCAAAACCCCCTTATCAAATGGCTAAAATTAAATATTTAGAGTTAAGGAATCAATTTCATAAGTTATTAGATAAAGGTTTCATTCGACCCATCACATCACCATGGGGTGCTCCTGTCATGTTTGTCAAAAAGAAATATAGTTCAATGAGACTTGGCATTGATTATAGGGCATTGAATAACATTAATTTTAAGAAAAATTATATTTTTCTTCATGTCGATGATTTTTTTGATCAGGTCCAGGTAGCTCAATATTTTTCAAATATTGATTTGTTGTCGGGGTACCATCTGTTGAAAGTAAAGTAAGAAGACATTATGAAGACCTCATTTCATAATAGATATAGCCATTATGAATCTGTAGTTATGCCTTTTGGTTTAACCAATGCACCAGTTTTATTCATGGATCTTATGATTAGAATTTTCTGTGAGTTCTTGGATAAGTTTGTGGTTGTGTTCATTGATGATATTTCGGTTTATTCCAAAATTAAAGATGAACCTGATGGTTATTTAAGTGTTATCATGAAAACCATAAAAGAAAAGAATTCGTTTTTGAAATTTATCAAGTTTGAGTTTTAGTTACAACAAATTTTTTTCTTTGGTCACACTATTTCAAACAATGGAATAACAGTTGATCTTGCTAAAATAAAAGTTGTTGAGTAATTGCTATGACTTGAAAATATAACCGAGATCCATAGTCTTCTTGGTTTATCAGGTTATTACTAGAGGTTGGTTGATAATTTTTCATAGTTATATAGTCAAATGACTAATTTAACTCAAAAATGTGTTAATTTCCTTTGGAAAAAAGAATGTGATGATTGTTTTCATGAATTTAAAAGAATTTTGGTGAATGCTCTAGTTTTGGCACTGCCTTCTAGAAATGGAGAGTTTTTTATTTACAAGGATTCTTCCTTGAGAGGGCATAGTTGTTTCCTTATGTAGAGTAATCAGGTAACTACTTATGATTCACGCCAGATGAAACCTCTTGAGTTAAATAACCCTATACATGATTTGGAATTAGCTTCTATTTTTTCATTAAAAATTTTGAGGCATCATTTGTCTGGATTAAAATGTGAAATATATATTGACCACAAAATATTGAAAAATTTATCCACTCAAAAGAATTTAACAAGAGATAGAGGAGATGGTTGGAATTAATTAAGTATTATGATTTCATGATTCATTACCATCTAGGAATAGAAAATAATGTGGCTAAGGATTTGAGTCAAAAAAGTAATGCTTTATTGACCATGATAAGTTTGGAAAGATATCCTTTGGTTTTTTATTTGATGAACTTGCGCATATAAGTTGTTGGTTCTAGAAAATATTCTATTTTGTTATAGGTGTCAGTGATATCATCTCTATCAAACAGAATAAATAATGTGCCGAAAGAAGACATTGAGTTGCAGAAAAAGGGTGATTTAGTTTACAAGGGTATGTTGCCTGATTTTAACATTGATAATGAATGTGTTTTGAGGTTTGGAAAAAGAATATACATTCCATTTGATTCATATTTGAAGAATGAGTTGTTATTTAAAGCTCATAGATCCTTGTTTTCAGTTTGTCCTAGAACTACTAAGATGTAAAGAGATCTTGGAGAGTATTTCTGGTGGGATTGAATGATGAGAGATGTTGCTGATTTTACTGTGAAGTGTTTGACTTCTAAGAAGGTTAAAAGAAGAGTGGTAGTAACCAACATGGGTGTTTCATTCATTACCAGTGCTAGAGTGGAAATGGGAAAAAAATATCCATGGACTTAGTTGGGGGATTACTAAAGACATCTTGGGGTAGTAATGAAATTTGGGTTATTCTTGATCGGATGAATAAATCTACACACTTTTTTCCTATTATAGATACATTGTCTCGAGATCAATTTTCTCGGTTGTATGTTAAATATATATTAAGGTTGCATGGAGTTACACTCTCCATTGTAACTGATCAGGATCTCAGGTTTACTTCTAACTTTTGGAAGGGCCTACAAATGTTGTTGGGTAATGAATTAAATTTTTGTACAACTTTTCATCCTCAATCAGATAGGCAGTTAGAATGAACAATTATGACTGTGGAGGATATGCTACATGATTTTTCACTAGATTACCAGGGATATTTGGGCGAACATCTTTCTTTGGATGAATTTTCCTATAACAATAGTTTTCATTACTGTATACAGATGTCTCCATTTGAGGAATTATATGGAAAGCATTGTAGAACTCGTGAATTTTTAGATGAAGCATATGAAAGGAAGCCGATCAAACTATAATTGGTATAAGTGATTGAAAAATATGTTCAGATGATTCAGAATAACATGAGAATAGCTCAGAGCAGGCAGAATAGTTATGTAGATAACTGGAGGAAAGATATCTCTTTCAAGGTAGGTGATCATGTCTTTCCCAATGTTTCTCTATAGAATAGTGTGATGCATTTTTGTAAGATGGGAAAATTTACTATGAGGTTTATTGGACCTTATGAAATCCTAGATAAAGCTGGATTAGTTGCATACAGAGTGGCTTTACCTCCATGTTTAACCCAGGTACACACTATTTTTCACGTTTCAATGTTGAGAATGAATATGCCAGATCCATCTCATGTTTTGAGCCCAGAGGTAGTTCAGTTGGGAGAGAATCCCTCTAAAGAGGAACAACCAATCCAGATTCTTGACCACAGAAATAAAGTGTTACAAAATAAGGTAATTCACCAGGTAAAGGTTTTGTGGAAAACCTATATGTTTGAAGAGGCAACGTGGGAATCTGAAAATGCTCTAAGGGATAAATTCCTCCATTTATTTGATAAGAGAAGAAAATTCAAGGACACAACTCCCAAAACGGAAGAAGGATGTAACATCCCAAGTAAATAAAGACTAATACATTTTCATATTTATTAATATTTTTGAATTAAATATTATTTTTACTTTAAACTGGATGCTATGTTTTATGGCTTACATGATACGCAACAACATATTTCTTTGAACTATTTTGTTGTACACTAATAATATTATATTATTATTTTAAATGGAAGTTATCGCCTAGTTGTTTTATTGGAAGGAATGAATAAAACTAAATTTAGTATGATTATATATGTCTTTTAAATGCCTTTACATTTATCCAATAGTAGTTCGGGGATTAAAATATCAATGAATCTAAATTTAAGCATAAATAATCTAATATTCACTAAAAGGTCGATTTACCACCTTTTGAGGGTGAACCGTCTTTAAATATAGTTTTTTCATTTTTTATATGTTATATGTGAAAAAATAAAAATTCTTCTTTAGATTCGGGACATCAAAATTTACAATGGGTTAATTTTTTGTACATTTCTGACAAAGTTCATTTTTAATGACTTGTAAAAAACACTATATTTTAATTCAAAAGTTACATTAAATAAAATTTATTTATATGGTTAGATTATATTTTTAATTTGTATTAAATTTTACGTAGAATATATTTTTACCATTTAATCCAATGTTGGTAATTTTAATTAATTTCACTTTGAAATTGGACAAAAACAAGTGTTAATCTTTTGATAGTTATTGTTTCTTAAAAACACGCTATTTTTTTGACAATAGGAATTAAGTTTAAATTAATAAATACAAATTCAATGTTTTGAATTAGAAAAAATAGATATCATTTTAGAATTCAGAATATCAATTATATCATAGGATGAATTTTTGATATTACTCTGAGAAACATCAATTTTTCGTGAATAGTGAAACAAATTAGTAGTAGTTAAAAACTAACTTTTTCATTTAATGAAATTTTACCATTTCTATGAATTGAATTTCAAAAATCCAACTTACATGGTTGTTAATAGTATGTAAAATGATGTTCAATAAGATAAAGATAATTTTCGTTGAATAGTAGTTTTTGACTTTTGTTTACCACGGTTAAAGATAAATAGGGCAATTCAAGGTAAAAAAGAATATAATAATAATAAAAAATTGACTTAACACATTTCCTAACCTTATTGGTTGAGTCATTTATGACCATGGGAATCTTTGGGTCGATTTTGGGACCCCATGGATCCACTTAGGAGTGATAATGACACTTTATTTCAATTAACTTAATGTAAAGACAAAAATGACATAAACAAATATCATTTTAAAAATCAATATTTATACGGGGTTATATAAGTAATATTTTAGCCTATTAAAAATCATTGATAATCTAAATAAATTTATTATATCATTGTATTTTTTTATAAATTTTAGGTATTATATAAATTAAATTATTTACGACTCAAAAATGATGCAGTATTTACCTCATTAATAAATGATTTAAATATATAACATTATAAATATTAAAACAATTTCCAAAACCTATCCAATTTTTATTGTATGATTTTATTTCTAACAAGAGTCATCTAATCATTGTCTTTAATAAGTTTTGGACCTTTAGAAACAGAATATAATTATATAATAAAATAAAATTTTCACACCTTCCTAAAGAGCCCCTCCCCCCTTATAAAAAGCCCTCAATTATAACTCATTAATAACACCTATCAATCCCCTTGGATCATGAAACCCCAGACCAAATAATCTCTCAAGATCTATGTACTCCTCATAGAAGCCTTACCTTAGGCATAATCCACTTCTATAAGTCATTTGGGTTAAACCGAATGGGAGTTTCCCAAATTAATAGTAACAATTCCTCTTAACTCATTTTATTTAATTTTACATCTCCAACCCCAAAACCCTTTTTATTATTTTATTTGATAACAAACACTAGTATCCTCAATATAATAGGATTTTTTTATGAAAAGGATTCTAAATACACTTACACACAACTTTATTTAATGGGTGAAGAACATACTATTTCTGTGGTTGGAAGACTAACGCCTTATGAAACGATGATTGTTCGATTATCTCTTATAGCCTCGCCTGTTGGCCATTATGATGGAACTATATTAATATATGATATATATTATGTTTATGTTTTATTTATTCTTATGTATTTTACATTTATTATAACATCCCGTCTTTTTATAACATAACTTTCATTTCATTACACGGAACTGAGTATCGTTAAGGTTTAGTGTCTTGGAAACAAGGATCATAATACATAAAAAAACATAAAACATTCTTCTTAAACACTTGAAAGGCATCTCCTTAAGTTCATTCTAGGTTCATTACTGCATCACATAACCTGGGGACATACATCAAAAGAAAGGGTGAGCAGAAGGCCCAGTAAGGGGAACAAGAGGAACATTTTACATGTGAACTTGAGATACTTCAATAAGGACATGAAAAGAACGTCAAGGCATGAGAAAGAAATCATGAGGCATTTCATAATTAAAATAACATTTTCCATAACATGAATATTTGGCTGAAACATTTAATATTGAAAATCGTTTCGTTTCACCAAGGTCCATCCACAAGGTGTCGTTAAAAATTACCAAGGTTATTCACCAAGGCATCGTTAAAATGGTCATCTCTAGAGATTAAGTCATTACCCAATGCATTGGAGCGCTATCAGGGCGCACCCTTAAATTTGCCTTTATTATCATGTGAGCCACATATATCATCATCAAAAATTTCATAAATAACCCATATAGCATAATATTATTGGGTTTCATTTCATAATCATAACGTTTTAAAAACTGCTTTAAAGACATGATCTTTACGTTACTTTAAACCCACGGAAAGGGAAAGTGGGTATCATGTATGTAAATCCCAGAATTTAAAATAGAACATTTTTATATATATGTTAATACCCCTGTAGAAATAGGAGCTTTGAGTATTCACTTTATAACATAAAATAATTTTGAGAAAAGAGAGGCATTTTGAGACGAAAATTCTGCAGCATAACGGCTATGTTACAAGGTTTTAGAAAACTTTGAAAAGAGAGGGAACATGGGTCGATCAATCATAATTGACCCATAAAATAGTAGAGCGACAGAATAAGAATATATATGGACATGGTGATGCAATTTCAAGTACATACCATTTGAAATGAAAAGCATGGAAGGAAGACAAAAGTTTGATTTCTCTTATGAAAATTCGGCAGCCTAACGGCGTCACTTAAATTTCAATAAAAATGAATTGAACAGATCAAATAGGGTCTCTCATCATATGATAATTAGAGATCAGTATGATATATATAGAGACAATACCACAACATAATAAAAAGGAACTTGAAAGATTTGACATGAAAATCGAACTTGAAAAATGAGAAGGGTGAAAGAATCACTTAAACATTCGGCAGCCTAACGGCGTCACTTAAACTTTCATAAAACGAAATGATGAGAGTAAGAGGGGATCTCTCATCATATAAACATGAAAGGGGCAGTAAGAGGAATATAAAAGAACATCCTCTCACATAATAACATGGAGCATAAAAGGAATGACATAAAAGAGATTACATGAAAAGAAAGAGAGGGGTCGGATCCCTTACCTTAAAACGTGACCCTTGAAACTCATAGTTTTGGACCTTGATGGCTTGGGGGCACCTTGGGAGGACTCCTTGGGAGGTAAGGAGACCAGAACTTCGTTGGGGGAGAGTTGGGAGTGGAAAATAAAGGAGGAAAGGGTGGGTATTTATAGGGAAAGTGAGGGGACAAGGCATTAATGGCCAAGGGACACCTCACTAGTGGTTTTGGCAAAACCATGGGCTTGCCCATGGTTTTTGCCCATGGTATTGGCCACTTGGGATACCTCACACCTTATCTTACTATTCATAATTCGACCATATTGAATATATACTTAATACATCATTTAATGATGTCATGAAACACCCGTAACTTAAAAACTATATTTTCACTATTCATCGAAAAATCAACTTTCTCAGAATAATCCCAAAATTTCACCTTAACCAAATATCGATGCTCCTAATACATTTATGAACTCTATTTTATAAAAATAATTTTTTAAATAATTCTAATTTAATTTTTAAATAAAAAAACTATTCATCGAAAATTCGTTTTTTTTTCAGAAAAATCCCCAAAAATTACCATAACATAATATCGATGCTCTGAGTTCAAAAATAAAGTAATTTTTATAAAAATAAATTTCTAATTATTTTTTATTAAATTTTTAATTAAAAAACACTAATCATCTGAAAAAACTAATACTTGACTAATAATTTATGAAACCGTTATTTACCCATTTTATTGAATCACATTACTTAATCTAGGAGTCTGAATTATATTAAAACTTTCTTTGAGTGAAATTACTAATCCATTTGGTCACATTACTAATCCTAAGCGTAAAATTACTATTCATAATTTTCTATTCATCAAAAATTAATTTGATCTTATTAGACTCCAAATTCCTTACTGAACACTTTTGTAGAAGACCATTTTTTGAAAATCATTACACATAATTAGTTATTTAGGGTTTACATAAATATTTTAAAATATCCCTTTTTCAAAATTCATCAATAAAATACACTCTAAAATTATCTAGACATTTGAAATTTCACAAACATCACTAAAGGAAGAAATCTCAATTTATTCACCCGAAAGGATTACACAAGGAAGCTAGGGTCTCGTCACATAGCCCCTTATAACACTGGCATAAGACCTAAGTGTAAGGTGTGCTATGGTGAGAGAATCTGAGGGAGGCTCAGATAACATTTCCCTAGTAGTAATCTCTACTAACTTGAACTTCTCCCGTAGGCGTTTCCGTTCAAGCTTGACACGCTGGAGTTCGGCTTGGGATTGGTCCAAAGTGAAGCCCACAGATGTTACCTCCTTCCCAAGCTCTGATAAGTGGGCTTCATAAGGGTCGAGTCTACTGGATGAAGCCATCGTCACCTCTTCCTGCATTAACCATTAACATCTTATTAAATCATTAAGAGTAAGTTAATCTACTACTCAAAAAGATTGGGTCATTACATTCTTCCCCCCTTAAGAAATTTCATCCCCGAAATTTATACTTGAGGCCTAGTCAAAAAGGTGAGGGTACTTTTGCTTCATTGTTTCCTCCGGCTCCCAAGTCGCCTCTTCATATTTATGATTCCTCCACAACACTTTCACAAGGTGGGTAGTCTTGTTTCGTAGGACCTTGTCTCTACGGTCCAAGATCTCCACTGGCTGCTCCTCGTAAGAGAGGTCATGTTCCAGTTGTACCACCTCTGGGTTCAGTACATGCGAAGGGTCGGGTATGTACTTCCTCAAGAGAGATACATGGAAGACATCATGAACTTGAGCTAGGTTCGGTGGAAGTGCTAGACGATAGGCCACTGCTCCTATGCGATCAAGGATTTCATAGGGGCCAATGTACCTAGTGCTGAACTTCCCTTTCTTCCCAAACCGCATGACTCTCTTCCATGGAAAAATTCGAAGGAAGACTTTGTCACCAACACCAAACTCCAAGTCCCTTCGACGATTGTCAGCATAGCTCTTCTGCCGACTCTGAGAATCCTTTATGTGTTGTTGGGTGGCATGAACCTGTTCCGTCATCTCTTGCACGAGATCAGGCCCAAGAAGCTTCCTCTCACCAGTTTCATCCCAACAAGTAGGAGTTCTACACCGCTTTCCATATAGAGCTTCATAGGGTGCCATTTGAATACTCGAATGGAAGCTGTTGTTATAGGAGAACTCAACTAATGGGAGGTGTTGATCCCATCCACCTTTAAATTCCATTGAGCATAATCTGAACATGTCTTCGAGTGTCTGAATAGTCCTTTCAGATTGGCCATCAGTTTGAGGATAATAGGCCGTACTAAAATTCAATTCAGTATTCAGATCATGTTGAAGACTTCTCCAGAATTTTGATGTGAATCTTGGGTCACGATCAGATATGATGGATAGTGGTACCCCATGCAGCCTTACCACTTCCTTCATGTATATCTTGGCAAGCTCATCCAAAGAGAAATCTTCCCGAATAGAGATAAAATGGGCTGTCTTGGTGAGAAGGTCCACAATAACCCAAATCGCATTGTTTCCTTTGGATGTTTTCGGGAGACCAGTTACAAAGTCCATAGTGATATTATCCCACTTCCATACTCGTATGGATAGCGGTTGTAATACCCCCTTAGGAAGTTGTCATTCTGCCTTTACTTTCTGACACACCAGGCACCTTGTAGTGTAATCAGCAATCTCCCTCTTCATGTTATCCCACCAATAATGATCACGAAGGTCTCTATACATCTTAGTGCTTCCCGGGTGTATAGAGAATGTAGAGCTATGAGCATCATCCATCAGTTCTTTCTTTATCTCCGGAATAGATGGAACACATAGTCTTGTACGAAATTTCAATACACCTTCTTGATCAATATGGAAATCAGGGAACGTCCCATCCTTTACAGCCTCAAACTTCTCCTGTAGCAAAGGATCTTCTTTTTTAGCCTTCTTGATCCTCTCTAGTAATGAAGGTTGAGAAATCATTTGGAATAGGGTTGATGATGTCCCTTTCCTTATAATTCCCATGTCCAGTTTTACTAGATCTTCAATCAAGGGATCTCGTACGATCCTCATTGTTGCCAGAACAACATGATCTTTCCTACTTAACGCATCCGCGACTTTGTTTTCTCTTCCAGGGTGATAATAAATTGAACAATCATAGTCTTTAATAAGCTCCAATCATCTCCTTTGTCTCATGATCAATTATTTCTGTGTGAAAATATACTTTAGACTTTGGTGGTCAGTGTATATATCACATTTCTCCCCATAAAGATAGTACCTCCATATCAATAGAGCAAAAACAACTGCCGCCAGCTCTAGATCATGCGTAGGATAATTCTGCTCATGAATCTTCAACTGTCGAGATGCATAAGCAATTACTTTTTCATTTTGCATGAGGACGCACCCAAGCCCTTTCAGAGATGCATCGCTAAAAATAACGAATCCTTCTCCGATAGAGGGTAGTGTTAACACAGGTGCAGTAACCAATCTCTTCTTCAGCTCTTGGAAACATTCCTCGCATTCCTTTGTCCAGATGAACTTAACCCCTTTTCGAGTCTACTTGGTTAGTGGATTAGAATGCCGTGAATTTTTTTTCACAAACCTCCTATAATATCCCGCTAAACCAAGGAAACTACGAATCTCAGTTGCTGTTGTGGGTTGAGGCCACTCCTCCACAACCATTGTCTTTGCAGGGTCAACCGAGATTCCTTCATTGGTTACGATGTGCCCCAAGAAAGCCACTTGTTGTAACCAAAACTCACACTTGCTAAACTTCCCAAAGAGCCTCTCCTTCCGTAGAGTTTTCAAAATAACCCTCAGATGATCTTTATGCTCCTCACGACTTTTTGAATATATCAAAATATCATCAATAAAAACTACCACAAAGTTATCAAGGTAGTCCTTAAAGACTCTATTCATCAAATCCATGAAAATAGCAGGAGCATTAGTCAAGCCGAAGGGCATAACAGTAAACTCATAATGCCCATATCTTGATCGGAAGGCAGTCTTTGAAATATCTTCCTTCTTCACCATCAGTTGATGATAACCAGATCGAAGGTCAATATTAGAGAAGAATTGAGCCCCGCGAAGTTGGTCAAATAAATCATCAATTCTTGGAATAGGATATCTGTTCTTCACCGTGATCTCGTTCAGTTCTCTATAATTGATGCATAGCCGCATTGATCCATCCTACTTCTTCACAAAGAGAACTGGTGCTCCCCAAGGAGACACACTTGGTCGGATAAACCCCTTCTCCAACAAGTCATGGAGTTGTTTCTTTAACTCTTCTTGCTCCACATTTGCCATTCTATACGGAGTCTTTGATATCAGTTGAGACCCAGGTACTAGTTCAATGGAGAACTCTACCTCTCTTTCTGGGGGAGGTCCAGGTAACTCTTTAGGAAATACATCCATTTATTCCTGAACAATCGGAACATCTTCTATTTGTATGCTCCCTTTTCCTTCTTCATCATCACCAATTAACTCCATAAATAATGCTTTAGGAGGTGCTTCTAGATAGGTATCAGTTCGGGATATCTCTCCTTGGAAGATAACTATAGGTCGTTCATTCAAGACTACTGAGATTTCCTTACTTCTGCATTTGATCTTAGAATTATACTTTGAGAGCCAGTCCATCCCTAGTATAATGTTGAATTCCATCATGGGAATGACTACTAGATTTTTGATAAGATTGTGCTCACCAAAGTAAACACTAGAGTCTCTAAATACTGTTGATGCAAGGACAATCCCACTTGGAGTCTTGACAGACAACTCTACCTCTACCAGTTCGGGGATTGATTCTATATTCCTTGCAAACTTGGAGGAAATAAGGAATGCGTAGAACCAGAATCAAATAAAGTACTTGCTAGTTTTGAGAGGACGACAAGAGTACCTGCTACCACATCATTCGGGACTTCAACTTCAGCTGTTGTGATAGCGAAAGCACAACCTTGCTCTCTTGGCCTCTGCTGAGGTTGATGGTGATTCCCCTCCACCACCCTCGGATTTGGACATTGGTTAGCAAAGTGCCCAAGTTGTCCACACTTGAAGCATGTGACTTCGGGTAGGGCCAGAACCATCTTTCCTCTGTCGTTAGTGTTGGGAAGTTGAGGCTTCACCTCACTATGAAAATTCCGAGCAATATGGCCTCCTCTTCCACACTTGTAGCACTGGCCACTTCTGTTCAAGCAGTTCCCCAGATGATTCTTCCCACATTTATTGCATGTGGTAAGTTGCATTTGCTTTCCACCTCTTCCCTGATCAAAAGACTTCCCTAAACTGGGCTCCAACGATCTCTTCTTTTCATTTGGTTTATGAGACCATTGTGTCTCACCAAACTCCAGCTCGACTGTCATAGCACTTCAAACTATTTCTTCATAGCTATCATAGTCCCTGTTGGCTAGATTCTTCTGCAGATGAGGTCGTAGTCCACCAAAGAATCTATCAATCTTCCCATTAGGGTCCATGACAAAGCTTGAGGTATAACGGGAAAGCCTTGTGAAGTTCATCTCATAGCTTCCGACAGATTCGTTCTCCTTCTGCTTCAGCTCGAGAAACTCTTTCTCCATTCTCGTTCTCATGGAACGAGGGAAATACTTGTTAAGGAAAATTCCCTGAAATTCTTCCCACTCCAAAGCTTCTATCTCTCCTCGTGGCTTCGTGTTTTTGATCAGTGACCACCACTGATTAGCTTCTCCCTCTAGGCGGTAAACAGCAAGGGTGACTTTCTCTTGTTCCGAACAATGAAGTACAGAAAAGATCTTTTCAATGGAGCTTATCCATTGTTCCACAACCAATGGGTCAGTAGATCCACTGAATGTTGGAAGTCGTTGATGCATGAAGGAATCAACAGAGTGTTGTTCCCTTCGTGTTGAGGTCGACCTCTCAGCTTGATTCATGTTATTACTCATAACTTGAGTCAGTTGGTTCATCATTCGCATGAATGTTTCCATTCCGGCTTCCATCGGAGGGCCGTCAGCACATGGTGCATTGCGGTCACCATCAGCACGGTTCCTCCTATTGCTCGCCATTTTCTAAAAGAATAAAACCTTAGTAAGAAACTTATTTCATTATTGATTCTTTAAACTAAGACTTCATTCTTAGACAATTACACTTTTCTATAATTCCTTCATAATGATTCATAAAAAGCTTGTGATTAACCAAACATATCCCCCGGGAGTGTCGTAGCCAAGAGTGCAGCAAGGCCCGTTATCGTGCACCAGTTCCCGTTCGAGTCTATCTCAAAGCGGTGTTTTCGGGTTTTACCCCTATGTACATCTGTGCCAGAGCCGCCTCTACCTGCTCGTATCCAGACAGGGATGTATTTGTTTGATAAACCACCTACTCAATACTTACCAAAATACCAGGAAGTTTTCCTATATTTAAACTTTTCTATAGGGTACTTCTTAAAGTTTTTATATCCTAATTTCCACAAATAACTAAACCATCCTTTGATACCAACTATAACATCCCGTCTTTTTATAACATAACTTTCATTTCATTACACGGAATTGAGGATCGTTAAGGTTTAGTGTCTTGGAAACAAGGATCATAATACATAAAAAAACATAAAACATTCTTCTTAAACACTTGAAAGGCGTCTCCTTAAGTTCATTCTAGGTTCATTACTATATCTCATAACCTGGGGACATACATCAAAAGAAAGGGTGAGCAGAAAGCCCAGTAAGGGAAACAAGAGAAACATTTTACATGTGAACTTGAGATACTTCAATAAGGACATGAAAAGAACTTTAAGGCATGAGAAAGAAATCATGAGGCATTTCATAATAAAAATAACATTTTCCATAACTTGAAGATGTGGCTGCAACATTTAATATTGAAAATAATTTCGTTTCACCAAGGTCCATCCCCATGGTGTCGTTAAAAATTACCAAGGTTATTCACCAAGGCATCGTTAAAATGGTCATCTCTAGAGTTTAAGTCATTACCCAATGCATTAGAGCGCTATCAGGGCACACCCTTAAATTTTCCTTTATTATCATGTGAGCCACATATATCATCATCAAACATTTCATAAATAACCCATATATCATAAAATAAATGGGTTTCATTTCATAATCATAACGTTTTAAAAACTGCTTTAAAGACATGATCTTTACTTTACTTTAAACCCACGGAAAGGGAAAGCGGGTATCATGTATGTAAATCCCAGAATTTAAAATAGAAAATTTTTATATATATGTGAATACCCCTGTAGAAATAGGAGCTTTGAGTATTCACTTTATAACATAAAATAATTTTGAGAAAAGAGAGGCATTTTGAGACGAAAATTCTGCAGCATAACGACTATGTTACAAGGTTTTAGAAAACTTTGAAAAGAGGGGGAACATGGGTCGAACAATCATAATTGACCCATAAAATAGTAGAGGGAGGGAATAAGAAGTATATATGTACATGGTGATGCAATTTCAAGGACATACCATTTGAAATAAAAAGCATGGAAGGAAGACAAAAGTTTGATTTCTCTTATTAAAATTCGGCAGCCTAACGGCGTCACTTAAACTTCAACAAAAATGAATTGAACAGATAAAATAGGGTCTCTCATCATATGATCATTATAGATCAGTATGATATATATAGATATCATACCCCAACATAATAAAAAGGAACTTGAAATATTTGACATGAAAATCGAACTTGAAAAATGAGAAGGGTGAAAGAATCACTTAAACATTCGGCAGCCTAACGGCGTCACTTAAACTTTCATAAAACGAAATGATGAGAGTAAGAGGGGATATCTCATCATATATAATGAAAGGGGCAGTAAGAGGAATACAAAAGAACATCCCCTCACATAATAACATGGAGCATAAAATGAATGACATAAAAGAGATTACATAAAAAGAAAGAGAGGGGTCGGATCCCTTACCTTAAAACGTGACCCTTGAAACTCAAAGTTTTGGACCTTGAGGGCTTGGGGGCACCTTGGGAGGACTCCTTGGGAGGTAAGGAGACCAGAACATCGTTGGGGGAGAGTTGGGAGTGGAAACTAAAGGAGGAAAGGGTGGGTATTTATAGGGAAAGTGAGAGGACAAGACATTAATGGCCAAGGGACACCTCACTAGTGGTTTTGGAAAAACCATGGGCTTGCCCATGGTATTTGCCCATGGTATTGGCCACTTGGGACACCTCACACCTTATCTTACTATTCAAAATTCGACCATATTGAATATATACTTAATACATCATTTAATGATGTCATTAAACACCCGTAACTTAAAAACTATATTTTCACTATTCATCGAAAATTCAACTTTCTCAGAATAATCCCAAAATTTCACATTAGCCAAATATCGATGCTCTAAATACATTTATGAACTCCATTTTATAAAAATAATTTTCTAAATAATTTTAATTTAATTTTTAAATAAAAACACTATTCATTGAAAATTCGTTTTTTTCAGAAAAATCCCCAAAAATTACCATAACATAATATCGATGATCTGAGTTCAAAAATAAAGTCATTTTTATAAAAATAATTTTCTAATAATTTTTAATTAAATTTTTAATTAAAAAACACTATTCATCTGAAAAAACTAATACTTGACTAATAATTTATGAAACCGTTATTTACCCATTTTATTGAATCACATTACTTAATCTAGGTGTCTGAATTATATTAAAACTTTCTTTGAGTGAAATTACTAATCCATTTGGTCACATTACTAATCCTAAGCGTAAAATCACTATTCATAATTTACTATTCATCAAAAATTAAGTTGATCTTATTAGACTCCAAATTCCTTACTGAACACTTTTGTAGAAGACCATTTTTTGAAAATCATTACACGTCATTAGTTATTTAGGGTTTACATAAAAATTTAAAAATATCCCTTTTTCAAAATTCATCAATAAAATACATACTAAAATTATCTAGACATTTGAAATTTCACAAACATCACTAAAGGAAGAAATCTCAATTTATTCACTCGAAAGGATTACACAAGGAAGCTAGGATCTCGTCACATAGCCCCTTATAACACCGGCATAAGACCTAAGTGTAAGGTGTGCTATGGTGAGAGAATCTGAGGGAGGCTCAGATAACTTTTCCCTAGTAGTAATCTCTACTAACTTGAACTTCTCCCGTAGGCATTTTCGTTCAAGCTTGACACGCTGGAGTTCGGCTTGGGCTTGGTCCAAAGCGAAGCCCACAGATGCTACCTCCTTCCCAAGCTCTGATAAGTGGGCTTCATAAGGGTCGAGTCTACTAGATGAAGCCATCGACTCCTCTTCCTGCATTAACCATTAACATCTTATTAAATCATTAAGATTAATTTAATCTACTACTCAAAAAGATTGGGTCGTTACATTTATATCCAACCTTTATGGTTTTCATAATGGGTAAACACGATAATTTCATTTGAGAAAGTGTGCACTACTGCCCTCTCAAAGTTATATGACTCGTTAATGCCATACATGTGATGTATAAAGGATAAATGTATGATATTATATATGACATTATACTATAATTAAAGTATACATATATATCATTATGTTTTAATTCCATTAAAGTGAGAAATAGAAATTAATGTAGTGTTCATGCGTACGTTTGGGTTACCGTCTCCATGAACAGTGCATTTCATTTCTTATCTTCAATATGTTAGGTACTATTATAAATCATATATACACGGGATATGTATAATTTATATAATATCTAAATCATGAATACCATTCTGGAGATAATCAACTTTTGACCGCATCGACAACTTGTTATTATAAGGTGTTCATTTTTGACTCAACTACCAAATATCGATAAAACAATTATTATTAACATAAATGATTACATAATATTTATAACATGGTTATAAGTGATATAAAAGGAATAATAAACATAAAAAGGGTTCTTCAGAAACTAAAAATTTACATTAGTTTATTATTCAAGAGTTTAAAGATCAAACAGGTCAAGTCAGACACAAGGTAAGGGACGTCATCTTAATCTCCTTTCATTCGGTCATATTTTGTTTTATACATGACATTCTTTTATACAGTATATAAACCCCTTTGACTTTTCATTTCATTCAAAGGGAATTTTTTTTACGAATCATTTTACTAAATGATAAAACGTAATTTTTTTTAACATAATCCTTGATAACGACCTTTTTCCTCCGTTGCGATTATTATTTGATCTTTGGCATATTTAACAAGCCATAGTGTTTTTGAAAGGAAAATAAATACCATATACTTTTTACATATTTTGGTATTCAAAATGGTTTTTATAATGGACTTTTTATGTAAATATATTTAAATTATATACTGTGACTGAAATGTGGAAATGTCATATTTCCTTTATGATTTTTTATTTGTTCCGAATATGTTATGGTTTTGGGCATTGTTTACATATACGGGTGGTTCCATTATAAACCTTGGATTGGTGAATCCATGATAACTATTCAATGAATTGGGTAATGTTATGGAGGTAAACGTGTATGTTTCTCCTAAGAGATTTAGGGAATATACTATGATGGGTATTCTAAAGTAAATCTATATGTAGGTGTGATAGCTAAAATGTAAGTATGGTATGCATGTCCTAAGTACCTTTATGATTAGTGATTACTATATGTTATTCATAAATCATATGTTTTCATGGGGCAAGTAAAAGAGTTTATGTTTTGTATTTATTGATGGACAAATGATTTCTTTCATATATTATAACCCTTACTGATCTTTTTATGCTCATCCCATGTTTTGAAATATTTTTCACATGACTTAATGATGAATACGATCAAGGATGGGATCACAGAAAAGTCTTGCTATCTAAATCATGGAACTAGAAATGACTCTTTTTTTCATGAGTTTTTATTTAATGAAATAATTGATACTGAGTATAATTTTCTACATTTAATATTCATGTTTTTAGGTAAATTTTATGACCTAATTCTTTAAAAATCTAAACCTGAAAATATCCTCAATGTGAATTATCCATTTAATTCAAGAATAGGTAATGTTTATGGATGGGTCCTTATACCCTATTTTACCCTTTTTGTATATTTGTTGTAATCTCATTTTGGATAGTTATATTGCTGAATTTTTTATTTTTTTAATATATCTCTATACTATTTCAGGGAGGTGTATATGGGTGCATGTGTTAACGTACCTTAGGTTATGGCCACACAAGTGTGTGATAGCCTAATCGGCACTAGTTTTCATCCCTTGGTCTATCGGTGGCGGGCTTGTGAATTTGTTTCCCAAACTCATTTAGGTCGGGTCATGAAATATTATTCCATATTTTATTTAGATGTTGTCTTATAGGACTTATTTACTAAAAATTAACTGTTAAAATCATTATTTCATTTAGTAATTGATTCATTTTTCATTATGTTTTGGTTGGATAATTTTTTAAATTTTATTTTGGTCATTGTTAAATAGTGTCAAAAATGTAAAAAATATATAAATATCAATTATATTCATTATATAAATTTTTAACCCAATCTATTCCATTTTGTGTTAGAAAATGGATTATATTGTTCATGGAGACGGTAGGCAGCACGTACACATATACAGTGATTCCATTTTTATAGACAGATGATATAGAATTAAATTAAATATTACTTCACTAATATATAATCATTATTATTTAATTTATAGTCTATATATTAATCTAATACATACATATTTTCATATAGGTAAAAATAAAATGAAAAACATTCATATCTCTCTGTGGAGGAGGTAGTCCAAACATATGCATGATCGACATTATTGTTTTCACACAGTTGGGAAGATATGAAGTAAGTTATGATATTATATTTCAATAATTATGGTTGGGTATTTAATATAATATATATTCATTAACATTATCATTAATATATTCAATGTGAATCATAAGATAAAAAATCGCATCACTTAGCGAGGAGGTAGTTCACTATTCACATGAAAAATGTTATCATATCCTCCAAGGAGTGTCAAAAATATATGTATATGCAAAAACATAATTTTAGAAATGTAATAATTTATTTAACAAAATATAAATATGATAAATCCATTATTATATTAATCATTTAATAGTGGTGATGGAAAATGAATTACTACATTTTTTGATGTGTTAGTACGCTTGACACATGATCTACAATTTTTTGCCAATTTTACGGATGAGGATATGGACTAGGGTCATTATATTAACATAGAAACATCTTATTATATAGGACATAGTGCTTTTCTTATATTATCATTTTATAATATTATTTCAAGGAGGTCAATATTTAAATTAAACAAAACCACATGTTTTATAAATTTACCTATTCTTTGGAGTACCTCTTTAGGTTTGTTCCAAAACACATTACTGAAGATATCCCTAATCAAAATACTGTCTTCAGGACGTTCGGAGGGAATAAAGTAAGTTTTTTTAATTATTATCCAAAAAAATGGTTTTGGATTTGTGAAAAGGAGACGAGTGGGGTTTGACTTTTATATGTGGGGGAGAGGATACCAATTGAATTTTTGAAATGCCAATGCGAGACACAAATTGTTATTAGAAACAAATCATAAAAATGGATCTTCAAAGAAGGTTAGAAATTATAATGGACAAATTGGACCATATAATGGTTTTATTAAATGTTAAGATCAATTAAAACCTTTATCATCACAGTTTAACACTCGAAAATCAAGTTTTCACCTTAACCACAATAATTAATTTTTATTATTTTCATTATTCATTATAGTGAAAAAATATTTTTACCATAAAATATTATATAAACTACTATGATTACAAATATGGAATCCATTTTTTTCAAAATTCAATTCAATTATTTGGTAACTTTTAATTAAAAATTTAACCTCCAAACATGTGGAAAAAACATTTTTTCCAAAGAAAGTCATTTAAAAGCATAAAAATAATTGTTATATAAATTGATATGAAATTTATTCCAATGAAATAAAAATGTTATATTATAATATAATAGATCTAATTTAATTTAAAAAAATTTAAAATATGATTTATATTTATAAATAATTTAAATAAAATGATAGTCATCATTAAAAATCTATATTTTTCACTATTTATTATAAATTAATATTTCAAAAATAAAAATACTACCTGAGGATAATTCTAAAATGTAGATCATAAAAATAAAATTTATTACCTAAAAATAATTTTTTTAACAGTCGTAGGAATATATTTTTTAATTTATGTTCTCCAAGGGGGACTAAACCATGTTTTTGGACAATAATGTATATTAGAATACATATTTGTTTCTTTAAATTTGTTATTATTATTTTTTCTAATAAATATATAAGCAATGAATTTAATTTATTCATGTTTAAAAAATACAATATTCATCATTTTGTAAATCCCATTCATACTCATTAATTTAAATTATTTGTTATAATGGTATTCTATATTATAGTTTTTTTAGACGCATGATAGCCTATTCTATAAACTATCAATGAGACAAAACATATTTAAAAATATATATATTTTAAAATATAGGGGCAATTCATCATCATATAATATCATTGTTTCCTGACATATATTCAAACTAAAATTAGGTTCCTCTTTTAAAATATCAATAGGTTACAATTAACATCCTTGTCGAAATAAAATGAAAATAGTACAACAATACCTCATGGAGGTGGTAGTCCACATGTGAGCATGAGCGACATAATCATTTTCTAATGGATTTGAATGTAAGAAGGTATATGTGATATGAATATAGTATAAATATGTAATATATATCATATATATATATATCCATAATTAAATTGATCTAAGAGAGGATGTTATAGAAAATGAATTAATTTTTTTCATGAGAAGGTAGTCCCTCATACACATGATTGATAGTTTTGATTTCCATTTAATAAAATGGGATATAGATCTTGGCTATTACATTAACATAATAACATCTTAGTATATTCAGTATATATTTTTAATTTTTATATAATGGTTGATGTTTTTTTGAAGCAGTAATGGAAGAAATGAAGAAAAAATTGATGGTGAAGAACTATACAACCTATTCAGATTTCCTCATTGGGTTACCACCTAAATCTTTATTAGGGTGTATCATAATAAGAACAGACTCCATTAAGTGAGCAGGGATGTAAGGAATTGGTATTATTATAAATATTCTAAAAAATATTCTTCAATTCTGGAGAAGAGGGGAGAGGATGCATCCTTTTACAAGTATGGTGGGGAACCCATATGGAATTTTCCTAAAATAATAAAAAATTAAAGAAATTCCTAAGAAAAAACCATCCAAATGGATGTAGATTAAATTTTGGGATAATATATGGTATAAATATGGCCATATTTTTTTAAATGATGAATTAGAAAAATTTTCAATTATCATTTTTTAAACCCCCAGTAAACAAGTTTTATCTTTAACCACAGTAATTAATTTCTTCAAATTTTAACAACTTATTTCGAAAAAATCATAAGTTGAAATTTTTATATATTATTAATTATCATGATTCAAAATAAGTATTTAATTTTTTAAAATTAAATTTAACTATGTGGTATAATTTAATAAAAAATTAAATAATAATACATGACAACAAAATAATTTTCTAAAGAAAAAGTTTTCTGAAGTATAAATTTTTTTTATAAAAATAACATGAAAAGTAATTAACATAAAATAAATGGAAATAATAATATTATTATTTATGTAATATTATTTTTAAAACTAATTATAAATATTAATATTGAATGTGATTTATACACGTAGGTTGTTTTGATTAAAAATCAGTATTTTCCATATTCATTGAAATATAATTTTTTCTGGAAAATATAAAAAATTCAAGAAATGATAATTTTGAATTTTTTTAAATAAAATAAAAATAAATTATTTAAATTATTTTTCTGAATTTGTAAAATTAATTTTAAAATAATTGTAGAATACTCAATGAATAATGTTTTCGAATAACAAACATTTAAAGCACAATGATAGATTTTTTTCTTATAGCATTCATAGAAGAAAAATATATTTTATTAATAAAATTATAATTCATTAATTTTATAAAATATAAATGACATTAAAATCATTCACCAATAGGGATTAATTAAATTTTGTAATATAAAAACACAATGTGGAAATATTATTAATTTTTAGAAAAATATTTATTTTAATTTAAAATGATTTTAATTTTAATTTCTAATCAATTAATAACAATTGATTTTATTTTATAAATATGAAAAGAAAAAATATTTTATTATTTTGTTAATATTATTTACACTAGTCACATGATCCTTCTTTCCCCAACATCATCCTAACATGTTTTAGTTGTACACATCATTCCTTAGACTAGTTCAAAAATAATAATCTGATTTATCAAGTGTAACATATTGTTATAAGAAAACTCAAATAGAGGGAGGTGTTAATCCCAACCACCATTGAAATCCATAGAACAATATCATAAAATATTTTATGGGTTCAAATTTTTTTTCATAGTGAACTTGTTTTTAAGGATGATTCACAGTGAGAAATAATATCTTTTTATCCAAGACTTTTTGAAGACTTCACCCAAATTATGAGGTAAAACACATATGCTGGAAATATTTTATAGAACACAATACTCTATGAACACTTAACAATTCCTTAATATATATCATGGAAAGTTGATCTATATATAAATAATCCTCAATAGAAATGTAGTGGGATGAATTTATAATTTTATAAAGTGCATCCAAAATATAATTATATCTTTATATGTTCTGTGGTGTTGTGTGAGAGAATCCATGGTTATTTTTTCTTTTTTCCATTCTATTATGGTAAGGGTTGTCACCTCCTATTTGACTTTTTCCCATAGAGGTAACTTGATGTCATACCAGAAACTACGATACAAACATTTCTATATATCAATTAATTTATTCACACAAATATACTCATTCAAATCACTCTACATATTCATAATTCTAGGATAATGAGAGAATATTTAACTATGAGCATCAATCATTAGATCCTTCTTCTAATATAATATTGGAAGAACATATACATGGTTCTTGAACCTTCACATTAGTTTTAAATTAATTTAGAATTGAAGATCATTTTCAACATCTTCTGCATCTCTATATCTCTTAATAGGATTCCTTAATCAACACTTTAAATTATGGTTGAACACTGATTTGAGAAATATAGGATATCTACCTTTCCTTCCGTATGTTAATATATTTTGACTTTTTAATCCATAAATATTTAATCATTTTTTATTATCATCATGTATAATCTTGTATGATTTTTTCAACCCAAAGCATCATCCACATTATTAGAATTCATAGGGTGTTAATTTTTTGATACCTCGTAATCTTTAATCAATTCATAAAATTTTGTCTAGAACATATTCAACTATATCATTATGAATATATCAATTAATATATTATAGTGATTATATATATCACAATTTTATCCATAACGATAATTCCTCTACATTATTAATTAAATAATTATAATATTTATCTCTAAATCATTATTTTTATGATTTTTCTCATGAAACATAATTTTTCATGTGGCTTAAGATATAAACATTTCATTCTAAAATATAACACATACCCATCCCATATTTGATTTATTAATATATATTTAAAAACCTTCTTCACTATTAGGTAATGTAATACAAGGTCAGTTGACTAATCTTATCTTTAATTCCATAAAATTTTGTTCTAATTCTATTTTCCAAAAAAAACATGGCTCTCTTCGAAGTTAACATGTTGAATGGATTAGATAGTCAATTTAATAAAATCCATATGTATTAATAATATATAGACAAACCAAAAATACTATTTAGCTTCATTATGATTGTTAGTATGTCAAAATAATCAATAACTTTAGTCTTTGATTGATCCATAGATGTAACCCCTATTGAGATTATATCACTTAAAAATGAAACCTTATATACTCTAAATTCAAATATAATAAATTTTACAAGAAACTTATCCTTCCTTATGGTGATCAATATAATACTCAAGTGACCTGATTGCTTTTACATTATCAATAAAAATATATGAATACTATTTATATGTAATATCGTAAATTGATCAAGTTAATTTCTAAATAATCTATTGATTAAATCCATGAATATATCAAAGACATTAATAAGACCAAATTTCATCACTATAAATTAATACCATCCATACCATTTATGGAGTGTTTTCATGGTTATTCCATCCTTCATGGACCTAAATTTATGACATCCAGAATCAAAATAAATATTTCAAAAGAATGGAGATCCATGTACATGATCAAATAATTCATAAATTTAGGGAAGACGATACTTGTTCCTGAATTTGATGTATTTAAACTCTTGATAATCAATGAAAATTAAAATTGTTCCATATATATTAATAAAAAATAACATGTTCACCCTAAGGAACATTAGTTCGATAAATAAATAACTTTTAATTATTCTATTAGATATTCTTCATTAATTAATTAAACTCAATAATGTTTATTCTATTGGGAGTATTAGAAATATGTGTATCCATATGTATGAGTTATGTTGAGAACACAATTTCATGATTTTGTGATAGATAAATAAATATTCTAAGAAGTATTCAACAAATTTCTTCACAATATTCATATCATGGATGTTCAGTTTCTCCCAAACCATTTATGATATACACCCATTTTAAATATTATTAAATTCCCACACAATGTTTAAAATTCTCATTGGATGTTTATATTTGTCATCTCACCAATAGATGATCATAGGTTGGTTTAGAATATCATATTTTTCTTCCCATCCCGAAACACTGATGTGGAATTTATATAGTGAAATCCAACAAATGACTATGATAAAAACTAATTCATCCAAAGGGAGAATAATACGATTTTCAAGCAGCACATTGCAAAAATATTAAATTAGAAAATAATAAAATATTAGAGAACTATTAATCATACCATTATATGTTTCACTAATAATTAAACATATAAATATTGAGGTGTTACTGTGAAACACTTTGAAAATTAATTAGATATAAATGTGTTGGTATATCGATATTAGAATAATACATTATCAGTTATGCAATAGATTGTAAGTGTACCTTCAACCATGTTATTATAACACACCAAAATATAAATAGTTATTTAATATTGTTTACCTTTTTATCATTGATTAATATGATGTTAATCTTGATCATCATCATTATCCTTCATATTCAAGAACCAGTTAGAATAATTACCATATGTATAGAATGTGAAAAATTGGAGTATGGGTGGTGAATTATGTTGATATTTCTCTTTATTCACATATTTATCTATAATATCTTAACAAATACATTTTTTATCCATTATATAACCTTATTTTCCATATATAAAAAACATACAATCCCCTTAAGGCAATGTTTTCCATGTTTCCTTCTACACAACGATCATAATTAGATGAACATATTATTCTATTTATGAAATCAAAATGGGAAACTCGAATCTCTATTACCACCTTGATAGGACATAAAAATATTTCTTCATTTATTATAATCTCTCATTTGGATAAATCACTTCAAATAATTGGTTTTATGTCACTGATGAAAAGATGAACCAAAATTTAATTTTAGATGTTTATGCTCGTAGAATATATCCTATTTCTAGTGAAATTTAATTCATATATACCAGAAGATTTGTAAACCTCCAAAATTATCCCATTGAATTCCTTATAAATATTTTTATAATGAATATAAAGAAATTAGTTATTTAAATTTAATCTCAATAACCCATCCCACTCTATGGACCTAATATCTTCCTATTGACTTGTAATCTTTATTATAGTTCACAATTGATATGTTCCTATTCGAAATGATATAAATACAACATATATTTTTCATAATATGAAAATTGTGGAATAGAATGTAGATTTATAATGGTGATGATTCATTTATCATGAAATAGTGGATCAACGAAACCACAAATATTTTGCAGATGTTTCCAGATGAAGGGAGTAAAATAATCTTTTTTCTTTCATTTCTCATATGAATGTATAACCTGATCCACATCTTGGGAATGTTGGGTGAACATGGTAAGGATATTTTTCATTCCACCTCCTATAAAAAAAATTATGATTATAATAAATAAATTTTATATAACATTATTAAGTACCTTGATACCTTTGGGTGATATCCATTCACTAAAACCAAAACAAACATAGTGTCACTAATAATAATCGTAGTCAGAAACATGATAATTCAGAAAAATCAAGTATACAATTTCCATTTCATGATACGTTAATTTTAGTATATTACTCCTTAGGCTTTACCTTGGTAAATCAGGGTCATCATATACTTAAATACTTCCTCATGGTTTATGAATATTTGGGAATCTCCATAAAATACTGCATGAAAGTGTCAACTAAAGTGTTTAATAAGGACCATTTGGGAGCATTATGTGATGATTGAGTCAATGGACAACAAATAATTTTTAGAGTTTTTAACGTAAGGTAAGAATATGCCTAAAAAATATTCAAATGTAGTATCTAGGGAATGATGTAATTTATATAAAAACACTCACTCTATCCTTTAAAAAAATTCTATGACATTTTCCTATTCATTGACATCTCTCTAGGGTCCTCAATGATGATTTCTTGTTATAGTATCCAATGGATAACTACACCATATTTCAATAACTACTATAACATTTTGGTCTTTTTACTAGATGGATATATTCTATACCAATTAATGAACTCAAGTGTCTTGTGCACCTCCAAGGAAAGACTCTTACCACCATCCCAAGTGGCATCACTTTTTAAATGATTTCTGTGTATGAAGAGTCATGCTTCACCAAATATTCAAATGTGATAGATCCCAAGAATTAGATTCCATCATTTTATAATATACCATCTGTTATGTCCCATAATTTTCATATTTATATATATTTATATCACGCGTTATTAGAAAAATATTTTTTACCTAGAATGATTATCCATTCTAGAATAATATAGGTCAAATATATTATGAAAATTGGACACATAGACAACATGTTCAAAATTGAACTACATCATATACCACTATGTTCATTATAATTATAACCATTTTCATAAATATAAAACTTAATATGTTTTTTCCAAACATGGTGAACAGAAACATAAAAATGGGTGAGCATAGATGTTAAGTATGGGTAAATGAGGGAGATTCCAAAACAAAATTAAGGTAAGGATATGAGAACCTAAGAATAAAATTTTAAACCCAATAAAATATTATCATAGACAATAAACATGTTTTGAGGGATAAATATCATAAGGTCAAGATATGTGAATCATAAATTAAAAAAAAATATAACCCATGGGATAATAAAGATCCCATACTTCATATATTTTTAGAATACACGTAACTATAGAAAATTATTTCCCTATAAGATGATGATAATTAATGGGACTATCCTAGTAGAATGGTTCCACTAACAAAACTATCATCTCTGTCGAGGATCACTCCCATGAAAATCTTACTGAACAATGTCACTTAATGAACAGGGTTTACTCCACATTAAAGTCCCATTTATCTTATGATATATCCTTCATTAGCCTATTCATTAGATGTATCTATAATTCTGGGTCCACTGATCACATAATAAAAATAATATAAAATTTTACCATGAGATAATAATATATTCATCATATCATAGCTAGTGATAATTATGTAGATTTAATAAATACTTTATTATAGAAACCCCCTTAGAAGAGAAAATATTCTCATAATCATTACATCAATAATAGAAGAACCAATGGAAAAATGAAATGGGTTTCATAAAATAGTTTTCATCATAACCATAAACCAGATAATGAAAGGATAAGTATTGAACAATTTTATCATATCCCTAATAAATGTTAAGTACATAAATACTTGTAATCATTGATTAAAAATGAATTTTTAACATCACATTGATCATTACATATAGAAAATATCATTTCCACTTTGTAAAATATATTTTAAATAAAAAATTTACTAAATATTAAAATAGAACGTTTCCCTTGTTAATAATAATGGATAATTTTAATGGAATATTCAAGTACCTAAATGATTAGGATGGTCTAAAATTCAATTCATGTTGTGTGCATTAAAACTATGATTCTATTCAATTTTTTTATAGAGTATAATGAGTAACTCACTCATAAAAAATCATGATGATTAATTTTAATTTTTTTATTCGAACATGTGTAAAAATGAAGACAAATATCATAATTTAATACTAAAAACATTCTTTAAATTTTTATTGAACACATATATATATAATAAAAATTATTTTTAATAGAAGAGAGAAATAATTTTAGTTTTCATAAAAAAATTATTTTGGAATCTTGAGTATATAAATAGGTTAAAATGAAGGTAAATAATGTAATATAAAGAAATAAATAGAGAATAATAATATTCATTAGTTTATTTAGAGGTATAATGTTTCATTTAAATGTCATAAACAAAATCCTATACAATTTGGAGAACCATTTCTACGTATCAAAAAATAATTACCACTTTTTAAAATATAAAATAATAATCCCCATGATATAACATACCATATATTTATATTAAAATTGACCTAAAATTCATAAAAGGAATCAAAATAAATTATTCATGGGATGTATTTACACAACATTAAACAAACATGTGGGGAATGTGGCATGTGTCATAAATGAAATAAAAGTGAAAGGAGAATCCATTACCTCGAGTTTCACTTGCTTAAAAATCACTCTAACCTATAATAACATATATAATTTTTTTTAATATTATACTCAAAAATAATGAAAATAGTTTTAATAGAATAAATTATCCACTTATAATATTTCAACATCCATTTATTATTAATTAATTTTTGAAATTGTCATTTTTTATGTGTTAAAAAGATCATTTTTTATATATGTTTTTTCGGTAGTTTTGTTCCTTATAATATAATTATGGCGTAATAATTTTTATAATATAAATAATTATATAAAGAATATTCTTTATATACATATTTATAGTCATCTGTAAAAGTAACCGATAGAAAAATTAATTACATTATCAATGGAGATTTAAGGCTATACATATGCATGAAATATATTTTTAGTTTTAGATGGATAGAGAGAATAATAAAATATTAGTTCAAATTTTCTAGATTAATTTTTATATCATTGATAATATATATTTTCTTTTTATTTATACTTTTTAGAATCCATATAAAATTAAATGAAAAATGTTTCACATGACTTCATTGATGCGGTAGCAAACACCTACACATGAGACATTATCATTTTCCAAATAATTGGGATGTTATATTATAGGTGTGGTATTTTAATTAAATAAATATAATTATGTCACTAATATAATTTGTATACATTAAATTTTCCTTTATAATATTGTGTGATATTCAGTGATGCAAAATTAATTACAATGGATTAATAGGTTGTGGTATGTCGTACACATGATTGACATTTTCATTTATCATTTAAGGAGATTTATATTGTCATTTACATAAAAATAATAACATATTAGTATATGTAATATACTTTTGTTATTATTTCATTATGGTTGAACAGTATTTAGAAGAGTTTGAATAATAAATAAATAAACAGTTCAAGGATTTGAACTACACCACTTTTTTAGACTACTCATTTAGGATAACATAATATGCCTTCATAATAAAGTTTAATAATCAAAAAATATCCTATTGGAAATTTAGATGGAATTCATGACTTTTTTTGGCTAGTATTTTCTTAATAAAAAAGATAACAAATTATGGAGAGGTGTGTAGATATGGTTCCCTTGTAAAAGTAAGGGAGGTAACCCACCATTAAATTTACAAAAATAATTGAAAATTGTAATTTTTTTATCAATAAAAATGCTTCGATATGTCCATATATTTTTTTGGGATAATATAATGTTTAAATATTAAAATAAAATATGATTTTGTTATGTGTAAATGGAAAAAATACCCTTATGTCCTGGTTTAACCCCCGGTAAACCCATCAAATCCTTACCTACAATGATTAATTTTTATTATTTTTAATATTCAATATGAAAAAATTGTACATATTATAAAATAATTATTATTTATATTATAATTATTAAAAAAATTTAATCAAATTTAATTTACATAATTTGAAGAATTAAATTTATAAATAACCCTCTTACCCGAAAAAAATTATTTGTCAATAGAATTCATTTTATTGTGTATAAAAATTATATAAAATTTAAATCTAAAATTTATTCAGATCTAATAAATTGGATTAATCACAATATAATTAAGATAATTATATTTTTAAATCCATTTTAAAACAAAATTGATATTTCTAAATACTTTAATAAAATATCTTGTTTTTTAATAAAAATAATAATTTATCACTATTCATAAAAACAAATATTCCTCATAAAATTATCAAATATTCACTATACAATTGTTATGACATGTTAGTTTTAGAAACAGATTTATTTTTTAAAATTATTTTTTCCAAAATCAAAAAAAAATTAAAACAATTTCATAAAACAGGAAGAAACAAAATTTATAGAAAAAATATTTTTTAAGCATAAAATTAGATATATTATTATCCCATTAAAAGAGAAAATAATATATACATTATAGTTTTTTATTAAATATATAATGTAAATATTTACATAAAGTAATTGTCAAAGTATTAATATTTTTTTATTTTGAAAAAAACATTTCACACATAGAAAACATTGTTTTGATAAAAATTTATTTTTCTTCAAAATGATTTTTATATTCATTTATTTTCAATTGAGTACCAACAAATTCATATTATAAATGTCTAAATATTAAATTACTATTAAATTAGATAGTATAATTCATATTCATCAATCCAATATCAATGAGATAATTTTTCACTAAATAACATTTTTTAATAGTATATCATTTTTTCAAATCAGTGTTTCACATAACACAAGATATTGGAAAAATAAAATTTATTTTTGAATAAAATATTTCAGAAAATCATTGTTTTTTTTTGATTATTTTATTTCTTTACTGCATAATACTTCTTGTTCATGTTAGAGCATTGAAAAAGACTACTAGATTCTATTTTTTTCATTTCATTTAGACTATTCTAAAATATAGTTGAAATGTGTTATCCTATGTGGAACACGTGTTAGGGAGTTTCCATATTCAAGGATATCTAAAGTTTAAAAGAAAAATGAGTAACCATTTATGAGATTTATGTTATCTTTTTATTGGATTTCGGTTCATTTTTTCATCATGATTAGGAAAATTAGATCATCTTCTATATATATACCTTGTTTAATCTAGCATAATAGATCATTAATATATTTCATTTATAGTGTTATCCATTTTAGATAATCATTTATTATTTGACTAATTATATAAATAATTTCCATGTTGATTTGACATATCATTGTTTACATTAAATATTTCAACTATGCTTGATGTTATGTTTTGAATATAAATATCTCATAATGAATAAAGTGAATACGTGGAGACCATTTTTAGATATAAGAGGGAAATTCCATGGGATATTGGTATACTCCTAGGAGATCATTTTCTGATCCCATATATTGACTAGTATATTTCTTAATGAGTTTTTTCATTATATATATTTTCCATCCTTCATGATAAATTATTCCTCAACATAGTGTTATGAGACTACATGGAAAAGGAACCAACATAATTCTGAATGGGAGGATCTCCCTGAACTACCCATAGATGTTTTTTATTATGATAATAATTTTCCCACATATACTCTATGTGTTTGGCAGCATGGTCACATAAACCATTACTCAATTCCTTGTGGGATTTTCAAGTTTTATATGTCCATAACTATTTTCAACTATCTCATCAATTTTAAAACTAGAATTATGCATCCTTCTTGGCCATTAGAGGGCCTTAGGATTCTCAGGAATGGGATAAAAAATTGTGTGATCTTTAACCTTGTAGATACTTTAATGATGTATCATTTTAAGCTAACCCCTTTCATATTTATGATATTTTCCCACATTTCTATATCTAAAAAATTAATTACTGATCTATACATATGACTCATGTTTTCTTATATGTAATTATTATTCGATAAACTATTTTGTTTGAAATTACATCATCTCGTCTTTTCTAGTTACGGATATCTTTTGAATTTTATTATTTTTGAGATGAAACATTTCGATATGACTCATGGTATTGAATGGTGGACCAGCATTCAAACCCACATCAACTGCTATCAAATACATGTTTCATTTATATTACCTAAGGGAGTGAAGTAAGAAATAACCATAGAATAGTATTTGGGAATAGTGGAAGCTAGTCAGTTCATGAGTCATCATAACATGACCATGATGAGGATTTAAGGATTGTTTATATCTATAGGATAAACGATAGACCCATCAAAATTTCCTCGAGTTATGGATTTCTATATAGATGGCTTCCAAAAGAACATCATAATTACTATTTCTGAGATAGGTTGTGATATTTAGGTAGAGATAAACCAATGTTTATAGCCCATTTCAATAACCCCATATCCTATAACACTAATTAAGTTAAAGAATCTCAAGGTATTGCTTGAGGAGTTGAATAAAAAGTGTTTTATCAAGAAAAATACTTCACTATAGGGCGAAAGTGTTTTATTCTCCATGAACATGGATGGTATTCTTAAACTCTACGTGGATTACTAGAATGTGAATAAGGTGATGATGAAGAGAATGAAACCTATTACCATAATAAACTGTCTCTTTGATTTGTTATAGAGAGATAGTTATTTCTCTATGATAGATCATTAATCATGAAATTTATATATTTGGGATAGATAGGATGGCATCCCAAAGATGGAGTTTTATAGAAGTTATTGGTTATATGAGTGATTAGTGATGCCAATTGTACTGGTTGAATGAAAATATGGGTTTATTGATTCCATTAACAAGATCTCCCACCCACATCACGACTTTTTCTTTAGGGTTCTCAAAAGAAGAATCCCCATCTACCCAGGTACCGCATGCCAACATGCTAGAAATTTCTAGATAGTTATGAGTGAACATTAAGAATGTCATATTTTCATCAACTTTCCAAAGTTTAAATTTTTTATTTTAAAGGTGAAATTATTGGGACCTATTCTATTATGATAGGTAAATCCATAGACCATGAGAAATTTTTTCGAAGATCTTCTATACAAGACCACAAACCGTGTTCAAGATCTTGATATTTTTGGGTGAAGAGGTTTACTACCAATGTTTATCCATAGATTCTTGCTGTTATCATAAACCATGACTATGAGTACAATGACAGGATTTATGTTTCCTAGACTTTTGAATATTGTGAAGAGATATTCAATAAGTTTAAGAGGAGGTTTACTAGACCTTCAATGATGGTTCTTCCTAAACTTGGTTTTCGTTATTCCATTTATTATGATGCATAAAGTGTTGGTTTGGGGATAGTACTGGTGATGAAAGAGTATTTTTAACTTATGTTTTACATTATATATAACCCTATTAGTGGAAATATCCTAACCATAAAATGTACCTAGAACATGTGGCCTATGATTTAATGTTGTAGTGACACTATCTCCTTATAAAGAGATTTATCATTTACAAAGGACATATGATCCTTCACTACATATACCCAAATGGATGTATCAATTTGATGATGTTGGGGGGGTGTTAAATTAAATGTAGATGAATGATTTGAAAACATCCTACGAAACAATAAAAGGTATATTTATTACAGATCCTCTTACCCATAAGACACTGGTATTTTGATATCTTGGTGAATGACCCTCAATTGAATAGTGGCACCAGATAAAACTATTTGATTATTGGAGGTAGGATTATCTGATATATCATAGATCAATTCCATATTCATTGATAGTGTAAAATCCAATTTATTAGAAAAGTTGAATATTGGATAAGACATTTACCCTGTTTGTGTTCAAACATTGGAATAACTACTAGGTTATGAACAGATTCACATGCTTTCAATAAAGGAAAATGATTTGATTATTTTAAGTGGGATATGTATACTCCCTACATCTATATTGGAATAGGTGATGATGTTTTTTCATACAAACTACTATGTTTGGTATCATGGAGTGAAAAAATAAACAACTAAATTAGGTTGTAGTTCTAGATTCTAGGGATGAAGAAGTACATTGTTGGATTCATTTTCAGAGGCTTTACCTAAAAGAGGATATATAATGAGCACCAGTATTGAAGTAGAACACTCCAACAACATTCTATACCCATGTGAACATGGGAGGATGTCCAGATACATATTATGATAGGGGTTTTTATAACCCCTTGGACAAATGATATTATCTAGCTTATTTCAAATCAACTAGTGAATGTTGTTTAGTTGTTACCAATTTTCCAGAATCTCCTGATATATGGGTTGGAAAACTAATACTGTTAATAGATAATATATTTTAATGAAATCTCATTATACATTTTATATAAAAAATACACATAATGTAAATCACAATTTTTTATGGATTTTAGAAGATCGTAGAGACTCAACTGTGATTTAGAACTACATATCATCATGAGATAGGAAAATTTTTATAGTGTAATATTGAAATACAAGACGATTTGATCCCATAATGTTTTATATACATCATGGTAGCTTTGGGTAATCACTTATTCTTTCTTAATTTTCATAAAAACACTTATCTGGAATTAATTTAGATGGAACTTTTTGGGGGTACCATATTGTTAACATTATCACTCACTGTAATGTTATCATTTGGTGTGTAAGGACAATATTGTGGGATTTATCAAACTGAATATGACTTAATATACTTTGAAACTTATCCAAAAGTTATTAGTCACCTATCAGAGTTTATAAATATCATATTCTAACCACATGAAGTGACATTTTTAGATTTCCATTAGTGATTGGGTTTTCATGAGTATGACTCCATAGATGGGGCATTAATATATTTATAATAATAAAAACACATCTCTATGGTTTATTGAAAATTTTATGATCATCCCTTGTATAGGGAAAATTTCGTTCTATTTGGATCTTTCTACTCACTATCAAGATATGCATGATGTGTTCCACATCTATAATCTTTGGAGGTAAATTCTTGATTCAGAAAAAGTTACAGAATAATAGGACATTGAGATATGGTCTTATGCATCAATTGAATTTCTCCATGTATTGATTATGGAAAACAATATCAACAATGTGGCTGTAGTCAAGCTCATGGGGTAACCTGATTGAAATATGAACTATGTGAATGGATTGGCGATTCCATGGATAATAAATGGTGATTCGGGGAAGGCATAGTTTTTTTTTTGAAAAATTGTTTGAGAAGACTCGCCATTTCATAGTAGAATCCTATAAGATTTTAAAAAATAGAGAATCATTCATCAAACTATAAGGAATTTTATTTCAGAATAGTATGTTTCCATGGCCCACAATGGCCATGGTTATTCCATGGGGAAATCCATTTCATGTTTGGGAAATTTTGATAACCAAATTCAATGACCCCTATTTTAATATATCATCTTTTTTTGGGAAAACAAATATGTTATTAATTTGGGATTTTTATTTCAGTTATTAATAAACTCTTCACCACTATTATGTTACATAAACTCTATATTTATGATTCCTTTATAAAATAAAAAATTTCTACAAACATAGAAGAACTATCTCCATACATATTATGATCTTCAAAAAGGAAAAGTATCCATCCTTTGATTCCTCAAACATACCTTTCCATTGGTTGATATTGATCATTATGTCTTTATTTATTTTTTCTTTATTGTTTTACAAATGTCAGTGGCAAACTAAGTTGATTCTTCCCTTATTCAATATTTTTTTTCTTATATCCTTATGAAAAAGTGAAATGAGGTGTTTTGGATTAGAGTTTATTTCGCTGTACACCCATGTTTGTTATTTCTAGTATTTTTGTGACAACAACCCTTCTTAATGATAAATGGAATAATATTACTTATTAGTAGAATTTATCATGGTGAGTCATTTATCTTCTAGATTTGATGTTTCTCTAAAAATTTAATTGAAGACAACCATTGATGGTGATCATTATCTGGAGTGTATTTTTTATACCCTTATATGTTTCCTTCAGTTTCCTTTTCTATAGAACATATTTCCTCAAATGTGGAATAGGTTATAAGATATCTTATCTTGATATAATTTTCTATTTAGTGTGGTAAAACAGTATGATAGATGAAATACTTTAAAAAAATTGATATTGATGTCAATAAACATTTGTTATTAATTATCATAAAACATGGAGCTCTTATATATTCATTTTTCCTTGGTAGTGTGTTTGTACAACATACTTTACAAACATTATTGATTATGATAAAATGTGGGTGTTTGTGAATATACATGAGACATTATAGGATGGTTTTTTCCATGAGAATGCTTGTAATTGTTTTTCATGATTACTGATCATTATAGGTATTTAATATTTCTATTGTTTTTTGGTGATGATATTCAACATTGTTTTTTGAATTGTTTACCTAATTAGGTGTCTTACAAACTCCATGGACGTATTATTATTGGTTCTTGGAATATATGGATTGTTTTGAAAAAGATATCCCTTAGAGAGGGAGTTTACTTGAATTTTTATGATGGTGATGATGGACCTATACAGATGATGCAGATATGAAGATGCCTCCATGATGTTGTGGTATTTAAGTGATGAATATTAATAATTGGAACAAAATCCAAATCATTCCATAGTGATGTCGAGTATCTTTCATACAGGATGGAAAGATTCATCTTTATTGGTAGCATTTCTGGATAATATTTACTACTAATACCTTCATATTACATCCACCATGGTGTTGAAGTGGATATGTCTAGGGTTCTTACAGACTCGGTGAATACATGGGTGCTCAGTATATGTTTCCATATTTATGCCAGAACATTTTCTGTCATCTTGGAATTCACCTACATCACTTGAGAGAAAATATTATAGAACCATTGAATGAATTAAATTAAGTTAAAGATGAATTAAATATTGAATTAATATTATAATTTAAATAACACATCTCATTATAATTCACACACCCTATGGATGTAAATGTTTAAAGTCTCAGATATAAGATATATAAAAATATTTATTTGACACTTGTGTATATTTTTCAAAAATCAAGGGCATCTATATCCTTTTTAAGGTATCACACATGATATAATAATTTTCATAACCCTGGTATTATTAACACAAGGATGGGGGTTTGATCATACACATTGTATGGGAAACATGTCATACAGTAAAAGAAAACATGAGTAAAATATAAAAATGAAAATAAAAGATTAAAAAAATACTAAAAGATATTAATAAAACATGTTAGAGAGAAAATGAATTAAAATTTTTATTAAGGAAGCATAAAAATATGAAATGGGTAAAATCACATCTTAAAAATCATATAAATGTGAGCATGAAATGAATGTTTTAAATTCACTACAAATGTGGTCTAACCCTAAAAATAAATAATTTCATGGAAATGAAATACATTTTTGCAGTCATCATAACTTGATTAAAAACACATAAATATAGGACAAAATAATCATAGGAAAATTATTTATAATTAATCTATTCACATTATGTTTTCACAATCACTTATTAATGAAGCTTCCCATATATCACGGTCATAGAAAACATGTGAATAAAACATCATATATGATATTTATCCAATGAAATGGATGAACAAAGCTTCTTGTAACACCTTCAAACTGAAAACATGTGGAAAATTATTCATATATCTCATTAAAACAATATTTCATCATCTCATGTGATATGATACCTTAATAAATTTATTCATGTTTGATATTGGACCCCACCCTTCATCATCCATACAGATGTGTTTCATTTAAAATCATTCATAATCATTGGTTATAAAACCCATGAAAAAAATATGATTCTCAAACATATATAAAACATGGAAAAAATAAGCATAAAAAATCATATGATATTCAAAAAATATTTCATTTTCCAAAATAAAAAGTTAAAAAAAATTGGTTGGTAATCAAAACACTACTTAATTAATGATAAACCATAGTGGAAAAATATAAGTTAAAATAAAAATGTTTTCTAAAAATATTTTAAATCATTAATGTGAAAGATCCTAAATGCAATGAGAATTTTTTTAAACAATTTCATAAATTTTTTAATAATATGGCGTGATGTAAATTGTTTCAATAAAGGAGTTGACGATAAAATATTTCATTATGCAATTATGCAAAAACCTTTTGAACATTTTGAAATAACCATATTGAAAAACTACATCATTTAAAGTATGATTAAAATTATTTTAAAATAAAAATAAATAAATGATATAAAAATTAACATTGGATGTAAGAAAAATTATATTTTTCAAAGGGGAAAGCAGAAAAATTATAAGATGTAAAAACATTAAAATAGAAGAAAACCTAGTTAACAAAAATTGGAATTATTTTTGAAAATATGCATTTTATTTAAACCATAAAATAATAAAAGAATATTAAATTCGTGTGAAACATTATTTCCTATAAAATAAGGAATAATTTACTTCTAAAATCATTATGACTTTAATTATATCAGTCATGAATTGTAGGAAACAAAGCAGAGTTATTTTGACACATGGAAAATATTAGAGTCAAGAAAACCCCATACTACCATTAAATATTTTGAATCAAAAACACCATTATAGGTATAAAATTAAATATTAAATTAAATATTATTAATAATAAGAGTATAATAATGAAATATTACAATTCGTAATTATTTAATCCATTGAAATGGAAACATAGTGTATAGCTTAAACATTTCTCAAGGGATTCAAATTTGAGAGAAATATACTCTTAACATGTTTTCATAAATTGTAAATCACACTCTAACATTCAATAAAAAATATAGAGATCTCTCAAAAACATTTTTTAATAAAATTCATACATGTTACCTCTCATATCAATAATTTTAAGCTATTTATTATTGGTATATTGGTATGTTATAACTTATTTTTAAAATATAGGACTTAATGACATTATATGTTTTCAAATGTTTTTTAATCATAATACCATTACACATTATTTGAAACCACATTTTAAAAATATAAAATTTAATATACATTAATATATATATATATATATATATATTATTTATTTATAATTTATGTATGAAATTCCATTGTTTCTTGGTGTTATTGTTTATAAAAATGAAATAAGTGTTGGGTTGTTTCATTTATTTTTATCACATTGAAAAAAATAAAATAATAATAAGTTAAATAATTAATATAATATTTATTAAATCATGTACTAATAATTATTTCCATATTATATTAGAATAATTTTATAATTCATTTTCCCATATTCATCCATTATATATTTTTATAGCAACGTTCATGTAAGTGGGCTAATTAACCAAGACATGAACATGTTTTAACTCGATTTTTCTAGATATTTAAATAGGTTTTTATTTTATCATAATAGCATTATAATTGAATCATAATGATATTATATTTTTTCATGATTTTTAGCTTGATTGAATTTTTTTTTATTAACAAAATAATAGAGAAAAAAAGAAAAAAATTTGTTATGCCAGTGGTACTTAGCGCACCCACATGATTAATGTTTTGTTGTATTTTTCATTACATTGAATGTAATAAATAATCAATTAACCATTCATATAAAATAATATAATAATAATAATGATACCAAAGGCATCACATTATAATGTTAATAATATATTTGGATGAGTACGATTAAGAAAAAAAATATAAGGAGGAGATAATGCCTACATTGAATACATGATCATTTAATGGACGTACCATTGAAATTAAAAGCTTTTGGTTATCTAAAAGTGAATAGGGGAATATGTAGGTGGGAGGTCCTTCTCTTTAGAGTAAAATTACATTGTCTTAATAAATAATTATAATTATTTTGTATGGTTTAAGGAGAGTAGTTGATCTAGTTTTATAATTTTGGAAAAGGGAACCTTGGAAAACACCGTTTATTATATTATTATTATATGACACTCTTCCATGTTCAATGGATTGAATGATTCAGTATATTAGAGTGCATGATATGTTTAGGTAAAACAAATACAAAAAATGTGATTCTACTCATATTTTAAATAAGTTTTCTGGTTTATATAATTAATTTTTTAAACTATACACTTTTATTTTTTAATTATGTAACTAGTATTTGATTAAGTTATATAATGTTTTATTAAAAATTTAAAATAATACATATTTATAAATTTTTTAACTATGAGAAGAAATTTACATCAGGTTAAAATAATTTAATTTCAAAATTTTAAAACATTATGTTTTAGAATAAATAAAATAATGTATATATAAACTATTTTATTAAAAACATTAAATTTAAAACCACTATGGATTATTAATATTATTGATTTTTATTTCTAATTAAACGAGTTATAATATTTATGTTTATGAATTTATAAATAATATTATATTCTTGATTTGTAGGATTGTAATATAAAAATTTTGATGAAAATTTCATGACATTGTTAAAAAAAATTAAAATATTTGTTTCATTTTTTTTCAGGGTAATTAACAATTGTATCAATAATCTCAATTTTATAAAAAAATATACTTGAAATATTAAATGTTTTATAAAATTATATGTTAAATAAGATAAATTTTTTATGAAATTAACTTTCTATTCATATGGAAATTAGTCTTATTGTCAACGCATTTAATATGTAAGAACCCATTGTTTTAGAAGTGTATTTCTGATCATAATTTTGTTTGTATAAGACAAAATTGTCAATATTTTTTATTTTATAATAACAAGAAGATTAAAAAAATTAAATGACAGTTAGGGAACATTAAAATATATCCAAAACCTAATTTCGGAATGAGTAAAATTAATTAGATAATGAGATGAAAATAGTATTCATAAATTATTACATTATTTTCTAAAATTATATTAATGGGATTTATAAATTGAATATAATACTATTAAATTAATTATTTTAAATTATAGATACATATATTTTATAACATAAATATTTAACAAAATTCTATGTCCAATAAAGATTATGGTATTAGAAAAATCATTATTTTCCACTATTCATCAAAAAATCATTTATTATAGATAAGTATGGAAAATAAAATCCGAATATAATTTTTTACTATAGAATTAAAAGATGATTTTTTATATGTTAAATTTAAATTAAAAAATCAATTTTTTTTATTATTGGAAAATTAATAATATAAATAAAATAGATTTTATTTAAAAAAAATTCTTCATTGTTAACGTATAATAATTATTTACCTTGAAGTGTAAAAAATGAATTGATGACAATAATATTATTTTTTATATTCTATTAATTATTTATCATTACAATGTAGTGGTTTTTTAATTTTGGGTTTAGAATGTGACACATGTAACATAACACAATATTTATGTAATGAAAATATACAACGAAATTTTGGGTCATTATATTCTCACACTTTAAATAAATAATTCCCTCATTATTTTAATTATCCAATACTAACAAAAATATTTTTGGGTATCCATAAAATATTTATGACTCTAGTGTTAATTTAAAAAATGATATAAACTGCCCTAGTTCATTTCAAACTATGAAAATCTTCATTTCCTTATTTCAATAATTGATGTGGGATCCATGTAAATAAAGATATTAAATAATAAAAATATCATAAAATTTAAACTAATGAATAATTAATATGATTAACTATAATAATATTTCCCTAAACATTATACAGGTAAAAATTATCCAGAATTGTATATATTCCCCTTGGAAGTCAAATACTTGGTATAGTGATTTCACTCACTTTTAAGCATCCCTGATATAATAGGGTTCAAATATAAAAATCTAGTTGTGCATCCAAAACATTGGGGTGGAGAACATGAATTGCATAATTGACAAAAAATAATTTATTTGATTTCATTGAAATGTAATTTCGTTTTTCTCTATGTTTTGAACTTTTTTGTGGTGTATTTTCTTCCACAGTGTTTGTATTATTTCATTAGTTTTCATAATGCCCAGTCTTATTGCATTTGATATATCAGATATTTTATCCCTGTTACATTTTCCCAAATATACTTGAAAAATAAGATCTCAATTTACTTTATTTTTACACATAAAACATTAACATTTCTCAATTCTAAATTATTTTAGATGCTTATAATATTTTTATCTTGTAGGTGATTGATAATTCTTCCCCCAAGTGATTTATTAGATGCGTGCCCATGAGAATTAATTTTTTTTTGACTTCATCAAATTAATTGTAATAATTATTATTTCTAGCTTTTTTCTACACATTAAAATAATATCAAAAATCTCTTCATACCAAAATCACTTCTGGAAAACAACCTTCGAGGGATTTTCATAAAAAAGTAAAAACATGATTTATTTTTCACTTATTATTAGACATGAAACCAAATGCATAATTCTAGCATCATTTGAATTTTTCTTCCTCGAATCCAATAGATTTATCCATTTTTTCAATTCAAATAATTATTATACCATTTTATTGTAAGGATCTTAAGTACAATCCCAAGTGAAAAATAAAAATTTTAACTGACCACTTTCCATATAGTCAACATCCTCTTTTTGTATGGAATTATATTGAGAATACACCCCTAGTAAGCACCACCTAATCAATTATGTAATTTCAATATGAACATGTTTTCGTCTATGCAATTGAAAACATAAATATTCTATTCTATTTCGATAACCTTATACTGATAAAGTAATATATTTGGTGGCGCACTAAAAAAGGTGGTTGTTTCCTCATAAATGACATAATAGTATGTTTTGAACTAATTAAGGTGTTTGGAAGATCAAAATGACTTGGTATGTCATTCCCATCATGTGCCAATTGGGAGGGAATTCATGTGAGGTTTTGCATTCCAGCAACAACCTCATTTGTCTTACCACTGGTCAAATCTCCACATTTTCCATTAAAAATACAGTTAAGTACATTATTTCATGTTACCACATTAACAATAATTAATTTAGAATATTATTGATTATTTATAAACTAATTAATGTATATAAATTGAAACTATAAACATATAAGTATTTTTCTTAAATATTATTAATCTATTAGTATATGAATCTCCTACTGTATATTATATTCAAAGTACATTTCATTTTATGTTTTCTAACCTAATTAGTAAAAATAATATTGATTTCCTTCATATAGGTTGAAAATATAATGTGAGTAACCAAATAAAATCCATTAGTAGTGTTAATCCAGGTGTAGAGTTTGGCCACTTTGTTTTGAACCAGGTCACATAGTTAATATATAATATGCACTCTTTGAATTACTATCACTAGGTAAAACTATGAAAGTGTCTACATCAACTTGTAATATACATTAATAGGTGAAATTTCTATATGAACCACTAAATATCTAATTTAGAAATATATAGAGATAGCATCATATACATAGACCCATATCCTATAGTTTTCCCTATAGGTTTTGATACATTTTTCTAAACTATTTTATAAAATAAAAAAACACCCCACTTTTAATAACTTAAGATCCCTAAACAAAATTGTAAATAAATTATTCATTATTATAATGTTTTATATAATTCATATCACAATTAGATGTATATCCCAAGTAATTAAAGATTTAGTTTCTTGGATATTATGATATATAATCATCTACATTACTAAACATGTCAAAAATTAACTTAATCATGACCCATAGATAAAATATCACACAGTATAATAATATAAATAAAATAGGTAATATAAACATAAGAATATGCGTGATATTAGTTTCCCAGTAAGGTAGAAACATATCATAAAATGAATGAAAACATGGGGATGTATAAATGTCTTAATAAAAGAAAAAAATACCTTATAATATAATAATAAAGCATTTTTGAATCACATAAATTATAAAAACATCATTAAGTAAACACAAAAGATATCAAATATTTGAAGACAAATATCAATTATCATATACGTTCTAAGAATGAAATAAATTATATAGATAATTTTAAAATATGGAATAGTAATGAGGGCATGTAATTTCAGGAAAATAAAATTCATCTTAAAAATTTGGCACAACATGATAAAAAACATGTAAATGTGGTAAATAGATATGAATATTAAAAATATTGTGAAAAATATTTCCACATCATGATGAAGACAAAACATGTGAATATACCTTCCAATATATCATTCATGCATAATATTTTGTATAAGGATCACTATATACCGTTAACAAACAAATTTTGTTGACCAAAATAAAGAAATCTCATTCACAAAACAAACATTTGAATAAAGATTCTAGAATCTCATTCACTCATCATTTCATCATATAATGTGATATAAAACCATAAAAAATTTAATGGAAATTGATATTGGTTCCCGCCCATAATCATCTATACATATGTGTGCAATTTAAAATCAATCATTTCATATCATAAAAAACCCATTAAAAATAATGGGTTTCATAAAGTTTCTAAAAACTAATTATATATGAAAAGCCCAAAATATTAGAACATTTCTCAAAATAATATATCATTTTCCAAATAAAAATCATATCATAATAATATATTTAATATTATAAAAACATCACAAAATAGAAAATAAACCACTTAGAGATAATATAAGGGAAAATAATTTCTTTTTCAAAATATTTTTAAAAAATAAATTATAAAAAAATTAGAATGTGAAATAAAAGACTTTTGAAAACCATATTATCAAATGTTGTATATAAAAAATACAAAAAGATAAATGATTGTGATAAAAATTTAGTGGAAGATATAATATTTTATTCACAGATGATTGTAAAACATTTTGTGCACTGTGAAATTAACCTATTAAAAACATACTTTATAAAAAGGAAATTGAAACCATTGTTTTAATTTGAAAAAATGGATGAAAAATGAGAATTAGAGGTAAAAACAATTTGGTTTTATATTACGGAAATGAGAAAATGAGGATTTATAAAAAATGTATATGGAGGAAAGAAATTATCAAAAAAGATAATTATTCTTAAATTTTTTTTAATGATATAATTTAATCATCCAAGAAGAATACATTTGAATGAAAAAAAAATTTCACAAAAAATGTGTAAATACATCCCAAAATAATAATATGTCCAAAAATATCAATCATGAATAGTTATAAATAATGAAGACAGATTATTACCCAATGAAAATATTTGAGTAACAAAAACCCCTCTCAACCATGGTAACTATAAAATTAAAATATTATTACTTTTATACCTTTAAAAAACATTAAATGTCTTGAATTATAAATTTTTCATGACAAAAACTATTTTTGGGTATTATTGTCATGACCCGTCCAAGTGAGGCTTGTACCTTGACTCCCAAATCCCATCTCCAACAGGCCTTGGGAAAATTACAAGAACAAAGTAGGCATATCACTGACATGGGATAAATTTCCTAAATACATGAACACTTCCACACATCTACATGCCCACAAATGCTAATATGTAAAAACCACTAAGGAAAACAATTCTTGCATTCCACAAAACCCAAAAAATAGATAATAATAGGTAAAATAATGTGAAGTAATGTAAACTTGTCCAGAATAGATGAACAGAAAAAGTAAGAGTCTTAAAACGACAAATCCCAACATGTAAAAAATGGTACCAGGATTGTTGTCTGTAGCTGTTGGAACACATCGGTCTATATGGACTCAGAAAGCACCTCCTGGTCCTATTCCCATTCCTATTCCTCCAATGAATCTTTCAAAAAGTCACATGTATGTACAAGACAAGGCATGTGTGGGCAATGCCCATGCAGGGGTAAGTATAACAATACTCAGTAGGATACCCCGAAACCAAAAAGAAATACACAAGGAAATGGTATAGTCAGCTATGTATAATGATGTGTCTACATCACATATAATAATGATATTAAGATATACTCGATCCTACACTTTTTGTCTACATGTAAGTCGACACTACCATATATCCATAGCAGGGATTCTGTTCGATGATTCCACGATGCACCCATTCGAGATCCCATTCTCCTATGTCTGATAGCACTTATGACGTCCACCCAAGAGTTATTGTTCTTTGCGAACCTTAATGAGATAGAGATACAATGATTGATATGAAGGGAGATTTGATACAATTTCTCCAGGATAACCAACCCGACATGTGGGTAAGATCATGATACATAGATGTGGATCACTACCAGGGGTATGTCATATTCCTTGACTCATCTGTAATCACCTACTATGCAGAACACTGACATATAGTAGGATTGGTGTCATCGATAACCTGACCCACCCTATGTAATAATAATAGATAGAGGATCCTACTCTGGTCTTCTCAGAAGAGACTCCCGACTCTATATAGAATGTCCGAATGAAGGGAGTCATACCACTAGGGATATGAAAGGATACTAACTAAAATTTAAGTGAATGAGAAAGGAGATCCTACCCAAATGAATCTTTTCCAAGATATAGTGTAAAAGGACATCAATCCATGTATAAAAGAGTATGTGGAATGTAGAAGTGCCATGCGCCATGTCCCTTGACCCGAAGTATTTCCCAGGATCAAAGACCCATTCCATTAGAATGTGCTATGTATAAGAAGTATACAAGGTGTGTAAAAATTCTCAGTTTCCATGTAATACTTTTTGGGGACCACCCATATACTTTATTTTGTTCCAGTACATGGTGTCAACTCGTGTTCACCTACCTGTTTACCAGTACATGTGGTAACCCGTGTAACCGGTTTGGGTTTGGCCGTGTGGTGTGGTACATGCTATGTAGAAAAGTTGTGTACTCCACCCCATATTCGTGTAAATCCGATGATACACACCAATCCTCATGGAAGTTACCACACAACGTGTGACACTTTACTATTTCTCGAAACCCTATCCACCACTGTAGGGTTCCCACAAACCAGGTAATATTCGATTACACATATTCTAGCATAGGATTATCCAGATTCCTAATTTCACACTCAAGTTATCTCCTTCATTGATCTAGTCACCATTCCAATTGTTCCTTGTCGAGAAACACATGATATAGCCTTATTCGGTCATTCCATCTCCCAAAAATTGTTTTTCATCTTCTGATCTGGTCACACAGCAGATTAAAATGGCCATTCATAGATTCATCAATGAACGTAGAAGAACCGCGATTCAATGATCCACCACTATCTTAATCACATTGATTCTGTCTTTAAACATCCTTCATGTCACACTTTTCCTAGATCTATGATATCAAATCTTGGAACCAGGATTTGGGTGTGCGGTGATCGATTGATCGAGATATATCGATTCATGGTCAAAGAAATGAATGCTTATTAAGAACGATGAACAAGGGGATAAAAGAATAAATAAAACAATATAAATATACAACAATAATTATTAGTATCAATTATGGAACATTTCCATTAGAAACAAATTTAAATTCATCAACAAACACTCACAATATCAAATCTTAATAAAATCTAGTAGAAATAAAACTCATCATGTAAGGTTAAAATTGAACCGTGGATCAACCTGTTTTTTGGTTGGTATGTGTTGATCATGGAATTTACGAATAGGGATGGAAATCCAAAATAAAGAACCCTAAATTTTTTTTGGATTGCTCACTGGCGAATATCAATCGCTATGGCACTGTCGTTGGTGAGATCCCTCACGAATAGCATTCATCGATTGTCGATTAGTGCTTCAGTCGTCGTTTCTTTGAGACGATTCTCCAAATCTATCACTAAAAATTCTTCGGCATTCCCATGGTTATGAAAATAACCATGCGAGTTCAGAATAAGAATTATTTTAATGAAAATAATTTTTTCCTCAACAAAATAATTTCTTTAAAGTATATAATGACGATTATTTCTTTTCGGGATTTTTCCCAGAAGACCCACATAGACTAAAGTTATGTCACACTTAGGAAAATTTCCACATTTCAAACTCAACGGTGGACTCATATTTCCAATCCAATTTATTGTTCATGATTTATTAGGATTTGAAAATAAAAAAATTTTATTTAATTTATTTATTTACGGTTATATCCAAAAACAATCTTTCACAGCCAACCCATGCTATACGATGTCAGGCCTCTCTTAAGGTAATTTTGTATCTCCAAAAACAATTATGCCATCAAATTTCTGATATGTGCACCCATATAATATTTATTCCAATTTTTCAGGAAAATCACTCTCCTTCTTTATTACAAACTGAACATTTTTCAAAAAATTGTGTTGGTCACACCATTCCACAAAGTCACATTCCATCTCAATGCTTGTTGTTTGAAATTTTGTGAATAATTTCTAAAACTAAAATCAGAAAATTTTGAGTCATCACATTCTCCACACCGTAGGTAGTTATGTCTCTAAAATGATAAAAAACATTACACAAATAGATGAGGGTATTGAGCGTGAATATGAGCCTCTCACTCCAATTATCTCTCTTGGAGATTCATGTTCTACCACCAGACACACACTATTGGAATTGATGAAACATGTAGGATCCTCTCCTACTGATCCTTAATCTCCACTAGGTACTCAACAAAATTCACTCCATCATCAATGTCTAGATCTCCCCAGTTAATGGCATGTGATGGGTCATGCACATACCTCTACAGCTATAACATGTGGATTAATTCATGTTCCAGCTCCAACTGTTGGGTTTGAGCTAACAATACACCACCTCACCAACTCCATGTAGTATCTGAAAAAGGGATGATAAACCTTAGAGATAACTTTTCCGCCCTAGACAAATCTCTGTAACCCTTTTTGAGGTGAAACCTAAAGGAAGACATGGAATCCTTACTCTATCTCCAAATGTCACATTCGTCTATCAATATAGGGATTCCAATAGAATAGGACAGTCTTAATTCTCACTTGGATGATCTGAACCTTCTCGATAGTAGTTTTCCCCAACTATATGCCCATGAGTACTAACACTCCTGGGTCAACCCCACAAAGTGTTTACCTGTAGGGTCACCCATACAAAGTCTAAAATGGTGCCATAGAAATGGTCAAATAATAAATTTTTTGTTTGAAAACTCTACCAAATTTTGGTGATACTCCCAACTATGGCTGAAATCTTACATGAAAACCCATATCATGTTCTCTAGGACTAGAATGGTCATCTCCGTCTGGCCATCTATTTTTGGGTGGAGTATTGTGCTCAAGCACAACTGAGTACCAAATTCTTCCATTAATCCCTTCCACAACTAGGATGTGAAAAAAACATCTCAATAAAGAACTATCATTGATGAGACTCTATAGAGTAAAACTATATCATGCATGTATAGGCATCCTAATCTCACTACTGAACTCTTCACTTAGATAGACAGGAAGTGGGAAGACATAGTGAGTTGTTCAATAATCACCTAGATGGAATTGTGTCTCTTGTAAGTACATGGTAAACCCCTCATCATGTTCCTCAATATTTCATCCCACTTCTATTCTGGCATCTCAAGGGGTTGTGAAAAACCTACTGGAACCTGGTTCTCAACCTTCGCTTGCTGGCACGTAAGGCATCAAGAAACAAACCCTGTCACTGGCTTCTTCATCCTTGTCCTCCAAAATTGAAATTGGAGGTCCTTTTATGTTTTCTCCACCTAAGGGTGTATCACCTTAGCATATTCATGAAACATCCAAAGAACCTTCTCCCATAACATCACTAGTACAATCATGTGTTCTTTGAAAAGAACGATGTGCTACCCACATTCTGAATATCAATCAGGCGGATGCCTTATGGACATCTGTGCATATAGGGTCCCCCTGTCCGTATCTTGAAGTTGGGTCTCCCGAACTCACTGTAAGAGTGTAGTGGTAACAACCATCAAGTGGAGGTAATCTCTCAATTCTCCATCCACAAATTATATATTCAACGATGCCAACTTATCCAACGCCTCATCAAGAAACTATGAACACAACCTCCTACTAAGAGCATTTTCCACCATGTTCTCCTAATAGTATGTATAAAAAATATGGAAGTTATAATCCAAGAGGAACTCTATCCCCTCCTATATCTCATGTTAATATATTTTTGACAAAAGATATACTTGGGACTCTTGTCGTTGGAGTAGATGATAACCCTCTTTCCCATCAAGTAGTGTCTCCACATCTTGAATGTGAATACTACTACTAGAAACTCAATATCATGGGTCGCGTAGTTCTTATTATGTGACCTCGACAAGTATGAACAAAATAAAATCACTACTACCCTCTTCATTAGGACACAACCGTGTTTGTTCCTTAATGAATCTCATAACCCTACGTGCTTGACACACTTCTCCAACAATCATTGTATTAGGGCACTCGTCAAATTGTACCTCAACTTATGAAATCATTGAACTAGGATCAACCTTCAAGAACCATGTTTACCCCCTCAACTGATTAGGGATGTCATTGATCCTTGGTAGTGGACACTCGTTCTCCACTATCTCTTGGTTTATGTGCTCGCAATCCATACACAACCTCATCCTCCTATCTAACTTCTTGGAAAACAAAAATGAGGTCACCCACGGTGAAACACATGGTATTACTAAGCCCTTCCTATGAATGTATTCCATCTAAAACCTTAGATCGTGAAGCTCTGTGGTATCCATCAGGTATGCGGGTGTTGATATTGATGTTTTCTTAGGGCGTAAAAATTGAAGAAGTCTATTTCTTTGTGGAGAGGTAATCCCAAAACCACTTCATGAAATATTTCCTTGTATTCCACCACAACTTCTGGGGATTTAAAACTCATAACCTATACTACTATGAGGGTCATACTATCCCACTCAAGAGTAATAAGTTTCACCCTCCTATGAATAAGTCCTTACTAGGCTTCCTGGGATACCTTTTCACTGACAAAAGAAAATCTCATTACATCATTGCACACATACCACACCCTTTTCCTAAAGCAGTCAATCTGGTTATGGACAGAAGATAACCAATACATACCAAGAATGATGTGGTATGGCCATGATGCTACCACCAAAAGGGTCTTATCGAAACACTCTCCTCGAAGGATCATGTTACACTGTCGGAAAGTGTGTGATAATCAAGTCTCCTCTAGTAGGTGCCTCTAAGCATAAAGGATGAGTCAATAATATAACTGAAATCTCAAGGTCTCATACAATATTTATGAAAAAATAATGATGACTAGTATCTATGTCTCTCAATATGGTAGCTAATGTATAAAAGACATATATCATACCATGAACCATTCTTAGAGCCTTTGGGTCATATGCCATAACTCTGTGCAGTTGTCCCCGCCCTTGTCCTCCATCTCTATGAGCCCGACATGGACTACCTATATAATAACATTGTTCTTTATTACACACTTAAATACGATTTATTTCATAAAATTACAATTAATACAACCTAGAAGTTTGATATGTATAGTTTCATTGGGGATTAGGAACATTACTTGACAACTTTAGACATAAAATACAATATCTTTATTTAAAACTTCTTTTAGGTGACCACAATATTCCTTCATAATTTGCGTTGCATGGGATAAAATACGGACCAACATAAGAAAAAGATGAGCTATAAATCCTTGTAAGAGAGTAAACAAATCATAACATAAATAAAAAAATACATGTTAGGAAATATACATATCAGTGTATAACAAGAGAAACATGAACATAAAGGCCTAATAAAGCATGATTATCAAAACATGGAAATGTGGAAATGACATACAACTTGATATTATAATGATGTAATGATCATTGAAAATGGCTTAGCACGAATATACCATCATTTTACATAAATTAGCATGAGTAAACCCTCATTGCACGTGGATTATAATGAGTAAACTCTCATTGCACATGGAATATTATAATACTAAACATTACCTAATGCGTTGGAGTGCTATCAGGGTGCACCCTTCATAAGCATTTCATTTCATGAATAAGTGTGCACAATGGATCATATAACACAGAATAATTCAACATAATTAGTTATTCCATAATTAAGGAATATTGACTATATATATATACGTACCATAAAATAAGTATATGTGCATAAATTTGAATAACCTTGATAGGTAAATTGGTATGTTATTCCCTGCATGATGATTTTTTTTCTTGGAAATTCACAGTGCAATTTCTACAGCATAACATCATTATATCGAAATTCATAAGTCATGTTGATGACAGAGAAATGGTTTCCTCATATTTGATTCATAAAATAGATAGTAAGGCTATCATGTAATATAATATCCTAATATATGAAATGGAATTTTGATGCATAATATGAAAGAAATACTTGAATGGAAATAAAAAAACAAAAATTCCTTACAAAAGTTTGGCATGGTAACAGGTGTACATGCAAGGCGCTAGTGAGATATTGTGTTCAATATAATCATTAAACCATAAGTAGGGAATTACATGGGAGGTGTGAAATCATACCACAATTTTTTATTGAATGTGAAATTGTATTAAAAAATAATGAAACATGGATAAAAATGTGAAAGGAAGCAATTACGTACATGGATGTTTCACTTCAAGAGTGTGAAGATGGGATTATTGAGATATTTAGAAAAATTAGGAGGATTAAAGAGAGTGGAGGGTAGATTAAGGATGTGACAATGGATGTTTTATAAATAGAAGTGGGATAATGGGTGTGTTTATGTTAGAAATCATAGGGAAATTCATTAATATTCCACAAATTGAGGTTTTGGAATCTTTATAATTAAAAATTAAAAACTCAAAACATCCCATGGTTTTTCAAAAGAGGAGGAGAAAAAATAATTATATGAGTTTATTGACCAAACATTTTAAAATATAATCCATGATTATGTGGAGGTGAGTAACATTATTAAAATAATGAATTTAAAATCATAAAATATATTATGCATTTTGGAAGATTCAGTAAGTTTAAATAAAATAAATAAATAAAATATAAAATCTATTTATTTTAAATGGAAAAAAATATATTAGGCTGATAATAACCGTTATTGTATTTATTTCATCATTTTGTGGTAATTATGATGTCATAAAACACATATTTAATTTTTTTGGTATTTAATTTTTACCAAAAAAATCGAGCATCTGAGAAAATTATGAAAAATTCACCAGTTAAATAATTTTGACATAATGATTCCAAAAATAATATTAATTTTATCTAGAAAAATTACTAATTATATGATTTTTCTATTTTTAAATGGAAACTGATATTTATTGAATATTCATAGATTTTGAAAAAAACAATTTTCGAACATTAATAAAAAATACATTGGACTTCATAAAAATTATATAATATTTTTTTATTTGTAAAATTAATTTCACGATAATATTTTACTAAAATAGTAATGATTTCAATATTTAATTATTTACAGTAAATAAATTATTTCAAAATCCATTTTTTATCGTATAAAAAATATTAGTCTTATCATATTGATTACATAGTCATTTATAGATAAGAAACTGATATAATCATCATTTATATGAATTTTTTCTATAATATCACTAATGAAAACTATAGTTTAATATAATGTATATAATTTTCAAAAGTACCATTTTCATTTGACATGACAATTTATAAAATTCATCAATTTTTATGATATAATATTTTCATAAAATAATTGATGGAATAAGACATTTATTTTTAAAAATGGATTACTCAATATGTAAATAATACCTTATTACATAGCAACATATAACACCTACTTAAGACCGAAGGGTAAGGTGTGTGATGGTGGAACACTATTGGGGAGGATCGAATTACATCGCACATGGTAATATCTATTGACATTAAATTATCCTATAAGTGATTCCATTCAAGCTTAACATGTTGATGCTTGCAAGAGTCTTGGTCAAGTGTGAAGCCCACTGACCCTATCTCCTTTCAGACCTACAAAAATTGAGCTTCGTATTGCTCAAGTCTACTAAATAAGGCAATCCTCTCCTTTGTCAATGTAGACAAGATTCCTTTTTAAAAACCTTTTATTTATATTAGTCATTTGATCACTATTCAATGGCTATATTATCAACGGTAATGAAACTTATGGGTCATTTATTCACAATAATTATATAAAGAATAAAAAATTGAACATGTGTTTTCTGTAAGACATTAAAAATGGGAATATTATTCATGAAATATTGTTTATTTACAAAATTACCCCCTTGATAAATTTCGCACTTGAAATTTCCTTTTCACGCACTAAAATAGAAAAGGGTAACTCTATTGAATCACTTCCTCTAGTTCCCATGTTGCTTCGTCAAACTTTTTGTTTTTCCATATCCACATTATGAGGGACATCATCTTATTTCATTGAAATTTTTCTCTAGTTTCTATGATCATCACCAATATCTCTTCATAAGAAAGTACATTCTCCAATTGTTCCACCTCTAGATTGAGTACATGTAATGGGTCTAGTATATACTTCTTCAAGGGTGATATAAGAAATACATCATGTGCTTGAGACAGGTTTTGTGTGAGTGTTGTTGATAGGCTACAGCTCCCATACGATCAAGGATCTCAAAAGAGTGGATGTACCTTGGACTAAGATTTACCTTCTTCAAAAATTTCATTACTATCTTCCATGGTTATATGCATAGGAATACCATGTCTCCAACATTAAATTATCGGCCATGTCAATGATTTTTAGCATAGATATTTCGTCAAATTTGAGCATCTTTATTTTACTGTGTGATATTATTAACCATATACACAATTTCTTCAACAATTTTTGGACTTCGAAGTTTTTTCTCGCCAGCTTGATCCCAACATGACTGTGTGTTGCACCACATTCCGTAATGCGATTCATAAGGATCCATTTGGATGCTAGAGTAGAAATTGTTGTTGTAAGAGAACCCAACTAGAGGAATATTTTTATAATATAATCTTTTTAAGTCCATTTATCATGCTATCAACTGGTCCTCATGTGTTTGAATAGTCTTCTTAGATCATCCATCAGTTTGAGGATTATAATTCGTATAGATGTTCATCTCATTATTCCTAGCATGATGGAGTCCCTTCTAGAACATAGGGGTGAATCTTGGATATAAATCGGATATAATCAATAGTGGTACTCAATGTAGCCTTACTTATTCTCTGATGTATATCCATGTCAATTAATCCAATGATGAAACCACTTTAATTGAATTGAAGTGTTTATCCTTTCTTTGACGATCCATATCAACCCATATAGCATTGTTTCCTTTAGATATCATTAAAAGAACAGTTAAAAGGTCCATAGTCATTTTCTACCATTTCCATGCTGGTATGGGTAATGGTTTCATCATCTCCTTATATATATACCTCTCATCCTTCACTTGCTATCATAATAGTAAATTTGATGTATACTCAGTGATCTTCCTCTTCATGTTACCCCACCCATATTGCTCTTGGTGATCTAGATAGATCAAAGTATTTCTTGGGTGAGTAGAGAAATTCGAACTATGTGAATCCTAAAAAAATTAATTATTCAACTCCAGATTTAGTGGAATACATAGTCTTAACCAAAATCTCAAAATTAATTATTCATTTACATTGAACTCTGAGGATTTTACTTTTATGACAGTTTCCTATTTCTTCAAAATTCGCACATTATCATTTTGAGCATCCTTTAACCATTCTAAAATAGAAAGATGATCAATAAATTATGAATGTTTTGATTATGTTACCATCTTTTTTATTCCCATGTCCATCTTTAACAAATCTATAATGATTGGATCCTTTTAAATTCTCATCAATGATATAATCACTGGTTACTTTCTTCTTAGAGCATCTTTCACCTTGTTTGCTTTTCCAGGGTGGTAATTGATTGTGTAGTCACATTCGTTGATCCTCTCTAACCATCTTCATTGGGGAATATTCATCTCATTTTGTGTGAATATATACTTGAGGTTTTATGATCCATATATATTTAACACTTCTCCCAAAAGAGGAAATGTACCAAAATTTTCAAAGTGAAGATTACTATAGCCAACACCAGATCATGTGTTGCATTTTTCATCTCATGAACATTCAATTTCCTTGAAGCATGGAAAAAGTCATTATCATTTTCATCAACACACTACCCAAAATATTATTTGATGCATCAATTATTACCATGAAATGTTTTCCACTTGTGGATAGTGTGGGCACAGGCATAGTGACACAACTTCTTTTCAACTCCTTTGAATATGTCTTCACATTCCTCATTCTAAGAAAACATGACTCCCTTACGAGTTATCTTGGTTAGAGGTTTTTACAATCATGATAAATTTCTTACAAATAGGTGATAATATCCATCTAACCCATGGAAGCTATGGATATCTGTCATATATGATGGCCTGGACCATCCCACAATTTAATATTTCTAGGATGGATCCATATATATTCCATTTCTTATGATGATATACCCCTTGAATGATAGTTACATATATTAGAACTCAAACAAGATGTAATTTTCATAGATATTCTCTATTCACAAGGTCTCTAGTCCATTTCATAGATACTTCTCACGCTCCTCATTGGTTTTAGAGTATATTAGAATATTGTCTATAAAGAACACCACAAAATTATTGAGGTAATCTATACAGTTTCAATTCATCAAGTCCATAAGGATTACATGAGAATTAGTGACTCTTAAAGGCATTACTTTGAATTCATATTTCACACACCTTCAATGAAAAGTAGTCTTGGGGATATCCTCCTTCTTCACCATTACATGGTAATATTCGGACCATAGATCAACCTTGGAGATATATTGTGCTCCATGTAGTTGATGGAAAAAGTCATAAATTTTAGGAAATGGATACTTTTTTTTGGGATTGTTTTGAGCTCATGATAATATGAAAAGGAACATTAAACCATCCTTCTTCTTGAAGAACAGGACTGATGCACCCCATGGTGAATCACATGGGTGTATAAACTCTTTACCTAGATTCTCTTGTAATTGTTTTTTTCTCCTCAAGATCCACAATAGCCATTCAATACGAAGTCTTGTATATTAGAAACACCTAAGGTATAAGATCTATCAATAATTCAACATCTTTTTATATAGAAAGAACATGCAATTACATGGGAAACCCGTTAGTAAATTACCTCAGAATAGGCATATCTTCGAGGATGGTTCCTTCATTAGACCCATTCATCAGATCTAGTTAGGTGTGCTCATAGGGAATTAATATCCATAGTTGAGATGATGGTGATAAATAAGACTCATTCCCCTCCATGTGCATGTATTTAATTGGGGGGGTCAATCCTTTATAAGGATAGTTATTTACCTCTCATGACAATTTTCGATTGATCTATAGAGGGAAATCCAATCCATCCTATGATGGAATAAAAATCAAACAAAGAGTATATGAAGTCGTTCTATGAGAAGTTCAATCCACAAAACGTGACAGAGGAGGAGTTATATTCATGGGATGAAATAATTATATCTTTTTACGTTCTCACCAATATCTTCACTTCCATGATTTGGGGTGGGCTTTGAATTTTTCTATAAAACATTATGGATATAAAATAATACATAAAAATAGAATCAAAAAGTAAATCTAATATCCTTGAATGAATATCTAATGCACCTATCACCACTTCATTTTTATGATTCAATTCAGTAGTTGCGATGACAAAATATCAACCTTTCAACCATGGAGGTTTTTGGATACCATCGAAAACCCATGGCATGGGTAACTAGTTTTCAAAGTGATCCAGTTCTTTGCAGTCATAGCAATGAACAATGCGTTGAGTGTCTAATAGAGTGTTTTATTCCTCTATCATAGTAGCTGGTTTCTGTTATCCACAGTTAATGGCCAGGTACCATTCTATTCAACATCGAATGCATTTCCTCACGCTATTCAGGAAATTTCTAGGGTGCTTCTTTCCACACTTTTGGGAAGTGGGGTGCTGGAATTTCTTAGCACCATTGGATTTATACATCAGACCATAAGAACTAATGTCCAATTTTTTTTACTTATCCCCATGATAACCCTGAGATTCACCGATATCCATTTCAACATTGAAGGAACATCATACAATTTTCTCATATCTATCAATGTCATAGATTTCTAGGGCATTACATTGGCTAGGTTTTACCCCCCAAAGAAGCAGTGAACCTTGAATTTGGGGGTAATGAAAAATCTGGGGGCATATCGTATAAATTTTTTGATTTTTCTTCGTTTGCTCCAATGGATTCATTGTACTTTTCCTTGAGGTAATGAAAGTCCCTTTCCAACTTATGTTGGAGGTTGTGAGGAAAATATTTATCAAAAATCATTTTCTAGAGATCTATTCATTCCGTGTCCATGATATCTTCCTCAAAATTTATATTTTTTTATCAATGTCCACCATTGATGAGATTAAACCTCCATACGGTATGTAGCCAGAAGAACCTTCCCTTTTTCGGAACATTGAAGGATGGAGAATATATTCTCAATGAATTTGTTCCATTGTTCTTCGATTTAGATATAAAATGATCCATTAAAAGTAGGAAGCCTTTATCTCATGAATCTATATATTGCATGTTGTTATTTCATAGGGGTGGGGGATTGGATTTTCCTCTAGAACCATGTTCTTATTCAAAACATTAGTTAACTGAGAGATCATCGTGACAATTTTTGTGATTCACACTTTCTTTGAATTGGCCATATCACTATAACAACCATCACATCAATCTTCATATAGGTTGCTAGCTAGAGTTATCCTCCTACCTTCCATTGGATATAATAAAAAGAATATTAGGGGTATATTTATTAAACACATAAAAGAGAATCCAATGAAAAAAGGGGTAAATTATAAATTACATTGGTTCCATAACATAGAAATTTGTACACATCAATCAATATTATCCATTACCCACTTCCCAACATATACTCTTAGGGGAATTATTTTATTCCCTTAATAATGGTACATTCTAAGATTATGAATTTACCAAATTCTATCCCCCAAGAGTTTCGAACAAAGTGTGTATCAAGGGCCACTGTCGTGCACAATTTCCTATTCGAGTCCAAATGAATGTAGTGTTTTCATATTTACCCCTAGATACATCTGTTCCAGAGGAACCTCTACTTATTCATATCCAAATGGTGATGTATTTTTTTGATAAATCACATACTCTATAATAAAAAAAATGAGTTTAAATTATTATACTAAGTCTTATCCCTAAGGATTTCACTATAGTTTTACAATCATAATCCAAACAATAACTAAACATATCCTCTGATATCAACTATAATAACTCTTCCCTTTATTTTACACTAAAAATGATTTATTACTTAAATGTTCCCTTAATACAACCCATAAGATCGATAGTTATAGAATATTTTTGACCTAGGAACATTAAATGACAACTTAATACATAAAATACTTCATCTTGATTGAGAACCTATTTTATATGGCAACAACATTCTTTCATACATATAATTTCATGGAAAAACATGAAAACCTATATAAGAAAAGGGTGATCTATAAAGCCCATTAAGGGTGTAAACAAGAAATAACATGAACAATAAAATACATGTCACGTTTTAGACCTATTAATGTAGAACAAGAGAAACATGAACATAAAGGCATGATAAATCGAGATTATCATAACATGGAAATGTGGCAATGACATAAAACATGATATTAGTATGTGCTAAGGCTCATTGCACTTGGTTTAGCATGAGTAAACCCTAATTGTACATAAATTATGATGATTACACACTCATTTAAAATGGATTATCATGAGTAAACCCTAATTTCACTTGGAATATCATTATACTAAACAATACCCAGTGCATTGAGTGCTATCCGGGTGTACCATTCATAAACATTTTATTTCATGCATAAGTGGGGCACATGGATCATATAACAGGGAATCATTCAAAATTATAAGTTATTACACAATTAAATAATGTGGAATAAATACATTTAAGTACCATTAAATAAGAATATGTTCATAATGGTGAATACCATTGATAGAAAAATGGCTATGGTATTCACTGCAAAATGATTTTGGCTAGGAAAATCATGGTGCACTTTCGGCAGCAAAACATCATCATATAGAAATTCATTAGTTGGGATGATGAAAGAGAATGGGGTAATAATAATTAATACATGAAATAGATAGTTAGGGGGTCATGAATGATAATATCATAACATATGAAATGGATTTTAGCTGTATAATTTGGGAGAAATACTTGAATAGAAATAAGAAAATAGAAATCCATCATGGAATTTCAGCATGGTAATAGGTGTACATGGAAGTCGCTAAAAATAGAAAAAGATGTATATAATCAGAAATGAAAATAAGGAGGGATGTATGGGTGAGGTGAAAAATAATACCCCAACATTTTTAATTTAATGTAAAAGGGTATTTCATCATAAATAAACATGGATAAATATGTGAATGGAAGGAATCCCTTACTAGGATGTGTGTTATCATTAGCTTGAAGAGGATATTATTGAGAGATTAAGGAACCATGATAGGATTATATTACGAGGAGTTATTATAAATATTCAGATGAGCATACCCATTATAATATTTATTACATCATTTTGGGGTCATTATGATGTCATAAAACCCATATTTTATTTATATGGTATTTATTTTTTACACAAAAAATTTTAACGTCTCAGAAAATTATGAGAGAATCACCATTGGAAAATTTCTACATCTGGATTTCAAAAATAATATTCATTTTATCTAAATAATTTATTAAATATGTGCATTTTCCTTTTTAAAATAGAATCCTACATTTATTGAAAATTCATGGGTTTTGACAGAAATAGTTATCAACCCTTAATAAAAATTACATTTGAATTCATAAATATAATATACCAATTTATTATTAATAAAATTAATTTGATAATAATATTTTATTAAAATATTAATTATTTCAAAAATTCGTTAATTCAATAAAATAAATTCTTTAAAAATACTTTTTTTGGTTTTATCGTATTATAAATATAACTCTTATCAAACTATTTACAAAATTATTTACAATTAAAGAAATGATATAATCCCAATTTATTAGAATTTTTTTAATATTATTAATATAAACCATTGTTTAATATAATTTATATATATCTCATAAGTCCAATTTTTACCTTAAAATAGAATGTATCAAATTCATCACTTTATAAAGAACACTATTTTCATAAAGGAACAGATGGAATATGAATTTTTTATAAAATGGGATTTTATAATAAGTAACTAATAGCTTATTACATAACCCCTTATAACACCCATTTAAGACCAAAGGTTATGGTGTGTGATTGTGATAAAATCATGTGGTAGATCAGATAACATCATCATTATGGAAATCTCTCTTAACTTCAACATCTCTTATAGGCGGTTCTACTCAAGCTTAACATATTGAATCATAGCCTGGGCTTGGTCAGGAGTGAAGCCCAATGATGCAACCTTAATTCCAAGATCCATAAAATGTGCTACGTATTGCTCGAGTCTACTGGATGGCGCCATCGTCTCCTTTTTCTGTGTCAAAAGGAATATTTTTTAAAAATTGTATTCATAATTCAGTTGTTTGATCACTGTTAAATGGTTATATTATCATTGGTAATGATACATAATGGTCATTTATACCAAATAATAACAAAAACAATATAAAAGGGTTCAAGTGATTTATCTAAGACATTAAAAGGAATGTAATTTTATTAATAAAATATTGGGTCATTACAACCTGGGGGTGGTGGTGGTAACATGTAGAAATGTATGCAACCAAGTGATACCCTCCCTGCTCATCTACAACATCCTCCACCCTGCAGATATGTCTTCTCCAGTTTCTGCATCCACCTTGGAAAAACATCCATTGTCTCCCAATTAGTAGCTCGACGAGTTATACAATATCTAGAAAGATTTCCCCTACCACCACAAGAATATAACTTCCTTTCTTTAGGATTACTAGACAAACTTCATGAGTCATTAATGCTATACTATCTATTCATGGTCTTCCTCTTCTCACATTTCCCACATATATGCTTTTGAGGCTGACGTCGGCTTCCTGCTTCTAAGGACTCTACTCCTGCTTTCCTGTTGCTAATACCCCTGGTAGTATATGTCCAACCATGTAACTCTCAATTTACAAATGCTACTCTGTCACACCATCATGGGTATGAATACATGGAGGGGATACATTGGCTTGTATTTCTTCGCGCATACATAGCTCGATGGTCCAATCCCTATTGATATAGTCATATTACATATCCATTGAGTACCTATAGAGGTTGTTATGCCTCGATGAATACTCAAATACCAACATGTCATCCTAATATAGTAGTAGAAGCTCCTGGAAATTCTTGAACCTCAACTTATATGTTGAGAAATCTTCTATGAAAAGGTTTGAAAAATCTTCGCATAGAAGGTTCACCTCATTGTAAGACTAGGTAAATAAACCCTACTATCTCCCAACTAAACCAAAAATAAGGCTCACCATTAGAAAAAAACATCTAATCTTATGGTGTCATTACTAGATTGAAAACTCAATTCAACACCTCAATCCAGTCCTCATCCGCATCTGTGTCGGGCCTACCTCGGAACAATAGGTGTCACTTCTACTGAAACTGATGAAGCGTGCTCAGCTTACGCTCTTCATCGCTGGTATTATGAGTACCATGTGATGCTTTATATGTGGTGGTATGGCTAGTGCACCACCTATATATAACATATGGAGAACTGATCCCAGTATCGAAGTCCTGTCAATGAGGGTATTATCTTTGTAATCATTCTATTAAATCTTTGTTAGTATTCATTTTGAATACATATTTTTATGAAAACAAGATGTGCCATGATCAATTAGTATATCTATATAGTTGACTAAAAAAGTACATGGAAACCCTAACCCATTCCTATATTATTCATGTACCACTATTGTTACCCTAACACCAATTTTCTCATGTGCCGAGTCAAAAATCAAGTTACTAGAGTCCTAGTTTATGGATACATTGGTTGTCGTACCAACATTGGAGTCCCTGGCCGGAAAGAAAAACATAAAAAAGTTAACAATATTTCTTCAATCCAAAATGACATACTATAATTCCTATGGTAGAACCAACCACCATTGATTCCACTCTATCATGACTTTTCCCTGTGGGTACCATGTTGTGACTCCTCAAACCATCATCCAATAGGCCAGGGGCCGTAAACTAGCACCAAGTAGGAATATGAAAAACATGTGAGGAATTTTCAAAGAACCTATACACAAGCACACATCTCTAAGATGAAAAATACATAAATGTAAAAACTACAAAGGGAAAAAATTCATGCATACCAAAAAACCCAACAAGAAGAGTACAATAGGGAAAGTAATGTTTAGTAATGTAATATGGGACCGAAAAAATCCCACAAAAATAAATAGTTTGTAAATTATAATGCCTAGCCTATAAACAAAAGGTACTATAATTTCTACCTGTAGACTTTGGAACAACTCAACTTTACTGGATTCAGGAAGCACTATCTAGTCCCAGTCCTGGTTCTGGTCTACCTAAAAATTTGTCAAAAAGGTAGTCTGTCTACACTAGACACAACAGGTGTGGGAAAATCCCATGCATGGGTGAGTATAATAATACTCCTTTTGACACCCTAAAACAAAAAAAATACTGAAGGTAAAGGTACAGTCATCTCTACACAAGTATTTTTCTACATCACATATAATAAATATATTCAGATATACGTGACCCCCATCCCATAGTCTAGTGGTTTGTCTCAAATACCGTATACCCATTCTAGTGATTCATAATGATGATTCCATGAAGCACTCATCTGGGGGCACATAATACTGAGTCCTATATGACTGATAATGTCTACCTAAAGAGTATTATTCATCAGGAAACGTCATGAGAGATATATAGATACACTGATCAATCTAAAGAGAGATGTAATACACTCACACAAGGAAAATCAACTCCACGAGTGGGGTAGATCTTGATACATAGAAGTGGATCACATCCAGGGCCACGGAATGTACCCAAACTAATCCGGATTCACTTGCTATGTAGAGTACTGATGTCCAATATAATTTTGCATGTTAATAAACTAAATCTACCTTGGCCCCAAGAATGGATAGAGGATCCTACCCAGGGCATATCAAAGGGGATTCATGACAATATCCAAAAAGTACTATTGGAGGGAGTCATACTCCTATGGATAGGAAATTGTACCAACTGACCTTCATAGAAATGAGCAAGGGGCACCAACCCAAATGGAAAAGGTCCAACATACTGTGGAATAGTATATAAACCCATATTGAAAATAGTACAATATGTGTAGAAGGGTCAAACACCATGTCCCTAGACCGTGAGTACTTCCCCTATTCAATGGATTGTGACATTAGAACATGTCTTATATAAGAGGTTTACATGGAATGTTGAAAGGCTCACACATCGTTTCCTACTATCCAGGGTCAGACTAGGTACTTTTTCTGTGTTCCAGTACACAATGTCAACCTGTGTTCACCAACCAGTATACCAGTACACAGGGTAACAAGTGTATCTGGTCTATTTCGAGCGTATGGTGGGGTAAAAACTATGTATCCAAGTCTTTTACTCCACCTCATGTCCCTGTAACTCCCAAGATACACATTGAGCCTTATGGAAGATCCCTCACGTAGTGTGATTGGGTTCACATGTCGTGTGACACTTTAAATCCTCTTAAAACTCTATCTTCTAATGATGGGGCCGCATATGCCACATGATCTGAGATTAGACACCATGTAGTGTTGGGTTTTCACGACTCCCTAGTTTTTTCTTCGGACATCTCCTCTAATCACACAACGGATTAAAATGGGTCATTAGTTTTTCTTCCGAACAATGTAGAAGAACATTGATTTGGGGAACTTCCATCGTCCAAATCACATTTTTCCTCTCCTCAAACCTCTTTCATGTCACGCCGATCCCAAATATATGATAATGGATCATAGTTCCAAGAATCAGGTGCACGATGATGGATTGATTAGGTATTTCGACTCGTGGGGAAAGCAAGGAATGCTTGTGATGATTGACGAATAAGGGGAAGGCATAAATTAAACAATATGAACATACATCAATATATGTTCATGTTGATCAAAATTTAGTTCCATTATAACTACTATCGAGTTCTCCAAAAAAATACTCACAATGTCAACTCCCAATAAAATCTAGTAGAAATAAAACCCAACCTGCAAGGTTATTCTCAAACTGTAGATCAAACTGTTCATTGGTTGGTATGCGTTCATCGTGGAACTTATGAAAGTATGTGAAATCAAAAATAATTCATCCATACTTTTATTTGGGTAGTTTTATAGTGAATATAGATCACTAAGTCATTGTGGTTAGTGATATATATCATAAATGTTGTTAGTCGATCATAGATATATGATTACATTTTCGTTTCCTTAAGAGGTTTCTCAAAGAATCTCCCTTGAAATTTTCCAGAATTACCTAGGTTATGATTCTAACAAAAAAATATTTTTATAAGGATTATAATAAATTAAATTTTCTCTGCATTAATAAAATAATTTGTCTTTACATTATTTAATAATTATTACGTTCTTCTCTGGGTTTTCCATAAATGAATCATGTAGACTAATGTTATGTCGCACCTCAGCAAAGAACCATAGTACACACTCAACGGTGGTCTCATAATTTATATATGAGTTTCCATTAACAATTTATTAGGTTTTAAAAATAAAACAATTTTATATAAATGTTTTATTTACGATTACGTCCAAAAACACTCTTTCATAGCTGACCTGCACCATCCAATGTTAGGCCTCCTCTATGGTAAATATGCATCTCAAAAAACAATGGTTATATAAGATTTTTGATCCACACACCCATTTAAGAGTAATTCCACATTATTAGGAAAATCATTCTTGTGGTATATTAAAAACAAGACAATTTTCAACATTTTATTTCGTGCACATCGGGCCTCAGAATCCCACATCATCTCAGCACATGGTCTCAAAGTATCACCAAATAATATCAAAAATTAATATTATGAAAATCTAAGTCATTACAATTATTTGATTCAACTAAATCGAAACTAGGCATATATCTTCAACATGCCTTAATGAATTCAAATTTAAGATAATCAAACACTTTCCTTGTTACCATACTTACGTGATCAAATTCTAACATAATATAGAAAACATGTACCCAAATTAATCCTAGATTTTTTGACCCTATCCGTAGACATTAACTTTTATATACCTCATTAATAATTCTTTATTAATGGTGAATTGGTTAATTATAACTTTTTTGACCATCATAAGTTCATAAATGTCACCATTTTTCAATGTTTTAATATTTTGATGTTATTCCACGGTGATATACACCAGTTAAAATATTAATTTATCATTTTTCATACTAATGTATATATAAATTAGTTATTTAATTATAAATCCCATGTATTATTCCATAAGTATTTTTTTATGATTTATGAAAAAAAATATTTTTTGGCTAATTAATGTGATTTTTGGTGATGGAAAAAAGATAATTTAAGAATAAGTAATATAATTAATATAATATTTTCATGAACATATTAAATTTATTAATTGATTGTTATAATTTAATTAAATTTCTTTTAATGTTATCATAATCACCCATAATATAGTTTTATAGCATCATTTATGTACTGGTTTAAACCGACACAAACCTGAACACTCATTAACTCCATTGTTGAGTGTGATTAAAGAAATTTTTATTTTTATATAGAATCATTATAAATGAATAATAAGGATATTATTTAAATTTTTAATAAAATTTAACTATAAATTAGTATGTATTGATATATAATGAAAACTATATGAAACAATTGACTTTTAATGGAGGTGGTAGTCTGTGAACAAACATGATTAATCATTTATTATTTTTATATGTAAATGGAAATAAATAAATTAGGGTTTAACAGTATTGTAAATATATATCAATATTCTAATAATACTGATTTCTTAAAATTATTATGTTGATAATATTTTTGGAAGAATTATATTGAAACTAAAAAAATTAGAAAGTGATAATAATTTTATTAGAGACTTGACCATTTCTTCCAAGTTATTTGCTTTTAAAAATAATGACTAACATGGGGATTCTATTAAAGGGATCGGTTTCTAGGAAGAATGAATTGGAATATTTTTTATATATAGATTAATATAGTTTTTTCAAAATATTATTTTATATTCTAAAATAATATTTTTTGGTAATATAAATTGAAAATATTACATTTAAATTCATTATTTTAGTTTATTAGAAAATATTTTTCTTATAAAACATATTTCAAAAAATTATATGTCATATAAATGTGAAGATATTATCAAAAATTTTACATTTCACTATTCACATTAAAATTGATTATTTTAGAGAAATATAAAAAATTTCCTCAAAATATAATATTTTGTTAGGCATTAAAAATGTATATTAAATTATAATATACATTAATACTATTTTTTGGAAATTTGACATTAAATGAATTTTAATAATATAAATAAAATGAATTATTTTGAAAATAAATTTTTCCATAATAACCCATATTAATTATTTAACTTGTAATGGTAATAACTATAAATGATGTACCATAATAATACTGATTTTAAATTTATTAATATATTATTTTCAGTTTTTTTTTATTTGGGTGTAGTGTGTGAGATATGTAATAGAAAAAATATTTATTTAAGGAAAATATGTTGTGAATTATCATGTCTTTATATTTTTGGTGCCCCACTCTGTTTTATTAGTCACACCCTTATTATGCTTCGCTATGTGCATGAAGAATGCATGTATTGGTATCTAGGAAAGGGTAGGTGGATCATATTATATGGATTATCCATGGATCATGGAGCTTATGGTAGGACTAATACATAATTTGAAGTGTTTTATGAATTTTTAACTTATTAATTATCTATTGAAATTTAACTCTAGTTTGGGTGTCCACTTTGGGAGAATATTTATTTAAATATATTATAGGTGTTCCAATTGAATATAAATTTATTGTACAATGTTTACATTTACTTTTCAAATGTTATTTATGTTATTGGTGTATGGATATGATAATGAGTGTACAGTCTTCCAAATGAAAAATTCAAACCATGACTTCTAGTCGGAATACTCTTGTACACGGGGAGTCATGAATGAAGTCATACATATTTTCATTTTAGAAATGATTTTAGGGAAAGGGAATTACATGTTCTAACCATTTAATGTGTATATTCATGATGATTATTTGGGTTATTCTATAGCATCTTAGAGTATAATTGGTTATTTGTTTTTGTGTAGAGGAATAAAAATCATCAGATTGACTATGATATAATAAGTACATTTAGTCTACCCTATAGATGTGTAAAATATATCTATACAGGAATCAAAGAAAAGGTTTTTATTATGATATTTATTGGTAACAACCCTGAATCATATCAATGCGATTTTCTTTATGAATTTATATGTGTGTCATTTTTTTTATTCAGCCTTATTTACATCACATTCACCACATGATAAAACGAAACAAAAATACATATTTTTATATTTAAATTAAATCTAATGAATAAATATTAAATAATAATTTAATTTTTTATAATGGGAGATTAGATAGATTATAACATAACTATAATATAAAAATGTTGATATGCTTGATCCCTAAGAATGGTTATACTCATGAAGGCTAGTGTAGAAATAAAAAAATATTAATTAAATATTTATTTTGAAAATGAAAACATACCTAAATTTGATTAAAAATATAAGTGAATGAATATTTAATGGAATATTTTATATTTATAATATTATGAAAACCCTTATTACCATTGTTAATCTGACTATTGAAATAGTAATCTTACCACTGCAATAGTATTAAAAAGATAAGAATAATAAATTGACTATTAGAATAATAATATCACCTATGGAATAGTAAAATAATTTTTAGGTGTGTTAAAATATAGAAATATATGAAATTTATAACATTACACTAATGAATAATTTTTTTACTAATGTTAATATAACTGATTTTATTTTTTTGTACAAACATAAATGTTTTATTTTAGTTTTATGAGAACTAAATTTCTTTAATTACATAGTTTCATTTAAATTGGTATTTAATATAAAATTATATTTCATTATAATTATAATATAATTATATGAGACTATAGGTAATTTTTATTTCGGGTATAGAATATATTATTGTATAAAAATTAGTAATTTACAAATTTATTATTGTTTTATTTATAAATGAATTTTTTCATCTTCTAAAATTTACTTTCATAAAATAGATTTCATTTTTTAAATCTTCACATTAGAAGATAGTTTCATGAAATTTTAGGATTTTTATAAAATCATATATTTTTTTAGTTAATAGTGAAATAAAAAAATATTATATTTACCATTATAAACTAAATACGAGAATGAAATAATAATGTCTGATGAAACCCCTCATTCCCTTCAACTCACATTCACTATTTTTTGTACTTTTTTAATAATAATCTAAACTAGTTTTTGTATTGAGCCAAAATAATAAACCAATGAATACTATATTTTAAAAGACTCCCTCTCCTCCCCTTAAAAATATAACCCATTACTACACCTTCTTCTAAAACCTTTTAAGAATATAATAATTCAAAATACCATAAATATTATCTTCGAAATACTATCCCCTACATCCAAGTGTTTCTGGTCTCACCAAATGAAAAATATGAGGTTCTTTAATGTGTTTTGAATAATTTTCCTCTTCCACCAAATTCATATCTCATAGATCTGACATGGTATAATAAATCCACTAAAATAAATATACATAATATTTTTATATTAATTTAATATCTAATATATATCCTCCATTAATTACATTCTAAAATGAATACAGATTTCATAATATGGTCGATTCAACCTTCTATAAACAACATACTCCATTTTTCATCATTGGATTCCTGGATAGTTTCAATACATTAATTGTGGTGAATAAATATTAAAAGAATTATATTATATTTTCCATCAAATTTTAGAACTTATATATAGAGATAATATTAAATTAATCCCAACAAGTTAATCATGTACAAAAAACCCCTATAAAATTATCTATGCATACTAAAATAACACTAATATTATATAAATCAATCTTATTTTTAAACTATATTTGATATTAATAATCTTTTAAACGTATGGAGACACAATAACTCTACAAAAAATATATATTTTTATTTATGGAAAAATTTTATAATGAAATTCCATAATCATCCACAAGTGAATTGATGTTAAACCCTTCAAATTAATGACCTTTATACTATAAATATGTACCCCATATCCTAATTAAATGAAGCTAAAATAATAAAAAGAATTAGTAATGAAAAAATATAGTATACTAATGTTATAAATCTATTTTTTAATAAATTTAATTTGTTTATTCATAATGTTAATTTTTAGTGTAGAATGAATCTAGACTTAAGGTAAGGGAACTCTCCAAAGCACCTTGTATTCATTATTTTATTAATTTTTTCTCTATACCTCACTTTATATCTCTATAATACATTATGTAATTATATTAATTTATAAATATTTGTATCTTACATATATACATAGTTTGTTTTCCATTTTCATTCCTAGGATATATATTACTCACACACATTTCTCAACGACATTTTTTAAATCAAATCAGTTTAAGGGGAAATTTTGTATCCCCATAATACATTCCTGAAACACTCCCTTATGATATCATTCATGGTTTAATGAAATGATAAAAATCGTAGGGTTACACTTTTTTTGTTACTTATTTTCATTAAACATCCCATAAAATTTCCTTCTTTAATTTTTTTTATAGTTTCCATAAAAAAAATTATATTGTGTTCATTTTTATTCTCCACTGTTTTTAAGGAAATTTTATTAAAAAAATACATAATTATGATCCATTATTATTTATTAAAAATTTATCATAAAAAATATTCAATTAATATTATCTTTGAAAAAAAAATTAATTATACTTTAAATATTTTATGAATGAAAATTATATAACCCATTACATTCAATGGGTAATTATTATACTTATGCCTCATGTTTGATTTCCATTTGTTGAAAACATATGCATGTACCTATAATAATGAATGTAACCTGATAATTTTTTAATGAATTGGTTAAATATGATATATACAGAAATGATATGTATGAGATTAGGGAGTATACCTAATATATGATGGTACTCTATACATAACGTCATGTAGACTGGGGAATGGGCCCTCAAATTTTCTTATGTAATATTTTATATAGATTCTAAGATGTTATGATTAAATGTTTTTTATTTAATTTTTTTAAGTGATTATTTGTTATTAATTATTTTTATGATATCATGTTATGTTATTTTAATCATATTTTATTCTTCATTTTCATGCACATTCCCTTATTGAGATTTCTAGATCACCCAATTTCATTTTTTATTCCCTAGGTTATTGTAGGGACCCATGACAAACATACATAAATACCACATTCATTCCAAGGTTAAATTAATACATTATAATAATAGTAACATAACCCAATGAATGAATGGTTTGATGTCCATGGATATTGAATATATAAAATTATTATATTACAACATTTGTTAAAATTTTCCTATAATAATTCTCCTCTAGACCTTCCTATAAACATCCTATATAATATAATCATCTTCATATACATTGGAATTAAAATATAAGAAATTATTAAGAATGAAATATCCTTAAGGGAATATTCTCACCTTTTAAAAACCATTATATCATAAACATTAGTGAAAACATAAGTAAGGGAGAAGGATCAGATAAAATTATCAAGGGATCATATGTGACAATAAAATACATGATTCATAATTATGGATCATGGAATATAAGCCTAATACCCAAGAAACATCTATAAAACATGGAATATAAGCATATAATGAAAATTAAACTAAGTAAAAAATCATAAAACAATAAAGTGGAATAACATTTGAACATGGAATAAAAAAAAGTATTATCATGGATATAATTAATAATTTTAAAAAGTGATTGAAATACATGGACATAGATAGAATATTAGAGCGAGGTTCTTTGCCTAATTCGAAAAACATAGTGGAGTATTCATGACCACCTAATTCCCATAGTGGATCTAGAATTTCTGACTCAATTCCAGGAGATATCACATGAGATATAGAACCATAAATAATGTATTTGTGGTTGATATATTACTACAAGAATTATCATCAATAATTTTTTTGTGCCACATAAAATCATTTCATTAATAATATCGTAAACAAATCATAGGGAAAATGTGTTTCATTACTTTTCAAAATGGAATCACATAAATAAGATTATTCATTTGATACCAAAAACATTACCTTATAAAAGAAGTTTTAAAAAATAATATAAATTATAGGGTGGGTAATTTACAACTAATTCACTATAGAAAAATCCTATAAAATTTTAAGACAAATAAAAAATTATATTTATTAAAAATGTGTTTCTTAATGAAATCATAAAATAAATTATTTTCTAGTTACATTTAAAAAAAATTATGACTCAGAGAAGTATTATTAAAACAATACCTATAAAAAAATTTCAATTAATTTGACTTGATAATAAAAACATCATTGGTCAAAATGTAATGTAGAAGGGATGGATATAAGATCAGTGTATGGAATATCCTTTAAAATACATAAAATCATCATTACTGGAAACCCAAATCATTACAAGGATAATAATATATTTTATTAAAAAATAAATGGGGATAATTGAATTATTATGGTTGAAAATAATTTCAGTTTCAATTATAGAAATGGTAATATTTGTGGGATGCAATAACATGGATATGTAGAAAATACATATTAAAGGAGTTTTTATGTAAGAATAAAAAATTTATATTATCTTATGAAATAATACATTCTTCAAGGAAGAAAAATTCATTTGTAAAAATTATTTCCCATGATAAGAAGTTGTAAATACAACATAAATTCATCATAGAGTTAAATATATCAGTACATGAGGATCAAATTCTAGGAATAATTTTTTAGGAAGAAAATAATTGATTCATGAAAACAAATTACATAAATTTTTCACATCTAATAAGGCTACTGACTCTTTATTACAAAAAATATTTAATTTCATATTCATAAGGTTCAGAATTGTTTTTATAAGCATAACCTTTTACAAATTTTCTAAAAATGTATTATATTGAATGATATTACTTTTAGGTATTCATAACATTATAATGATAGATCATGGAATTTTTTTTTATATATGATAGGAATACAAAAGGATTATGTAATTGGATTAATGATTGATAAAAGTTCTATCTCATTATTTTAAAATAATTTCTAAAATTAAATATTTATTCTGAACATAAAGAAGAATAACCTCATGTAAATAAAAAGAATTAAAACTAAATAAGTTCATGAATTGAAAATATAAGGGTGATAATAAAATAGTGATGATGGGACTGTGATGACTATCAAAAGGGATTAAGAAATGGGTTTAACTGAATCAAAAGAAGTTGGACAAGAAATTTAAATTTAAAAATTAGCATCTCATGTCTTGGGAGGACTCTATAGATCCCCATGAACTCCTTTTGTTGTATTTAGATAGGTATATTTAATTTAAAATGTTGATAAATTTATATAGTGTGGATAGGGAAGAAATAATGAATTGGATTAACAACCTTTTATTAGCGATAATTATAGGATTTTTCTTCAAAACTAATGTTAGGTGAGGGGTAATAATGAAATCACATGAGTTTTAGGTTATTTATGTTATTTTGGTCCATATATTTTAGCTGAATCCTATATTTATGACTTTTATACCTAAATTGTATTTTTTAGAATGTGTATGTGACCTTTAATTTTTTAAAAATTAAATATATTTAATTTACCCATTTTTACTCTTATTAATCATTATTTGAAACTAAGCATTTACATCATTTCCTCACTAAGCCTTTAATATGAAATTTCTCTACTAAATATTACATCATAAAACTGAATTTGGGAACCATTTTACGAAATTCAATTTATATATTGGAAAAAATTACTTTTATAACTGAATATATAATGTGTCAAATGCCATTTTTTTTAAAAATATGGTGTTTTAGTGATTAGGTGTTATTTATGATATTTATCAATTATTACTTAATAAATTATTGTGAATTTATTTTTATATGCATTTAAAAATAAAATTAGTCGCTTAAATTAAAATGGATCCATTTAATATATAAAATAAATAATATTTACAAATGTATTATTCTTTGAAAAATTGAATCCTTTCGAGGTTTTTAATTTTCACGTATGATTAATTAATCTTCACTTACAAACAATGTGTGTTTCATATAAGAAAATTTGGACCCAATATTTTTTAATTTAAAACAGAATTCTTATAATTATATTTATATACTTTTTAGTCATTAATAATAATAAAATAAATGAATAATGTATGAAAAATATATTTAAGAAAAATTTTACTTATGTTCTAAAATAATAAATACTCACTTTTATTCAATAATAAAAATTTAAAATGGTACAATTTGAATAATAAAATAAATTTATTTTAAAGAAAAAAGTTTCATAAATTTTATTTTTATAACTATATATTATTAATGGATGAAAATTTTGAGTATTAGTGATAATGATTTATTTAAATATTCTACTTAAATTAATTTATTTATAATGATCTCAAAAATTTATATTCTCATAATATTTAGTTTCTAAATCTAGAAATGTAGTTTATTTTTTCAAATTCCCAACCTAGAATTTAAGGAATTTCTATTAAAATTAGAATATAATATATGTTGAGAATTAATTTTTATAGAAAAAAAATATTGTTGAGCCCTCTGGAAGATTGTTGATTTCATGTCTATGATTGATGTTTTAATAATCACAAATCATAACATACCATTAATGCTTAATCTGGTTTGATTTCTCATAAACTTAATTACAATCTGTTAATGAATCTGTTATCATGTTTTTGTCTATGCTTATTGACTTACAAAGTATTTTGAAGTCTTCGGGATTCAAAAGACATCGGAAGCACTGATCCAATATCAACAGACATCGGAAGCACCGATCCAATATCAACAGACATCGGAAGCACCGATCCAATATCAACAGACATCGGAAGCACCGATCCAATATCAACAGACATCGGAAGCACCGATCCAATATCAACAGACATCGGAAGAACTGATCCAATATCAACAGACATCGGAAGCACCGATCCAATATCAACAGACATCGGAAGCACCGATCCAATATCAACAGACATCGGAAGCACCGATCCAATATCAAAGGACAACGGTCGCACCGATCCGATATCAAAATGAGCCACCGATCAAAATGACTCACCGATGCAAATGACACACCGATGAAAAATGACTCACCGATCAAATGACTCACCGATGCTGATCAAAATGAGCCACCGATCAAATGACTCACCGATGCAAAATGACTCACCGATGAAAATGACTCACCGATGCTGATCAATATGAGTCACCGATCAAATGACTCACTGATGCTGATAAAAATGAGTCACCGATCAGATAACAGACTGATGCTGATCAAAATGACTCACTGATCAAATGACAGACTGATGCTGATCAAACTAACTCACCGATCAGATGACAGACCGATGCTGATCAGTCTGATTCACCGACGTTGATCTATCTGAGTCACCGATCATTACCCACCGATGCTGATGACCTACCGATCACTTGATTCTTCAATAGTCATAAACAACTGTTTGAATTTCCTAATCTTTATCTTTATTTAATCTAACCAACGGTCATATTAGGTATATTTGAATGCTCCGTCAATTAATTAATAAAGGATGTCGGATGTCAGGATACCGTACCTTGTACCTGCGGAAAGGAAACTTTTTCTGTCTTCCGAAGAACGTGACATAAATACAAGAAGACTCTGCTGAAGAAAATAGTGGACAGAAGAACACAAGAAGAATATAGAGGAAAGAAAGAGGAGGAAGAACCAAGCAAGACAGAACCTCATACACAATCAAGCCTACTCAAGAAGAGTTCTGTGCATACAAAAGAACATTGAAGAACTTCATCGACTACATCTCACTGCCTTTGAACTTGAAGCATACGACACTCTTCTTCTGAAACAAGAACGAGAAGAGGACTCAGAATAAATTCTGACCAAATACAAAAGAGTCCAGAGCTACATTGAAATCACCAGAGCCATTTCTAAACTCTACATCTCTGCTCTATGATACATTTGTTTTACATTTTGAGCAGTGTGTGTTATCTGCTGTATTAAACAAACACACTGACTCCTGTACTTTCACTGGAGGATCTGTAAATCCTCAGCAAACCATTTTACACTTCATTTCCCACTATGGATAGTGGTAGAGGTCGTGTGAGACCTGGACAGCTCTAAGCTGTTGTTTGTTTTCCCACGCAGAACTGTGGTAGAGGTCTTGCGACCTGGACAGTGTTTTCACTGTTGTTAACACCGATCCAGGGTGTGAATCATTTTTATATAAACTTTTTAGAGGACTAAGTCTCAGCTTGAGACTGAACCTCTTGGTTAATTCTCTGTGTTTGTAGCTACATACTATATCCATACTACATATTTATTTCATATTCCGCTGCTATAACTTTGAAATATAATTTGTCTTCAAAGCTACTTTGATAGTTAAACTCGCAAGTGTTTATATTTATTATAAACCAGTAAGTTAGTTTCAAAAGTTAATTTAATCATATGATTATGTTAACCGAGAACTAATCAATCTTTGAGAAACTAATTGAACCTTTATAATATGTATAAATTCACTACAGTTTAATCTATTTTTAAAATAAGGGGATTTTAATAAACATTGTTTTTAACAGAAAATTTTAATTGGAACTCAATTCACCCCCCTCTTGAGTATCCACTCCGACCAACATTTGGTATCAAAGGTTGGAAAATATTTTTCTAAAGTACCCTGTTTTTCAGCTGTGATTCTAGTTGTTTTTTAATGTTCTTAAAATTTCTATTATTTCTAAATTTTTATCTTTTTAAAATTCTTTTTGTGATATCATGGATAATAGACTTGAGGGTGCTGCTACTAACCGGCCACCTTTCATTAATGGAAACAACTATGCTCAGTGGAAGCTAAAAATGAAAATTCACTTAGAAAGTATGAGCTTTGATATTTGGACTGTCATTGAAGCTGAATACAAAATTCCCAGTACTGATAGATCTACATGGGATGAACTTACAAAGACTACTTACAATAATAATTGTAAAGCTATGAATGCCTTGTACTGTACTCTAGGAGATGAGGAATTTAATACAATTTCTGCATGTAAAACTGCATATGAAATTTGGGATACCTTAGCTGTTTCTCATGAAGGAACAACTAATGTCAAGGAGATGAGATTGAATACCTATACTATTAAGTATGATAATTTTAAGATGAAGCCTGATGAACCCATTTCTGATATATATCCCAGGTTCAATGAAATTGTCAACACAATGACTTCTCTGGGAAAGGATGTTCCAGCAAAGGAACAAATCATGAGAATTTTGAGATGTCTACCTCAATGATGGAGAGGAACCTCTATCTCCATTAGATAATCATGTGACATTGGAGATCTTCCAGTCAAGGATCTAATTGGTAATTTGTTGATGTATGAAGAAGAACTCAAGGTAAACAAAGAAGATGATGATGAACCTAAAAGGAAGTCTATTGCCTTCAAGACTACAACCTCAAAGAATAAGGATAAGGAAAAGCCTCAAGCTATCAATGAATGTTCAAGCAGTGAGGAAAGTGAGAATGATTCTGACAGTGATGCTGAGATGGCTCACATTGCTAGAAGATTTATGAAATTCTATAGCAAGAAGAAGTTTTTCAGAAAGTCAAACTACAAAGGCAAGTATGATAAAAAAGGACACTGGAAAAGGGATTGGAAGAAGTCTGATAAATAATATGAAGTTGTCTATTATGAATGTAAAAGAAAAGGACACATAAAAGCAGACTATCCAAGGATGAAATACAGAAAGAAGTATGAATACAAGGATAAAAAGTACAAGAAAGCCATGAAGGCTACTTGGAGTGCTTCAGAAGACAGCACAAGTGAAGATGAATCTTCAGACTCTGAAAGGAATCAAGCCAACATGTGTTTCATGACAAACACTTCTGAGGTAACATCAGAAACTCCTACTTCAAATTCATATTATACTAGAGATGATTCTGAATGTGATAACATGTCTAAATATGAACTGTTTTAATATTGTGATATGCTTGAAGAAACCTGTAATGAGCTTAAAGATAAATATAAAGGTTTAAAGAAATAGTATGCTTTAAGTGTTAAGCATAAATCTGATCTGGATATAGAAGTAGAAAAGAATGCGCAGTTCCTTAAAGAGAATACTGAACTAAAATTGTTTAATGAGAAACTCAGAAAAGACTTAGAGAAGTTCACAAATGGAAAGAATACTCTAACACAAATGCTAGGAAAGCAAGTTGCACCTAGATATACTACTAGTATAGGATACCAACCTGGACAAAGAAAAGTTGCCAAAACTAGATTTATTCCTAAATCTGGACAGAAGATAGTTAATTCTGGAACATCATATGCCTGAACCAGTTATATTCATAGTTATGGATCTAATAAGGTTTATCTTTCAATGAATGTTAATTCTACAAATTATATGAGACCCATTAGACAAATATGGGTACCTAAAGTATCATTGGCTAACATGTCTGGACCCAAGAAGATCTGGGTACCAAAAATCATCTTCCATCTAAATCTATTTTGTAGGAGACCTGCTTGAAGGGCTGTCACAAGAAGATATGGTACGTAGACAGTAGATGTTCAAGACATATGTCAGGAGACTTTTCATGTTTCAAGAGCTTAGTAAAAGTTGATGGAGGGTTTGTCACTTTTGGTGATAATTCAAAAGAAAAAATCATCAGCTTAGGCCAGATTGGTAACACTGATTCAATATTTGTTTCTGAAGTTTTATTTGTCGATGGACTTAAATATAACTTGTTAATTATTTCTCAATTGTGTGATGATGGTTTTTATGTGAAATTTAAAAATGATTCTTGCAATGTTTTTAACTCTAAAAATGTTTTAGTATATTCTGCTTTAAGAAATGAAAATGTTTATGATGTTGATTTAGATTCTTTAGCTAAGAAGAATATTCCTTGTTTAAATTCTTTTCATAAAGAGTCTTGGATTTGGCACAGAATATTAGGACACTGAAATGTACACTCACTTAGAAAACTTTCTAGGAAGAACATAGTTAGAGACCTACCCAAACTTGAATTTCCAGCAGACAAAGTTTGTAATCCCTGTCAAAAAAGAAAGCAACATAAAGTTTCTTTTAAATCAAAGAAAGAAGTGTCAACTTCTCAACCTCTCGAGTTGGTTCACATGGATTTATTTGGACCTTCTAGAGTTTCTAGTTTTAATGGGAAGCACTATGTCTATGTTCATGTAGATGAATTTTCTAGATATACTTGGGTATATTTTCTAGCTCACAAAAGTGAATCTTGTTCTTACTTTGTTAAATACTCCAAGTCTGTAGAAAATCTTAGTGGACTCGAGATTAAGAACCTGAGAAGTGATCATGGTCGTGAGTTTGAAAATCATGAGTTTGATTCTTACTGCTCACACAATGGCTATAGTCACAATTTCTCTGCACCTAGGACACCCCAACAAAATGGTGTAGTAGAGAGAAGGAATAGAACTCTGCAAGAAATAGCTAGAACTATGCTCAATGAATATGAACTGCCTATTTACTTTTGGGTTGAAGCTGTAAATACAGCTTGTAATGTCATTAATAGAGTCTTGGTCAGACCAATTCTGAAGAGGACCCCTTATGAGTTGTGGAACCATAGGAAAACTAAGGTTAACTACTTCAATGTTTTTGGCTGCAAAGTCTTCATTCTCAATACTAAAGACAATCTTGACAAATTTGCATCCAAGAGTGAAGAAGGAATTTTCCTAGGTTACTCTATCTCTAGTAAAGCCTATAGAGTTTTCAATAATAGAACCAAATGTGTGGAAGAATCTGTTCACATCAAATTTGATGAAACTAATCCACATGAACCTAAAATCTCTCTTGAAGATGATCTCTCTGGTTTGAATCTCAATGATAAAGACAATGGACCTATAGTTAAAACATCCATCTCTAGAAATTCTCCAGAACCTGCTTCTGTTGAACCTCAATCTGTAGATGAATCTGAAATCTCTAGCCCTATCTTTTCAAGACCATCTAGGACTCTAAAGAACCATCCTTTAGATGCTGTTGTAGGAAATCTAGATAGGGGAACACAGACTAGAGCTTCTCTAAGAAATCAGGTTGAACATCAAGATTTTCTTTCACAGTTCGAACCTAAATATATCAATGATGCTATCAATGATGAATTTTGGGTAATGGCTATGCAAGAATAACTAAATCAATTTGAAAGAAACAAAGTCTGGAAATTAGTAGAACGATCTAAGGACATTTTGACCATAGGCACAAAATGGGTGTTTAGAAACAAAGTTGATGAATCTGGAAACATAATTAGAAATAAATCTAGGCTAGTTGCACAAGGCTACAATCAAGAAGAAGGAATTGACTATGAGGAAACCTTTGCACTTGTAGCTAGATTAGAGGCTATTAGGATCTTACTTGCCTATGCATCACATCTGAATTTCAAGCTATATCAAATGGATGTCAAAAGTGCTTTTCTAAATGGTTTTATTGTTGAAGATGTTTTTTTAGAACAACCACCTGGTTTTTTAAATCCTCATTTTCCAAATCATGTTTTTAAACTTTCTAAATCTTTATATGGTTTAAAACAAGCTCCAAGAGCTTGGTATGAAAGGCTTTCAAACTTTCTTATCTCAAAAGGATTTACAAAAGGAGTAGCTGATCCCACTCTTTTTATAAAAAGGATTTCAAAAGATGTATTAATAGTACAGATCTATGTTGATGATATTATTTTTGGATCTTCTAAAAATTCCTTATGTACTGATTTTTCAAAGGTTATGCAAAATGAATTTGAAATGAGCTTAAGGGGAGAGCTTAAGTATTTTCTTGGTTTTCAAATTTTTCAAACTAAAGATGGAATTATTTTAAATAAAAGTAAATATACAAAGGATCTTTTAAAACGTTTTGGATTGGATAGTATTAAGGAAAGTGATACACCTATGAGTACTACCTGTAAATTGGATATAGATGATGCTGGGAAACCAGTGGATCAAACCAATTACAGAGGTATGATTGGGAGCATACTTTATCTTACTGCTAGTCGACCAGACGTTATGTTCAGTGTATGTATGTGTGCTAGATTTCAAGCTAATCCTAAAGAATCACACTTACTGGCTGTTAAAAGGATTTTTAAGTATCTTAAGTATACTGTAAATTTAGGTTTGTTTTATCCAAAAGGACAATCATTTAACCTAACTAGCTATTTAGATGCTAACTTTGCTGGATGTATGTTAGATAGGAAGAGCACATCTGGAACATGTCATTTGCTTGGAAAATCCCTAGTATCATGGTGTAGTAAGAAACAGAACTCAGTTACATTGTCTACTACCGAGGCAGAATACATAGCTGCTGGTAGTTGCTGTGCACAAATTCTGTGGATGAAACACACTTTATTGGATTATGGATTTGATTTTAAACATGTTTCAATTAACTGTGACAATACTAATGCAATCAATATATCTAAGAACCCTGTGTCTCACTCTAGAACTAAGAACATTGATGTCAGACCTCACTTTCTAAGAGATCATTATCAAAAAGGTGATATTTCTTTAAAATTTATTAGTTCTGAACATCAATTAGCTGATATCTTCACAAAGCCTTTATGCTCTGAAAAAATGAAATTTATTAAACAAGAGTTGTGTATGATTGATCTGTGAAACTGATCTGTGAAACCGATCTGTGAAACTGATCTGTGAAACCGATCTGTGAAACTGATCTGTGAAACGGATCTATGAAACTGATCTGTGAAACCGATCTGTGAAATCGATCTGTGAAACTGATCTGTGAAACCGATCTGTGAAACCGCTCTGTGAAACTGATCTGTGAAACCGATCTGTGAAACTGATCTGTGAAACCGATCTGTGAAACGATCTGTGAAACCGATCTGTGAAACCGATCTGTGAAACCGATCTGTGAAACTGATCTGTCACACCGGTCTGTCAAACCGATTCTCTGTATTACTTTTTATTATATTGTAATTAATTAGTAAATTTCTTTTATACTTTTTATGGGAACCCTAAATGATAAAATAAATGATACGTGGCTATTTATCTTCCCTAAACCTTTTACCTTTCATTTCCCGCCGAACCTTTCAACCTCTCTTCCCCTCTACTTTGAACCGTTGAACTCATGCCTTCCCAAAATCTTCGAATGGCTAAGAAAAAGAGACCGAGCGAAGGACCAGATAGCCCTGTACCTTCAAAGCGTGCTCGAGGCGAGTCAAGTAGTACCTCTCAACGATCAATAAATCTGAACCTGGAAACTCGGATTGTTGCTGTAGAAAGAGAAGTCAGTTTCGTCTGGCTTTTATCAAGTAAGTCACTGTTGCTACATGTTCTTGAATCGCAAGGATGGATAGACTGGTTTTCAGACAACTCTGGAATAGACTACCCGAAGCTGGTACATGAGTTCTACATGAATCTGAAAATCACTCTAGATGGTGTGGAGGCTGACAGGATGTTGTCTGTGGTAAAAGGAACAAAAATATCCTTCTCATCTAAGCAGTGGGATGACTGCTTGAATGTACCTCATGAAGGTCGGTATGAGGATTATGCTGGGAATATTCCTCTAACATCTAATTACTTCTCTTATGAAATAGCTCTAGAGCTTCTAACTGGAAACAGAGAGTCACGGAGAATCACAGCTTCAGAATTAGATGGTGAATGCAGACTTCTTTTCAAGTTTATTCAGCACCAACTTTGCCATAGGAGAGGAGATTTTTCTGCTATAAAGTACCAGGATGTTTTCCTGTTGTTTCTTCTCAAAACACATGAGAAGTTCAATTTGTGTAGATATGTGATGGTGCACATAGCTGGAATTGTAAAACCGTCCATGAAAGCCACTTGCTTATTTTATTCAAAGATGATATCTACCATGCTCAAGAATCTAGAATGTGTTGATGAAGATGATGAAGTTGATGAAATAGATCATACCTTCTGTCTCAACAAAGAGATCTGCATGAGGATGAAAATCAATTGGAATCTATGGAAGAAGTGCTGGGTTGCAGATGAAGATAAATTGTATGAAGCCTACAATCCCATAGATCATGGCAAAAGGCCAAAGGATTTGAGAGACCCTGGATTGAAACCAGATGAGGAACCAGTTTATTCTGATGATGATGAGAAAGAAGAAGGAAAGGATGAGGCCACCAAAGCCCAAGAGCAAGAAGAAGCTGCGACTGAGGAAGGAAGTATGTCATCTTCTGATGATAGGAGTGATCCTGACACTGCTAGTCCAAAAAGAAGAATAGAATTTGGACCTGCTAGTCCACCCTTAGCCCTACCAGAATCAGAACCTATTCTTGGTGATGAAGAAGATTCTGATACAGAAGAATATCACAGTGAAGCTTCTGAGAAGAGTGATGATGGACATGCTGATGATGCTGAGGCTGCTATTGATGGTGATAACAGACCAGTGGATGGTCTTTCTGAAGATCAAATAGAATCACCTCAGTCAGTACAAGAAATACATATCAGTGGCAAGGTTGATTCATCAAAAATCAGTGGAACAACAAGCTATGAGAAACCAAAATACACCCTGTGTGCTGCTGTTTGGGATGACTACCCTGGTTATGCTGTGTTGGGCATAGAATATTCTGAAGAAGAAGAAGCAATGCCAGAATCTGATGCAGCTGTGAAGAGGAATCTCCCAAGAGAAGCAAGGTCTATTCCTGCTGTTGATCCTACAAATGTTAATCTACCTGGTTCTGGAATCTCTCATGCTGATCTTGATAAGTTTAAGATTGAATTGCTAACTGCTGTGAGAGACACAGTTAGAGAAGAAATTTCTAATGCTCTTACTCAAGTGTCTCTACAATTTTCTGAAAATTCATTGGAAGCTTTCTCACAAAGAGTATCGAATGCTGTAAAGCCAGACCTGGCCAATACTGGTGATCTTATTGGCAGGCACATAGCCTTTTTGAATCAGACTATGAAGGATCTTCACACCAGCTTGGAATCTCTATCAAGCGAATTCCGATCAACCATCTCTGGTATGATGGAAGTTTTGAGAAATTTGATTGAACATCTCAACAAGTCTGACCTGAGGAAGTTGAAAGCTGAGTTAACTCACATAGTTGGCCAAGACAGTACAGTCAAGGTAACCAAGATCACTACCCGTGAGCTAGAAGCTCTACGAGAAGTTCTGCATGATGAGTTAGCTGCTGTTAGACAAATTCTTGATTTAGAATCTTTTCGGAAGATGAAAGAGCTCTGTGATAACAGTCATAAGATGGCATTGGTGTATTCAGCAGATGCTAAGAAAGCTCTCCAAGAGATCAAAGAGAAAGTTGATAATTACTTTTCCAAGATTTATACAAAACATGAGATGGCTGCAAACATCAAGGTGTTGGCAGAGAATCTGAAATTACCTCCAGTCACTCAGGCCTTCAAAACACAAGTTCATCAGTTGCAAGATTTTACCCCTTCCTTGGCAGTGTTCATGGAGAATAAAGATGATTTTGAAAAAGCTATGAATTATGGGGAAGAAGTCATTCAAGACTTCATTCATCTTTTGAAGCCCTATTTGAATGAATAGGCCACTGCAATAGTAGTTCCTACTTCTGAACCTCTCAGTGACTCTGATGTAGCTCCAAATCAGCTATCTGTTTCTCAAGCTCTATCTCAGTTAAGACCAGTCAATCAGCAAGCTTCTCAACCAGCTCCTGGTTCTCAACAACAACTCTATGTGGCATATGTTCCTACCACTGCCAGAGTTTTCCTACCACCACTTCAGATTCGCCAAGTACAGCCGGCCTCCTAGCCTTCAAACTTACCCAATATTGACACCAAAGACAAAGGCAAAGCCCCTTTGTAACCCACCAAATAGTTGTGTATTGTTTTTTATAGGGTGAACAATGTGATGCTTGTAATATTCTGTACTTTATAAACTATTTTTTTTCTCTATACTCTCTACTGACTGCTTTTACATTCACTTTCACTTATATGTTTTCCCTCCTTTTTGATTATCCCAAAGGGGGAGAAGAAAACGAATGATTTATGGGAGAAGAATGATGTATGGGAGAGATATATGGGGGAGAAAAGATGTATATATCTAAGGTGAGGAGAAAGATCTATATATATATATGAGAGATGTATATATCTCAGGGGGAGAAATCTGTATAATATATATGGGAAATTTAAATTAAGGGGGAGATTTATATATCACTTTTTATTTATTCTCTTTATTGTTTAATTCTCATTATGTTTTTATTGATGATATATCATATTATTTATATTTTATGATAAAGATTTGTGATTATCAAAAAGGGGGAGATTGTTGAGCCCTATGGAAGATTGTTGATTTCATGTCTATGATTGATGTTTTAACAATCACAAATCATCACATACCATTAATGCTTAATCTGGTTTGATTTCTCATAAACATAATTACAATCTGTTAATGAATCTGTTATCATGTTTTTGTCTATGCTTATTGACTTACACAGTATTTTGAAGTCTTCTGGATTCAACAGATATCGGAAGCACCGATCCAATATCAACAGGCATCGGAAGCACCGATCCAATATCAACAGACATCGGAAGCACCGATCCAATATCAACAGACATTAGATGCACCGATCCAATATCAACAGACATCGGAAGCACCGATCCAATATCAACAGACATCGGAAGCACCGATCCAATATCAACAGACATCGGAAGCACGGATCCAATATCAAAGGACAACGGTCGCACCGATCCGATATCAAAATGAGCCACTGATCAAAATGACTCACCGATGCAAATGACTCACCGATGAAAAATGACTCACCGATCAAATGACTCACAGATGCTGATCAAAATGAGCCACCGATCAAATGACTCACCGATGCAAAATGACTCACCGATGAAAATGACTCACTGATGCTGATCAATATGAGTCACGGATCAAATGACTCACCGATGCTGATCAAAATGAGTCACCGATCAGATAACAGACTGATGCTGATCAAAATGACTCACCGATCAAATGGCAGACTGATGCTGATCAAACTGAATCACCGATCAGATGACAGACCGATGCTGATCAGTCTGATTCACCGACGCTGATCTATCTGTGTCACCGATCATTACCCACCGATGCTGATGACCTACTGATCACTTGATTCATCAATAGTCATAAACAACTATTTGAATTTATTTCTCTTTATCTTTATTTAATCTTACCAACGGTAATATTAGGTATATTTTAATTCTCTGTCAATTAATTAATAAAGGTTGTCGGATGTCAGGATACCGTACCTCGTACCTGCGGAAAGGAAACGTTTTCTGTCTTCCGAAGCACGTGACATAAATACAAGAAGACTCTGCTGAAGAAAATAGAGGACAAAAGAACACAAGAAGAATATAGAGGAAAGAAAGAGGAGGAAGAACCAAGCAAGACAGAACCTCATACACAATCAAGCCTACTCAAGAAGAGTTCTGTGCATACAAAAGAACATTGAAGAACTTCATCGACTACATCTCACTGACTTTGAACTTGAAACATACGACACTCTTCTTCTCAAACAAAAACGAGAAGAGGACTCAGAATAAATTCTGACCAAATACAAAAGAGTCCAGAGTTACACTGAAATCACCAGATCCATTTCTAATCTCTACATCTCTACTCTATGATACATTTGTTTTACATTTTGAGCAGTGTGTGTTATCTGCTGTATTAAACACACACACTGACTCCTGTACTTTCACTAGAGGATCTGTAAATCCTCAGAAAACCTTTTTACACTTCATTTCCCACTGTAGATAGTGGTAGAGGTCGTGTGAGACCTGGACAGCTCTAAGCTGTTGTTTGTTTTCCCACGCAGAAGTGTGGTAGAGGTCTTGCGACCTGGACTGTGTGTTCACTGTTGTTAACCCCGATCCAAGGTGTGGATCATTTTTATATAAACTTTTTAGAGGACTAAGTCTTGGCTTGAGACTGAACCTCTTGGTTAATTCTCTGTGTTTGTAGCTACATACTATATCCATACTACATATTTATTTCATATTCCGCAGCTATAACTTTGAAATATAATTTGTCTTCAAAGATAATTTGATAGTTAAACTCTCAATTGTTTATATTTATTATAAACCAGTAAGTTAGTTTCAAAAGTTAATTTAATCATATGATTAAGTTAACTGAGAACTAATCAATCTTTGAGAAACTAATTGAACATTTATAATCTATATAAATTCACTACAGTTTAATCTATTTTTAAAATAAGGGGATTTTAATAAACATTTTTTTTAACAGAAAATTTTAATTGGAACTCAATTCACCCCCCTATTGAATATCCACTCCGACCAACAAATATTTCTATAAAAATGATTCTTTTTCCATAATTTAAAAATTATTCTAGTGGGTCATTGTTATTCATAAAATCAATCTATTTTATTATTTTTTATTATAAATAAACATAGTTGACTGAAATAAAGTATAAATTTAAGGAAAATAAATATTTTTTTAATAATGTGGATATAAAATGAATATATTTTATAAAGGTATAAAATTTTATGATATATCACTACATATACATATTTTATTACAAATACCAACATTCTACATACATTAAATTGTTTGATATCCACTTAATACATAATAACTAGATAATCATTGGTAGCAGTTTAAATTGGAAGTTCATCTAGCATTGATCTAGTAGAAATATACATGATATTGACCATCTCATATGTATGGTTTCTCAAATCCTATCTGCTCATGTTCGGACTAGGATTTGTCTAGGTAAAACCCTATTAGAGATAACCCCCTTATGATCTTTGATAAGTGTGCAAATTAAGGAAGGATTCCTCTTCTATATTCCATTTTCTTACTTCCATTACTGATTTTGTAATAGGGTTACTTTAATATAGTCTATGTAATTTAATGGATATATTTTAATAGTTTTATATTCAAAAAATATCATTATTTTTTATCTTATTTTTTTAGTGAAATATACAATTTAATATAATATTAACTTCATGGGAATATACAGATGGATATTCTGTTGTTATTTTCAACAACTTAGATAAATTACATAACCGAAATTTTAATTATCACATACTAATGAATGTAGATAAGGTAACATAAAAGTTATTCATTAATTAATACATGAATTATAGAGAAATATAATCATAAAACCCTAAAAACATTTTCATTTTTATCCTAATAATATTATATCTAATATTTATTTTTTCTCAAAATATTTATTATATCATTTTTTGGTTAATTATCCTTGCATTGATTGTCTATCATAGGGAGACTTGAAATTTGATTTCCATATTCCAAATAATTTTTTACCCATTATGTAGTGAGACAAATTAATTCATAAAATATAAATAAATGCCTCTATGGAAAGTATAATATGACTAACATGAATCAAAATCCCCAAAACCTTGAATAATATTCACAATATTTTGATAAAATAATTATACTTCTAATTTTTTTTATTTTAACAACTAATAGTTTGTGAAAATATATTGGACATACTATATCCAAAAATCCATAGGGAGACATATGTTTTCCTACAAAAACATAATTATCACTATCCACTTCAATAGTAGACATTTAATAGATTTTCCTTAATACCATGATCAAGGAGGACGTTGGTGTATATGTTCATCTTAATTCATTGGATTACTTATTCTCACACATCCAAAATTCCTAATATCTTGTTCATTAAAATAATGGTGGATCTTTTGATAGAAAAATAATTTTCTATATCATGTTGACTAAACCAATAAATTTCATCAAGGATTCATAATTTAATATGTCATCCTTTACCATATTAAAAAATCTTGTTGCATTGATACAATTCCCTTCTCTTATCTTCCTAAATTTTTTATATGAATGAATTCATTTAGAATCATACTCTCTATATTTATTAATAAACCTATCTTTCTATTAATTATTAGGTTAATATTTCCATAATGAATCCAGATATAAATAACAACTCAACATAGATCGGTGAGAATAACCACAATATTTGACACACCATCATATATCTCATTTGGTTTCCCATATATAAAATTTTAATGTTGTCCATAAAACCCATTTTTATCTTTTTTCCTCCTATATCTTGTAATTTTTAAGGCCGAAATGCAGAAAATAATGAAAAATATTAAATATCAAAAAGGATTATAAATTTAACAACATAAAAGTGATTCATCCTTATAGCCTCTTACCTTTTACAGCATTACATAATCCTATAAGTCCTTAGGTTTATCCTATATCATTATTATATTATCTTAGGTTACATTAAGCAATGTTATCATATAATAAACTTTATAATACCATAATGTAACTAGTAAATAACTCATTCATAATGGATTGAAAAGATAATGTGATCAACCAATACAAACATGCATGGAGTGTTTAGCTAGTAGTGTAGGCGTAGGACCACTAACCATTATTTATAATAGTGATCAAGTTAAATCCCAACTAAAACATTTCTATTTAACTATATTTCCACAAATATATCCATTTGATAGTAACTATTAAGGAATTTTTTTAGAGAAACTACATACTCAATACTTTATTAATATTTCAATATATCGTCGTATACAATAAAAGCCCTGGGTTTTTTTAGAAATGTTTTAACCCTCACAACAATGGTCAATAAAATATTATCAAAAAATAATAAACCATTCATCAAATCCCAACATTAAATACCAATTATAAACATAAATAAATATTATAATGATTCCATGGATAAATTAACAGATCTCATAGTTGTTTTATAACAAGGATGGAAAGGTTTTGTTTATTGGAGATCAACTAGATAAAAATGTAATTTTAATTTTTTTTTTGAAATTTAACCATAATTTTGTTTATATAGAATTAAAAAAATATTATATTATATAATCATCATCATAACCTATGAAATGTGAACATATGGAAGGGTTGAGATGAAATTCTCTTTATGGGAAACATACCAACTGATCGAAACGGTTAGATTATAAACATGATAGAAAACAAAAGTAAAATAGAAATATATGATAAGAATATTGAATGGATAAATATTTACAATAAAATTACGTTATTCATCATTATATATCACGACATAGTAACATATGACCTCATAGGGGTCATTAAAAACAAGTCATCAATGAATAAAAAAAATAAACAATAAATAATAACATAAGAAAGAGGAATATCTTTAAAATTATAATATCGAAAGGGTTTTTCATATCTTGTAGGAAAAACATACCATTGGAAAATGAATTGGTGTAAACATGGGAATTTAGAACATAGTGGATTCATCTTCACCGCATAATTTTGAAACAATAGTACACCTGATGTCAATCCATTATTTTTATAGAGGAGTTGGAATTATTACTTGATTCCCTATGTAGATTAACACTCAATACATAATTACCACAGTATAGTGATCATTCCTTACATAATTAATATAGTTATATTATAAGATATTAATCCATAACCAATAAAATATTATCATATAGTAATTCCTATAGAAAATTTGAAAATTCATTTATTAAAAACTGACATAAATAAAATGTATACAAATTTATTTTTCAAATATTAATAAAGGAAAATATTAGGATAATAATAGATAAAAATTTTATTTTTATAAAAGTTAATTGTTAATTTTGGTGGGATGTATCTCCTTGGGTGTAGATAAAAATACACATTAAATACGATAAGAACTATCCTTACTGAAATAGAATTTCTAAAAAATAAACATCAAATTCATTAAGTAAGAATATTTAGGGGTGAAAATTTGTTTAGCCAAAATTATTGGCTAATATAAAATATATCACAATCATAGAGTATTAAAATAAAATATAACATAATTACAATCATAGTGGAGTGACTCTAAATAAAAAAATATTTTATTCCAGAAAACCCCTATCCAATATTATTGACATTAACTAATTCTCATGAATCTAAAATATTATAAAAATAAAATTTTTAGTCAGCTATTTTTAAACCCTTTTCATATCCAATATCATTTCATAAAATTCAATGTATCAATACCCATAAATTATATTATTGTTGAATATTTGTGACAAGAAGTTATAAAATCATTGAATGATTTTTTTTGCATAATGGGTATACAAAAGGATCATGGAATTGATTAAATGAGATATAACGTTAGTATATCTTTAAAAAGATATCATCTAGAAATAAAATGATTTTTATCAAACATGTGTAATCATAATCACATGTAAAACAAAAGTCCAATTATAATGGAGGTTCTCATATTGAAAAAATGATGGATCTAATGAAAGAACGGTTTCAACAGAAATACGACTTCATAAAATGGATTAAAAAATTATTTAAATTAGAGATAAGGTAAATATCTCAAAAATATTTAGTAACATGGATAATAATTGAAATATTATGAACACATGGATGCATAATGGCAAGGAAATATCAATAGTTTATATAAAAATATGTACATGAATAAAAAGGTGGAGTTGGGAAAGACTTACATTGAAAAGTATATTACTATAGCTTGGGGTATTTCGTTGAACATTACTAACTCTTTTTAATGGAATTGCAGAGTTATTGGGAAGAGATACAATTTCTAGATTCTTTTAATGTGTAGAGGGATGAATGAATAGTTTGGAGTGACTTTATTTTATAGGTAATGAACTGGGAAATTTTCATTGAAAATAATATTAAGTGAGCAGTATGAAGGGAATCACAATGGAGTTAAGTGATTTTGGTGTGTTAAGTGAATTGTTTTATGAAATTGTTGTTGCAGCACATGAGTAGAAATTTTATACCAAAAAAGCATTTTTAGAAGTTGTATGTGGCGTTTTAATTGTTAAAAATTAGAGATAGTTCATTTACCCATTTTTTCTTCGTTAATCATGATTATAAATTAATTATGTAAATAATTTTATAACTAAAAATATTTTTATAATTGTACTGGAGAAATTTTACATGATAAAACATAATTTGGAATTAATCTATCACAGTTAAACATTTGAGAGGGAGAAAGTTAACTTTTTAATGGAATATATATTATATAGAACCCCTATTTTTTTATAATGATGAAACTGTAATTGTTATGTGGTTATTATATTTTTTAACATTTATTCCCAATTTAACTATTTTAAATAATTTTATATATATATTTACACATCGTATTAGATTTTTTATTATGGTGTTTCTTCTATAAAATGAACTTCTATGTATTTGATGATTACATGTACTCATTGTCTTGAATATTAATATAGTATCTTTTCGCATCATGATTGTTCATATGAATGAATTATTATGTTATATTGTTTTAAGGATTCATGAAACCTAGAATGAATATTTTAGTTCCACAATATGATTAGTTACTTAATATTTTATGATAATATTCATTAATCCATGCTCTATGGTGAGATTATTTTGTCAGATGATATTAAAATAATACTCGATATCTAGGTAGGGAGGATTATAATTAATTTTAGACCCTCATAAGGTGTTATAACTTCTTATTATCTAATAATGGATGTGATAATAATTGATCAACCATTTAGAAATATATTTTTTATGTTTTATTGGATGTTACAATCTATGTACATGTCTGTTGTTCTTTATAAATTAATATTTTCATTATTAAATAAAATAATTCATAGAAATTGATTTAGAGATGAAAAAATAGATGACATATCAGTCTGATCAAGTAGGACAATATTGATGTGTATTATGTAATTTTCCATTAATTTAATTTCAGACAATGTACTTACCCATTATATTTATTGATGGGTGTTAATATCTTAGTCTCATTGAAGAAATTGGAATAGACTGGATAAATCCTTGGTTATGGTGTTCTACGGGCATGTGAATTTCCAAAATATAAAATAAAGGGTTATTAATTAAATAAGTTTATAATACCACTATGAATCATTCTGGATTTATGATATCACTGCATACGGACTATGTTACATAGTTATCATTTTTAGGATGTTGTATGCCATAGTAAAATTAATAAAATTCTATATGGGTGACTTGGAATGTTATTAGATACTAACCTTGGACTGTTGATTCCCAACCTATTTTTACTAAGAAATAGACCTATTAAGGAAAATGAAATGCCTATCTAGAATTATGGATATATTTAATGCAAAATTTAACATGATAGCATAAATATTACTCTATCTTTATGGTTTACTAATCATTGCATTTTGGTTCATTGAAAAAATTTATGTAGAAGTAATTCTAATAAATATGTGAGTTAAATAGTAATAATAAATATTTATTTTCATCGTTTAGAAGATATAATATTTATTATATAACTCTATACAAAATTTTGTCATTTTTTTGGTCGAATAAATATTCATTATGAAAGGTTTCGTAAATTTTGATAATGGTTACTTGACCGATTTTAATGGTTTGATTGTTAATGATTAAATGATAATTATTTATTTTAATACAAGACAAATTTTATTTGAATAATATTTATATTATCATTGAGAAATGAATTTCAATAATAATTTCTTAATTGTAAAGGGTCTGGTGTGAAAATTTATAACCATAAACATTCAATGATAAAAATCTAATTATACCACCTTCCATAAACACATTTTTCGGCACAATAGATAAAGAGAATATCACTCATTATATAGTTTGATTATTTGGGATCTTAAGTGTTACTTATCGTCTCGTTCTTTCAAATCATTAAGAGAACATCATGAGTTCCCTGTATTCATATAATTATTTTTCAACAATCAGCTGTGAATGGACCATGTGATCTAGATTGGCCATTCATGCACATGATGTTTCCACAGTGACATTAAGATATTGTGGTGAATTTGTGGATCACCGTTAAGTGAATTATATAGTTAAATAATATAAAATATTGTGGTAGAATGATATGAATTTCATTAGATAAACAATGAAGAAATAATTAATTGTTTATGTTATTTTCTATCAACTTATATAATAAAAATAAATTACATGTGAAGATCATGCCCTTCTAGTTCTGGTGTTCAATCAAGTCACATAATTTTATGAATTATATTACTTCTGATTCCATTCTTTATTTACAATACTATTTTAAATAAATTAAAAATAAAAATCAACGTTGTCAATTCAATATAGTCACTTATGCAATGCATATACCATATTAGTGGTATCGTATTAGTTACATGGTAAATTTGTAAATTTTTATTAAATATTTAATTAATTACATGTGTATGAAACTTATTTTTCTTCATATCTATTAATTCATGTATTTTGAAAAAAATATCAATTCCCATTCATACTTTTCACTCACATAGCTGATAAATAGGTAAAATAAAATGTTTGAAACATCTAATTAAGATATCTGAAAGAGACAAAGTTCATTTCCTGATAACTGAAGAGTAAAAGGTGCCGACCCTGTGCTAGAAATGGTGTACCCAAGTATCATTCATGTTTCTCGTGATCATATCAGATCTTTATAGTAAAATGAAACTACTAATTATTATAATTGTGGAACATTTCATAGATCTGAAGAAACATGGACATGGTTTGAAGAGAAATGTTTCATTTAACAAGTGTACATGGCATGTAGTACATGTGTCTTCATGATGGAGAATACAAGGGGTCCATGTCAGGAATTCATCTAATACATAACCTAGAGAGTGAAAAACCATGTATCACAAAGGACTCGCGTCATGTAGAAACATTTCACACCATCTAACTCATATAGTTCTATGGTGGGAAACATGCCTAGTCTTTGGGAATGTGTCATAGACAATGGTGGAAGATATTTAATGTATTTTAAATTAGTATGCGTTGTATATTTTATTGTAAATATTGAGATTAGAATTGTGTAGAGATAAGTAATGATTTTATAATCTGCTCTAATCAAATGTGTTTAGTCTGTACGAATTATTCTTCAAGAGAATCACATGTTGTATAGTTAACATGTGTTATATGTCTTATTTATTAGACATAACACACATTATAAGTTCCAATCACACAATTTTTGTTTGATTCCATTGAAACACACAATCACAAGGATCTTGTCAGATAGTTTTGATTAGTGCATGATATTTCCATAATGTAAACTTTATTAAAATATCCATTTTAAATAAAATTTAATTTTTAAATTGTTTTAATATTACGAATGATAGAAATTTAAGGATGATCAAATGGTATGACTAAAATTTTAATTAACTGGATTAATTCAGAGGGATTTATCTTGAATAAAATACTCAAGTAATTTGTAGATAAATTATACAAGTATGTTAATTTTATTATATGTGGATGATCATAAGATAGTACTTAACTATTATATGTTATTTATTTCCATTTTTTCTATTAAAACATTTAAATTTAATATATGGATTTCATGTCATCCCCTATTATTTATTATAAAAAGGAAATTTATGATCACGGTTTCTTTTATGAAAAAACCCTTATCCAATTCATTGGATCCCCTACCCTATGTGTGAGTAGAAGCTTATATAATGATCAGATCCCAAATAAGAGGAGGTAGTATGATTCATAATGTTTAGGTGAAACCAATTTAATTTATACATAGGATCCAAGGAGGAATGTTTTACAATGAACCAAGCTATGATTTATGATTTTTTCCATAGGGATGAGGCGTTATTTATCCTCGACTAGATAATCTATTCATTGTAGAATATCATGATCATAAAGATTATATTTTAATATAGTTAGTCGAATTGTTCATTGTATATATTTTTGGATTATTTTAGGTCACATTGTAAATTAATTAATAATCATCTAAAATTGAATAAAATTAATTCATACTATGAATAAATTTAATTTAACATGGTCAATCACTTAATTAATATCCACCATATATTTACCTAGATGGTGATAATATAAAACTAGTTTTTATGATGATGGTTAAAAATACACCCACTAAAATATTATGTTGGTGTATATTTTCATTACACAATTAAGAGAATAATTCATTATTAAATGTTCTTGACTGGCCAGAGTTGGGGTGCTTTTAATTATCGAGGAACATTATCTTGAACATTTGTGTTCACTTAATATAGTCCACAATAAGGATTAACATAGAAAGTAGGTCATTATGTATTTAATAGGTAAGGATTAAATTTATATGTATCCAATGTTCCATGATTATTAATTCCACTGAACATATCAAGGAACATTTGGTTAATGTAGGTGAAAAGTTTTACCTACCTATAATTGCTCATGTAACTTATAAGTACTATGTATGGGTTTTTAAAAGGGTAAGTGGGTTGTTTACAAATGAATATATTTAGAAAATTATATTATGAAACTAATAATTAGGGATATTAGGTTCCAAAAAAAATTGATTAATGAAGTTTAAATAAAATTCCTCATATGTTGTATTCAAGGAAGTAGTAATAGCATGATATTATTTTTAAGAAATGTGGAGAAATAATGCATTGAAAATAAAACATAAATATGTACTAGATAATGATTAACTTATAATAATGGTGATTTTTTTGTTAATGTTATATGTGTTTAGACATTATACTACACCACGAATGGAACTTATACATAGTAGAAATCTCAAATTCTATGTATCGTACGAAATAGGCCAGTGAGGGAGATGAATCTCTCAACCAGAAACATCTAGAGAGAATAATAGAAGTCCAATTATTTATTTTATCCATTATTTATGGTGATATTTTAAGTAAATATTATTATATGGATGCATATAATAGCATTTTTCAACTATGTTATCTTTATTTTTATAAGACAATAGATATATGAGATCTCCCATGAAATGTTGACCAGAATTCATAGTGACTTTTCTCTAACTATGCCTCATGTAGTGATGATTCTTTTATATATAGACCTCTTAGAAAACATTTGTTTTAATATCTCTGATGAGTAGGGAATTGATCTTATATTTTACACACTACATAATACCTTCTCAAATTTGAATTTGAATTATAATTTTATCCATAAAAATAAGAATCATTCTGATCCTTTTACGCTCATTTGTTGCATTGATAAAGACATTGGGTGGGATAAAATCATTGTAATTATGGTGAAGAAGAAATTCAAGAACAAGGAATTGGATTTTATGGCTCATTAAAAGTATTATGATCCATGGAATGATCCTTCTTACTAGAAGAATATCTAGTATAAAGAAAAGGTGTAAAATAAAAAAAAAATTAGAATATAGGGACACTAGAAGCGGTATTTGACCTAGCCAAATAAGCATGCGTAAGAATAAATTATGATCCTTATAATATGTAATAATAAAATATCTATATGTTTAGTAATAGACAATACTTGTGTTTTTCGTATTTATATCCAAATAGATGAACCATATACATTTTTCATTATTGAAAAAGGTGATATGGATCTATGGGCTTCTAATGGATCAAGGCTAGTTGATCTTACCATTTCAGTCTACCTCTTAATATTGATAAAAATATGAATTTTCATTTAATGAAAATTTATTATGTGACTGTAATGACCCGTCTCCCTGGACCCGTACAATGACATCCCCAAACCCACCTTTCATAGGCTATGGGTTTGAGACTTGTACCGGAAAGGCATATCCCTATGTCAGGAAGGCATTTCCATTCAACCTATAGAAACACACAATCCCTGAACACAACAAGATGCACCAATGAAGTAAATATGAAATATTAAAGGTGTGTACTGAAAGTAATGGTGCCAGAAGACAAGCATAACTGAAAGGTACAACTACAAATGAAAAATAGAAAACTGATCTTAGAATCGTCCACCTTGGATCCTACATGAAAGGTAGGTGTAACTCATATCCACTGCTCTCCATGTCATCCAATATCCCCCATGTACCACCTGGTCCTACCTTCCTCAAGTTTCACCCATGATGCTCATCATCTGCTAAAGACACAACAAGGTGTGGTGATGCCAGTGCAAGGATGAGTATAACAATACACAGTAGGGACCTGAAGACCCCTAATGGTCTCTCAAAATTCCAAAAAGGAAAACAATGAAGCTTGATCCAAATCACAATGAAAAAAGTAATAGACACAACTCAAACTATGTATTGTTAATGCACATAAGTACAAATTATTTTTCAAGATGCTAGATCATCTTATTATATCAACATGCACTGCTCATGACCATACGGAGTCTAAACCACATAGGATCGATAGGTAGTACCCCCCGCAAGACCCACACAGGATCCGGCCCACCCAGAGTCGATACGTACTAACTCCCATAACACCCACACATGATCTGACCCATAAAGGATTAGTATGTCATGGATCTATGATGGGGTGATATAAGGTTGGTCCTCATCAGGTCACATACTGCTGATCCACATAGGATCACTTGGTTTGGATCCACACAGGATCTGTAAGTATTAACCCACAGAGGTTCTCTTGGTTCTAACCTCCATATGATCTATCTCCATCCTCTAACTCACTATAGGCCACTAGATTCCCTCTCATATTACACTTGATTCTATGTGAACTTACCCCCATGTCATCAGTCATATTTCAACAGGCACTAAGTTCCACGATGATGTAACCTGATTACCTGTCACATCATAAGGTTTCCAAAGCAACAGAAGGTGCGTCAACCGGACAGTGAGTTTGTAAGTTAAAGGTATTTTAGTTATGAGGGCCGGGTTGGATTTGGGTATTATCTAACCCGGATGTACTCCAACATTATCAACACCCCTTGTAGAGTATGTCAAAGGGACCACCTCACTTCAAGGATCCCATCACCACATATGATTTTTCAAACGAACATCCAATTCACAAGATACAATCACTTAAGCTTATCTGGGCATGAGAGGGGTCTGAGTCCCGCCTGAACTGGCCTGAGATAGACCAGTTGGGATGGACCAGTTGGGTTGGCCCATGGATCAGCCCAGCCTGTTGGCTGGGGTAACCCCCACGGGGGTTCGTGCATCTTTCTGCTAAATGGTTCCATGGATCCATTCAATTCATTTAAGAAGTGGTGCCATGAGGCACTAACAGGGTGCCTACGAGACTTGCAGTGGGTGGGTCACTCACCTTTCTACATGGATTTGATGTTTTGGCTTCCACATTCGTCACACGATGGTGCGACGCCTCACCCTCACCGCAGCCGGCCACTGTAGGCCGCCTGTCTGCCCCCACAGTGCCGACCAGCAGCACCCTACTCTGCGGCCAGTGAGCGTCAGTCTCTGCATTAGTTGCCAGTGCATGTCTCTGTTGTCGCATCGACGGAGCATCTTTGGGCCACTGGGGGAGCTATGGTGGTTTTTTCTTCCTTTCAGACGCACATATAGTCCTCCTGGATGCCACCATCATTGCACGCCTCTCAATTTCAAGATTCTGTCAAGTTGGAAAAACCTGACTCTGATGAATACAATGAAAAACAATTAGTGGAGGGTTTGGGCCTTCATCTTCGGCCCATGCTCTCTATGTTAGCATTATAAAAAGTGGTTGTAATTTATCTGTCACAATAAAATATTGACAAACCTCATTCAAATCACTCGCGATGACCACCTGCAAAAAAATCTAGAAAAAGGAGATGAATCATGGGAAATTATTTAATTAAATGAAAACCCCTACCTTGATAATCATTGGAGTCATTGCGGTGGTGGGAGGAGAATCCATGCATTGATTAAGCCACTGGCGTTCTTTACTCCCAGTTTGTTTCCACTTAAGCTTCCATCTCCATCGGTGGAAGGCATCATGTTTCTTCGCAATAGGTTCCTCTCTAGGTGAAGCCATGTCAAATCGCCACCCTGATACCCACATAAAAAGAGGGAGAACATGTGAGTAATGTACAGAGGAATATATGAGATCCATTAATTAATAAACCTCTCAATTCCTAATGGTGCAGTTACAAATAGAGGAATATCAATCCATTAAATTGTTAGACAACACAGCGGTTCATCCACCACCGTTCAATCGCTAGGGAAAAATTATATAACAATTACATGTTATTTTATTTTTATTTTAAAGGTCCAAAACTATCATTTTTTCTTAACCTATTATTGTAGAATTGAATCCTCCCTTAAGAAAATCCCAGCACAGAGGATTCAACGGTTCCCTTAGATTTTTAATCTGAGCACTAGTTCAAATGTTAAAATTCCTTCCCACGTGTTTAATGAACGTTCCTTTGAAAAAGTTCAAAAATTCATTCTGGGCACACAAGGCCTAAGAATCATACACCGTTAATTTTCATAGACACGTAATAATCCAAAATAATTTCAAAAAATACATGGAATTTTTGGGTCCTTACATTCTCCCCACATTAGGTATTTTCATCTCCAAAAGCTACAAAAAAATTAGGCGAACAAATAAGGGTACTAAGAATGTATCTGAGCCTCCCGCTCCCATGTGCTCTCCTAGAGGTTTTGGTGCTTTCAATGAACTCACACTAGAGGAATTGACCACCCACAATGGATCTTCTCCTATCGATATTCTTTCTCCCACGGGAACTCCACAAATGTTTTCCCATCATTGTTGTCTATCTTTCCCTAGTCGTTAACGTGTGATGTGTCATGAAAGTATCTCCTCGACTGCGACACATGGAATACATTATGAACCTGGTGTATTTGTGGGGGAAGAGATAGATGGTACACCACCTCTCCTACCCTATTCAAGATCTGAAATTTTCAAATAAACCTCATAAGAATGTTATCCTCCATGGAAAAACCTCTGTAATCCTCTTCTGGGTGAGACCCGTAGGAAACAATGGTCTCCCTCCTCAAACTCCAAGTGTCTTTGAATCCTGTTCGAATAAGAATTATTCTAGCTCTGTGCAGTCTTTATACATTCCTAGATGATATTCAATTTCTCTATAGTATCTTATTCGATCTTTGTACACATAAGTGTTGATCCCCTCATGTTTGTCAAGAAAATAGGTGATCTTCATGGTTGCCCATACAAAGCCTCAAATGGGGCCATGCTGATGGTGGGATGATTACTATTGTTGTATGAAAACTCCACTAGGGGTAGGTGGTCCTCCCAACTACGGCTAAAATCGAGGACACACGCATGAAGCATGTCCTCCAGTGTCTGTATGGTCTGATCCATCTGACCATCTATCTGATGATGAATGGTGATGCTCAAGTGAAGCTATATTCTGAACTCCTCCTGAAATACATTTTACAAGCTGGATGTAAAACATGTGTCATGATCTGATATGATAATTTATTTCACTCCCTAATTTCGCATTATATCCTACACGTAGAGGCTTCCCAGGCCTTCTACTAATCCTGAAACTTGGATGGGAAGGAAGTGGGTCGACATGGTGAGTCATTCAATAATCACCCAAATGTAATCGTGGCCCCATGAAATATGAGGTATCCTAATCAATATTTCCATGGAGATACCATCCCACTTCTACCATGGTACCTCATGTGGACATGCTAATCTTGCTGGTAACTATTTCTCGGCCTTCAGGTGATGACAAGTGAGGCATCAGGACACAAAATCTGTCACTACCTTCTTCATCCCTGGCCACTACTAATGACGCTGGAGATCCGGGTAAATAGTCATCACTCTAGGATGTACCGCTAAACATGATATGTCAAAATCCTATAACATCTCCTCTCATAGTGTCAATAGTACCATGTTGCATCCTCTAAAGAGAACAATGTTCTCCCCACCTTTAGAAAAATTTTCAGAAGACTGTCCTGAGGATATCTGAGCATGTCGGGCCTCACAGTCAACATCTTCAAGCTGTGCCTCACGAACTCACTGATGAAGTCGGGGTGTGATAGTCATTGATCAAAGGTAAGATGATCCATAACTATACATAGAGGATATCTTCAATTCGAATATCTACTCTTTTGCCTCACACAATAACTGAAGTCCAGACCTTATACTTAGTGTGTCTACTACTACGTTCCCCTTCCAAGGAGTATAGACTATGTCAAAGTCATAGTCTTGGATAAACTCTATCAATTGTCATTGTCTCAGGTTTAGGTCCATCTATGAGAATATATAACTGATACTCTTATGATTAGCATAAATAGTAAACTGTTCACCCATCAAGTAGTGTCACCACATCTTCTGCACAAAGTCTACTATTTCAAAATCCAGGTCATGGGTAGCATTGTTCTGCTCATGCTGTCTGAACTGTCAAGAGTTATAGGTGATCAATTCTCTCTCCTAAATTAGAAAACAACATAGTCTATTCCCTGATGCATTGTAGTAGACTATGTACCCTTCTTCCTCTTCCGATAGAATCAATATGGGTGTCCTCATCAATATCTGCTTCAGCTCCTGAAAACATTACTGACACTTCTCCATCCATATAAAAGGCTGCCTCTTCTTCCTCAATGCTTAAAAGTATGCCACTACCCTAGAGAAGTTAGGTACAAATATCTAGTAGTACCTAGCCAATTCATTAATACTCAGCACCTCGATCACACTCCTAGGTGGCTTCTAAGCAAGCGCTGCCTCTATCTTCATAGGATCCATAGAAACTCCAACCTCTGAGATAACGTGCCCCAGGAAGTGGACTTCCTATATCCAGAAATAGCACTTTGAGAGTTTTCAATAAATCTGGTGCTCTCAGATTATATCCAGAACAATCTTCAGGTGTGTGGCGTGATCCTCCTCCAATGACGAATATATCAAGATTTCATCAATGAAGACCACCACAAAACGATCATGGTATGGTTGGATGATCTTGTTAATGAGCCCCATGAACACTACTAGATAGTTGGTCATGCCAAAATACATCCCCAAGAACTCTTAATGGTCATATAGACATCAGAATGTTGACTTCAGTACATCCTCATCAAGTACACTAAGAAGATGATAGTCTGATGTGAGGTCAATCTTCAAAAACCATCAATCTCCCTTCTGCTGGTCAAAGAGGTCATCACTCCAATAGAGTGTATACTTGTTCTTCATGGTCACCTAGTTCAAGTGCCTATTTTCCATAGAAATCCTTAATCTCCCATTTAGCTTCTTGATGAACAAGATCATGGATACCCCTACAGAAACATTGTTCATTTTGAACCCCTTTCTCTGCTAGTGCTCTAACTATATCCTTAGCTCAAGAAGCTCCACATGAGTCATCCAATATGTTGGTGTAGATATCAGTGTTTCCCTGGGATACAGGTTGATGTTAATATCTACCACTCTATGAGTGGTAGTCCCAGAAAATCATTGGGGAAGAAATCAGCTTACTAGCCCACCACTACAGGATAACATAGACTCCTCACTTCAGCTTCTTAGAGGGTGAAGCTATTCAACTGGTGAGTAATCATCTTCACCCTCCTACGAGATAGTTCATCCTATGATACAATGGATTCCACCTCACTGGTGAATGTAAACCCAGTCCCATCCCTATAGAAAAACTGCACATTGGGCCTAAAACATTCGATCTGAGCATGGAATGTGGATAGCCAGTCAATATCTAAGTTTAAATCATAAGGAAAATATTATACTACTATGATATCATAGCCAAAGCTCTTTCCTCCTAGAGTGAGCTCACACAGCCTTCACTATTTAGTAATCTTCAAATCATATCCCCTATGAGTATTTAATCGCAAGGATCGAGCCAAAGGATCCATAAGAATCTCTTAGCTCTGAAATAGTGTCAGGGAAATGAATGAGTGACTGGAACATGTGTCTATAAGTACTGCAACTGGGGTGTAATAGACATATATCGTACCTCTAATCATCTCTAGATAACCATGGTCATAGGCCTCAGCTTCCAGAAACATTGCTCGCCAATGTCCGCATGCTCTCCATGGTCGGGGTGGACCTCCGAGTGGTGGTGGTAGAACCTCAAATCGCCACCCACCGCCTATTATATGACCTGCTACTCTACCTCACCTACTTCCCTACAGACCCCCCCCCCCCCCCCGCTCGAATCCACTTATGCCTCTGCGGTCCCTCGACCATCTGTAGATCAGGAAGTGGTGGGTCTGGCCCGCTTGGACCTTTTTTCATTTGTCTACTGCCACCATTATAGGACTCGGCAACCTTTCGTCTGGTGGTGCCTCTCGCCATCAGTTCCTGCTCAACTATGAATCTATCCACCAACCATACTTGCTTGAGCTCCCCAGCCTACGTCATGAAAATATGTGATATCATCGATGCTTTGATTTCCCTCTGGAGACACTGCTCAAAGGTCTGGTCCCTGAAGAAAGGTTTTGATACCATATCGGTGGAGTATCAGAAGAGGTCAGTGAATCTCACAGAGTATTGGGATACTGTCAAGTTACCCAGTTATAAGTGTTGGTGCTTCTAAATATGCACAGAGTATAGTGTTGCTGGAATGAACTCCACCGTAATGAGAATCTTAATGTCTGTCTAGGTGAGGGTTTCCTCGTCAAGTGTCTAGAGCATCAGGTTCCACCATCACCCAGATGTGACCTGTAAAAGGCTATAATCTAGGATAACCATATGCTCTGTTGGTGTCTCAACAAAGTTAAGAACACTAGCCACAACCTCCAGCTAGTCCTTAGTAACCTAGGGATCTATCTCGCCACGAATCCTTGGAGGCCTCTCTCTCTGGAACTCGTGAAACATTATTAAATGGCTTGAATAGTCTACTGGTGAAGTAGGTGGAATGTACTATCCAATGGGTGGTGGTGGTGCTGGTGCACCACATGAAGGTTCTTCCATAGTAAGAGGGCCCTGCATCGATTCCTCATCACTTGGTGGGCCGTCATTGTGAATTCTATCATGAATCCTGGATGGTAGTCTTTACGGAAATATCCTGAAGGGAAACAGGTGTTTCGTGGTCAAAAAGATATACATGGAGAGCTGACTCAAAATAGATCAAAAGAAAAAAATTTCCAAAACACACACAATTAGTTTTTTCATTCACTGATTCAGAAATCAGAATTCCAAATCCTGGTGTATGGATACGTTGGTCTTGACACCAACACCAGGCTCCCCAAACTGAAAACCACACTCAAAAAACATAACAGAATTTCTCTATCAAAAATATTAGTGACCTAGTTATTGGTTAGAAATGACTCCTTGGATACCACTTTTTCATGAAATTTCCCTAGGGTCCTGTGTCGTGACAACCCCAAGCCCACCATCTATAGGCTAGGGGTTGGCGACTAGCACTATAAAGGCGTGTTACTAAAATGGGAAGGAATTTCCTTTAAACCTGTACAAAAACACAATCCATGAACATAAAAAGATTCAACCAAAATGTAAATATGTAATGGTAAAGGTGTGCACTGAAAGTAAAGGGGGTGGAATGAAAACCCAACTAAAAGGTAAAACTACAACTAAAAAACAGAAAAAGGCTCATGAATTGTCCACTGAGGATCCTATATGTAGGGAAGGTACAACTCATCTCCAATTCTCTCCACGTCAGCCAATCTCCTCCATGTACCGCCTGGTCTTGGCTCCCACATGTCTCATCCAAGCTACTAATTATCTATACAAGACACTACAAGGTTTAGGAAATGCCCGTGAAGGTGAGAATAACAATACCGAGTAGTGACCCTAACACCCCTGAACGTCACTCATAATCCCAAAAAGGAAAAACAAAAATCATGATCTCAATCATAAAACCAAAATAAATAGACACAACTCAAAGAAGGAATAAGTAATGTAAAGAAGTACATATGATTAGTTGAGAGGTTAGATCATCTGATTCTGTCGAGAGGCACTTCTTCTGACCTTGAAGAGTAAGACCCACATAGGATCGATAAGTACTAACCCCCATAAGACCCAAACAGGATCTGACTCATATAGTATCAGCATGTAGTGACCCACACAGGATCGATAAGTGCTGACCCATGTAAGATATGATCCATAGAAGATCGGTATATTGATGATCCATGATGGCCTCCTCTAAGAATTTTCCTCTTCAGGTCGTATTCTTCTTATAGACACATGTTTGCTCGATGATAATTCACACAAGATTTTTAGGTCCTATACTATATCGGATCGCCCGATACAAACCTCTTTATGATCTGTCTCCAACCTCCATCTCACTGCCAGCCACTGGAATCTCGCTCATAGTAATCGTGATTCTGGGATAACCGATCCTCAAACCATCGTTCATAATTCAAATGGAAAGAATATCCACAAAGAGGTAAATCTATGATCCATCACATCATAAGCGTTCCAACACAACACACGACGCACCATCAGAATGCCCAGTCTGTAATTTATAGGCATTTCAGTTCTAAGGGACCACTTGGATTTAGGTACAATACAACTCATCCATACTCCATAATTATCCAAATCCCATGTGGAGTATGTCAAAAGGTCTTCATCACTCCAAATATATTATCTCCATAGACGGTTCATCAAACAGACTTCTAGTTTGTAGGGTACGGTCAGTTAAGCTTACATGGGTCGGATACTGGTCTAGGTCTGGTCTAAACCGGTCAAACTGACCTGGCCTTAGATAGTCGGGCCTAGGATGGGCCGCATTGGGCTCGAACCGCTACACAACGGTCTGGCCCGCTGGCTAGCGTAACCCATGCGGGGGTCGCGTGGTCAGTCTTACGAACGACACAAAAGCGTTGGTCAGTTCATTAGAGTGACACTTCCACATCGTTCCGCCAGGGTGTCTGTGGGACCCACAAGTGGCTGGTACCTCACATTCCACAGCATCATCCACCTATGGCACGCAACAGCTTGCCGCCTCACGCTCACCACGATTGGTCATTTTTGGTCACCTTTTAGACCACTGTGGTGCCGAGCAACGACACCCTCCTCCATGATAGGTGAGCATGAGTAGCCGCCTCTACCACCATCACCGGTTGCCGGTGCAGCTACATCTGTGCCATGCCAGAAAAACTTCCACGGGCCACTAGTTGAGCTTCGGTGGCCTGTTCATCCATTCGGATGCGCCTACAGTCCTCATGGGATATCGTCGTCGTTTCTCACCTCTCGGTTTCAGGATTCCACCAAGTTGGAAAACCCCACCTCCATAGAATGCAATGAAAATAATATGACGAAGTGTTTGAGCCTTGTTCATTTGTCCCATGCCCTCCATGTTAGCAATATAATAAGAGGGAGTAATTTATGCATCACATTAATATAATTATAAACCCACTTTCAAATCCTCTACGACGACCACCCACAAAAAAAAACAAAAACGGGGAGAACAATCATGGGAAATTATTGAATTAAATGGAAACCCCTACCTCGTGAATCGTTGGAGTCACCGTGGTTGTGGGAGGAGAATCCGTGTTTTGATGAAGCCGCCAAAGTTCTTGGCTCCTGGTTCATTGCCACCCGAACACCTGTCTCTTTCAATGGAAGGCGTCGCATTAGTCCACCAGAGGATCCCCTCATGGTGAAGTTGTGTCAAATATCCACCCAAATCCACATATAAATAGAGGGGAGAGAGGGTGATTAATTCACTAAGGAGGTGATGAGATTCATTAATTAATAAACCTCTAAATTCTCAATGGTGCGGTTATAAATAATGGATAGTCAAGCCAATAAATGGTTTGCCAACACAGCATTCCCGCCCCCATCACTCAACTGCTGGAGAAAAATAAAATAACAATTACATATTCTTTTATTATTAATTTAAAAGTTCAAAAACTCTCATTTTCTCCTAACATACTACAATAAATGTGAAGCCTCCCTTATGTAAACCTTGGTGTATCAGAATCAACCGTGCCCTTAGATTCTTAATCTGATAACAAGTTCAAAAGTTAGAAACCCCCTGCCTGTTTACTAAAAGTGCTATAAAAAATGTTTAAAAAATTATTCTAGGAACACCAAGCCTCAAAATCATTATTTGTTAATTTTTTAGACTCATAATAATCTAAAATAATTTAAAATAATTCACATGGAATTTTCTTGATCTTTACAGTAACAACTTATCTATTTCTTTCTTGACATGGATGGATTAATTGTCTTCTATGGAAGTGGTTGTTGTAATTTTTTAATGATAACACATATAGTGATATATAACATTTTTATAGTGATCATTATTTATTAAATTTAAAAAATAAAATATTATAAATTTATAATTAATTAAATTCAAACAAAACATTTTAAACCAAGCTGTTGCATCACCCCCTAGGTCATGTAAATTAGAACCATTTGATGAATATATATAACAATGTTTACATAGAATATTCAGATATTAAACCACATGAATGATTCATTAATTTTTTACATGGTAATATAACCAAACCTCCATTTATGATCCAGGTAAAAGGCCCACCAAACATTTAGAATCAGTAAAAACTGATATTTATGGTGTGTCATGTTGAATTTCTTTGTGTAATCCCATAATTATTTACTTTTACCAATGAATTTAGTTGGTTAATTTAGTTTTAAATAATGGGGAAATTTTTTGAATCTTTTGAGATATTCTACGGAAGTTTAATTTTTTATTTCAAACAATTTTGAGGAAAAGTGAGAATCCAAGAGTCAACAACATAATGATAAAGCAGAGTCATTGAAAAGAACCTTAATTAAACCAGACTCAATATCCCTAAACAAGATTCAGGAAATAAAGGTTACCTGAGTTCTTGGTTCATCCCTTATCATATCTTCAAATGCATAGACCAGCTTGTCCCATGTTTGTATATACTCCTCGATGCTGATCTTCCCCTTGTTGAATCCCCCAACCAAGATCGTTTCCTGCTTGTCAATCCATGTGTATTTCTCCTCATTCATAACCACTTCAATAGACCATCCCATCATTTTGGCTGCTTCCTCTTTAGAAGCATTGAGTAACAAGACTTGTTCTGTCACATCATCTTCTGAACACATAAGCAAATCCAATTGTTGTTCATAAAGACTGCTTGATTTCGGTTGACACATGGTCTTGCTGACCATATTTTCATTGACATTATTTTTTTCTAAAGGAGTCTCCAAGGGAGGAGGCAAGGATGAGTAATCTTTCCTACCCTTCCTTCACATGTTAATCCTACCACTTCTCAGGCTTGTTTCCTCTGCGGAACAACTCTTACCGATTTCACTGGGATCCTCCACACGGACCCTGTTTTCACAGTCCTGGTCTTCTTGATCAGTGTTCAGATATTCTATTGCAAGACCTTCAAAGCTATTTCTCACTTGAATTGAGTACTAGTTCACTGCAGAAGAATCCCCTTCCTTACGGGCTAAACTTTGGTCATCCATAACCAGTGGCTGATTTCCCTTGGCCAGGATATCACTGTCCCGTGAAGCCTCCACAAAAACGCCATTAACAACAGCTGCTTAAACTCCTTCCATTTGGACCATAGAACCATTACTAACCTCCTTTTTAGATTCACTCCAAGAAATTTCATCTAGACCTACTCATGCCCTCTTCCTTTGCCATTGTCTTCTAAATTGTACTGCCTGTCAGGACCAAAACAATCTTGTCTTAATATGTTAAAAACCATAGAGACTTTGGGGTTATCCTGAAACACCGGATGTTTCCCATTAACTGTGTCTGGCATACACAATTCTGAAGGCTTTCAAACACTCTGAACCAATCCATATCGAACCTTATAACTAACAGGTCGTTCCTCCTCCGTAGGCCCCTCAACCCCCCCAGAAGCCAGCAGTGATGACTGTAGCGGAACCCTAGGAGATCGAACCCCCCGAGAACTACCTTCCATACCAGTTGGATGAGCATCTGACTTTGTCTAATACCCACATCAACAGTACACCCTCGAGTGGCCATGCACTTGCAGACAGAGAAAAAATTTGTCCAGGATTCATAGACCACGTGTTGTTTGCCTCAGTACTCCTCGCCAATAGTGATCCAAACATATTCATACAGAACCATTGATACATCCATTTCGATGCACAGACATGGATTAATATGGTGACAAAGGGATTCAGTGCAGCTATCTGAACATAGATACCTTCCAATAAGGTTCCCAAGAATCCTAATAACAGCATGATTTTGAAACAGTAGCGGAAGGTTGGGAAAACTTACCCAAATTTCCATTATAGTGGGATCTCGCTTCATATAGAGGTCAAAAGACCATCATAATAGTTAAAATCTATATCAACTACAGTTGCGATGGGCACTTGACCATGATTTGATAAAATCATCCTCTGAGGAAAAACGAATCAGATTCTGATGTCTGTCTAGAAGACCCACTATAGCTTTTTCCTGTAAATCCCAAGAATCGAAGACGTACCTATCGAATGTATCCACCGATGGGCGCTGCTGCATAAACCTAGCAACCAAATAAAACTTCAAGAGAGATGAAGCTTCCATGAACTCTGCATTAGATATAGGATGATTATGGTATCCATACAACAAATCGGGGACCTTCGGGCTGAGCGAGATGCAGGGAATAAAATGTTCAATATTGATTCATTTAATCCTTACATTATCCTATTTAGGGTATTCAATATAAAAAAACATACATATTAAATAGAGTACCAACTTAAGTGGAAAATAGTATAACCATTGAGTTGTGTAGTGAAAAGAAACTCATTTTTTCATATATTTGTGCTTGGGGATGTGAGGTGATGGTTATGCCTTGATTAAGAAACAAACTATAACCTCTAGGCATAAAGACTATTTAAATTAGTTTGGATATGGAAATAATGGTATACTACCTATATGATTCCTTAGATATAGATGATATCATTTCGTGGAATGTTTTATTCATTTATGGAAACAACTTCTATAATTATATGATTTATAAAGTATATTTTTATTTAAAAACATTTATGCATTTGATAGCGTAGTTTACATGAAACATCAGTTTTATATGATCCATGATATAGAAAACCATTGAAGTTATATATTAAATTATTAGTCATGAATAAAAATAAGGAAACAAGGGGAAAAATATGAATACTTTTTTCAATTAATTTAAATGTATTTATTAATGTATAATAAATAAGTTCTCAATTTTCAGAGAAATTATTTTATGCTTTAAAAATGTATTTTCTTTCGAAACATATTTTACTTAATTTTAAATCCATGGAAATTATAATTAATTTCATAAAATTTTTTGAATTTTATTTTGATAAATTAAATTTTTTTATGATTTATGTATGTCCATGTTATATAATGATGTTGTTTTATGATTTCTATAAAAAGATTCACATTCCATTGAATAGAGAAAAATAATTTTTTTTTAAAAAAAAAATTATAGGTAAATGTAAAAATATGATTTTAATATGAACTTAGTGTAACATAAGACTTATTTAATTAGATATAATGGTTTTAATTACCTTGGAATTATAAATTTACATTATTTTTTAAGGAATTGAACAAACAGAAATTATGTCCTATGCTTAAAGACCCATCTTTCTATATTAGAGATTCATTATGTGTTACAATCTTATTTAAAATTAAATTCTGAAAATTATAAAAATATAATCTGGTAGAATTTATACCATAATACGAATAATAAAAATTAATATACTCCAATTATATCAACATAATTTTTGGTCATATAAAATAGTACAAATCATAATTATTATTTTCCACATATAAGATTAAAATGGGTCTTCATGGGGGTAAACAAAGTGATAATAGTAGGATTTACACCCTAACCTATATAATAGATATTAGACGAAAAATAAATTAAAACACATATTATCATACCTTTAAATTCCATTACATTTTTAGTTAATTCCTAGGAAAAGGACCTTTTATAACATAAATCTTTTATTAAATTCTAGGTATGTCCCTCTTCTTATAAAAGAAAACAACTCCTCTACTATTATTCAAAAATGTTTTCCCTCTATCTAGGAAAATAGTTTTGAAAATAACTTTTAATAAAACTTACATAATCCTATAACTTTCCAAATTATCTTAAGAAAAATCCTTAAAGGATTTGTTGTTAGAAAAAGGAGGACACTCAAAGAAGGGTTATAAATCTTAGCTAAGATCATTGAAATTTAATTATTATTCCAAATAAAATAAAAATTTTATATTTAAAAATATATTATGAATATAGTATAATAAATATATTGATATTATATTGTAATTATTAAATATCCATTTACCACCTTTTCACAATCAAATTGGAGTTTATAGATTACCTCACGCATGCATGTGCACTATCTCCTCCACAAAGAGATACTATTTATTTTTCACAACCATAATAAATTTTTTGTGATACTTATTTATTTAATATTATTGTATGATAATAATAACATAATTATTATTCTATAATTATAAGACTCTATCTTCATTCATACCATCTTATCTATATTTATATGATCATGTCACCTATGAGTAAAAGTGGACTACCACCTCTACGAAGCAAGGATCTTTTTCCATTCAATTATAATTTACATAGAATGTAATACTGATAGATATTATGAAATAAATATTATACTTTTTATATAATAATTATTGTAAATATTTTAATTAGTGTTTACCTTTATTTCATTCCAATAATTAAAATAATGAAATCTTACTCGTGCGTATGTTTGGATTACTAATCCCAGGAAGTGATGTAATTCATTATTCATCACCACAGGATATGAATGTATGTAAATTTGTATAAGATGAATAAATATTCTGTTAGTATCATTATTAACATTATATAAATTTAGTACCATGATAAATTTCATGGACCATAACTCTTAAACTAAAACAGACATAAAAAACAAAGCAATTAACTCTCAAAATGATGACATTAAAAGATAATTTTTATTAATATGGTCCTAAAATAATATAAGTGGATAATATATAATATTATATATGTAAATATTATACACCTATATAATTATAATTAATAAAAAACTTATCTATTTGGTTATAGACCTTAATAATCATGTCATAAAAGATTGGTGTTTCGTCTTAACCTTTCTTCATTCTTATATGTATTAATATTTATAACCAATTTGATTAGTATAAAGTATATATATAACTAAATAATTTATTTTTTAGAATAAACTATTTAATTAAATATATATATATATTTATATGATTTTTATACCTCTAATGTCATTTGATTAAAAAATTACTAAGGTTATAAGTGTTTTATGAATGAATCTTATTTCATAGAGACATGTTTGATGTAACATAGTGGTATTAAGTTATGTCCTTTATATAATGCTAAATTTATATTTTGAATCATGAATACACTTATATTTAATTTATTTAGTTTTTAATTTTAATTTATTTATTTTAAAGGGGATTCGTTCTAAATATTACCACAATGGTAAGGGTTTTCTATTACACAATCATTTGTAACTGGATTGGTTATGTTTAAACATTACAATATTGAAATTATATGATATTAGTACCCCAAATATTATTTATTTTATTATCCTATGGTTACAATTTGAGGTGATATGTGTTCCTTTCATTTTTCACTTTTTAATTATTCAATAGATCAATAGAATGTGTTTAAAGGAAACAAATATTCTTTCTCTCATCGACCATGATTAATTTCTTCCATGTATATAGTTTTTAAAAAATATTTCAATAATATTTTTACCATTATTAAATGATTTAATAAATTCATTTTTAACCATTACTGAAATTCCATTAAAATTTATAATTGGAATCGTCTGGTCATTTTTGAAATGAGGTAGTTCAATATTTGTAATGAAAAAAAATGGAAATATTTTAATATAAAATTCATTAATGAGATTACCTTCCAACATGAATACTAGTTTTATTAATAATTCATTTTCAATGTTTTTTAAATTTTAAATAAAATTATTTTACTTAATATTTTTGTAAATTTTATATCCTAGTTAATTGATTTAAAATGAATAAATATTTTTCTCCAAAACTGTTATAGTGATTCTTAATGGTATTTTTATCTTTAAAAACATCCTTAAATGTTTCATATGAATTATGGGGTTACAATCAATTAACACCCCTTTATTTATTTCTTTTGATGGTTTATTATCATGATAATTAGATGTTTATCATTCCTATATCCTTTCACAAGGTTTATATATAATGATCTGAATAATTTATTATAATTATGTGCCACAAATATGTATGAAATTCATAATGAAATAGGGTTTACCAAAATTATATATCCCTCAAATGAATTGGGTAAATAATAATCTGACAAGTGATATGATGGAACTGAATTAGGATTTTACACTATTTGATAAGGGACATTGTCTAATATGATAGTATTAGGAGTGAACCATGACTATAGAAGTGAAGGTATGATAAATAAAGATAATACACTATGATAGTATTTTCTCTGATCCTTGGATAAGAAAATTATTTTCTATACATATGTGTATTTAACACTTCTGCCTTATGCTTTTGATATTTTATCATGGTTCATTATGGATTATTAATGTCACATCCCTGGAAAATAAAAATGTGAGATTTTTATATTTAATAATATTATTGAATTAAATATTAATTTTTCGTAAAATAGGGTGCTATTTCTGATATCATACTCAACACTCAACAATAGATTTCTCCAAAATTGTACATTTCACACAACATTGAGTTATACCAAAAAATAATATAATGATAATATTATTTTAAATGGTAGTTAATGGATTACTTTTGTGATGGAAGGAATGAACATAACTAAATATACTATGATTATACATATTTGTTAAATGTCTTTACATTTATCCAATTAAAATTAGAGGCTTTAAATGAGAATGAATTCAATTTTACGCATAAATACTCTAATATTTTATACAGGATTTTTTACCGCCTTTTGATGGAGAACCATTTTTAAATATATATTTTGTCACTTTTATATACTATATTTGACATGATAAACTTTTTAGATAGATTTGGGATATTAAAATTTACTTTGGATGAAATCTTGGTATTTTTCTGAAAAAGTTCATTTTTTTGAAATAGTGAAAAATACTCATTTTAATTCAAAGATGCATTTTAATCTAATTTAGTTATATAATTATATTACTATTTCAATTGGTTTTAATGTTTAATTATGTCATATTTTTATAATTTAATACAATTTATGTCATTTTAAGTAATTTAAATTTGAAATTGGGTATAAAAACATGTCAATATTTTGGTAGTGTGTACTTCTTAAAAACAAACTTTTTGGTTTTCAAAATGAGATTTATTTTTAAATTAATTTCTGCAACTTCAAAATTTGGAATTTAGAAAAATTGATTCCACATTTGGAATCAGGATTTCCAAATTTAATTAATATGTATCTTTTATTTTTAGACATTATGAATACTAACATCAATAAATAATTTATTTATCATTGTAAGATGATAAATTTGGTAAATAAGGTTATAAAATAATATTATTATAATATTAAATCATCCTAAAACATGTCTTAACACTATTAGATGAGATATGTACGAACATGGTAATCCATGGATTTATTTTAGGTCCACATGGAGCCACTTGTGTGTGAAAATGACATTAAAGTACTTTTAATTTAATGTTATGTAAAATATAACCCAAACAAGTATCTTTTAGTCAAAAAAATTTTATAGGGGGTTATATACGTTATCATTTAGATTATAAATAGTCATTAAAAATAAAAATATTATTCCTACATCATGTAATGGTTACCTTATTGATGAATGTTTTATATAAAAGAAATTATAAAAAGTAAAATAAATTTATTTTGAACCTTTTTTCCATAAAAGAATTTTAAGGACTATTATTGCTTGTTATCATAGAATTATTGATTTATTTTAGAAATAATAAAGTTGTTATGAATTCTTAAAAATTCATGATATGAATAGTATATAAATAGACATAAATGAGTTTTTAAAACAAATACTTTTTTATTTAAATGATTTGATAGGCCTAAAAATCTAATAATCAGCCAAATGAATTATATAAGGTCTAACATGTAATCAATGAACCACTTGAGTTTAGATTGTAATTTTTTTTGAAACTATATTAACCATTATGTATGAATATACAAGAAGACATGGTTAGAGTCAAATAAGTTCACTAAGGAGTAAATCTTAATAGTAAGGGTAAAATTGAAACCAGAAGTTGACTAAAAACTATTGTTTGAGAGGATTTTGAACAATAATCAAATTATCTTATAATTTAATTAGTTTTTGATTTTTTGAAACCAAAAAAAAAATATAATGATATCCTATTTCAAATCCTTCTTAAAGTACCACTCCACCCACTTATAAAAGGGAATCAACTCTAACCCTTACTCTCACCTCTCAAGCCCCTTGGCTTATCCATCCTCTACCAAAATAAGCTCAAAACATCCATATCATCCTTTTATAAGCCTTAATTTGGGTATATGGCCAATCAAGAAGGCATTTTAACATAAATAAATAAGAGTTACCCAATTTGAGGAATATAATTAATGAACGAGACAAGTCAGACTCCAGGTAAGGGAACCTTTCACCATCTTATTTTAGTCAAAGACTTATTTTATGTAATTTATTTTAATTTAATTTTTTTATTTTCAGTTATGTGGTTATATATCTTAATTTATATAGATTTTATGTCCAGGGGATGAGAGACCCTTTTCTCTCCAATCAACTCATTTTCAGAATTTTAAAGTGAAGTTGTTAGGCTGCCGAATTTTTGATAGGTAATATTTTAACCCAATTTATATTATTTAGTTTAATCATATAATTTTTATTAGGTAATACTACAATTAACTAATAACTCTATTTTTATGTTCTATCTTGTATTTATACTTTACTTATGTGTACTTATAGTGATTACACATAATCAATCTATTTTATTTACAAAAGGATATTTGTAACAGACTTTTTCTAAATATTTTTTCATTGAGAGATGTTTTAATAATGTAAACCTCTTTATTTTACATGGTTTATAATTAAAATCTTTGACTTTTACTTTCATTCAAATAAAATCCTTTTTCTACGTAGCGTTTTACTAAATGAAAAAATGAATGTTTTTAACGTATGTGATGACAATGACTTTTCCACCTTTGTGAGTGTTATTCGATATGTGCCTTCATTAACAACCTAGGATGAATTTAAATGGAAAATAAAATACATTTAATATTTTTAAATATTTTGTTATTGATATTTGTTTTGAAAGTAGATTTACAATTCCAATATCATGAAATTATTTCTTGTTATTACAAATGAAGACTTATGATTGAAATGTTGATATTTGAAATCTTTTATGTGTGATGATTATATAATGGTACTTATAAATATAATGGGATTTTATGTGATAATCCAAATGATAGGTGGTTCCATGATAAACCATGGATGTGTGGTTAGGTTATAACATCCAATTTATTGGGTATGGAAGTTGGTTGTAAAGAAATTTCATTTGTAAGAGTGATTTGAGGTAGTTGACTGTATTGTTATTCCATTTAAGTATGATTATGTCTCATTATTACCATTTATATGATATATGTTGCTTTATGTACGTTTTATTGTGATATTTTTTTATAAAAAAGGTAATCAATTATCATATATTCATTAAAGTGTTTTTGATACTTCTATGAGGTGAAAAGTATTACTCAATTATAATGTATTCATGGTTTGAATGTTGTTTTAAAAACTAATAGTTTCTCTTCATTATGGATCCCTCACTGATATTTTTATGCTCATACCATGTTTTTGAATTGTTTTCCACATGTTATAAGTAAGGCTAAGAAGAAGGAATAATTCATGAAGATTTATATCAAGAAAAATAATTCTTGTTTTATTTATGGGGTTTCATTGTTGGGAAAAATATTTGTTAGAGTAGAAGTGTCAACTTTAAAATATTTTAGATGTAATGTAATAGGTATGGAATAAATCTATAAAACTCTATACCTGAAAATATTTTCTATTAGAATTATTGATTTAACTCAATATTATTAAATGGATTCAGGCTGGAGCCTTATAATTGGTAGTAGAGGTTGTTTTAAATAACTTTTTGAGTTAGAATTTTGATAATAGAATATCCTTAATCTTTACATTATGGTCAAATTGAAAAAGGTATAGCATTTTTTTTATTACCATGTTGCTTTGTCTAAGATATTTTTTTCAAAATGGGTTTCTGTAGAGTAAACTGGGTAGTAGTATAGGGAAGGCATACAAATGAGAATGAACATCCAAATCATCATCCCAAGATAGTTGGAATCTGAAATGAATAGTTTATTACAGTAATGGTGCTGTTGAAACAAGCTATAAATGGTGGTGTTAAACATGAAAAATTACAACTATATCAACCAAAAAGGAATATGTCAATAGTGGATCATTTCATGAGGCAACATACCCCATCATTCAGAGGATCATCTGAACGTGTTCAACCTAAAGGGGGTATCAAAGAACTGGGAAATATTTTCAATGGCATGAGTTGTACACACAATCAATAAGTTAGTATTTTTATTTATCATTTTGAAGGATAATCAGATATGTGGTGGTCGATAGATAAAAATATCAGGGACAATGAGTAGATTGATGCTCTTTGTTGGGAAGAATTCAAGGGTATGTTTCTTGAGAAATATTTTCCTAAGGCGGTTCAACTTCGTATGGAAAAAAATTATGGTAATTGAGGAAAGAGGATGACTCAGTGGCTTCTTATGAAGAAAAGATCACTCGATTGACAGGGTATGCTACAAATTTCATCCAACATCTTGATATTTAGATAAATCAATTTTACTCAGGACTGATGCTTTGATATAGAAAAGCATTAGCATCTCATGAATTCAAAAGCTATTAGAAACTTGTCAGATGTGTCTAGAAGGTAGAAATATAGTTTTATGATGATAAGTTGTCCTAAAAGATTATGAAAAAGAAGTGGTCAAGTTGGCAGGAAATGGTAAATAATTCATCAAAGAATCATTGAGGTTAGAAAATGAAATTTTTATCTTGTGCTAAGTATAGTAAAAATAATCAAGGATAATATCTCCAAAAATTTGGAATGATCTTCTCATCTGGTAAGGTTGGTCATATTTCTCAAAATTTTATGTATGGTGATCTAGTAGGCAATAAAAATTCAGCTGTAAGATGTTTTAGTTGTAATGAGTTTGGGAATTATTCCAATGTGTGTCCAATGATGAATACTCAGGCTGAAAACCAAACAGATCAATAGAATAAGGGTGGGATAAAATCCATTTCTACTACTACGGTTGATGTGGGACCATCAAATGAAGTGTGATGAGGTACATTGTTTGTTTTTTTCAGATTATTCCAATGTATTGTTTGATTCAATGTCTATACATTCTTTCATTTTTGAGAAATTGTTGGGTAAATTCTGAATTCCATCTCATGAAATGAATCTAGAACATATGGTAAAAACACCTAGGGGAAATTTTGTGGAAAAACATTATTAGAATCTTCTTATCCTTATTTGTGGAAAGAATTCAACTGAAAACCTTTTTTTTCCTCTAATAGATTTTGATGTTATTATTGGAATAGATTGCCTTTATATTTTCCATTTTAGAATTTATTAAAGAGATAATGAGATTTCATTTCATAAAGACTTCTGTTTTTATACAATAATTAACCCTTATCTCTGATAATATATTAGGAAGCTAAGAAATTAGTAAAAAATGGAAATGAATGTTACCTTGAACATATTTCTAATAACAAAGTAACTATTTAGATTAATGATGTGAAAATAGTAAATGAGTATATTAACGTTTATCCTGATTAGTGGCATGTTATTATACATTATTGGGATGTTGAATTTACAATTGACATAGTTCCTGATGAAAAAACCAATTTCAAAACCCCTTATCGAATGGATCAAACTGAACTTTTAGAGTTAATGAACCAATTATAGGAGTTCTTAGATAATGGTTTCACTCGACCTAACACATCCCCATGGGGTGCTGCTGTCTTGTATGTCTAAAAGAAATATTGTTCAATGAGATATTTTTTTAATTATAGATCGTTGAATAATATCACATTTAATAACAAGTAACCCTTTCATCATATCAATGATTTGTTTGATCAGCTCCAGGTAGCATAGTATTTTTCGATGATTGACTTGAGATCGTGCTACCATTATTTGAATTTAATGGAAGTAAACATTATAAACAATTCATTTTGTAATAGATATGACCATTAGGATTTCTTAGTTATGCCTTTTAGGATAACCAATATACTTTTTTGTTTATGGTTCTTATTAATAGATTTTTCTGTGAGTTGATGGATAAGTTTTTGGTACTGTTTATTGATTACATTATTCTATATTCCAAAAGTAAAGAGGAATATGAATTTAATTTATGTTTTGTCTTGGAATCCTTAAAAGAAAATTAATTTTATGTGAAATCAAGAAAGTTTGAATTTTGGTTATAACCAATTTCATTACTCAGTCACATTGATTAAAATAATGACATAACAATTGATACAGCTAAAGGAAAAGTTGATGAAGAATGGCCAAGACACACAAATATAACCGAGATTAATTTTTTCCATGGTTTTGGAAGGCTATTACATAAGTATTGTTTAGAATTTTTCATTGTTATCTAGCCCACTGACTAAGTTAACTTAAAAAGGTGATAATTTCATCTCGAAAAAATAATGTGATGATTTTTTTCAAGAATTAAAAATAATATTGGTGAATTATCTAGTTTTGGAATTACCTTCTAGAAATAGTGAATTTCTTATCTATAGTTATGCTTCATTGAAGGGACTTGGTTATGTACTAATGCAGAATGATCAGGTAATTGATTATGCTTCACGTTAGTTGAATCCTTTTGAGTTAAATTAACATACACATGATTTGAAACTAGATGTTTTTGTTTTTACCGTAAAAAATTTAGAGGCATCATCTGTATGGAGTAAAATTTGAAATATATACTAGCCTAAAAAATTTGATGCATATATCCACTCAGAATGAGTTGAACATGGGATATATAAGATATTTATAATTAATCATCTATTATTATTGCATGATTCATTAACATCCTGAAAAGAAAATAATGTGGTCGATGATTTGGTAGAAAAATTAATGTTACATTAACCATGTAATGTTTAGAACAAGATCATTTGATTAACAATTTTATGAACACCAAAATAGATGTTTTTTGTGTAGGAAATTCCTCTATTTTTTCAGGTGTCAATGAAATCATCTCTATCTAACATAAATAAGCAAGCATAGAATTAAGACAATGATTGGTAGATAAGGTAGAGTTGTTTTAGATAGGTAGGTTTCCTGAATTTAACATTAATAATGATTGTTTTGTAGGATTTTTGAAGAGATTATGTGTGCCTTATGATTCATAGTTGAATAAAGAGTTGTTATGTGAAGCTCATAGTTATCAGTTTTCTGTTCATCCTAAATGTACTAAGATGTATATAGATCCTCAAGATTATTCCTATAGGGAAGGAATTAAAAGTGATATGGATGAATTTACTATGAAGTGTTTGAATTCTCAATAGGATAAATTAGAGTTGAAACTACTGAAATAGATGCTTCATCCGTTATAGGTTCTAGAGAGAAAATGGTAAAATATATCCGTGGACTTCATCCTGGGATTACCAAAGGCATCTATACGTAATAATTCAATTTGGTTTATTATTGATGGGTTGAGAAAATATTCTCATCGCCTTCCTATTCGAGATAATCTATCTCTAGATCTAATTTATCAGTTTTATGTTAAAAAGATAGTCAGGTTACATGTAGTTTCCCTCTAAATTGTAACTCATCAAGATCCCAGGTTCAATTCTATCATTTGGAAGGGCCTTAAGAATACATTAGGTATTGAATTAAATTTCAGTACAACTTTTCATCCTCAATCAGATGATGAGTCATAATGAACAATTTAGACATTTGAATATATGCTATGTTCTTATTCAATGGATTACTAGGGAAGGTGGTACCAATATCTTTATTTGGTTGATTTTTCTTAAAATAATAGTTTTCATTCCAGTATACAGATGGAACCATTTGATGCATTTATGGAAAGTGGTGTCTAACTATAGCTTTTTTGGATGATGTAGGTGAAATAAAGTTTATGGGACAAGAATTGGTTGATGAGATGGCAAAAAATGTTCAGTTGATTCAGAAGCACATGAGAATAGCCCAGAACAGGTAGAAAGGTTATGTAGATAATTAGAGGAAGGATATTTTTTCAAGTTATGTGATCATGTCTTAATCAATATTTCTCTAAGGAAAATTGTGATGTGTTCTGGTAATATGGGGATGTTGTTTCCCTGGTTCATTTAACCTTGTGAAATTATAGAGAATGTTGGATTAGTAGCCTACATAGTGAATTTACCGACAAGTTTATCCCTAGTAGACAATGTTTTTCATGTTTCAATGTTGAGGAAGTATATTTTGGATCCATCTCATGTGTTGATTCCTAAATTATTTCCGTTCCATGAGAATATTTCTTATGAGGAAAAACCAGTCCATATTGTTTACCATAGAGAGATAGTGTTGGGGAATAAAGTAATCCATCAGGTAATGGTTTTGTTGAAATCCTATATGGTTGATGTGAAAAAATTGGTATCATAAAAAGATATGAGTAATAAATACCCCCACTTATTTTATAAGTGAATAAAATTGTGAGGACGCAATTCCCAAAAGGGATGAAAGATGTACCATCCTAGGTAAATAAAAAAATGAAATTTTAATATTTAATAATATTTTTGAAATAAATGTTAATTTTACATAAAAGGGGAATCTATTTCTGATAGCGTACTCAACACACAACCATAGATTTCTGCAAAATATTACATTAGGCACAACTCTGAGTCATGCCGAATAATAATACAATAATAATATTATTTTAAATGGTAGCTAACGCCTAGACATTGAATAGGAAATAATGAAAATAATTTACTTTATTATCGTTATACATTTTTTAAAATGTGATTAAATTTATCCAATAAAATTTAGTGGTTTAAAATGAGAATGAATTCAATTTTATTTATAAATACTTTAATATTATAAAAATTACGTTTTACCACCTTTTGATGGAGAACCCTTTTTAAATCTATTTTTTATCTCTTTTATATGTTATATTTTACAAAATAATATTTTTCTATAGAATAGGGACATCAAAATTTACTTTGGATTAAATTTTGGAATTTTTATGATAATGTTCTATTTTTATGTATATAGAAAAATATTTCATTTTAATTTAATTTATTTATAAAGTTAGACTATCAATTTTATTGGTTTTATTGTATAATTTTATTATATTTTTAACATTCAATCCAATTTTGTTCATTTTATGTAAAATTATTTTTTAAATTGGACATAAACACATGTCAATCTTTGGGTAGTTTGTACTTCTTAGAAACATGCCTCTTGGTTTTGAAAATGAGAATTAATTTTAAATTAATTTCTATTTTTTTTTTGAATTTGAAAAAATGGATTTTATAGTTGGAATCTGGAGGTCCAAATTTTGTAAATACGTATCTTTTTATTTTTCGACATTACGAATGGAAATTTCAGTAAGTATTTTATTTACCATGGTTAAATGGTAAATCTGGTAAATATGGGTAAAAACTATTAATATAATAATATTAACATACCGTAAAAAAATTCCTAATGATATTGGATTAGATATTTTCAAACATGGTAATCCTTGTGACTATTTTTTGACCCCATGGAGCCACTTGTGTGTGAAATTACATTTAATTTCTTTTAATTTTAAGTAAAAGAAAATATAGCTTAAACATGTATTTTTTGTAAAATAATTTTTATATGGGTTATATAAGATAAGTTTTCGACTATAAATATTATTTATAATTATAAAACAATTTACTACATCATGGTATTTTATATATAGTTTTATGAGTATAAATAAGTTAATTTATTTATGAGACAATGATGATTTAGCGACTACCTTATTAATAAATGTTTTATATAAATGAGATTCTAAAAATCAAAATAAATTTATTTTGAAACTTTTTATTCCATACACGATTTTTATGGATTATTATGACTTGTAAATATGAATTAATGAAGGTTTTTTGAAATAATTAATAATTTATGGATTTTTAAACAGTGATGATATGAATAGTATATAAATTGACAAAAATGAGTTTTTTTTAAAAAAATAATTTTTTTATTATATGATTGAATAGTCTTAAAATATAATATTTAGCCAAATGGCTTATATATGGTTGAAATTATCATTAATTAAAAACTTGAGGTTTGATTGGAATTTAATAGTAAATACTTTAACCATATAGTATGAATATACAAGAAGACATGGTAAGAGCCAAATAAGTTACTAAGGGTTAAATTTAAATTATAAGGTTAAATTTGAAACCAAAACTTGTCTAAAAACTTCTAGTTGAGTGGTTTTCAAACAATAATAAACTTATCTTCAAATTTAAGGCGTTTTGGAAATTTTAAAAATGAAAAAATATATATAATAAAATAATATTTCAAATCCATCCTAATGTACCCCCTCCTGCCACTTATAAAGGGAATCACCACTAACCCTTAGTCACACCTCTCAAGCCCCTTGGATCGTCCAAACTATCCCAAAAATAAGCACTCATCATTCCTCTCTTACTCCTAGATGATTTATCTAGGGCATAAGGAAAATCAATAATCCCTTTTAGCGCAAATCAAAAGGATTTACCCGATTTTACAAAAACAAAGAACGAACGAGACAAGTTGGACTCAAGGAAAGGGAACCGTTCACCATCCTCATTTAGTCAAATAATTATTTTATGTTATGTATTTTAATTTATATGTTCTTATGTTGGAGTATGTACTTATATATCCTTATTTATCTACATTTTATGTCCATTTGATGAGATACCCTTTTCTCTCCAAATAACTTATTTTCATAATATTAAAGTGACGTTGTTAGGCTGCTAAATTTTCGTAAGAGAATTTCTAAACCCAATTTCCATTCTTTGGGTTAATCTTCTACTTTTTTGTTATTTCATGCTATGGTTATGTAAAAACTATTTTTTTGTGTCTTATATTTTATTTATACATTACTTAAGTGTACTTATATTGATTATGCATAATCAATCTATTTTTTAACATAATGATATTTTTAAGGGAATTTTTCTCAATCTCTTTTCACTGAGGTATGTTTTTAAACTATACACCTCCTTCTATTAAACTATGTTTAATAAACCACTTTGACATTTACGTTTATTCAAAGGGAATATTTTTTTATACATAGAATTTTATTAAATGAAAAAATGAATTTTTTTAAAGTATGCGTCGACGAAAACCTTTCTACCACCACAAGAGTTATATGATATTTGGCTTACATAAAAATCTGTGATGTTTTTATATGTATAATAAATAACATATACTGTTTATATATATTTTGGTATTGAAAATGGGTTTTAATGTGGATTTACTATTTTAATATCTTGAAATTGTTTCTTCTGATTGGAAATGAAATATAATTACTGAAATTTTGATATTTTAAATATTTTTTATGATTAATATTTAATGGTAAATGATGGGTGGTTATGTGAAAAACTAAATGATGTGTGGTTTCATGATAAACTATGGATGGGAGGTCATGTTATGACCACCAATTAATTGGGTATGGAAGTCCACCATATGGGTATTCTATTTGTAATAATTATTTGTAATAGTCGACCATATGATTATTCCATTTAAGTATTAATATGTCCCGAGATTACCATTTATATTCAATTTTTTTATTTTTATGGGTTTTATGGTAATATTTTGGTTAAGAAAGGGTAACTAATGAGCTTGTATTCAGTGATGTATTTTTTCTACTTCTATGAAGTGAAATGTATTACTTTATGATAATGTATTCATGGTTTACATGTTGTTTTGAAAACTAACTATTTTTTTCATTAGGTTTCCCCTTATTAATTTTTTAATATTCATCCCATGTTTTTAAAAAATAAGAGGTTATAAGGAAGGTTAAGAGAAAGAAAGAATTATAGAATATTTATATAAAGAAAATAATTTTGGTTTTATTTATTGACTTTTTTCTGTTGTGATTAAAATTGATACAATATAAGTGTCTAGATAGTAAAAATTGAGATGTAATGTAATATTTATAGCCTAATTCTCTAAAACTCTAAACCTAAAATGATCCTCAATGTGAATTTATGACCCAAGTCAAGATTAAGTACTATTTTATGGTTGGGGACTTATAATTAATGGCCCGTGATAATTGTATTTCATCCATATATTTTGTTATTATTTTAATACATTATTTTATGTATTTAAATTATTTCTCATTAAAATATGTTAATGGTATAACTCATTTAATGTTTTAATGTAATATTATATGGATACATTGAAAATGATAAAAAAGAGATAAATAGTTAAATATTGGTGACTTCGTGCTTCTTCGCTTTGCTCTCGGTGTGACACCAGATTTTCAAGGATGCAGTACAGTGGTAGAACTAGAGAAGAACATTTACACATTATGTATTACATTATATGGCATGGGTTTTTTGGATAATTCTTTTTGGAAGATATACACAAAAATTTGGGACATCGTCTCATGCCGTGAAAATTAGAGCATTACACAACATAAATGATTTACATGTTGTAATCTTTTGGGGAATATAAAATTAAATATGTGAAGGATGATGGTTTAACAAAAATAATTATAAATTTAAGCCCTCAACTGCTCCATTAAGGGACCCTAAAATGAGATATGGGCATGGTGAGACAACGATGACCAAGGAACATACAAAGAACCATTCTGTTATTGTCTTTTGGTAAATTTCACCTTTTAATTTTATGCACCATCTCAGGGCTATCACCAAGGGATAATTCATTGTTTATTGAATTTTTTATGAATTGTGATTGATTATATGAGGTATTTAATTTTTTATTTCAATTCATGTTTGGATTTCATATGGGTTCTTCATTTCTACCACTTCACTGATTCTATTTTCATGAGCATTATGAGTGGGGTTAGAGAGTTAGTTTAATTTCATTCATTCATTGAGCCAAAAATTACCTAATTTGATTAAATTACATTGTTCAATGTATGTTATTGGTTTTATACATCCTCTCTCGGTCATTGGGTGTTTCCATGACCTATTATTAAATTAGGTTTTGGGTTACCCATCCATTTGGATTTGAATTACCTAGCCATTATAAAATGATAATTTTGGATGGAGCAAGATTACCATGGCCACTAGGCTAACTAGAACCTCATTATAAAGATTACATAATTGTTAGTTTTTTATTTGGCACCATAATATTCCATGAACCCAGATTCATTTCTACCCAACAACTTTTTTCAAATTTATTCTCCCATATTCTTTACATATAAAATTCTTTGTACATTAGATTTAATTTCATTAAATCATAATTAGTTTAGGTATTAATTATTTAATTATTATTTTATCCAACCATGTATCTGTGGGTATGACCGTAGACATGAAATTCAAATACAACTTTCTATTTTAGTTCAGTATTTGTTTTGTTTTTTTAAATTTATAAATTTGGTATTCTTGTGGGAATTGACAATGCTCCATGGGATATATACTCCAGAAAGTTTTTTTATTATGTCTTGTGATTGATAATTATTTATGAAATGTTTCATGATTATAATATATGAATATATTAGAATCATTTTAGATTTGTAAGATCATATTATCATACCCTTTTTAATATCTTAGGATCATTGATTGATATATTTTTTTGCACCATTACAGAGCATATGAGATCGCCCTTTCATAATTTTACCTTCCATAGTTTATAATGAAATATATAATTTATGCAATGGATAAAAAGGTTTCTAATTGTCACAAACAAAATGGGAAATGATACAATCATTTTACAAGATAGTTTTATTTATATTTCTATATTTCCAAAGACACCAAACCATTATAGTTCTTGAATGGATTGAATTGATATGTAATGAATATTCAAGATATATAATGAAAAATTTATGTATGAAAATTTTGGGATTCTATAAAATTATCAATTGAAATAGTTGGAGAATGTTTAACTTGGATGATGGTACTACTCATGATAGCCAAGATTTAGTACTGAAACAAATTTAATATGTCCCCATGGAAAAATTTGTTTCTAAAATAAAATTACTATTTAAGATATTGAATGTGTTTTTATAACATGAATGTTATGGTTTTCAAGTAATAGATGCTTTTGAATTGTTATTCTATGGAAAGAGTGGACCTCTATCCTTCAAGGATGTAATAGATATATTAGATTCTATATGATGGAAATAAGTAATGAATTTTATGTAGGATTCCTTGTATCAGAACCATGTTTGTGTTTTGAAATATATTTTAGCTTATTTAATTGTGATTGGGAATAAATGGGTATTCAAGAAAATATTGGACATGGATTTTAATAGTAGTAACTGTAATTCATGGACACTAGATAAACGATTTAGACTATGTCAAGGAACATGATATGCTGAAACCTTATATCCAGAATTCTCAATTAAATACATCATAATTCTACTAATTATAGTATACTTCAATAATAATTTGATTTGGGATATGGACATCAAAACTACATTCCATAACGTGAACCACTAGAAAGATTTTTATTGGATACAATGAGAAGGCATTGTTAATCTTGGAAATAAAAAAATTTATGAAAGTTTTAAATATCCATTCATAGAATGAAAAAATTCTAGGTTATAGAAAATGTTGTTTGATAATGTTATAAAAGATTTCAGTTTCATTATGAATGAATTTGAGAAATGTGTTTACAAGTGGTTTAGTAAATGTAGTGTAAGTTTTACAATAGTATATTATGATGAGATATTACTAATCAGAAAAGAGATAATAAGGTTGTAAATCATTAAGTCATGGTTAACAAAGTGATTCACCATGATAGGCATAGGTGAAGAAAAATACATTATAGGGATAAAGATCAATAATTAAAAATAAAAGATGATTCTTTGAAAAATTCAAACATAAAAAAATTTAAAATATACTAAAGTGGATTAGTATCAAAAAAATGTAGCTGTATTGGTTCTCGTATCACATGGTATAAAAATTTCTACAAATAATTTTCCTCTTTTATAAAAATAAAGTGAGAGAATCGATAAAATTACATTTTCTTCTTTTATAGGATATATTATTTATAAAATTTTGTGATTTATGATTTCTGTTGCCTATGGTTTAAGCATAATAGAAAGATATAAAGACAATCCATGTGAACAATATTGGACTTCAATTAATTATATCCTTATATACTTGATGAAAACTAAGGATTTGAACCTCATGTTTAGAGGATATGAAGGTCCTGATAATAGAGGGTATACAAAGTATATATTTCTGATATATTATATTTACATGATGTAAATGTAAAGATATATATTTTTTCTCAAAAGATGATATATTAGATTGAAGTGTTCAAACAAGATGTTTTTTTCCAAATTGTACAATTGAACTTGAGTAAATTGAGGAATTTAATGTAGCTAAAGAATTTATTTTGGATTCATAAAGTGTTCCACAATTTTGGTGTGGTACCCCTAATTATGGATCATTTCAATGTATAATGTTATATAACTATAGTAATGAATCTTTCAAAAAAATAAACACTCTCATCAATGGAAAATTAATTTAATTGGAATAATTTATCTCATGATGGTTTTTTCTCAGCATGATTAAATTTTATTGAGCAGTGTATGTATCGAGTAAAACATGGTGGCCCCTTGATTAAGTAACTATCTAAATAGATTCATTAGTATAATGTGAGAGCCAGTGGATTAATGGTTGTTTATAGTTTCTAATTTTTCAAGTGATATACTGTTAGTGTAGGTTCCATAGAACCAACTTCTAAGTATTAGATGATATTATGTTTTCATTATATTAAATATTTAATAATTTCCTTATCTCATAATGATGTATTATCTTCATGACATTATATGTGATAATTTTATAACAATATATGTCTTATCAAAACTATATATATTTGTTCCCTACTTTGCTAAGAATACTATATATTCTATGATAGTATTCCTTAATCATATGTTGTATGCATGGATGTTAATTTTTTGAGACATAGATGTTATGGTTTATTTGGAGTAGGATTCTCAAAAGACAAGGATCCCCATTCTCACAGTGTTTTCCCTTGGTAGTCTCTTAAAAGGGAGGTCATATAAATTGACCTACTAGTAGGAAATCCCTATTTCATGTTTCCATTTATGTTTCGATATGAAAATATTTGTATTAACCCTTGGAATTTATTATTATCAGTAATAAATACCATAAGTAACATTCAATTTTTTTATTTATGATAATAGTGAGACATTATTTCAATGACAATTTAGGATACGTTGGGTGTGTAATAAGTGATGTTAAATTAATTGATAACATGATAATTTTTTTCCCTAAATGTCAATTAATGAAAGATAATATCACATGACCATGATTGAAATGAAACATCCTCGATATAACCCTGTCCATGGGGTTCTTTTGGGAATTGTTTTTTACTAAAATTAATTAAATGAGACATCACAAACATAGGGTTATGTCACCATTAGATAACCAACATGATTATAATTATTTTTTTAAGGGTATTATATTACATATTAATCATTTTTATGGTTTTTTTTAATTTAAACATTAATTTAATTATATAACGGTTTCTAACTAGGTTTCTAGATGATAACCATGGCATTTACATATATCAAACTATTTCTTATGATAAATAGTCCTGTACGGTATCTCATAATGTGTATATGAAATATTAGTTAAATTAAATGTGTACATTAACATGCTCTTATTATTATTATTCTCAATTTGTATTTTAATAAATATTTTAGTTTGGTGGATCAAAATGATTTAATAGAAATTCATACAAATGAATAAGTGAGTAAAATTATATTAATAATAAATATATATTTTCATGGGTTGGAGAATAAAATATTTATTATATTTATCAATGAAAAATGTAATTCAATTATTTTTTTTTTTAAAAATTGACCTTATTCAAGGACCTATAAATGATGATGAGGGTACATGAACTATGTTAAATGTTCATATTAGAAATGATATAAAAGATATTTATTTATTCTTAGGTGATTCACATGTCAAGCGAATAAAAATTTTACTATTATTAAGACTTGGGGTTCACTAAGATTTATGTAATCTGATAAGGTATTGTGTGCAAGTTTTTAACACTAACCCTACTATAATAAATATATATTTATATCACCATCCATTAACACATGATTATTTCATTAATGATATATTTAAGCTTTATATATCCACTAAGAGAGTTGTAGAGATCGAAACTGTGCTCTATCCTCCATTTATATCAATATGTCGAGGGAACTATAATATATATTCAACTTAATCGAATAATTATACAACGATCAACTAAAAAGGATATGAGTGGTACATATCTACTATGAGGTGCCAGATGTTTCAACAATGACTTTTCGATATTTTGGTTGTAATGTCACTTTTTTGAAATGTAGATATTTAAATGTTTCTTGAAATATTTTTTGGAGTTAGGAACTTTGATGTTGTGATATTTCATTTCCTTGTTAGCCCTGTATAAATATTTTAAAAATATTAAATATATTAATATATTACACAAAAAAATCAATAAAAATTGCAATTACTCTAGAACAGAGGAACATATTGTTACTTAAGGGCTTCCATTGAGTTTAGAACATGAGTTTTACCCTAGTTGTGGCACAATATTTATGTGTGTCAGCTATTTAGCATAGAATCCATAATGGAAAGATAAATAATTTTAATAATAAATTCTTTATTCAATTTTTTAATAACATCCAAAATATATGTCTCTTCTATAAATCAGTAGTGATGTTAAATTTAAAATCTAGCCACATAAATATAAGAATATAAAGAGTGAATTTGATGTGATCATTTGTTTATAAAAATAAATAATAGGTTATGATCGATACTCTGGGTATCATGTACACTAACTCTATTTTTGGATCTTGCAAATGACTACTACACGAAATCATTAATCATAAAAAAAAAGATCAAAATTTTAGTTTGGATGTTTTTTATTTTACGGATTCTTTTTTATTTCATATCCTGCACTGAACACAGATCATTTCCACTAACAATAATTGATGTTTTCATCAAATTATGATTTATTTTATTGTTGATTTGTTTATTTTTTGGTTAATTACATTCGTCATTTTAACAAAAATTGATCAACTCCAAATAGATAAATAGATTAAGATCATTTCTATCTTTTGTTTTTTGTATTTCTCCCCCATTTAATTTCAAATTCATTGCTTTAAATTTCATTGTGATGTGGTTCGATGAATACATAATTTTTGAACATTTTATTCACATTCATTGGTGATTTAGTTCGATACTAAGGGTGTATTTAAGAATTGAGGGTGAGATCGAGGTGGGATAAAGGAGGATTACCATAGGTGGATTAGATCAAAATGGTGGTTCCCATTTAATTCTAGTTGAAACATCATGCCACCATGGTGCGGTGACTATGTGGATCAATGTTGTGTTTTTTGAGAAAATTGTAACTGCATTCCAGCCACAAGTGACTGTGAGCCATGATCGAGGCCCATTCAAGGATTTTTCAATGAGATTGGCATTGAATGTGGAGAAATAATATAACTTTTTGAAGAACTATAAGATTATAAAAATTTGTGGTTTATATGTTTTGTAGTTGGAGTAATAGACATCGTGTGGATTCTTAGACACAGTGCTTGGGATTTCGAAAAAAATTAACATCTCACATCATGTGGTGTGTGTCACCCATAGTGTGTACCTTCCCTGGTGGATTGACATTTATCATAGAGGATACTTGGGTATATAGATGGTCTGGTAGATGGGTATCGATAAAGTAAATGGGCACAACCATGTACATGATCACGACCAAGTACATGGGCTCGACCTGCATTACATGAGCACGACCACATGTACATGGGAACAACTTGGATTATAATGGCACAAGATAGAGAACATGGGTATACATAGTGTAAGAATAAAACAATATGATCTACTAGAACACACTGTGTACATTCCCTAGGGATGTTTTTGGCCCTTTTCCTCTTCAATGTGGACAAGTTTCATTAGGGTTAATTCCCCAAATCCATCCCCTGAGGGTATAGTGTTGAATTATTTCCTAATTATAAAAATATAATTCAGTGTATGGGATTAGGATTGGATAGATTCATCTAATTCCATCTATGTTGCTCAGGGTAGGGTCCACTATCATTTTCATTCCTATGCGGTGTTTCGAGAATCAGTGTGACCAATATACACATGCATTGATAGCGTACATAGAGGGTTATTCCAAATTAGGATACTGGAATAACCCATTACCTTTTGTGTGATCCCCTATCCCTATGTAGATTTATTCATAGTTTTATCGTGTAATTCCACATTAAGATAACCAATGATCCGGAATTATCATTTCAGCTTCATCCATTCTACGAGACTCATGGAGTGTGTTTTATCATGAAATTGATATTACAAACTCTTGAGATGTTTCTTAGGCTGGAAAATACGGTTATGACTATTCCTTGAGACATATATATTCTATTATGATTATATCTTGAATAATTATATTATTTATCATATAATAATTTAAATGTCATTTCTATGGGATAACAAATGTTTTGATTCTTAACACGCGGTTATTTCATTATGTTCTGCTAGGTATTTTTTTACTCACCCTTTCATGGAATATTTCCACACATGTTTTGTCTTATATATAAAAAAGGACATTCGATGACGTTCTTGGTCGAAAAAGAGTGGGAGAATCTTAGATAGGGATAAAAAACCATGGTTTCTACCAAGCGTAGTATTTCATAGTATTCCCCCCATAATAAGCTGGTAGGACACTATTGCATCTTTCATTGGTATTGTATTTGGTCCCATTATCAAATCTCGTTTTATTTTTGTACAATGATTTTGGTATTGATTTTATGCTTGTAATGATATTAGTTGGGTTATTTTACATTTTAGTATTGTTTGGTCATGGAGATGAATGAGTTCCTATAGGAACATTTTTATAATTCATCCCATGTGTATGATATTATTTCATTGAGTACATCACCAACTCCTACCATTTTAGAGGTGGGTTTGTGCTGTTCACACATGGAATATTTCTATCCAAAAAGGCCCTATTGGTAAGGGTTATAATAGTGTGGTATTAAGTGATATTTCTATTTTATTAATAGATTTGTGTGTTATTTCTTTCTATGATATTGAATTCGGTTTTATGGGGAAAACATTAAGTGATTCAATTGCATATTTTAGTCTATAGAATCTATTTTTAGTGTAATAACTAATATATCCTTTCACCCAAAAACTGAATACCTGTAATTTGACTCAGTATATATAGGAACAAGTTATAGAGAATACATTTTAAAATGATTCATATAGGAAGAAGATGTGGATTCCAGATCCTCCATGCGTCAAATCTGGATATAAACTCATATATTGTGGTACATCATATCTATTTTAGGATGCATCTATGATCATTTTCATCTTAAATTAAGTAGAAGGATCATGAGGAAAATTACCTTAGTAGTGCGGCTTTGATATAGGGTCATATTTAGTGTTCCCTATGGTGATGAGGTGATCTAGACAATCAAAAAATTATGGATTTTTTTAGGGGGATATACATGTTTTTCATTTCATTAGGACACCTACAAACCTGATGGTTGTCATTTAATCAGGCTTTCATCAGGTCTCTTCATGGTGATGGTGGATCCTATTTATTTTATCATATGGTGTGGAGGTACTTTAGAAGATAGAGTATAAGAAGCATTTCATAGATATTTTTTTCCATCTAAATTTAAATAATTGCACATTGACAAGCTTCAAAAACTATTAATGGAATCAAGTGAGTGGAAATGTATTCATAGAAGTTTACCAACCTTTAGCGAAGCTGAATTGATATAGTTGGAGATCCTTTCTTCTATCAATGAGACTTCAACCTAGTATTTCACAGTGATGTATGTTATTTCATGAACCATATATTTAACACTACCTATGATGGAATGCATGAGTGAGTCTTATTAGTGTAGTTATTTATTGTAGAGAAGCTTCCGATAGTCGGTTACAGTATTTGGAACTCAATATCAGATTCTTAAATAGTAGGTAGACGATTAGATACATAGGGATCTAGATGTGTGAGTTTTTTAAGGAGTAGATCTTAGGATATAGGGTCTTTGGTTTAGGGATCTCTATATGGTTTTATTTATCACAGGGATATGAAATGCTACTCTAGTAGTGAATGGGGACATCCTACATGATATTGTTTGACCCTCCATAAATCTTTCCAAGTGACAGTTGATGGGATACCAATTTAGAGGAGGAGGAAGGATAAGGGCGGTATATAGGGTAGTAGACAAGGAAGAGGAGCATGGTAGTAGTTGGAGGTGGCCAATGGTTTGATTTTTTCCACCACGACCCCCATGTGTTCCTTTCTATGCTCAATGAGCTATTAGATGGGGGTGAGGATAGCAGCGAGTAGTGTAGGCCTACAACAAGAGTCTCAATGATTTATTAGAGACATTGTCTATGAATTATATTCATTATTTATATCACTAACAGACCCATTTTCATGAAAATATTTTATTGTTACATCCCTATTATGATAATTAGAGATCTCAGGTGAGCCCATGCCACAACCTTATGCTTAGAGACTACAACAATTTGTGAATAACTGACCACAGAACATAAGTGGGAAGTGTGGTATGATAATTGGAGGTGAAATATTATTATGGGATTTATCTGTTGTAGTTATGAGGCCTTGAGACATCATATTAGGTATATATTAACAATCCATTGGTTATGGCTAGAATGACTATTATGGGAAGACGATGTAGTGTATCCATAGAGGAAAATTGAGGTTTTCATTTATCGGTGATAAGGGGATCCAGAAGGAGTATGATGGGATCATATATTGAAAGATATAATTGATTACCCACTAGTGGAAAATTGTTTCCCTTGTATTGGATGATGCTATGGTCATTTAGTTTCATACAGTAGTGGGGGATTATGAGGATATGTTTCATGAGAACATTCCAGGATTACCTCTTTTCTAGTAGATATACTTCTATATTTACATCCATCGATGTAATCATCTAATATCTATTCCAGTATATAGGATCACTCTCACATAGCTTCAAGAGTTGAGGGTTAATTTGGAGGACTTATAGAAGAAGGGATTTGTGAAACCCATTGTTTCCCTTTGGACAACCCTAGTTATCATCACCAAGAAGGTTAAATGGAGGTTGAGGTTGTGCATCAATTATCAGAGCTTGAACAATGAAACCATGAAGAATAAGTATACACAGGATATGATTTTAGAAAAAATTGATTACTTTATTAGTGCTTTATGGTTCTCAATTATTTTCCCTAGATCATGCTATAAAAATATGTGAGTACGAAAAACAAATATACTGAATTCAAAATATTTATTCCACCTCGGTCACTATGTGTACATAGTGATTCCTTTAGGTTTTATGAACAACCCGTTAGTTTTCATGGGAATCTTGAACCAAATATTTTTAGCCTTATCAGATCAGTATGTAATGGACTTCTTTGAATAAATCATAGTTTACATGACGTATGAAGATAATAATTAAAGACACTTTGTGATGTCCCAGGACTTATATTAAAAATATTATTTTTGGGGAGATCTTCAAGTAATATTTTTAGATTCAGTAGGTCCATTTTGTGATACATTTCATCTCAAATTATAGTGTAGAACTGGACCTTCAAAAAATTGTGGTTGTGTTATCTTGGGATCCATCCTATAGAATGATGGATGAGTAGATATTCATTATCTTTAAAGGATACTACTTAAGGTGCAATTTTGTTTCTCTATAATATTGGTAACATTGATGGCTTTGACCTAGAAGGAGAATAATTTCACCAGGAAAAAGTGGTGTGAGTATGATATTAATGAGATATATCAAATATTCAAGAGCATCTCATATAGATATTATCATTTGATGGTGTCCAATATGTAGTGTTCCATAATTCAACTATAACCAGATAAGTTTTTTATAATTTAGAGGTAATGTAGTGATTTTATAAGGGTCTAGTTAGTTGATACAACATAAAAATAATTATCTGACCTAGAATCTTGTGTTGGTAGTAGTAGTATTATCCATTAATATGTAGTGACACTACCTTATGAGTGAGTAGTTTATCATAAACTTTTACCATAGGAGTGTCAATTGTATATTCTATTAGAATGATCTCAATGTGAGATAGATATTATAAAAGGATTTCTTCAATAATTATGATTTTTAGATTATGTATACTCCTAGGATGGTAAATGTGGAATAATTTTATCTAATAATGAGATCATTTTTATAGATATTTACCTAGGGTATAGATTAGTTGTCATTGTTGAAGTGTTCCATTGTAAAAAAAGGTGTATGTTGTCTACAGCCGGTGTTTGTTACCAAATAAAGTATACATCATGTTATATAATATCACTAGGTATATGTAAACTATTTGATTGTGTTTTTTTATATATTCATTGGATGTGATACTTTTTTTATTTTATGAAGGGTGGGAGAAAATAATCCTTTATCTATGAAATAAGATACTACTAGTGATGTTTTAGGAAGAGGATATGATGGAGTTTAGTATAATAATTTTGGTGAAGTGTAAATGTTTTTAAAATAAGTTCTAGGACCATAACTGTATATTTTTGTGGACTACAAAGAAGAATGATGAGGAAATGTTTGTCTCTTGACACCTAAATTCTCAGAAAGTGTGGTTTAGCACCAGGTTCTGGTTGGTTTAGATTAACACCCTCAGGTTCAGAAGTGGAAGTGGATTGGAATATCAATGAAATTAGTGATGGGTAATCGATATACTTCCATAAGACATGATTCCAAATAGGTCATAATATAATAATTCACTATGTCATCCCACTACCTATTTATCTGAGTGAGGAGTTCAGTATAATGCTTTATAGTCCTTTACATGTTGTAGATAGTCCAGATCTATAGACTCCCATAGATATTCATTTTAGAATATGATAATTGGTTCAGTTAATAGCAATGGAGATTACTACAGGATGACTTTCAGGCTCAATTTCATCTTAGAACCTTGTTTGACAACTAGAATGATAACAATACTGGGAGGGCCATTTAGGTTCTGTAAAAAATTATATTGGATTTTTTGTTGGACTTTGGCCATGGTTGGGAGGATTAACCAATGTTGGTGGTGTTTTAATAATAATTAAACAACTATTATACAATTTCTATGGAACCATTTGACACCTTTTATGGTTTACCCTATTGGTAACCACTATGTATCACTGGTCAAGGTTATTTAACACTCATGGGCCTAGTAGTGGGATGAGCTATGAAATAGATGGTACAAATTATCTAATAGTGGATGTGGACGTTAAAGATCCATCAAAAGTATTATGTAGATCGATAATTGTGTAATTTAGTGTTGAAGGAGGGATGCCATGAGTTTCGAAATGTCTCAAAATAATGTTGACTATAGATATTTGTATAGGGTGGTAAGTTATCTCAGTGATTCATCATCCCATTCCAATTATTGCATAGAGTGGGAGAGGTGGTGTACCACCTTCAGTACAAACATTGTTAGCCCATGAATACATTGACTTATTTGTTTATCTTGTGAGAAGGTATATATAAAACCCATCCCATGTTATTTACATAGGATATTTCAAAATCGAGTTTGGAGATATAGTTTTAGAGTACATGGTGGATATTTTTAATTCATAGAATACGATCATATGTGGGTGAGTGATTCCCTTATTATAGGTCCACTGGTATAAGGGGTATTCTTTGGATAGAACTTCGGAGGAGGACACGTAGTTTTATATTCAATACCCATGATTTTTAGAAGTATTTTTTCTCTTTTTTGGAAACAAATTCTTATGTTGTTAGAAATGTAACATCTACCTTTTTCATATAATGATTTTTAATATATCTAGAAATATGTTTGGAGATGCATATTGGGACTAAGAGAGATTCCTAGGCCCATTGGGGCCAATATAGATAATTTAAAAATATTAAATATATTAATATCACTGGCAGGAATGTTTCCTCAAAATGAGGAAAAATTCATAACTAATGATCATGTATGAAATACGACACTTACATTGAGTGAAAAGAATGATATTTACACATGTAATTACATTATCCTTATGTTCATTGAGTATTTCGATTTGATTTTAACATGGTTGGACTAATAATTATAAAAATAAGTTATTTATTTATTTTTTAAATTAAAACCCAATCCAAAGTATCTTCTATGAATATGTTGTAATTGATAATTCAAAGTGTTTTCCACATGAATATAAGAAAATAGATTTTCTATTGTAGAAGATCAATTGTAGATGAAAATGGATCATAAGATCAAATCTATTGTGTGGGGGTTATCAATTCTGACGATGTTTTTGGATATCACTAATGACTATGACACAAAAACTTTTCTTAGATAGTAACCATTCCAAACTTGAGGTAATACGTTTTCTATTTAAGGATTCTACTATTTTTAATATTGTGTCGATTTCAAAACAATTCCAATAATAAGAATTAATTTTTGCATTAAGTATTAATTTATTTTAAAATTTATTGGTTATTTATTTTTTAATTCATTCATTATACTAATTGAAATGGATCAAGGTGAACTCAAAAAATAGATTTGGTTAATTCCATGCTTTTTTATTTTATTTATCCCCCATTTTATTGCAATTTTATCCAAGGAAATTTCACTGGCCCACAGATTGACAAATACATGATATTAGATCATTTCATAATCATCCTTCAGTGTAATGGATCGATACCCACTAGTGAGGATCATGATAAAGGGTGTGACTAAAGTGATATGATAGAGGATGATTAGTGGTTTTTTGGAAAACACTGAAGGTTTCATTTTTTCATGTTTAATGAATAATGAATAAATAGTGTGGATCGATGGGGCATTTTTCAATTAGATCAAAGAACGATTTCTGGATAGTAGTTATAGTGAAGATCGATTGAGGTTTGATCCCAGATACATGGTTATTATTGGAGAATATGATGATGGATTCTAGAGACCTCATAAATAATAATAAAATTAAGTAAAATCAAACATTACATGGAATATAATTCGATGATGAAAAACCATGTGGGGACCTAGATATAGTTCTTCAGTTTCCATATAATGTTAAATATCACAGGACATATGACACTAGTCAAACATATTTTGACCCTTACACGGATATATGGAATGTATCTCAAAGGACTTTGAGCCTAAAAAATTACCAGGTACGTGGTCACAGGTAGAGTACAAAAACAAGGACTGGTACTCATACATGACCAAGCACACAAGAAAGACCAATGTTACAAGGGAATGAACGGGTGTACAAATTTTCGTCCTGGAGTACCTGGAAATAGTATGTGGTAAATTGGAAGAACTGAGGCAACTAAGACACCCCTTTTACTACTATTATACACTATATAATTTCGATAGGGAGGTCTGAGGCCCTTTTTCTCTTTGGCATGGACATGTTTCCTAATGGTGTGTTCCCTCAATCCAACAAATGAATGTATAATGATGCATTATATCCTGAGCATATGGTTTTTATCCTCTCAAATGGATTAATATTAGATCAAGTTAACATAATAACTTAGTGAAGACCATGCTAGGATCCTCTATTATATTTTTCCATAAGTGGGGTTTCATGAACCGACATGACCAACATACATGGGAGTCGATCCCCTATATATTGTTTTAGATCAGATCGTGTTGTTTTTATACCCCTTGGCATTGGGTGTGATCCCCCATCTACGTATCTATCTCATAAGACTCCAAAATGTACTTCATCATGTAGAGACATGAGGATCATGACATCTTAGATGAAATATATCAATAATATGAGACTCTTTAAGTATGTTCTCTTAGATTAGTGTTGATATGAGATATTGTTCAGAATTATAGGATAGAAATGAGGTTGTTTCCTTAGCTTGAGAAATAGTGTATACTATAGGTATATGTGGGTTTTTTCTTATTTAACTCAAGTTATGACCGATATATCCTTGTCCTGAGCTAACTATTTTCTTGATTCATTATTCATTGTGATTTCAGGTTGTCCAACTTGATATTTTTATAATAACCCCTATATGGGATTTTCATATATATGTCACATATTTTGAAGGTGACATGCTATTTGAAGTGGTTTTTGGTGGACTATGAGTATTGGGAGAATATATTGGGCAAAATAGATTGATATGTTTAATGGGTATTTCATTTGACAGTAGTCCCATCCTTATGAGTAGGTTGTGCTCCATTAAGGTTTTTGTTACTATTATATTTGGTCACTTTATCTCTTTATGTTATATTATTCATAATTTTATTTTGGGATAGATGTTATACATGAAATATTATTAGCTGTATTATTTTAGATTTTAGCATTATTTGGGCCAGTTGATGTGTGCATGAATAAAGGTACAATATGATAATTCCTCCCACATGTGTGATATTACTACTACGAGCTGGTATCCATAACTAGGAATATTTAAGGTGGTGTTGGGGTTGTCAAACTCATCTTACCAATGGACAGGAGAGTCATAGTGGGATTCTCCATGATAGTGGTGAGTATGTTAATCTATGCAAAAGGGATTCGACACAGAGATCAATATTGAAATGATAGTACACCGAGATCGATATTTCTATGACATCAATGAAGAATGAATTACATTTTTAGATAAATGAAGTAGTACATAAAAATTATTAATCAATTACATTTCATGGTCAATTTTTTAAGGAACATGCATTTAATGATGTTAATTAATATAAGAATTCAATTGGTCATGATGATATATGTCACATACATCAATGTTATTTAAAAAATTAATTCTAAAAGGAATATTTAGGGATTTCATATAGCTTCACCCACTTATCTTAGGGCATACTTTTTTCTTAAATATATTCATTTAAAATAAAAACATTGAAAATTATTATTCTTGGAATAATACAAATTTTACCATGGTAACTAATTTTTACACAAGGTGGCTAAATATTTATGAAAAAATAAAATGTCATTTTTTGATAATTTTAACCAACTAATTCAAAATATGAAACACATTTATTGGAATTTAATTTAAAAATGTTCAAAAAATAAATTTTGATATATTAAATAAATATTGTTTTTGAATAGTTATTGAGACAAACATTCCCTTTTTTATAAATTAACAAATATATCTTTGAAAATTTTATTAAATATTTTAATGCCATGATATTAAATTATAAAATAAATATTATTTCATAAAAAATGATTTAAAAAATTACATGACATGCCTATATGATCATAGTTTCTTAAAATTATCAATATTCTTGGAATAATTATATTTGAATATTTAACACAAAAATTACTTATTTTTTAAAATATAAAATATGTATCTTATGTTAATATTTCCATGATAATGAAAATTCATTATTTTTTCAAACTGATTTCCCAAAATTTATGAATTTCATTTATAATTATGAAAATAATATAGTAGAAAACTATAATTATCATAAAATAAAAAAATTTACATATTAGAAATTATATTTCCTATAAATTAAAAAATTATCTAGTGTTAACATATTATTCATAGAATCAATTAATGATTTTATTATTAAATGATAATAAGTATTTCTCCTCAAAATAATACAAAAATTTCATGAAAACCCATTTTAAAGAATAAAGTTATTTGATAAAAAATAACCCTCCAAAAAGTCAAAAGAATTTATGATATATCTATATATATATATGTATTTAAAAAGGATATATAATATTATTTTAAACATAAAAATAAATTATGATCTCGACCTATCAAATAATCATTTGGTTAGTTATATTTATACTATCTATTTGTGATTTGGGTATCAAGGTACATGTTAGTGTATCTGTGAGATTGAACCTATCCCAGATATGATTTTTCTTAAATGGTAAATTATCATGTTCAACATGCGATTGGTCCATGGAAAACCAAAGAGAATATGACTCACTTATAATATCCGAAAAATGTGCCCTATAATGATAACTTTTAGTTCCATATACTATTTCATTCTACTTCATTTATTTATTTTTCAATAGGGGTACTTCAATTTATACAAACTATTTTAATGGAAAAGTATTTTTGGTCATATTTTATATTAAAATATACTATGTTTCTTATATTTTAGTATGGTATAGTGTGTGAAATAGTAAATATTATATAATTAATATATTATAAGAATATAATATGAAATTTCAGGTTTTTATAGTTATCCTAGGTTGTTTTATATGAAAAAGGGTTTAGGATATTATTATGGAGATAAAAATATATATGAGGTATTTTATTTTTATGTCAATGTTATATGAATCAATTCTCATAAATAAACTATGCCTTTGAATCCTAGAGATTTTTTATTGGATATTGATGTTAAAAATCATCAAAAAATATGTTTAACAGGTATGGATGAGAATAGTAAGTATCAAAGAATGAATTAGTTATTTTGTGGAATATGGGATGTATCAAAGTGGAATGATTTCAGGTATTCAATCCACCTTCTCTGTTTGAAATTCAATTCACACTATCTAAATATATACTTGATTCATTTTTGGTTTGTGTACACCAGGAACCGATGTCGTGGAAAATAGTGCCTCCAATAACCCAAGGCATAAACCACAACTGCTAGCTCGAGATCATGCCTTATTTAGTTCCTCTATTGAGGCTTGAAATGATGAGATGTGTATAGAATTACTTAGTTTCCCTATATCATAATGGCCCCATTAAAATTCTTAATGCATCATAATAGACTATATATCCCCTTCAAAGATCTGGTAAAATTATGATTGGTGCTGAAAATAATATCACATTCATCACCTTAATAGATTACTCATATAATTCCAACCATGTAAACATGAAACAATTCTTAGTTGATACGGTGTGTTTTTATTTAGGATGTGATAAATCCTATTTGAAGTTCATATAATATACATCAATCCCTAAAAATATCTGTATTTGAAAACATATCTTTGGATTCTTCTAGGATACAATGATTCTCACCTTATATTGGTCAACTAATACTCCTTACTCTAAGATAATTTAAACTAGTAGGTCAACCATATCAATCCAAAAGTGAATTTTGGTGAGCATATCATTTAGATGTTTTTATCTCATTGTTCATAAAATGATACCAAGATGTTGGAAATGTTTTTTTTCATGTATGTCAGTACACCAAGATGTGTTCCATAATGACTACCACAAATTAATTGAGGTATGGGTCGAAAACATGATTCATCAATTCCATGAATATTTTTTTCAATTTCATAATACATAATAGAAATAAAATAAAATCAATCAAGAAAAATCTACTGGTTAATGAATTGTGAGGTATATTCATTGGTCTAACATGCACCTAATGATTTCACAAACTCAAATTGATCTTTGAGAAAATCTTGTCTTCTCAAAGATGGTCGAATAGGATACCTATACATGTTAGGCGAAATGAGTTCTTAACCCAAAGCCAGTTTAATTGAAATTATTCTATGAAAATAATGACTGTATCATATTCCTTTATAGATAATAGGATATGTGAACCCCATGAGGATGTAGTTGGTCATATAAATAATTTATCATCCAAATCCTCTATCATCATATTCATCTATAATAACATAGTAACAACCATCTAGTAATGAGGAATGTATGTGACTGTTTCTCCTAGAACTAGATTGATAGTATAAGCTACGTCTTTCTTAGGTGGTATTCTAGAAAATTATTCCGGGAAGACATCCAAATAATATTCTACTATTATATTTTAATCATCCATATCACATTCCATGTTCATCCATATAAAGGATAGAAGTCTGGGATGCCACACTACACATACCAGGATTCTATACCCCAGATCTACTATCCTATACATTACATTGACCCTTATGAATATAGCTAATCAACTCTTGTAGTGTAAACAATTCCATAGGATAATAGAAAACAACATAAATAATATAATGACCCAAGAAATAAATGATGATATTTATTTGAAAATATTTCATATTAAGGATGAATAAGTTCCATTTAAAAAGATACATGGCAATCTCATGGGATAGTCCTTGACTTACTGTAAACACTATGATCGAATACCCAATTCAGTAATGAGTTTTATTATGCCACAATAATACTAAATATAAATCCCATGTCTCTCCACAATATCTATATAGATGAATATTTATTAATTGTATTTATCGAAAAAATAATAAATTATAGTAGAATCAATTATGATCATACCTCTAACAATAAATGGATCGACAATCTAATCCACAAGAATAGGTTACACTGTGTATATATGTATATCTATCCATGGTCCTATGATAGATCATGAAAACCATTTACAACCTCACTATCCTAGAAATGTAAGTCCAATGTCTATATCCCTTTTATATTACAACATCCTCATCCTACACAGTGAGTAGTGCTCCATCTCCCTAGGTGATATGCAGATGGTGATCCATATCTTAAGGGAATATCTTGTGTGGATCCTATTCAACTAAAAATTGTTGGAAAGGATGGGAATTTTTTTCAGTTTGTCTATCCTAGTATAGTTTATGAATCCATGTGCATCTCTATCACATTTCAACATCATATGGACTTTATTACCACAATAATGATAACTTGTGTGGATAACCATGGGCACACTATAATTAATACTACATCCTAAAGAAAACACCAAGAGACACATCATAATACTATTTTTTATAGTTCTTGGTCTATGGTCTGGAATTTCTTATCACACCATCACATCCTCTCTCAGTTTACACTCAATAATCGTGGTATGGTTCAATATCTAAATGATGGTTGTAAAACAAAACATGTTAACATTCGATCAGATATCATTCCTGTGTCCATCCTCAAATACCCTAGCTATGGATACCAAATAAAAATATGGATTTGTATAAAATTATTGATATATTTTAAATGATTTTTCATGTCTGTTACTAATAAATAACTCTTATCCATTTGCATTAACTATCTAGCATTGTCATCCCTTTGTGTCTCTAGAATAAAATCAAATTAGAAGGATGTATAGAAATTTATCTAAACTATATCTCTATGATGATATTCTCAGTTAATATTGTCCCACAATCTCTCAGATGAATGTCATAGAATATAAACAGAGAGAATCATTATTCCCTTAGAAAGAGTCTCCTGGTGAAAAAAAAGATAACATAGACTACATCCATGATTACACATCATGTAGACCACCATCCCTATAAATTGAGGGGGGGGGGGACTGCTGATACTGAAACTCGCATGTCATCTTAGCCATAGTAAGGGTAGGTCATGGGGCTCCTTACATGGTCTCCATGATGTATAATAAATCATCTTGAAACTGATAATCAACACCAAGATTTGTTATAAAATGTTGTTCATCATGTTGAACTACTAAAAGAAAATACTAGATGCTCAAGGACCACCACCTCTGGAACATTCTCATTGCCACCATATCAGAGCACAACTCAAGGATTTATTGATGGAACAACTATATAAATTCTAATATCAAGCCTTAGATAAGGTTTAAAACCTCATGTATTATAGAAATAATAATTTTAAATGCACAAGCCTTCCAATATATTATTAACTCCTCTATGGATTAACCTAAAGTAAGTTCTATGAAAATTATAAGACCAATAAGACTAATAAGATGTAAAACCTACCTCACACCACTAACATAGGGTCATGATGAACATCAATATTTCATGTTATAGTTCCTGATACATTGTGGGTCAATTTTAATTTTTATAGTTAAACAATAATTAACTTCCAATTTGAATCATAGTTTAATGACCTCCATTTCATTTATATTTTAAGAATCAAAATTTTATAATATATTATGGTCCTATTAAATGAGTCACCATGCCTAAGAATTAATTGAATATTCATTATATGTTTTAATTGGAATTTCATGTAACTACATGAATGATTTTACCTTCGGTTTCAGAATAGTCAATATCATATATAATGGTTTGATTATATTCTATACCCTTACCAATATATAAATCACATACACATTATAATTTTATATCCACATACATTTAATCACATCTATAAATGTTTCATGCGTTGAAACCAAAGTTCTATGGATCAAAAATTCCATAATTAGTTAATTAAGCTTCCACCATCAAGAGATGTGAGAAAATACCATTTTGGTGTCTGGAAACACTTTAATAATTAACATTATGTCATAACTACAATATTACATTCTATCAATGAAAATATAATACTAGTAATCGAGGAAAAAACACAGAATCTATTTATATAAAGAAACATGGTACACAATCATATTTCGAAAGAATATAGTATACATTGCATGGAATATACATGACAAGTGAATCCTTTAGTTCCTCTAAAGATGCATTTGGAACGAAAAATACATTTCCTTATAAGGTCATTCGTGTTTATCAAATTTAAGGGGCTTGGATGGACCCTTAATCCTAAGATTTCAAAAGAAATAGTTGGGTCACACAATTAGATAAAACTATTCAACCAAGTTTGCATGGTTAGTTTATACCCTGTAGGGTGGTCCAGTGCACGACCTTGGACTGCATGGTTTTTTGTACCTATGTAGATCAAAACACACTCCCTTGAATCTGCTATAATCTTTTTTTAAGTATGGTTTTTTCATGTCTTAAGCATGGTTAGTCACACCGTGCACATAGTCCGTGCGTGGAGTGCCATGAGGTAGTGGATGTTTCACAATTAGTGCTAGGTTTGGACAACCATATGGTCATACCATGAGCACATTTAAAAAGGCTAATATGAAATTTTTTCTTTTATTTTTCTTTTAATGGACTAACCCTTCTTTTCTTCTCCTCCCACACATTGTACACCTCTTACCCATTAGATATCTCATTCTATTCTGAACTAGGAATTGATGTATATCATCCATCCAAACTCTGAATAAGTTATCGTCAATCTCATTGGATGTGTACCATTAAGATCCCTACTCAACTTTCATCATACATCAATTATCTCGATATCAATAGAGTAATTTTTAGGTGAAAAAACATGCCATTTTTTTCTTCCTCAAATGACTGTATATAGTATCAATAAATTAAATCGACAAATTAAAATTGATAATTATGATAATATATGATATTAAAAGATATTAAATGGTATATTACCAATAATAAATTATTAATTGATGTGAAATAATCCTCATAACACATATTATATTGAAATATCAAATTTAAATAAAATTTTCATTCATTTATATGTTGAATTTTATTTCAAAAGATAAATGTAAAACAACTAAAACCTGAATTTTTATAAAAGAAATTAATTTATTAATTGAACATATCATTATTATCCTATTGTGTGGTTTGAATTTTTCCTAAAATAAATTATTTTTTATATAAACAGTGAAGAACACATTTTTTACCAAATACAAAATTTCATGAGTTTATTATTATATTGATAAGATATAGAATTTAAAAAAAAAATATTAAAAAATACATCCATTGTGAATAAATATAAATTTTTAAATACAACAATTAAAGTTTTAAAAAATATTTTTAATATTTTATGAGTATAATAAAAATTTTAAAATAAGAGAAACTTGTTTTGGATTTATCATTTTATTAATTTTTAATTAAAAAAATATTTTAACCCTATATAAACTACACATTAATTTTATTTATTTCATTATAAACCTATTTACATTATATAAATAAATGAAATTGATAATTTTATTATAATCCTATTGTTTTATTAAAAATACTCTTTTTAAAACTATTTTTAGGCATTACATGGTCTACTTTTATAATAATTTTTTCATAAAATTATGAATTAATATGAAAAAATGATTTAATATTGGGAATAATTTAGTCTAAATTATGTAAAAAATTATTTTATTTTAATTTATTAAAATGTAAAATTGAATTTGAAAAAATTAGTTACCACAGTAAAACAAATAATAGTAAATGTGAAAATTCAAAACATAAAGGTCTTCAAAACTTGTTTAAAACATGTATGGGAATAGATGGTAGTGGTATTTAAAATTCATCACTTTCATACTCAATTTTTGTTTTTCATTAACTTCTGGAAATTTAAAATATCTCTTCTCTTTATATAAAATATAAATATTTACAAAAACAAATCTATTCTCACAACTTGTAAAATAGAAGTCTCTAGACCCCTTGGTGGTCACACAAAGATAAGTCTTATAGATTAAAATAAACCGATTGTACTTAATTTATTATAATATTCATTTTCCATGATCCTATGTTCATAATATATTTTCATAAGACCTCTATTTTTTGGAAATCCTCATAAGAAAACACAAATATATCAACATGAGTAATGTTTTTTTCCACAAATAAATTACCCTCTATCTTACATTCTCGGATATAATTATATAATTCCTATATTATGATATAATTTTTTTTTAAATTACATTATACTATCCAAATAACCATTTACCATAATTAAACATGTCTATTAAAAAATTAAATTGATATTTGTATGTTGTGTAAACTACTACTTCCACGAAGCAAAGAATTCTATTTTTGTCCACCACCTATCATTACTTATTCTAAAATGTAAATTTATGAATAAAATTTACACATATAATAAAGTAAATTTGAGGAACTGAAAAATTATAATCTAAATTATTTCTTTATCGTTCATCAGGAATTGAAATGGTTAATCGTGCATTGGGTGGGATACCGCCCTTATAATGTTTTTCCGATTTTTCATCTAGTTTATTAATTATTTAATAATACATCATAAAATATAATTTAACACCATAAATGTTTATAAATAATATAAATTTTAATATATATTAATGAAATTATTATAAAATATAACATTTTCATTTTCATAGTCATCCATTATTTTTGGGGTATTGATTTTTTGTTCAGTCAAACCACCTACTTGAAAAATTCCATAAAATAATGTTATAGAGGACTATGGGTCCATAGTTACTAATGGTATATATATAAAAAATATATAAATTTATTTTTTTGGTTATTAAATTTTAACATTAATATTATTCTCAATAATGAATATATGAACATTTGTTTGTTAAAAATACTTGGAACAGGATCATCACCAAATTCATTTTTAAATATCGTAGACAAAAATCATATAAACTAATCTTATAGGAAATTAAATTAATATAAATCATAAATTAGTGTAAAATATATTATATTGGAAAGAAAAAATATTGGAGGATAATTCATAACAACACCACTCTTACAAAACTACTTCAAAAATATATATATTACTCACACAAAATATTCAAAATAGATAATTACTTACTAATATACATGTGGAGAATAATTGTAAAAAAATTTATAAAATATTTTTTATTTAATATGTTTATAAAATAGGTGATTAATATAGGATTTAATTTGATTAATAACTAGTGAATTTAATATAACATAGTCATTTAATTAATGGGTTTTGAAGGTCCAAAATTCACTCATCACTTAAATGGACTTTGGTTCAATTTTTACAAAGTATGTAATGGTTTTTTCAAATATACTCTCTTAATTGAGTTATAATGCTTCTTTTGGAATGTAATTCTTCCTTATTTCTATGAATCCACCTTATGATGTTATATAATTACAATATATTTTAATATATTTCAGAAAAAATATATTTTTATTAAAATATTCATCCAAAAATAATTTATTTCTTTTAAAATTCTGATATTGTTAATTATAATTGACATTCACATTAAAAATGAATTTCCCTCCTTGTACACATTTTATATTTTAACTAATTTTAACCACTATATCATTTTATATAATTTTTCTTTATCTCATGTGATATTTATATTTTTATTAATATCATTTAAAAATAAGGTTTTACTACAATTTTTATCATGTGTATATTCATAAAATCAATTTTAAGATAGTCTTATATTCTTTTATAATAAAAATTTTGTCTTCCAATTCAAATTTCTATAGATCACATTTAAAAAATTTCATTGATTTATTACTGTAGGTTAATTTTTAAAGTTAGTTTTTCTAAATTTTTACCATTTTATTTTAAAAATTTTATGCCTTTTACAGGTATCCACTATTGAGTATTTTTTTAAACAGTTGTTTACATATTGTTTCCACATAGACATTCATGAAACCTCTAAACCTTTTTAAGGATTAATTATTGATATTTATTACAAAATATTGATTCTTAAGGTGGCTAGAACAAAATTTCAATAAAATATAAAAAACATAAAATTACTTTTAAATGTGATTCCAAAATCACCTTTGACACTAATGATAAAATCATTTACGAAAAATCATTTTGATGACTTTATATCCATTTTATCTTTGTCACTAAAATTATTATTTCAATGGTAGTTATTTTTCAGTAGTCACCATCTATATATTATTATTTATGAATATTTTTTTTGTTTTTTAGACATGGGAGTGAACTTTTTATATTATTGGGGTCAATTTTAGTGATATCAACAAGAATTCCTTCCAAAATCAATTTTCATTAAATGTGTTCTATATGATGTAATTATTGATTATTTATAAGTGGAAACCATAAAAAAAATTGTTGTTTGATTTTTATATATTGATTTAGTGGTGAATAATGATTTAAATATCATGCTATAATTTTGGGAATAAATTATTGATGCCCTCTCCACTATAGTAATCATAATTTTATACATACGACCACTATGTAATGGGAATCAATAAGTGATATCTTCTATACTATTATATTTGAATTGTGATGTGATACCCATGACACTATTCTTGGAGAATTTAGTATTGATACCTTATCCACTATGTCTATACGATATTGGTAGTTATTCCACCTCCACAATGAAAATATTTTAGTGATTCCTACTCCAATATTTTATTATTTATAGAACTATGTTAGTGCCATAGTGTATACATATGCTTCAATTCCAAGGAATTTAATATCATTATAACAATGATTACTCTCCAAGTATAATTATTGTTATCTCGCATTACCACACCATTTTATCATTGTGAATGATAATTTTTTTGAAATATAAGTCTTTTCATTAAGTAATATGTTGAATTCTTATTGTTCCATATTCTTTTTAATAATATATATCCTCGATAATGTATTCATATATTCTTATTATGATACCATTGATAAAATTTGATAATTTTTCCATTATTCAGAGTTCTATATCACCCCTTTATTATGTTTCCATTCTATAGGTTATGAAGATGATTATATCATTTGATATGTCTTAAAATGGGCCACGAAGAAAAAAACAATATAATAATGATTTCACATGACGTAAAATAATATGGCTATGTTTCTAATCATCCTGTATTGACTCTTTTGGTTTGTGTCTTGTGTGGATGTTTGTTATATGTATTGTAAAAATGGAGAAATCAATTTATTCTTTAATTTATGTTCATATTTCTTCAATTGAATAATCAGAAGGTTTAGAATGACCAAATTTTACTAATTTACAATAAAATATGAGTCCAAATCATTTATACTCTGAAGAAGTGGTTTAATAGTGGTTTTTATTATTAATTGACTTATAACATATATAGTTTTAATTGGTTTGTTATGAAAACATTATTCTTGAATACTATATTATATAGTAGGTTAAGGGAATTTTCGATAGATATAGAGGTCACCTATTATTCTATATAAGCAATTTGATTTTCTATTAATCATTATTCATAGTGACTATACTAAATTCATTGTAAATATGTTTTTTATGTGATTTACCTAATATTTTTTTTTATTTTCCCATTATGACTTTTTTATTTAGTATTATATGACAGTTCATGTGGCCAGAGTGTAGGATAGTGATTATAAGCATTTTCACTCTTAGATAACGGTTCTATATATTTTTTTGTTATGAAAACATTTCATCATCAAAGATAATAATAAAAATTTTGGGAGGTAATGATATAGAATTTTTAGATAATAGAGCCATATATATCTAAGAATAATGATTCTATATGATGTTTCCAAGTGAATAATGTTTTATTTGTTATCAATAAGGTTTTGAAAAATAAAAAAATTGGTCTTGTATTTTTGTGAGTGATATGATTTGATGGTTAATGGAAAAGGAAATATTTGAGATTCTAGTTGATGGGGGACTCTATAAAATATATCATATTTGTTAAGGAATAATTAATTTAAAATGGAATAAATACAAGTAAGAAAGGTGATTACTGAATGTTAAAGAGGTTTAGATTTTTAGAATTTTCAGACAATGTATAAATAATTATATGTTCTTTGATATGCATAATAGTCCACTAAAAATAGAATATGATTCATAACTAACCCAAGGATAAATTTTTTTGAAAAGGGATATCTATGTATGATTGTTTTAAAATTACATGTTTCTGTCATTAATGACTATTTATTAATATTTTACCTATTAAGGATATTTTTTTAGATAAATCATGTGTTTTTAAAGTTATATTGACTATTTTATGAGTGATTCAATTAAATCACACGAGCCAATTAAATTTTATATACATCATTCATGATTTGGGTAAGGGTATTTTATAATTCAGTATGTGTGATATAGAAACATCATATGATATTTCTTAAATTTGTACACATAGATAATTTTTTATAGGTTTCCCTATAGAGAATAATTGAGGTATTTAAAGATATTATTTATTGAAAATGATTAATTTTGGGTGGAATTTAATGAATAATGGTTTTTAACTTGTCCATTATAATTATATTTTCATGAAAGATGAAAACATCATAATGAATCCATGCGGATCATGATTCAATCCAAGATCAAAATAGGAATGCTTGAGGAGAAAGGGGAGATAGTGAGATTATTTTGAAACTATATGAAGAGGCAACTAGTCAACCCTTAACTAGTCCATCCATATATATTGGAAATATTTAATGATTTATATTTGTGAATTTTGTGAGGATTTTTTTTATCATGATATTGAAATATCATGAAAAGTTAGATAGGAAATAATCAAATGGTTATTTAAATAATGCATCATGACTGCGATTCATTGAGATTCTATAGGTGAATTAAAATTTTTAATGTATTTTAAATTTTAATCATATGATTAACAAATGACTAAATTTTAATGAATTTTTCAATTTTTAAATAAAGGAATAATATTTATAGTGGTATGAATATATAAAAAGAAGAAATAAAATTAATATTGAAAGAAATCAAAAATAAATTGTGCACGAATTTTGAAAAACTGAGAGCTTGATGCTTTATCGTATAGAAGAAAAAAATAATATGCACAATGTTGATTTCCTTAGAATTAGAAGGAGACTAGTTTTCCATAATTATTCCAGTTAAAGTGTAGACTCTTATCAAATAGATATATGAAAAGCTGGTAAATCCAGGTAACCATATTCTTAAGAAGATATATCCTTACATATTTAATTATTTGCGCATGAAAATATTTTGGTGTCCCCTATTAATGGTGGGAGATCAACATAAACTGGAATATACTACACATAGAATAGAACAATATAATTATTTTATTGGATCAAATTTGATAAGATATTTATAGATTTTAATGCTATATACAAATTTTGACATTATGGTACATTGGAATGATAACACTAGGAATTTCATTGGTATAACCACATGGGATGATAGTAAATAATCCATGATATGGGTAACTATCAATTCATTGAAAAGTGCTTGCATTTATGAGAAACACTATGACTCTTTTTGTTCATAATTTAGTATAGTATATATCTTCTGTTGTAATTTTGAGAGAATATATTGAGTAGATAATCAAACTAATTGGATTAATATGTTTAATTCAAAACAGATAAATCATAAAATAATTCAATTTATTCACACCCACTCACTTTACTCCATCTTAATTTTGGTTTCTCATGGGGTATCATAGAAAATAATAGTTCTCTATTAGGATATAATTAGTTTTGATAATCTTAATTCTAGGAATAGAATTTGTTATCATAAATTTAATTTAAATAATTTCTATCTTTGTGGAATATTATTTTCCACTATAAATTATCTTTTATATTAAAAGTGGGAGATGCTCCCACATTTTGTATTCCACTAATTGGTGAAGGAGATTATATGTCACTTTATGAAAATATAAATTAATAGGTTCAATGAAAATAAAAAACTTATAAAATTTTATCTCATTTTGCAGAATTTTACATGAAATTTAAGGGACTCCACGTTTCTATAGATATTTGGGTTAAATTTAAAAGAAGTTATTTAAGAAATATTAATAATAAGGAAGAAAGAAATATAAGTAAATAATAGTATAATAAATGAAATTAATATAGAATATGATGAAATAAATACAATAATATTACATAGTTAAAGGATATTATGAGTAATATCAACACATATTTGATAATTTGGATTATTTTACCATTATTAAAGTCCTAATAAGAAAATTAACATATGAATTTGATCAAAATTTTTTCTATTTCATATATGGTAGATATTTCATTGTCTGATATTCAAAATATTATCCTAACTTATGAAATAATAATGTCTCTATCATTTATGAAGAATGAGAAATATCAGATTTATTTTTAGTTTATTTAAAGAAATAAATGTTATTGAAGAATAAGTTTCAAAATCATGTGATTAAGATGCTGATGATGAGGATGCTGAAGGAAGTAAAAAAATATTAATTTTTTGATAATGATATTCAAGAATTTTTTAAAAAAATTAATCACAATGAAACCACAAATTTTCATCAACTATAACATCATTGGTCAATTTTATAAGTACTTCTCAAGGAATCCAGTTCAAAACTCTCAACATGGTGTGAAGGATTAGAAATATTAAATTTTAAAAAATTTAGAATAAGAAAATTATTCTATAAGAACAATAAGATGCATGTTTAGAATAAGGACAATGATTTCTCATAAATCATAAAATCATATAATGAAGTGAATTTATTATCATTTATGAAGATATTTTTTAGGGATTTGGAAATGATATTGTGTAATAACGGAATGAGTTAGAGTGGAAGTTGAAAGTTGAGATTGAATAATAGATTGTTTATATTAAAAGAAGATTTAATGTTAAAAAAATTTCATAAAGAGAGAAATAATATTTATTATGAAAAATAAAATTTAGGCAAGATATAATTTCAAGAAAATTATGATATCATTTAGTGCAAGATAAGAGAATCATAGTAAGAGAATTTATTAGCAGATTTTGAGGTGTATTTTGCTGGAAAAGAAAAATAGTTATATAATACCAAATATATTTTTATTTGTGTACAGAATGTGTCGATGATATTAAAAGAAATTTTTATAGTTTTTTTTGAATAATGAGGAATCTAGTATAGTTTGTGAAATGAATTATTTAAAAACAGAATTATTTTTGTCACCTAATTTGTCTCAAAATAAAACTTATATTTTTAATAGTATTGGTGAAAATTCAATGCTAAATTTATTTTAACAGAGTATTAAATTGATATGACCTCTCCTATATTTATGGTTTAAAAAAATATTACCAATTGAAAACATTACCTTTTAAAAATATGGCTTTAATTGAAGGAGGACATCACTTATGAAATTATTGATAAATTTTTTTCATAATAAACCATTAATATTCAAAGTATTTTACAGGTGTTGTGGAATGTATAGATACAAATATATTGTTTTATTGGGTAATTTTTCTATAAAATAAAAAAATATGAACAGGGGAGAGATGTAATGATAAAACTAGAGAATTATCAAAAACAATAAATAAATTAAAATAAACATATATAATATTTACAGCCAAATTTTTTTTATAATGATATATGATTTTTGTGGTAGATATAATTAATATTGTCCAAAATCTAAGGGTTGGATATAAATATTAACTAAAACATTCATATAAAATTAAATGGAATGAACACTCTAAAATAAAGAATGAATCTAATGATAATGAGAATTAATGTGAAAAATCCAAATTATATTAGTTTTAAAAAAAACTTATGAATAGCTTGGTTTGATTATTTAGAAGTAGCTATGAAATTTGAGAAAGAACAAATAAATTATAGTTCCAATGTAAATCATATAATTTAATGATAACATATTTCATAAAATGTAATGATGTCAAATTTCTGGGATATAAAATATAATGGAATAATTTTTGAATTGTGTTGACAAACATGGCATGAAAAAAATAATGTATGACACTCTTTCCAATAAATTCATAATTTTCACTTAAGAAGATAAATGTATCAAAAATTAATTATTCCTTAGTAACTGAGGTGTAAAAAATATCATCACAGAAGGAATAATCTCATGACACTTATTTGAGAACACATCTGATTAAGGAATATAAAAGTTAATGAAATAATATTACAATGAATTTAGAATAAATGAGAGGACTCGGCTGAGACTCATTTTAAATCCTTTATATTATCTAAGAAATTTAGATTCACCTCATTTTTCCGTTATTTGTTTTTTATTCTGAAAAAACAATATGTTTTTAATTAAATAGGATTATCGAGGGCTATATCCACTATAAAAATTGAAACAATCCATTATGGTGTGTTTCAACTATAATAAATAATTAGAGTTTAGTGTATCTATTTAGTGGGAGAAAGTGCAAAAAAACTATCATGTAGTGAATATGAAAAATAAAGAAAGATATAAAAAATTTGAAAATGAGGTTTTCATATGGCCCTTTCATCCCTTATTCTTCTATATGCCAACCAAGTTTTTAAATGGAAAATGTTTACAGATAAAAAAAATAAGAAAATGTAATGTTTTTATATCTTTCAATTATACTTTTTTTAGGATTTTGAGTTGATTAAAGGATTCATCCTATTTTTATAATTTTTTTTTAAAATGTACACTAGAATAAATTTCATTGAGCAGTATTAAATGATTATTTTTATGGAATGTATTTACAACTATAATAATACAATATGTTTTATGAAAAATTACATCCTATTAAGTCTTTGAGGTTTCTCTATAAATTAATTTTTCCTAAGAAATTGTTCTGGTAAAATCTTTATCATAAACTGAATATGTTGTGATTCAAGTATGAAAATGGTGAATAAAAATGGGTTCAAAATAATCCTAATGATATGAGATGACCCCAATATTCAATTTACATATATTATTATTATCTTAAAGACAAATATCATTTATAATGGTAAAAGGTTAAAGCGGTGTTAGAAAATATAACCAAAGGGTCGGATTGAAGTGACCAAATAAGTTGTGTTGTGTTTTAATTACAATAAATCTATGAAAAAAGAATAGTTAATGACTATAATATTATATTGAGTTATCTACTGCTATTTTGAATGAATAATTTATGTTATATGTTACTATCCAGTGATGGATTTTCTATTCCATGTAATAATTCATAAATATTATGTTAAATCATTTTGGAACACTTGCATGGTCATTATAGGTTACGAAGGACTATTAATTTGATAGAATTATACAATTTCAAAAATGATGCATAATTATAAAAGTTTCTTTTAGAATACATAAGGATTATTCAAATCTAATGTGTCATTCATTTTTTAACTAGGTATAAAAAATTTTGAAATAGAATATCTATTTTTGGTTGTTTTACACATATATGTTTGTGTCATTACATAGCTTATATTAGTCATTTCTATTAAAAATTATGTTTTTATCAGAGCTATGACCTTCTTTTAAGTTATACGATACCATGTATGATTTATTCAATGACAATGTAGGTGTCATTTCAGTTTTTTATGAATTTTTCATGAGTTGTGTATGGGTCATTGTTCATTCCATATGAGGGACTCTAATACATTTTATGTGTTATCTCAAGGATAAAAATTATAGAAATTTTATGTGATTTTCTGACATGATATAACCATGATAATTATAATTAATATCCAAAATTAATATATACATTCAAGATAAATATTCTAAATATTGGATTCAAAATATGTCAATACTATAAAGTGGGATTTGAATTAATAAAACACCATGATCAATGAATGTGAATAATAATTCAACAAAATTTCAATAGAGGATAAGGTGGGGAGAAATTCAGAAGACTGGGATGTGTTCCACACCACATGTTGAGGTTCCATAATACCAATTCATGATTCCACGCATAAGTGGATTGAAACTATTAATGATTTAAAGATGTTTTTTTGTAGATTTTCAGATCATGATATTCAAATATCATGTGCATGGAAACATGCTCGAATCATGTGTAGAATTAATGATGTAAATGTTACTTAAATTATTATATATTTAAAAGGGACATTGAAAGTAAAATTATTTTCTTGAGTTAAATTAGAATAAATCTTACTAGACAAGATTCGATAAGTTTCAGTGATTTGAATACTAGTTTAATAATAATGACTCTATGAACATAATACACCAAGGATTTTTAAATAAAAATATTATAAGAAATAAAAAATTACATTGTTCGATTGATTTGAATAACTCATAGACTAATAAATCATTATATATAATATTTAAAAATATATTCAATTCCTTTATCTATTGATGATTCATGAGACTTTTTTTCTCGATAATTTAATGTCTCTAATAAAACATGATCTTGTGAATATCTAGAAAGTGATATAAGTCAGCATACCACGTTCTGAAAAAAACACTTATTTCTATACTTATATGTATACACTAGAAGGTATTTATCTTCATCCTTTTCATGGAGTGAGATATTCACCAAGATGCACTGAGAATGTTGGGGTGAAATTAAAATATTCATACATAGGATTATATTTTTAGGAGAGAGTCATTTCTTATAATTGGTCTCTATAATATGGAACCTAGTGGGACTACTTGTTGATAGGACTGATATTGTCCTTTATTGTAAAAACATTATCTAATAGAGGAGATCCCAAGATTTTTGAAACCAACGAATCAAGATAAGGAGTAGTCCTTCATGTCGACCATGTAAATCCTTATGTATTTTATCTTCTATAAATTCTTAATCAAAAGGGGTATGGACGAGATAATATATTGAGTTAATTTGAACATTAAAAGATCCATTTATTTAAATTAATATTATAGAGTACATAAATAAATAATAAATATTCATCCCTTCTTAGTAGTCTATATTATTCTTAATGTTTTTGGTAGAAAATTTTTTTTTAATGATTGTGGGTTATATATATAATAATTAAACATAAAGTAGGTCAGTATAGAATAATATAATTTATTCAAAACTTAAATCATCATCAAGTATGTTTAATAATATTATTACCATATATTGAATCTTGAGAGTATTGGATACTATCTTTATCAAATCAATATGTATTCTCATCTAAATGGAAATAATTTTTAGGTGTGTTTTTGAAGTAATTATTATTAATGACTCGTGTAGTGAATTTAAAATTTTAGTTTTTATCTGTTCACCATGGAATCTCTCATGTACATCATCTTAGTGTAAAACATATGATTTTATTACATTACTCACATAACAATATAGTTGATCAGATATTAAGGGCTCGTAATTTTGAAGGATATTTACACCACCTGAACTGTTGAAATAATTGGTAAATATTACAATTTTTGATGAAAAGTGTTCCATGATAGATTATATATTGTAGAGTAACTATTTTAAAAAATATATCATTTTTTTAGATTTAATAGAATTGTAATGATAATGAAAATATATAAACAAAAAAATATATTCATTATGATAATTATGTAATTGATATATTTTCATCACTCATTGAGAAATAGTGTCATTTATTTGGATGTGGATCATCATATCTATCATAGAGAATTCGATGAATTATATGTTTTTTATATGTTAATATGAGATATATACAGTTTATGTGACCCTCATTCAATGTAGAAAAATGAATAAAGAAATTGATAAGAGTTAATTCTATTTTTTATCAATTTATGAATCCACTATAGATGTTTCTACCTCCTGTCCTATTAAATATAACCTGGTCATTTCCACTTTAGACAACTAATGTACGATGGTATCGAAAAGGGTTAATAAGATAATTTTATTTATACATATCTTCTAAAAATTCCCATTAGTGAGCTTATGACATTAAATAGTTTCTTTCTAAATGGTTGGAAATAAATTGGGAAGAATAAGTCGATGAAGTGGAATAATAACATGTTGATCATGTTTTTATCCTTGTATTATCAACTATAATTTATATAATGTTTGATATTTTCACTTTACTGTTGTTTAACAAACATAACATCTTCTAAGGGTTTCAATTATCAATAGACAATATTCTCATGACATTACTATCATATGCCCTGGTTGGTGGATAAACTAAATTTATTGAGGAATGGTGTATCTAGAAAAAACATTTCTTTTGAGACTCATTTCATTATGTAGAATTTAATTTATATTATTACCAAATAAGGGTTACTTTTATAATATTTAAGGTCATTATGTAAATATGTTGGTTAAAAGGGGTTGCAATAGTAGATATTAATATATTGAAATACAACATATGACATGCCTACTAATTATTCTAGTATTATTTTTAGGATATTAGAATGTAAAATATCTTCTTAAAGTGATAAAATATTTCTCTAGATATATCTCTATAAGAGGTAATTATGATACCGCCACAACATGGAATTGAATTCAACATGGTGTTTTATATTTAAGAAAAAAATTATATTTGTCTAAAAAATGAAATATTAATAACTCTATGACTGTCTATTAGATCATGATTATATAATATATAATGGTTTTTTGAAACCCATTCAATCATATTGGGGTCCTCTAGTGTTGTATTCTAGGATGGTTGATGAAATATGGAGTTTGTGTGTTGATTTTAACTCATAAAATTTATAATTATAGTATCACATGATTCGCATACATTGATAATACTTATTTTATTATAATATTCATTACATAAAAAAACACATTCCTGAGGATCATAATTGTTTAGTACTTTTGTATAATAGGTACACGGTCTTCTTATATAGTGAAAGATCATCAATGTTTCCAAAAATGTTCTTCCCATTTAACACTCTTCATAGAAATGGCATACATAATAGATTTCTTCATAGCCTAGGGGAAGTAAACATATGAAATAGTGATCTTATATTATCATGAGTGGTAAAAAAGTGAAATACATTTTAATAGCATTAACATAATCATATGAGAACATGTTCAGAAATATAAAAAGCATACCTTGCATATCAAAGAACCTAATCTTGAGTCCTTAAATAAATATTTGAAGTTCATAAGACACGGATCATAAGGAATTAAATTAAAATGTTCCATGATCGAATAAAATTGGAATATGAAATCAAATTTTGTAATACACATATGTATAGAAAAATAGTTCCATAGTAGCAAAGGCTCACTAGAAAGGCTATCATAGTTGCATATTTTCAATCCCCAAACTATCTTAAAAGACAAGGGTCACTCCCAAGACCATCATAGAAAAAAAGAGTCTCTTATTAAACTTGGTTCAATCCCTATTATAATAATATCAATATCATGAGATATAAATATTCACCTAATTCATTGGCAGGAGATAAAGGTACCACCCATCTCAGAATGGAAATAATACATATATATGCCAAAAAATCCTATTAAACCATTATATTGTTACCTATGAAATGAATTGGGATTAAAAAATATTTCACCATGTCAAAACCTATGGAAAGGATATATTAATAATAATAATTACATAATTCAATTAAATGTAAAAAAATTTAAATATGTGTGTTTAATAAGAATTTCCTCCTTGTATAATCCATGTTAGATTAATGGTTTTCATAAACATCATGTCATCATGATCATAAAGGACATAGAGATAGAATAAAAATTCAATCATTATATTATATCCCCAATATTTCATAGGTAATATAAATTTATGTAATCATATATAGAATATTTTTTTTAAAATACAGTCGGAACATTTCATTAGAGAAATTAAGTTTCATTAAAAATTATATTTAAACCTAAAAATTCCTAAAAAATTTTGGAAATCATTTTCTTTAGAAATAAATTTGGAACAAATAATTGATGATATAACATTGTTTTAAAATATTTATTTTGTATAATAGCCTTCCCTATTTGAAAAAAACATTTCAATACATAATTTGTTTTGGAAAAAGTCCCTCAAGGCACCATTGATTCATTTTTGGGTTGTTTGTGTCTGTTGACAAAGGGGATTTATTTGGCCAGTTGTAGAGTTCCACAGATATTATTAACAAACTATATCTACAAGTATCCATGATAATGGAATGAATGATCTAGAGTGTGTGATAATTATTTATACAAGGTGGCACTATTTCCCAGTGTTTTCAAATTTTTTTTCGTCAAAAACATTAATACTAGAGAAAATTGTTTTTGGAAAAAGATTTCGAGTGACATTTTTAAGGATGATTAGAAATTTTTGTACCATCCATTATCAAGATAATTACATAAAATTTTGGATGATAAAATAAGGTCTTACAGGTTATGGATTTATAGTGCCAGGTGAGGTTGTGTGAACATGAGACTTGCATGTTAAGGGATAAGTTGTGCGCCGTACGTACAGGGTTTCCAAAATGACTATAACTAGGTGGAATCCTACCTAATTCTGAATTAAGCTCAATACATAGATATACTTGGTGATATATTTGAAAAATTTGTAGAAAGTGGCAAACATTTTGATAGTTGTGCGTAGTTTGTGCACCCGAAGGGAGTTGTGCGTCAACAGTGAGATGAGATAAAAGAGGTTGTGTCATGCATGTATTTAGTAGTGAGAAATTTGGTATTCCTAACAAAATGTAACACCTTCAAACCATTCTTTAACGTTTTGTGCTAGTCAACCCTAAGATTCATGAAAGATTGATGATCCCAGTACACCTATTGTAAAGTGGTATTCATGAGTGGATGAAAGTGGATCTTTAACAAAGAATCAATCTACAGTTGAGGATACATAATTACTAAAAATGAAGGGATAAATAAGTCCATAAACTATGATTTAATCTATTCCAAGAGAAGTGGGTGATGTAAGAGGAAGACGGTGATCCTTCCCGCTAGTATTGATCTATAGAAAGAGAAATATGTTGTGACTCTTGGGTAAGTGGTGAGCTAACCCTAAACTTTTTAAAGGCAGTAAGCCTATGAATAAAAGTGATCTAGACCAATCCTTGTAAAATAACATTTCAAATTTAGTGGATTTGTTACATCATCACATTGTTTTTTATTCTCTTTATATGTAGACCAGTGAGGGTGAACCACATAAAATTGATTTATTACATGCAGGACCTAATTTAGATTCATATATTTATACAGAAAAAAGAGAGAATTTTGATGTGTTTTACAAGGAAATAAGATCAATTAGTGATACAATTTTCATGTGTCATTCACTAATTCACCCACCTATTAGTGTATTTTACCTAGTGGACATAAAAATTTTATTTTGTTTTCAAAATAACACTGAAACTCATAATGTAAGGTTTAAAATTATTTTAAAACAAGTCTTGAGCAAAAAAACCTTTCTAAATTAAAAAAACTATTTTTATAAATTTTAAATTTTATTGTCAATTTTAATGAATATAAAATTAAAAACATGTATAGGATAATTCAAAGGAAATAATTGTCATATTGGAAGGAAATTTCATTCATGACATTTTTGTTAAGGAAATGATTCTTCTTGTGTTTTTGATAAAATACTTATGGGTATTGTTTGAAAATCATTATAAAAATTTATTTCAAAATAGTTTTAAAAAAGTAATTATTTAGGAAAAAATCATTAATATATCATTTGGATAATTTTAATAAATTAAAATATTTTTACAAATCGCGGTTTTGGATGAAAAATGCGGTTTCAATCGATGAGAGAAATGACGACAATATTTCATAAAAATATTATTTTAATCTCTTAAGTACATAAAAAGAGAAAAATGAATGGATGATATTTATTATCCCATAATTAACATATGTGAAGAAGGATAATGAGATTCATGATATTTAAATCATATTATTTTATCATTGTAAGTATGATCATGAGTAATCCCAATATACAATGGGATTGTAACATAAAACAGTTACAACTATGGTAAAATAGACTCAATAACTGCATTAAATAATATAAATAAATGAAATAAATAATATAATTTTAATAAATAAATTTGTGATATTAAATTTCAATGGAATTGTATATACACCTCATAATATAATATAGGTTCATAATATAACCTATGTCTCAATGAAAGAAAATTGTGAAAAAATCACTTTACGCTTTGGTATCCTTTGAATTTTAAACACCATGAAGGAGAGATGCTCAATGGATAATTAAATACCAATATTTATAAGAATAATAATCATAATAAACATCTATTTTAATTATATACACTATAAAAAATAAATAGGTGGTGAATATAGAAAGTGTCTCCTAGAATTAAAAAAGTGGGATAGAAATCACTTACCATAAGTCAGATCTTGCTCCATAAACATTCCGACCACTGATATAATAAATATATGTTTATTTTATATATATCAATGAAAACTAATTATATATATCATAAAATATATGATTTTATTATGAAATTTCAATACTTGGTTATGAAAAATTCCATGTTAATTTCTTTTTTTTCAAGAACTACATTTTTTCAAGTATATTTTTATTTTTTATTTTTTTGGTCCTATTATATTGATCAAGGTTACATTACCTAAAAAATAAAAAAAACATATTTAAATTTAATTTATATTCATTATATATTTACTTCTTGTAATAAATAATAGTTATAAATATATATATATCTATAATGAAAGACCCCATTCATGGAGACGATAAGCTATACGTACGCATTAATGCAATTTCTGTTTTCTTAGTGGAAGGAATGAAATAAGTGTAAATGTTATTTTATCATTCAAAATACTTTTTATTTCAGATATATCACATATTTTTACTTTAATTTATTCTTATAACCATCAATTTATTGAGTATGTGAACAAAAAATCACATCACTTCGCTAGGTTGTAGTCCACTATACACATTAATGTTGTATTCGTATCCCCAAAGGAATGGTATGTAAGAAGGTGTATTTTATATCATAATTATAAATTTATAATTATATTAAAAATATTATATTCATTCATTCAATGCATTATATTTACCATCAAATTGAACCAAAAATGAAAAACACATCACATTAGTTTGCAACACGGTAGTCCCTCATACAGATGAGCATCATTATTGTTTTATGAAAGACTTGGAGATATAAAGTTATATGTGTTATTATTATTAAATAAGTATAAAATATCATAAATATTATAATTAAATAAAAAATAAATAATCATAATCATTTGTGATAAGTGCTGATGGAAAAATGTTAACATCAGGTTGTCGAGTGGTAGTCCACTAAACACACGAATGAAGATATTGTATCTGATTTGAGGGAAGAGATAATAGAATTATGACTTTATCATGACCTAAAAATATAAATATAATATAGTATAATTATTTTGATATATACAATGGTTAAATAATTATTTAATGAGGTGGTGGAAGAAATAAAATAAAACACTCATTTAAGGACAATTCAACATATTTAGACAACTTCTTTTGGTGCTCACCAAGCTTCATCTTAGGATGAATTTCTTACAACAATAAGGAATATATGATTCCTCAAGGAAATTAAGGAAATTATTATTCAATTTATTTTTTAAAAAAATTAGTGTTTGATGTCATAATATAAGATAAGTGGGACTCTCTTTTTTAAGAAGTGTCTGACACACTTGTAATGTTTTAAAATAAAAACTTATACCCATGTTTTTCTCTTAAAAAAGGATAAAAATAAATAATGATTTATTATATAATTAATATGGTCTAAATATTTCCTTAAAAATAGTTTTTATACACTTTCAGCAACATAAATTAATATTTATCCTGCAGAATCATCAAGAAAGCATATTTTTTATGGCAAAATGATCAAAAGAATAAAAACAATTTATCTAATAATTCAAAATCAAAATGTTTCCAACGAAAAATTTGAATAAATAATTATATAATTGATCTAAATTTATATTTATAATTATAGTAAATTATTCTTTATTTTTTAAATTGATTAAATTTAATGAAAATATATAATAATAACTAGAATTTATCACAATTCATCGAAAAAATTATTTTCAAATAAAATCCTAAAAAATTCACCCAATGATTATTTTTACGTAATGATTTATGAAATTAATTTTATTTTTAAAAATAATATTGAATAATATTGTAATAAAATTAATTTTAAAAGAACTGCATAAAATATGTCAAAACTATTCCTTATAAGAATAATGTTTTTAAGGGAACATTGGATTTGTTCATACATATTGTCTAAGAAACCTAAGAAAAATATCTAAAAAGTTATTTAATATAAAATATATATAAATCATAAAAACCATTCAATAATTTTTATTTGTTTAATTTATTTACATAAAACATTTTTGTGTGGATAAAAATATAATTTTAGAAAAGGATCATTTATATTCAAATAGTTTTTTATTGTCATTTCTTATTAATTGGTCGCAAAATAATTCATAATATATTTTAATAGTTTAGTTAATCCTATTAATTTTTACCATTTAAAATTATTGTGTGTTAACAATCCTATTACATAATAACATTTCAATATTATTTCATGTTTTATTTAAACATGGTGGTGCATGTTAGCAAAGAGAAACTCAATGTTATTTTTAATGAAAGATAAACATAGTATTGCATGTAACAGAAAAATATCAAAAAGATTAAATTTATTGTGAATATAATATTTTAAAAAATCAAAGGGTGTCACATTCTAACTCTTTATATAAATTTCATCCTCATTATTTGAATATTTGTTTTGTTAAAAAAGTGTTTAACATTTGAAAATACCATATAGGGAAACCCGCATATTAAAGAGTTGATAAAATATCCTATTGAAAAGAGAAAAGGGGATGTGTGAAGGCCATATTTAAATACACATACTAGGTTTTGGAATATGATAACATATGTGGGATGTGAAATTATAGACATAGAAGAGATAACTAACACCCAAATATAGATGAAAATTTTCATAGAACATGTTTAGCAGAATGATAATGAAAAAAATCCTTAAATCTATGATAGGATAGAAGACCATTCATTTATCACAATTGAATTTAAGTGTTTAACATATTATTTCATGATATTTTTCTTATTTATTATCACTTTTCATGAGATGATATACATAAATAATTTCATTACATTTCATAATCATAATCTCAATCTTTGGTTTTCCATTATACAATTTCCACTTCATCATATACTCTATGTGATGAATTCTTTTTTTTTCTTGAAACACATGTGGATTATAAGATGCATTAGTGGTTAATAATTCAATCATTTTTAAAATAGTTATTTTAAAACAAATTGATGGAAGGGTAATAAAATAATGTTTAATGTTCTATATAATCCATTTAAAGAATAGTTATGCTTAGGGCTCCACCGTGTCTGTCCCAAATTGAAATCCAAAAATTTATAAATTAGGACACAAAATTTGTAAAATCCACATTTCATTAATCAAATAAAAACACATTACTGATCTTAAGGTCACATACCCAATATTTTGAATACATTGATCGTATTTTCTTTAAAAATAAGGTAATATATTTAGTTATCAAAAAAACATTATGAAAGCATATCAACATTAAAAAATTAACTCATTTATCATTCCTTAAATAAAATAATAGATGATTGAATTTATTTCATAAATCCAAAAAATATTGTAAACTCCATGAATTATAATATAAAAAATCGTCAAATAATTAATCAATTCAATGTTAATTAATACTATAAAATTTTAATTGTATATACTAATCATCTCATTATCAATACTAAAAACAATTTTCTCAACATCATGAAAATAATTAGGGTTATCTTCAATCAATAAAAATATCACCTTACCATTAAATAACCATTCTAGTCTATCAGAACCATTTAACATATTTTTATAACTCATCAATGAAATAATTCCTTGGAATAGTCAATTTATGTCTCAAGATTCAAATAACAAAAATTTCACTAATGAAAATATAATTCTTTGAATACCAGTTAATAAATACCTAATTAATTAATTTTATTAAACACCATTAACTAGGGTTTATTTTATGTTTCTATAACACTTCATTACTTTCATATTTCATTTGTAGCCTCTTCATAATCAACAATATAACCATTACTCAAAAAAACTTATGGATTATCTTCATGAGATTTACCATTAGCTCCAAATTTTCCATAATGACCATACATTCCATATTTTAATCATTCAGTCATCGACGATATCTTAGGGAGACTGTTATTCTATACCATTAAATTAAATGAAATATCTATTTTTACTCTATAATTACGTTATTTATATCCTTCATTTATATATTAAAAATGTTTTCTCATTCCTTTGTGACAGTACCTAGAGTACTTATTCATGTATTTTTGACATATATGAATCTAATTATTATATAACATATGATCTCAACCACATAAACACTCTACAAAAGCTACCGTTATCATCTTTAGTGTGTCTGATAATTGGTTAAGGTTCATGTTTTTAGTCATATATCATGATAAATGAATAGGTATAATTTTAATAACCTCCAATAATGTTATCATCCCAATCGGTTTCCCATCAACACATTTTCAATAACATTAAGCATTTATCTAGTTCCTTCAGGTTCCAACTAAATACTAAAACCAAAATCCATCATGTGATAAAAAATAATCATATTACGAAACCACATGACTGTGGAAATCACATATAGGATTCCTAAATCCTGAAGAAATATTTTTACTATATGACATCTTATTTTTATCTTATCTAATTATGGGATAATATTTAAATTGATCATGATGTTTCATAAAATTATTCTTAATATCAAAAGCATACCCCAATACTATCAAAATAGGTGTGCAGCAAGGCTCATTATCATTCACGAGGTTTTTATCAAGTCCAAATCAATGAACTCTTATGAAGTTATTACCAATATGTACCCCTCTGTGAGAACCACATCCACTTGTATTATCCTAAAATGGTTGCAATTTTCTCATAGAAACCACCTACCCTGATCTTTAACAAGTTTCCTACAAATTTTAGTATAATTTTAATTATCCATAATCTTATCCTTATCTACATACCTCTTGATATCCTTTGATATAAATTTAGGTATCTCACTAAATTTAACTCATCGTTGTTTCTTAAGGATAACTAAAACTTTCTTCTAATACTGACTATAGTAACCCATGATTCTCATATATAGATATTATAAAGAAATGATATTATGCATTACATATTCTTGAATTAAATGTATAATTCTTATTGAGGATATTTTCATGTTTAGAGTTTTATAGAATTAGGTCATAACATTTACATAATAACAAGAATATTACATGTATACAATTCTACTCAGTATCCATTTTTTTCATAAAATAATTACTCTTAAAAAAATAGTCTTGTCTAGTTCCATGTTTTATACAGAAAGTCTTTTCCAAGATCTTATCCTTGACCCAATTCATCTTTATGACCTGTGAAAAACATTCGAAAACATGGGATGGTAAAAATCTCAATAATGGTTATAAAACAAGAAAGAAAACATTAGTCCATCAAAACATACAAAACATACAATCTTTTACTTACCTCATGAAAACAAATGAATTATTAATAACACATATTAATCACAAATCATCAAGGTACTTATGTGATTCATATCATACTTACATTATAGTTATCAGTGCTACATAGGGAGTTACATTGGAATACCCCAAACAGAATATTCATTAAATATCTTAGAAGAAATGTTCATGTTTACCTCTGTCACGTTACCCAATGCATTGGAGAGCAATCTCAGGCTCACCCGCCCTAGGTTTATCACTTAACCACCTGTATAGGTAAATAATTACAAAGAACCGTAACATATTAATATCACATAAAACAAACATATATGAAAGATGAAATTTCAATATTTCAATAACAATATATCATTTAAATTTATTGACATAAAAAAATACATTATAAAAACCATTTTCAAAACCAAAATACGTAAAAATTATATGGTATTTATTTTCTATAAAAATACTACGACTTGTTGAGGAATCCAAAGATCAAATAATACTCACGACGGTAGAAAAAGGTCGGTGTCACAGCTTAATATAAAAAACATTCATTTTGTCATTTAGTAAAACACTTAATAAAAAAATATTCTCTTTGAATGAAATGAAAAGTGAAAGTGGAATATACACTGTATAAATGAAATTCTTGTATAAAACAGAATATGCCTCAATGATAGGATATTAAGTCGATGCCCCTTACCTCGTGTCCAACTTGACCCATTCATTCTTTAATCTCCTGAAAAATAAAAAAATGTTAATTTCTACATGATTAAGAACCCTTTTCAAGTTTATTAATCCTTTTATATCACTTATTACTATGTTATAATCATTATGTAAACATTTTAGTTAATAATGGTTGTTTTGTTGATATTTGGTACTTGAGTCAAAAATGGACACCTTATAATTAAAAGTTGTCCATGTGGTCAATAGTAAATTATCTCCAAAATTATATTCATTATTTTGATATCATATATATCATATATATTCATTATATATATGTATTTATAAAAGTACGTAACATTTTGGAGATAAGAAATGAAATCCACCATTAATAGAGACGGTAAGTCGTACGTACGCATGAATGCTACTTTTATTTCTATTTCATAATTTAATGGAATTAAAACATAATGATACAAAGGTATATTATAATTCCAGTATAATATCATATATAATATCATTAACTCTATCCTTTACACATCCCACATATGGCATTTATGAGTCATATCACTTTGAGGAGGTGGTAGTCCGCACATCCTAAAATGAAATTATCACGTTTAACCATTATGGAAACCATAAAGGTAGGATGTATATGTAAAGTATAGAATAATAAAGAAAAAAATAAACATAATATATATCATATATAAATATAGTTCCATCTTAATGGCCACCATGAGAGGTGGTAGGATATAATTGAATTATCATTGTTTCTTGAGGCGTTAGTTTTTCATACACATAAATAGTTTATTTTTCACCCATTAGATGGAGGTCTATGTTTGTGTAGTTAGAATCCTTCTCATAACAACATAAAAGTATATAGAGGATACTGGTGTTGTTATAAAATAATGTAATAAAATAGTTTAGGGGTTAGATAAGTAAAATAAAAGAAAAAAGATATTAAGAGGAATTTTTAACTTTAACTTGGGAAACTCCCTTTGGTTTGAACCAAAAAGACTTCTTGAAGTGTCTTATGCTTAAGTTAAGCCTTATAAGAGGAGTAAAGGGATCTTGAGAGATTATTTGAGTAGGTTTTGGATGAGCCAAGGGGTTTGGGAGGTGTGAGGAATGATTTATAACTGAGGGATTTTTATAAGGGGGGCGAGGGGCTCTTTAGGAAAGTGTGAAAATATAATTTTATTATATACGTATCATCAGTTTCTAAAGATAAAAAACTAATTAAAAAAGAAGAAACGTTGACTAATTGTAATAATAAAATCATCAAACAAAAATTGGATAAGTTTTGGATATATTTTAATATTTATAATTTTATTTATTTAAATCATTAATTAATGAGGTAAATACTGCACCATTATTGTGTCATAAATAATTTCATTAATTTTATCTCTATAAATTATAAAAAAATTACCATAATGTTTTAAATCTTTTTATCTTTCTGAAAAATATTTATTGTCAAAAAATAACCAATATAACTACATGTAAAAAGAAATTTACTAAAAGATATTTGTTTATGTTAGTTTTGTCTTTACATTAAGTTAATTAAAAGAAAGTGTCATTATCACTCCCATGTGGCTACATGGGGTCCCAAAATAGACCCAAAGATGACCATGGTCGTAAAAGGCTCAACAAATAAGGTTAGGACAAGTGTTAAAGGTTATTTTGTATATTATAAAATTATTTTTACCTTGAATTAAACTATTTATCTTTAACAGTGGTAAATAAAAGTCCAAAGTTACTATTCACAAAAATTATTGTCGTCTTATTTAATGAAATTTTACTTACTAATAATGATGATGTATGTCAGATTTTTGAAATACAATTAACAGAAGTAGTAAAATTTATTTTAAATGAAAAATTCATTTTTTGAACTACTTCTAAGTGGTTTCACTATTCATAAAAAATTGATGTTTTTTCAGAAAAATTAAAAAAATTCAGCCAAAGATATGTATGATATTCTGAATTCAGAAATGATATCTATTTCTCCAAATTCAAAACATATAATTTGTATTAATTTATTTAAAATTAATTCTTATTGTCAAAAGAAATAGCGTGTTTTAAGAAACATTAACTATCAAAAGATTAATACTTGTTTATGTCCAATTTGAAAGTGAAATTAACTAATATGACCAACATTGGATTAAATTGTAAAAATGTATTCTAATTACAAATAAAACCCAATTAAGAAGATAATATAACCATATAAATAAGTTATATTAAAAGGAACTTTTGAATTAAATTACTGTATTTTTTACTATTCATTAAAATAGAACTTTATTAGAAAAATAACAAACATTTACCCAAAGTGAATTTTGATGTACTGAATCTAAAAAAGAATTTTATTTTGTCAAATATAACTTATAAAAATGTCCAAAACTTGATTTAAAGAGGGTTCTCCCTCAAAAGGCGGTTAAACGACCCTTTAGTGAATATTAGAGTATTTCTTAATAAATTTAGATTAATTCATATTTTAACCCCTAAATTTTATTAGATAAATGTAAAAACATTTAACAAACATTTATAATCATATTGTAGTTATTTATATTCATTTATGCCAATAAAATGTCTAGGATTTAACTACAATTTAAAATAATATTATTATATTATTAGTGTGCAATGTAAGATTTCAAAGAAACCCATTATTATATATAAGGTAAGCCATCAAACATAGATACCCTTTAATGTAAAATTAAAATTTAATTCTAAGATATTAATAAATATGAAAATGTATTATTTAATATTTACTTGGGATGTTACATCCTTCCCCCTTTTGGGAATTGCATGCTCTCAATTTTATTCCTTTATTAAATAAATGGGTGTATTTATCCTTCATAGTATTTTCAGAATAACAAATTTCCTCTTCAACCATATGGTTTTTCCACAAGACCTTTAACTGGTGAATTACATTATTCTGCAACACTTTCTCTCTATGGTCCAGAATCTGGACTGGTTGTTCCTTAAAAAAGAGATTCTCTTCTAACTGAACTACCTCTCGGCTCAAAACATGAGATGGATGTGGAAGATTCATTCTCAAAATTTAAACATGAAAAACATTGTGTACCTAGGATAAACATGGATGTATAGACACTTTGTACACCACTGATCCAACATTCTACAGAATTTCATAAGGTCGAATGACCCTTAGACTAAATTTTTCTTTTTTACCAAAAGGCGTCACACTTTTCCATTGAAAAACGTTGAGAAAGACATGATCACTTCCTTCAAAAGGGAGATCCATACTTCAGATATCCACATAACTTTTCTTCAACCTCTGAGATATTTTCATGTTTTTCTCAATCAAGTAAGCCTTTTCTACCATCCCTTCTACCAATTCTGGTCCCATCATCTTCCTTTCACCTACTTCATACCAAAATGCTATATTTCGACAATGATTTCCTTATAATGCCTCAAATGGAGCCATTTGTATAATGGAATGAAAACTGTTATTACAAAAAAATTCTCCAAATAAATATGTTTTCCCAACATCGCTAGAAATCCAGTGAACAATCACGTAGCATATCCTCCAAGGTCTAAATTGTTCATTCTGAATACCCATCGGATTGCGAATGAAAATCTGTAATAAAATTTTATTCAGTTCCCAAGGACATCTAAAGGCATTTCCAAAAGATATAAGTTAACCTAAGATCACTATCAGATACAATGGAGAGGGGAAATCCATGCAACCTGACTATCTCTTTAACATAAAACCTAGAATATTGATCTAGAGACAAAGTTTCTCTAATAGGAATAAAATGAGCAGATTTAGTCAACCAATCAACAATAACCCAGATTTCATTATTACCTCGAGATGTTTTTGGTAATCCCACAGCGAAGTCCATGGATATATTTTCCCATTTCCACTCTGCCATAGGTAAATACTGAAGCATCCCATTCGGTAATTGCCACTCTTCTTTAAACTGCTGACAAGTCAAATACGTCACAGTAAAATAAACAATATCTCTTTCATTCCATCCCACAAGTAATACTTTCGAAGATCTTTGTACATCATAATACTGCCAGGATGAACTAAAAATGGGGAACTATGAGCTTCACATAACAACTCACTCTTCAACTATGTATCACAAGGAACATGTAATCTTTTCCCAAACCTCAAAATACAATCGTTATCAACATTAAAATTAGGAAACATACCCTTCTGAAACAACTCTGCATTTTTCTGCAACTCGTTATCTTCTTTCGGCAGTTTCTTTATTCTTTCTGATAGGGATGATTTCACTAACACCTAAAACAAAATAGAATAATTTCTTGCACCAAAAAATTCAATTCCAAAGTTCATAAAATCAATAACCATTGTATCTTGTTCCAAATGTATCACGGTTAATAAAAGCATTAATTTTTTTTTGAAATAAAGCATCAACCACTTTATTTTCCATTCCTGGATGGTAATGAATCGTGCAATAACAATCCTTGATTAATTCCTACCGTATACTTTGTCTTATGTTCAATTATTTTTGAGTGAATATATATTTCAAACTTTTGTGTTCATTATATATTTCACATTTTACTCAATATAAATTATTCCTTCATAGTTTTAAAGAATAAACAATAGAATCTACTACTAAATCATGTGTAGGGTAATTTAACGCATAAGGTTTCAACTGATGTTAAGCGTAAGTAATTACCTGATCATTATACATAAGGATATAGCCATGTCCTTTAAATAAAGCGTCACAGTAAATAAAAAACTCACCATTTTTAGAAGGCAGTGCCAAAACCATAGCATTCACCAATCTTCTTTTCAATTCCTAAAAACAATCATCACATTATTTTGTCTAAAGGAAGTTAACAAATTTTTGAGTTAACTTTGTCATTGGACTAGTTAAACATGAAAAATTATTAACAAACCTTTGGTAATAACCTGCTAAACCAATAAAACTAAGAATCTAGGTCATATTAGTGGGTCTTTTCCATTCTTCATCGACATTTATTTTAGCAGGATCAAGAATTATGCAATTTTTTGAAACAATGAGACCAAGGAAATAAATTTGTTGTGACCAAAACTCACACTTTCTAAATTTCCCAAACAGTTTCAATTATTTTATGGTTTTCAAGAAAACCCATAATTGACTTTCATGTTTCTCTTAACTTTTGGAATACACCAAAATATCATCAATGAACACAACCACATACACATCCAATAACTCATGCAAAATTCTATTCATAAGATCCATGAATACAGAAGGTGCATTTGTTAAACAAAAAAGGCATAGCTACAAATTCATAATGGCCATATCTAGTAACAATTGTGGTCTTTGGAATGACTTCTTCCTTTACTTTCTACTTATGGTACCCCAACCTCAAATCAATCATTTAAAAATACTTATCTCCCTAGAGCTGATCAAATAAAACATCGATATGAGCCAAAGGATTCTTGTTCTTAACTGTGATGCTAGTCAATGCTCTATAATCAATGAAAAGTCTCATTGAAACATCATTATTTTTTACAAAAAAACAAGATAACCCCATGGTGATGTCCTATTTTAAGTCAAAACATTATCTAATAAACCCTGTAATTGCTTCTTTAACTCTAAAAGATTAATTTTATCCATTCGATATGCGGTTTTGAAATTGGCTTATCATCAGGAACTAAGTCAACAAAAAATTCAACATCCCAGTCAGGTATAATACTAAAAAACTCATCAAAAAACCACAAGGTACTCATTTATAACTGGCACATCATTAATCTTAACACTTCTTTTATTCTCAACAATATGTGCAAAGTAACATTCATTTCCATCTTTTATTTGTTTCTCAGCTTCCTGATATGTTATCAAAATCAATGGTTCATTCTTGTAAACAAACTAAAAATATTTCTGAAAAGAAACCTCTTTATCTTTTAATACAATCTTAGCATGATAAACATAAATCCAATCTATACCCATAATAACATCACACTCTACGAGAGGCAAATCAATAATGTTTGCAGGTAGATTATTTTCACACATAAGGACAGTAAGGTTCTTATAATTTCTTTTTGTCTCAACATTTCCCCCTATTGTTTTTTCCATATGTTCATGATTTATATCTTGAGATGGAATTACTAATTTACTAGAAAAATTCTTAGAAATTAACGAATGTGTAGACCCTTAATCAAAAAACACATTGGCATAATCTGAACAAACAAACAGTGTACCTAATAACAATTCATTTGATGGCCCAATATCTGCTAAAGTAGTTGAAAAGGATATCACCATCACTTATTGCTTGTATTTTGGCTGATTTCCCTCAGTTGAGTTCTTAGTTGGACACTAATTTTCAAAATGACCCATTTCACTACACTTAAAACATTTTAATAACGACAAATCAGATTCTGTCTTACCATAAACCTGATCTTTTTTAGTGTAATTTTGAGGGTTATGTCCCATTTTACCGTATCGGTAGCACTTACCAGAATTCAAAAGTGATTCCTGATCATGATTTTTACCAAAATTTTCACAAACTGTAAACTGAAGTCTCTTACCATCAGACTTTTTTGAAGAGTTCCTCCCTTTCACCTGCCACCTTGACCTCTTATTTTGTTGTTTTCCAAAGAACACTTGTTGATTTGAAAACTCCATTTCCACATTCTCTGCACAACGAACAAGTATTTCATAACTTTTGAACTCACAAGAAGCTAAATCTCATCAATACTTTTATATTAATCCTGTGTAAAAATGCTTGATTTGACTATCTAGATCTCGTATGAAATTTGGAGCATACCTTGCAAGTTGAGTAATTTTTGCTTCATAAGCAGCCACTGAGTCATCCTCCCGCCTCAATTCCAACAATTTGTTTTCCATTCTAAGATAAACCACCTATGGAAAATATTTCTCAAGAAAAATACCATTGAATTCATCCACATCTAGTACATAAATCTCCTCACTATCCTGAATATTTTTCACCATTGACCACCACTTATCTTCTTCACCTTCAAAATGGTAAATAAGAAGACAATACATTTGATGTACTGAACATACCATGACATCAAAAATCTTATCTAGTGCTTTAATCAACCCTTCTACTAGCACCGGGTCAGATGATCCTCTGAGTGATGGGGGATGTTTCCTCATGAAATGCTCCACTACTGACATGTTCCTTCGTGGTTAATCTGGTTGATCTCATGCATGGATACCACAACTATTTATCGACATATTCATCTGTTCCATCACTACAACAAACTATTCTATTATGATTCTGACCATCTCAGGTTTCTTATTTTGAAGGTTTTCTTCCTTCTGATGTCGTCCCATTATAGTTGTCGTCTTTCTTCTGCGGAAAACCGTTCTGAACATAGAAATATCTTAACTGAAGAATCATGGTAATATGTAAATGATATATCATTTAAATCATAACATATGGAAAAATAATAATTTATGGATATTAATTTAACTATATTATAACTTGTAAATTTTTTTAAAACGACCTTTCAAACCAACTATAAGGTCCTAGACTAAAAAATTACATATTCTTGAATTAAGTGGATAATTAACATTGAGGATCATTTCAGGTTTAGAGTTTTAGAGAATTAGGTCATAACATTTATATAACAACCTGAACAATACATGTAGATAATTCTACTCAATGTCCATTTAAAAAAAATAAAAACTCTTGAAAAAAAGAGTCATGTCTAGTTCAATGTTTTAGATCGAATGACTTTTCCTTATACCATCCTTGACCCTATACACCTTTATGTCCTGTGAAAAACATTTTAAAACATGGGATGAGCATAAAAATCTCAGTAAGGCTTATCAAATAAAAAATAAATCATTAGTCCATAAATATATAAAAACATAAACTCTTTTACTTACCTTTTGAAAATATAAGATTTATGAATAACCCATAGTATTCACAAATCATAAAGGTACTTATGTCATTAATATCATACTTACATTGAAGCTATCACATCTACACAGGGAGTTACGTTGGAACAACCATAACTGTATATTCCTTAAATCTATTAGGAGAAACAATATAGTTTACCTCAATCACATTATGTAATCCATTAAAGAACTATCTCGGCCTCACCTTCCCAAGGTTTATCATGGAACCGGCCATATACATAAATAATTCTCAAGAACCATAACATATTCATAACACATAAACCAAATATAAAGGAAAGATGACATTTACACATTTTAATCACAATATATCATTTAAATATATTGACAAAACAAATCCATTATCAAAACCATTTTCAATAAAAAAAAAACATGTAAAATTTATTTCGTATTTCTTTTCCTTAAAAAAAATACTACGGCTTGTAAAGGAATCCAAAGATCAAATAATACCCACAATGGTGGGAAAAGGTCATTGTCAACGTTTACATTAAAAAAATTCCTTTTTGTCATTTAGTAAAATGATTTGTATAAAAATATTCCCTTTTAATTAAATGATAATTAAAAGGGGTTTATACACCATATAAAATAATGTTGTGTATAAAACAAAATATTACTCAATGAAAGGAGATTGAGACAAAGTCCGTTAACTCGTGTCCGACTTGACTCGTCCATCCAATAATCTCCTGAATAATAGAATAATGATAACTTCTAATTTCATAAGAACCTTTTTCATTTTTATTAGTCATTTTATATTACTTATTACCATGTTATAAACATTATGTAGTCAATTATGTTAATAATGGTTATTTTTTCGATATTTGGTACTTGAGTAAAAAATGAACACCTTATAATTACAAGTTGTCCATGTGGTCAATATTCAATTATCTACACAGTGATATTAATTATTTACAAATCATATATATCTTGTATATATATGTATATATTAAAGTACAATACATTTTTCAGAGAAGAAATTAAATGCACTGTTCATGGAGACGGTAAGCCGTACGTACGGATGAACGCTACTTTCATTTCTATTTCATAAATTAATGGGATTAAAACATAATTATACATAGGTATATTTAAATTCCGGTATAATATCAAATATAATATAATTAAATCAATCCTTTATATGTCACATATATGGCATTAAAGAGTCAAATCACTTTGAGGGTGAGGTAGTCCGCACTTCCTCAATAGAAATTATCGTATTTACCCATTTCAGAATCCATAAAGGCAGGATATAAATGTAAAATGTATAATCATAAATAAAACATAAACATGATATATAATATATATAAATATAGTGCCATCTTAATATCCACCATGAGAGGCGGTAGGAGATAATCGAACAATCATAGTTTCGCGAGGCATTAGTTTTCCATCCATAAAAACAGTATGTTCTTCACCCATTAGATGGTGGTGTGTGTATGTGTAGTTAGAATACTTCTCATAAAAAATCCTAGTATATTGAGGATACTTGTGTTGTTATAATAGAAATTAATAAATAGATTTTATGGGTTGGATAAGTAAAATAAAAGAAAATATGTTAAGAGAAACTGTTACCTTAAATTTGGGTAACTCCCTTTGGTTTGAACCAAAAGGACTTCTTGGAGTTCCTTCTGTAACACCCCAAGCTTCTACGGTACGCTTCTCTTTGAATAATGTGATAGCGTGTGTTGTACGCAACACCGAGTTCTAACACACCATAACCAATCAAACTAGCCATTATGAATAGTAATACCTACTTTTTGAAATTATATATATTTTATATTTTAAAATGGACTTCATTTTTTGATTCGGAATATCGAATTTAACCTAAGGTGAAATTTTGGTACTTTTCGGATAACTTTCATATTTTGATGAATAGTGAAAATTACTAAATTTTAATTAAAAACAACTTTTTTAATCAAAATAATTAATAGTGATAAGTTGTGAATTTGAGTGGTTTTAAATTATATTTAGAATATATTTTTACCATTTAATATAATGTTGGTCATTGGACATAATTTTACAATTAAACCGAACATAAACAAGTGTCAATCTTTTGATAGTTATTACCTCTTAAAAACACACTTTTTGTTTTGACAGCGGGAATTAATTTTAAATTAATTTCTTCCACTTCTGTGTTTTGAATTTAGGAAAATGGATTCCATATTTGGAATCAGGATGTTCAAATTGTGTAAATATGTAACTTTTATTTTTAGACATTTTGAATAATTACTGCGGTAAATATTTTATTTACCATGGTTAAGGGTAAATCCGGTAAATAAGGGTTAAAAAATAATATTATAATAATGAAAAATTACCCTAAAACGTGTCCTAACCTTATTGGTGGACACATACCCGACCATGGGAATCCTTGGGTCGATTTGGGGACCCCTTGGAGCCACTTGTTTGTGGTAGGGACACATTATATTAATAAAGTTAAAATAAAAATAAAAATGGCATAATCTTACATCTTTTAGAAGAACAATTTTTACATAGGGTTATACATGTTTGATTTTCGATTATAAATATCCATTAGAAAGATATAAAGATTTCCTAAATAATGGTATTTTATTTATATTTTTTAGACATCAAATAATTTAAATTATTAATGACACAATAATGATTCAATGTTTACCTCATTAATAAATCATTTAAATAAATACGATTATAATGATTAAAATATTATCTAAATACTGTCCAATTCTTATTGGTTGATGTTATTTAGAATATGAGTCAACTTATCTTCGACATCAATGATTTTTGGACCAATAAAAACCGAATATAATTATATTATAAAGTAATACTTTCACTCTTTCCTAAAGAGCCCCTCCTCTCCCTTATAAAAGGAGACAACTTCTACTCATTCCTCACACCTCTAAAGCCACTTGGCTCATCCAAACCCTGCCCAAATACTCTCCCAACCTCCCTCACTATAACCTAGGGGCCTTATTTGGATCAGAAAGCCAACCTAAGGAGCCCTTTTGATCAAATCAAAAGGAAGAACCCGAAGAAGAGGTAATGTTTTCACCACCCCTTTTCAAGTTCCTTTCTTCTTCCACTTCATCTTTCTTTGTTCTTACCATTATAAAATAATAACTCCAGTATCTCAAATATACTGTGATGTTATTATAAATATGGTACAACCATATTCTGTATTCTATCCACCCTTTGAATAACATGTCACCATACGTGCGTACGTACGGCTTACCGTCTCCACGTCGTGGTGTAATTGTTATTCAATATAATATTATTTGGATGGGTATAATAATGATGTTTAAATCAGGTAAATAATAAATATAACATGTTAATGATTCTGTATATATAATATACCATCCATTTATATATTATTTTAATATCAAAAGAATGATATTGTCGCTCGTGCGTACGTACGGACTACCGTCTCCACGAACGCGATGAGATTCATTCTCCGTCGTATCCATCCAAGTATAATTATCATTTGATGATTTAAAAATAATGTTTAGGGACATGATATCATTCTTTATATGAATAATATACAACCTATCCATGAAAAACACGACTTACGTAACAAAACATATAAAAGAAAACGAGTAAGTTAACACCCGAAACAACGATAAATCTAAGATATTGTTAACAAAACAATGTTAAAAGATCATATATGATATCATATGAATGTATATGATTCTTGTATAATTTAATAACAATTATTTCACCATTATACAGGAGTTTAACCTACCCCAACCAAGGAAAAGTACAAGGTATGGGTTATTTCACAATCTCTTCATTATCCGAGGTTGTTTATACGTAATAATCTACTGGGATCTCTTTATCATCCACATCCATGTTTTCTTCAAAATGTATTTCAAAACATATTTATTATTTACAAGAATATGGGTTAAAGTCATTTATACCCTTGTTTGACTTTTTATAAGAGGTTTACAAAGGAATCTTTCCGTCGTTTTCAAAACAAGGTCCTTTTTAACCTTTTCGACAGAATTAAGATAAGAATGTTTTTTTAACTTATACGGCGGGTGCGGTTATTTTCCGCCGTTATAAAATCGTCAAAGCTTCCCTTACAAGCTTATAATAATATTTTCATGAAAATGTTTTATTTTATATGGCTCTTAAATGATTTCAAAAATAGAAAGAGATATTTCTCTAAAAAGTGTTTTGATTTCATCTATGTCAACATCCTTTGATGGATTTTACGCCTATTTGAAGTTGATTTATTATGATACAAAACATCTATATTGTATTGAAGGTTTTGTGATATGTTTGACTGTGGATGTGCTATTTTTATACCATTCATAGTTTATGGTGAAATTATTGACATTTCGTATGCTAGTTTTAATACGAATGTTTATGTTATGTTTTAACCTTTTCATATGGGAATGCATTGGACTTAGTAAGTGACGGGTGGAGCCCACTATAGCTCCTCGATGCATCGGTAGGTCTCATGAGACAAACTAGTGTCTTGGCACAAGGCCTTGGCAAAATCTTATTTGTAGTCTTGGCACGAGGCCTTGGCTATGTGGTTATGATAGTCTGGCATTATGCATTCCAACATTATGAAAGTGGTTATTGATTTGTGCATGTGATTATTCGATTAGTAGAATATCCATGTGAATAAGTAAATGGAATTATTTCATTTTACTTTTTCCATACTATGTTGAAGTTCATGTTTAAAAGGCTTTTGTTTTAGTAATTCATTGCCTTAAATGTTTATGCTTATTTTTGAATGTTCCGCTATATTGTTATCCTTACTGGGCATTTGAGCTCACCCCTTTTCTATGTTTTATTTTTTCCAGGATGTGAAGATGTAAGTTATGAATGACCTGCAGGGATATTATGAGGGGATTATAGTGTGGATTGTGGAAACATTATGTTGTTGTATTAGTTTTTCATTTTATGATGTAATGTAAAACTTATGAATATATCTAGTGTTTCCAAGGCTACTAAACCAATCGGTCTTTCGAGATTTGATCTTTCTTGTGATCATGCCAATGTTATGTAATAACGCACCAACTCTGGGTAACTGGGGTCGGGGCTTTACAGTTGGTATTAGAGGGAGGTTTAGTACAAACCTTGGAAGCTAGATTTAGATAAACTCTGATTAGAGCACGTAGACCTAAGATGAACTTTGAGGATTAGTATAGAAGAACTTCCTAGAATTTTGTTATTGTAGAGATTTTGTGAGTTTTCCGAGCAATACATCCCTGTCTGGATACGAGCAGGTAGAGGCGGCTCTCGCACAGATGTACCTAGGGGTAAAACCCGAAAACACCGCTTTGAGCTAGACTCGAACGGGAACTGGTGCATGACAACGGGCCTTGCTGCACTCGTGGTTACGACACTCCCGGGGGATATGCTTAGGATAACTCTCATTTTCTTTACAAACCATTATGAAGGGTTTATGAGTATATACATCCTCAAAGAAAACATTTTTATGATTATGGATTATATCCATAAATAGTTCAATTTATGTTAAGTGTTTTATAAGTATGGGATTATGTATTTTGATTCATAAACTGATCTAGTTTATTCCATTGTTTAGAAATGGTGCCTAGTGGAAGAAATGGAAACCGTATCAATGCACACACTCCATGTAGGGATTGCCCTCCTACTCAAGATAATTATAGTGGCGCTGGTGATGCAACTGGTGCCGATCAGCTAATCACCATACTGGGACAACTTACTCAGGTTATGAATAATAACCTTACCCGTATGGAGAACCCTGATCCGCAGCGTGGAGGATAAATGTTAGATCGATTCATGAGGAAACAACCACCAACGTTCAATGGGAGTACAAATCCCTTAGTAGCTGAGCAATGGATAAATTCCTAGGAGAAAATATTTCAGGCTTTGGGGAGCAGTGAAAGGGAAAAAGTTCTCATGGCAGTTTACCACCTCACTGGAGATGCTGATCAATGGTGGTCATTGATTCAAAACATGAAGGAAGATGATGAAGTATCAAATATGGAATGGAGGGAGTTCAAAGATCTTTTTTTAGAAAAATACTTCCCTCGTGACCATCGAGCAGATATGGAAAGTCAATTTCTAAGTCTGAGACAGAAGGAGGATGAGAATGTCGCAAAGTATGAGGCTAACTTTACAAGGTTAGCGAGGTATGCTGGAGATTATATTCGCAACCCAAGAAGTAAGATTGATCGTTTCTTTTATGGGTTAAAACCATTTCTCCGTCGAGCATTAGTCTCACAATCCTTTTCATCGTACGAAGACATTATCTCATGTGCTATCAAGACCGAAAAGGAATTCTCTAAGTCTTATGACTTTAAAGCAAAGCAAGAGAAGAAGAGACCTGCTGATTAATCTGGGAATGGAAATAAGGGGAAGAAGGGAAAGGTTGAATATCCATCTTGTGGTAAATGCGGGAAGAAACATCCTGGTACTTGCTTGAAGGGAATGGGAGTCTGTTACAAGTGTGGTGAAAAAGGCCACCAAGCTCGTGATTGCAAGGGGAAGAAGGAAGCTACCAACGTTCAGTGCTACAATTGCAGGGAGATGGGACATTATGCAAATGCATGTCCTAAGCGTCAGGAGAACATACCTCAGAAAAGGCCAAGGGATCAAGGCTAGGCTTATGCTATCACTACTGCAGAGGTAGAAGCTCCGAAAGACGTGGTGGCAGGTAATTTAATGGTTTCCTCAAGTTTAGCAAATGCATTATTTGATTCAGGATTATCGCATTGCTTCATATCTTCGCAGTTTGCTAAGAAAATTAGATATTTCCAATTTGATTTAATAAGGGAGTTGTCAGTTAAAACTCCTAAGGGAAGTATCATTGCAACAATGTTTTGTGAATCCGTCCCCATTAGAGCACATAAATTTTCTTTATCTGCTGATCTCGTCGTCATACCTATGATTGAGTTTGATATAATCCTCGGTATGGACTAGATTTCGGACTATGATGCGAAGATTTATTGTAAAAAGAAAGAGGTTACGATTCTTGATGATAATGATAAGGAACACATTATCTTTAGAGCAGAATCGTCACCACCTAATTCTTATTTAGATCCACCATCAATAGCTCAACTAAATTCAATTATTGGGGAGGAAGAGAATGAAATAACTCTCGGTGAGGAAAGGAATGTTCAAATAGAGGATGTACCTATTGTTAAAGAATTTGTAGATGTATTTCCAGAAGATTTACCTAGACATCCTCCAGAATGAGAAGTTGAGTTTTCCATTGATTTGATTCCTGGATCAAGGCCTATATCGAAGACCCCTTATAGAATGGCCACTGTAGAATTAGTCGAACTAAAGAAACAACTAGAGGAATTGAGTAATAAGGGATTTATTCGCCCTAGTGTTTCTCCATGGGGAGCCCCTGTTTTTTTTGTTAAAAAGAAAGATGGATCTATGAGGGTATGTATCGGCTACAGGGAGATCAATGCTATAACGATAAAGAACAAGTATCCCCTACCTCGTATTGATGATTTATTTGACCAACTGCATGGAGCTCAATACTTTTCAAAGATTGACCTTCGATCTGGATACCATCAGTTGTGTGTGAAGAAGGAAGACATTCCGAAGACAGCATTTCGAACCAGGTATGGGCATTACGAGTTTACCGTAATGCCGTTTGGATTGACTAATGCACCATCTGTATTCATGGATATGATGAATAGAGTTTTCAAGGAGTATCTCGATGAATTTGTGGTGGTATTTATTGATGATATATTGGTATACTCCAAAACCTACGAAGATCATGAAAATCACTTGCGCATTATCTTGAAGACTCTGAGGAGGCATGAATTATATGGGAAGTTTAGCAAGTGTGAATTCTGGCTTCATGAGATTTCTTTTCATGGCCATATTGTCTCTAAATATGGAATCTCTGTTGATCCTTCTAAGACTAAGGCAATCCAAGAATGGCCAGCACCTACGAGTATAACTGAGGTACGCAGTTTTATTGGTTTGGCAGGTTATTATCGACGTTTCGTCCAGAATTTTGCCCGATTGGCTAACCCATTAACGAAGCTCACACGTAAAGGGGTTAAATTTTTTTGGACAAAAGAGTGTGAAGAATGTTTTGAAGAACTGAAGAAAAGATTAGTCAATGCTCCTATATTGACTCTACCATCGGGGAATGATGGGTTCGTTATTTATAGTGATGCATCGAAGAAAGGACTTGGTTGTGTCCTTATGCAGAATGATAGAGTTATTGCCTATGCATCACGACAGTTGAAAATTCATGAACAAAACTATCCTACTCATGATCTCGATCTAGCAGCTGTGATCTTTGCTTTGAAGATATGGAGGCACTACCTCTATGGTGAAAAATGTGAGATTTATACTGATCACAAGAGTTTGAAGTATATTTTCTCACAAAAAGAACTCAACATGAGGCAAAGGAGATGGCTTGAATTACTCAAGGATTATGATTGCACGATACACTACCACCCGGGAAAAGAAAACAAGGTGGCAGATGCTTTGAGCAGAAAATACCATGGTGTTTTGAACTATATGAGAATTTAAAGGGATCCAAATTTCATGGATCTAGTGAAGATGGACATGGGAATAACCAGGGAAGGTGAAACATCAATGCTTTTTCAAATGGTTGCCAAACCATCTTTAATAGAAAGGATTAAGAGTTCTCAGACCGATGATGAAGAATTTCAGAAGAAGATTAAAGTTGTGAATGATGGGAGATTGAGAGACTTTGTGTATGAAGATGGAATTTTGAAATTCGGGAAGAGACTTTTTGTTCCCGATTTACCTGATCTGAAAATGGAATTGCTGGATGATGCTCATAGTTCCAATTTCTCTATACACCCTGGGAGCACCAAAATGTATAGAGATTTGAAGGAACATTTTTGGTGGGACAACATGAAGAGGGAGATTGCTGATTTTGTGTCAAGATGTATGGTTTGTCAACAAGTGAAAGCTGGAAGGCAACAGCCTGGAGGAGTCATGCAACCTCTTCCCATACCGAAGTGGAAATGAGACAATATTACGATGGACTTTGTCATGGGGATACCAAAGACTCCTAGAAGGAATGATGCAATATGGGTTATTATTGATCGTCTTACCATGTCAGCACATTTTCTTGCTATAAGAGAAGATCTACCCCTGGAACGTCTAGCAAGACTATACATTAATGAAGTCGTGAGACTTCATGGAGTACCCCTATCGATTGTTTCTGATCTTGATCCCCGTTTTACTTCATGATTTTGGAAAAGTCTTCAGAAATCCCTGGATACTGAACTTCATTTGAGCACTGCTTACCACCCTCAGAAAGACGGACAATCAGAACGGACTATTCAAACCTTAGAAGACATGTTGAGATCTTGCTCACTTGACTTTCAGGGTATGTGGGATCAATATTTACCTCTGGTAGAATTTTCCTATAATAATAGCTTCCATTCGAGTATTCAGATGGAACCATATGAAGCGTTATACGGAAACAGATGTCGTACACCAACCTGTTGGGATGACGTCGGTGAAACAAAACTTGTAGGTCCAGAACTGGTGGAGGAAACGATGGAAAAGGTGAAAGTAATCCAAAATCACATCAAAGCAGCTCAAAGTAGGCAGAAGAGCTATGCCGATAATCGAAGGAAGGATTTGGAATTTCAAGTCGGTGATCATGTTTTTCTGAAGGTATCTCCGTGGAAGGGAGTCATACGTTTTGGTAAGAAAGGTAAATTGAGTCCCAGGTACATCGGACCTTTCGAAATTCTAGAACGAATTGGGGTTGTAGCTTACTGATTGGCAATGCCGCCAAGTCTCTCCAAAGTTCACGATGTGTTCCACGTATCTCTGTTGAGAAAATACATGCCTGACCCAACGCATGTACTCACCTATGAGGAATTAGAACTGGAACCCGATCTATCTTATTGTGAAGAGCCTGTCAGGATTCTTGATATAAGAGAACAAGTACTGAGAAACCGGACAACGCGTCTGGTAAAAGTTTTGTGGAGAAATCATAAGATGGAAGAGGCAACGTGGGAACCCGAGGAACTTATGATGAAGAACCACCCGAGTCTTTTCATGTGATAAGTATTCTAGAAATTTCGAGGAAGAAATTATTTGAAGGAGGGGAGAATGTAACACCCCAAGCTTTTACAGTACGCTTCTCTTTGAATAATGTGATAGCGTGTGTTGTACGCAACACCGAGTTCTAACACACCATAACCAATCATACTAGCCGTTATGAATAGTAATACCTACTTTTTGAAATTATATATATTTTATATTTTAAAATGGACTTCATTTTTGGATTCGGAATATCGAATTTAGCCTAAGGTGAAATTTTGGTACTTTTCGGATAACTTTCATATTTTGATGAATAGTGAAAATTACTAAATTTTAATTAAAAACAACTTTTTTAATCAAAATAATTAATAGTGATAAATTGTGAATTTGAGTGGTTTTAAAGTATATTTAGAATTTATTTTTACCATTTAATATAATGTTGGTCATTGGACATAATTTTACAATTAAACCGAACATAAACAAGTGTCAATCTTTTGATAGTTATTACCTCTTAAAAACACGCTTTTTGTTTTGACAGCGGGAATTAATTTTAAATTAATTTCTGCCACTTCTGTGTTTTGAATTTAGGAAAATGGATTCCATATTGGAATCAGGATGTTCAAATTGTGTAAATAGGTAACTTTTATTTTTAGACATTTTGAATAATTACTGCGGTAAATATTTTATTTACCATGGTTAATGGTAAATCCGGTAAATAAGGGTTAAAAAAATAATATTATAATAATACAAAATTAACCTAAAACGTGTCCTAACCTTATTGGTGGACACATACCCGACCATGGGCATCCTTGGGTCGATTTGGGGACCCCTTGGAGCCACTTGTTTGTGGTAGGGACACATTATATTAATAAAGTTAAAATAAAAATAAAAATGGCATAAGCTTACATCTTTTAGAAGAACAATTTTTACATAGGGTTATACATGTTGGATTTTCGATTATAAATATCCATTAGAAATCTATAAAGATTTCTACATAATGATATTTTATTTATAATTTTTAGACATCAAATAATTTAAATTATTAATGACACAATAATGATTCAATGTTTACCTCATTAATAAATCATTTAAATAAATAAGATTATAATGATTAAAATATTATCTAAAACCTGTCCAATTCTTATTGGTTGATTTTATTTAGAATATGAGTCATCTTATCTTCGACCTCAATGATTTTTGGACCATTATAAACCTAATATAATTATATTATAAAGTAATACTTTCACTCTTTCCTAAAGAGCCCCTCCTCTCCCTTATAAAAGGAGACAACTTCTACTCATTCCTCACACCTCTCAAGCCACTTGGCTCGTCCAAACCCTGCCCAAATACTCTCCCAACCTCCCTCACTATAACCTAGGGGCCTTAGTTTTATCAGAAAGCCAACCTAAGGAGCCCTTTTGATCAAATCAAAAGGAAGAACCCGAAGAAGAGGTAATGTTTTCACCACCCCTTTTCAAGTACCTTTCTTCTTCCACTTCTTCTTTCTTTGTTCTTACCATTATAAAATAATAACTCCATTATCTCACATATAATGTTATGTTATTATAAATATGGTACAACCATATTCAGTATTCTATCCACCCTTTGAATAACATGTCACCATACGTGCGTACGTACGGCTTACCATCTCCACGTCGTGGTGTAATTGTTATTCAATATAATATTATTTGGATGGGTATAATAATGATGTTTAAATCAGTTAAATAATAAATATAACATGTTAATGATTCTGTATATATGATATACCATCCATTTATATATTATTTTAATATCAAAAGAATGATATTGTCGCTCGTGCGTACGTACAGACTACCGTCTCCACGAACGCGATGAGATTCATTCTCCGTCGTATCCATCGAAGTATAATTATCATTTGATGATTTAAAAATAATGTTTAGGGACATGATATCATTCTGTATATGAATAAGATACAACCTATCCATGAAAAACATGACTTACGTAACAAAACATATAAAATAAAACGAGTAAGTTAACACCCGAAACAACGATAAATCTAAGATATTGTTAACAAAACAATGTTAAAAGATCATATATGATATCATATGAATGTATATGATTCTTGTATAATTTAATAACAATTATTTCACCATTATACAGGAGGTTAACCTACCTCAACCAAGGAAAAGTACAAGGTAAGGGTTATTTCACAATCTCTTCATTATCCGAGGTTGTTTATACGTAATAATCTACTGGGATCTCTTTATCATCCACATCCATGTTTTCTTCAAAATGTATTTCAAAACATATTTATTATTTACAAGAATATGGGTAAAAGTCATTTATACCCTTGTTTGACTTTTTATAAGAGGTTTATAAAGGAATCTTTCCGTCGTTTTCAAAACAAGTTCCTTTTTAACCTTTTCAACAGAATTAAGATAAGAATGTTTTTTTAAATTATACGGCGGGTGCGGTTATTTTCCGTCGTTATAAAATCATCAAAGCTTCCCTTACAAGATTATAAGAATATTTTCAAGAAATTTTTTTATTTTATATGGATCTTAAATGATTTCAAAAATAGAAAGAGATATTTCTCTAAAAAGTGTTTTGATTTCATCTATGTCAACATCCTTTGACAGATTTTACGCTTATTTGAAGTTGATTTATTATGATACAAAACTTCTATATTGTATTGAAGGTTTTGTGATATGTTTGACTATGGATGTGCTATTTTTATACCATTCATAGTTTATGGTGAAATTATTGACATTTCGTATGCTAGTTTTAATACGAATGTTTATGTTATGTTTAAACCTTTTCATATGGGAATGCATTGGACTTATTAAGTGATGGGTGGAGCCCGCTATAGCTCCTCGATGCATCGGTAGGTCTCATGAGACAAACTAGTGTCTTGGCACAAGACCTTGGAAAAATCTTATTTGTAGTCTTGGCACGAGGCCTTGACTATGTGGTTATGATAGTCTGGCATTATGCATTCCAACATTATGAAAGTGGTTATTGATTTTTGCATGTGATTATTCGATTAGTAGAATAACCATGTGAATAAGTAAATGGCATTATTTCATTTTACTTTTGCCATACTATGTTGAAATTCAAGTTTAAAAGGCTTTTGTTTTAGTAATTCATTGCCTTAAATGTTTATGCTTATTTTTGAATGTTCCGCTATATTGTTATCCTTACTGGGCATTTGAGCTCACCCCTTTTCTATGTTTTATTTTTCCCAGGATGTGAATATGTAAGTTATTATTGACCTGCAGGGATATTATGAGGGGATTATAGTGTGGATTTTGGAAACATTATGTTGTTGTATTAGTTTTTCATTTTATGATGTAATGTAAAACTTATGAATATATCTAGTGTTTCCAAGGCTACTAAACCAATCGGTCTTTCGAGATTTGATCTTTCTTGTGATCATCCCAATGTTATGTAATAACGCACCGACTCTGGGTAACTGGGGTCAGGGGGTTACACCTTCTGCCTAAGGTATGTCTCCTAGGAGGAGGAAATGAATCTTGAGTTCTTATTTGGGAATGGGTTGGATGATCCATGGTGCTTGAGAGGTGTGAAAAATGAGTTATAAGTGAGGGTTTTTTATAAGGGGATGAGGGGCTCTTTAGGAAAGTGAGAAAATATTATTTTTTTATATACATATAATCGGATTATGAATATCCAAAACTGATTGAATATGAATATAATATGACTAATGGTAGAAATAAAATAATCCAATAAAAATTGGACAAGTTATGGATATTATTTTAATATTTATAATTTAATTTAATTTAATCATTTATTAATGAGGTAAATACTGCTTCATTATTCTGTCATAAATAATTTAATTGATATGATATCTAAAAATTATAATAAAATACCATAATGTAGGAAATATTTTTCTCTTTGCAATAAATATTTATATTTGAAATGATAAATTATATAAACAATGTAAAAATTAATTTAATAAAATATATTTGTTTGTGTCATTTTTTTCCTTACATTATGTTAATTAAAATAATGTTTCATTATCACTCCCATGTGGATCTATTGGATCCCAAAATCAGTTCAAAGATGCCCATAGTCGTAAATGACTCAACCAATAAGGTTAGGACAGTGTTATGGTAATTTTTTATATTATAAAATCCTTTTTACCTTGAATTACCATATTTACTTTTACCCACAGTAAATAAATGTCAAAAGTTATTATTTAAAAAAATTTATTTTCATCTTATTGAACCACATTTTACATACTAATTCCAACCATGTATATCATTTTTTTGAAATTAAATTCACATAAGATGTATAATTTCATTTAAATAAAATAGCCAGTTTTTTAACAACTATTAAGTGATTACACTATTCATCAAAAATTGATGTTTTTCAGAAAAATACAAACAATATAGCCTAAGATATGTTTGATATTACGATTTCAAAAATGATTTATATTTTATCAAATTTAAAACATAGAAATTTCATTAATTAATTTAAAATTAATTACCCTTGTCAAAACAAATAGCGTGTTTTAAAAAACTATAACTATCAAAAGACTGATAGTTGTTTATGTCCAATTTCGAAGTAAAATTAATTATAATGACCAAGATTGGATTAAAGGGTAAAAATATATTTTAATTAAACATTAAAACCTATTAAAAATATAATATATCCATAAAAATAAATTATATTAAAAGGCACTTTTGAATTAAAATACTGTATTTTTCATTATTTATTAAAAATTAACTTTATCAGGAAAATACTAAAAATTTACCCAAAGTAAATTTTGATGTCCTGAATCTAAAGTAAAAATTAATTTTTTCAAATAAAACATATAAAAATGACAAAAACTAGATTTAATGAGGGTTTTCCATCAAAAGAAGGTAAATCAACCTTTTAGTGATTATTAGTCTATTTATGCATAAATTTAGATTCATTCATGTTTTAAGCCCCTAAATTTTATTGGATAAATGTAAAAACATTTAAAAAATATTTATAACCATATTTTAGTCTGTTCTATTAATAACCTCTAATACAATGGCTAGGCGTTAACTACCATTTAATATAATAATATTATAGTATTAGTGTGCAATGTACAATTTCACAAACACCCGTTGTTTCATATCAGGTAAGCCATCGAACATAGTGTCCCCTTTAATGTCAAATTAATATTTTATTCAAAATTATTAATAAATAAAAAAATTTATTATTCTTTATTTTCATGGTATGTTACAGATATTACAGCTTTTATATGAAAATTTTTTAAATTACAAAAACACACATCTAAGAGTTAGAATGGTTTAGTAACCTTGGAGACTGGATAAAAAATCTTATTACTTTGTAAAATATCTTCAATTTTCACAAAAATAGATTACAATTTAGTACTCTTCATAGAAACCCCAAACATAAAACCTTTCTTTGTAACCTATGGAAAAAAACTTATGGAAAGGGATCTCATAATCTATGTAAAGATAAATAAGGGAAATTAATAATCCGAAAATTAACACAAAGGTATGAGGACATTAGAAACTTATTCTAAAACCATACCCTACATATCAAAGATCATAATCTTGAGCCATGGAATAAAGATTGGATGTTCATACGACAAGGATAATAAGGTAATAAAATAACATGATCCCTGAGAGTATAACATTATCATAATACATAGAATTTTTGCATACACATAATCATATAATTTCATTTTCCTGGTAGTCAAGGATCACATCTAAGGATATCATAGTCGAATGGGTTCACTCCCTAAAACATCATAGTATTGATGGTTTTCTCCCATGAATATCATAGAATAAAAATTCACATACTAATCCTGTTTCACTTGCCATTAGATTTATATATTCTCATGAGATATGAATTTTAACCCAATTAAATAGTGGGAGATATAGGTCCCACCATTAAGATAATGAAAATAACACTTCTGTGTACCCTAACGACATAAAACATTCTTCATATCAATTCCAATTAAATGAAATGGGTAACATAAATATTATATCAAATCCAAACCAATATAAGAGAGACATGATTCATAATCATTTCATCATTTCAGAAAAGTATAAACCATGAAATGAAGTGTGTTTCATACCTACTTATTTATGGTATAACTCACGGTAGATAAATAGGTCCATAAACTTCATGCCATCAGAAACATGATACAATCGATGAATATATAGGAAATTTATCCTTGGATCATAACCTTAGTTAATCATAGATAACATCAAAATAATTCACATTAGATGGATAAATATTTAGAAAATATAAATTGAACAATTATTTAAGAAGTTAACTATTATATGATTTTCTTAACTAAAAAATTCATAAAAAACGTTGATAATCCTTATAATATAAATTAAACATTTAAAATTATAATGGAAGCTTTAAAAATAATTTAAAACATTTTTTAGGGATAATATCTTTTCTTATTTGGAAAAAACATTTTCAAAAATAAATCATTTTGGAAATAATTTCCTTTGATGGTAAAAACACTTGTAATGGAATATTTAAAAATCCTTAAAAAAATTCATATGTAAAATATCCCTTAAACTTTGAAAAATTCTTTTTTATAAAATAAAACATAATCGAAATAATTTTATTTTAAAATATTCCTGAAAAAATAGAATGGAATTTTCATAAAAAATAACGGCCAAGATAGATGGAAGTTCTCTTCATGTTGTACACATAAACAAATTTTCCTTTCACATTTTTTGGTAAAATCCAAATGGTTATTGATTAAATTAAAAAATGAATTATAATTTAAATATATTTTTTTAAAACTAAAAAACTGGCAGAAATATTATTTATTAATCATTTGGATAATGTTAAAAATATTTTTTTGAAAACAGTTTTAGAAATTATGGTTTTAGAGGTAAATGGTTTTTGAAACGAAAATGAAAATAAATTCGATTAAATTTATTATTTTGAATGGTAGATTACATAAAGTGAGAAAAATGAAGGGAAAATAATTATTCTATAGAAATTACTAGATGATAACAAAATATATGAGTATCTTGATAGATAGATCATAATATTTCATAATTGGGAGCACAATCATGTGCAATCCTAACAAACGATGAGATTGTAATATAAAACACTTACCACTTATATAACATTAAATCATATACCCCATGAAATAATTACATTAAATTAATATTATAATATCATGATAATAAATAGATTCTTGGTTTTACATGTCAACAGTTTTTTATATAAACCTCATAAAACAATAAAGGGGAATAATATAACATATGTCCGAGAGAAGGAAAATTAAGAAGAAATCAACCATTGTATTGGTAACTATTGCACCATAAACCCGTTAAATATGGATCCTATTTTGGATATGTAAATAAAAAAAAATTATGTATTGTATTATTAAAATACATTCATTATTATTATATATAGACCATATAAAGTTAATAAGTATTCAATGTGGCATGTATCTAAAAAAAGTAAAAAGAATGAAAGAAACACCTTACATTATGTCTCGACATCATTGTTACACATTAAAAACCCATTTATAATAAATATAAATTTATTATATATCTATTATATAACCATAGATATTTTTAAAAAATGATATGATTGAATTTTGACCCTTTATTTCCATTTTTTCAGTAATTCCATATTAATGTCATGTTTCGGGGAATAACTGCTTTGTTTTTATTATATTTTTTGACATGTAGTTTTTTTAAACCAAATTAAAATTTTCATTGATAAATGATATATAAATTTTTTATCTTTACATAAAAATAATATATTTTAAAAATATATATATATATATATATATCATAATTCATAACAGTTAGAGATAGAAAATTGAATACACCATTCAGGGATATGGTAAGTCATACATACGCATGAACTCTGTTTCTGTTTATTAAATGGAATGAAATAAATTATGGTAAATTTTATATTAACATTAAAAAATTCTTTTTAATTTCATATATATCACATGTATTTATTTAAAAGAATCATTATTAAATTCCATGTAAGGTGTACATGAAAAATGAATAACATCTCTTTGTGAGGCAGTAGTCCTCCCTACATATGAACGATGTTAATGTATCCCCCAATGAATGGAAGGTATGAATTTATATCTTATATCATACATTGAAAAAAATAATTTAATTTTACAATATCCTACCAATTCATTTAATCTGCCTTTATTACCATCCGATTAAAAAAATATGAACCCATTATATCATTTCGTGAGATGGTAGTCCACTATACAAAGGGGAAATGTTAATATTTTCCAACAGGTTAAGAGTTAAGGAGATAGATGTTTAATTATAAAACCATAGGTATATTAATATTATTAATATAATATACAAAAAATTAAACCATCATTTTATCCTACAGTAAGTGTTTTTGTTAGAAAAAGAATAACATTTTTTGTGGGCTGGTAGTCCATTGTACACATAGTGGTGATTTCCAATCCCATTTGATGGGAGAAGAGGTGGTTATCGGTAATTAACAATAAATAAAAACATCTAATTATAGGTATCATAATTATTTCTTTATATCATAATGATTTATTAATAATTGGATGTGGAGGAGGAATAAATGAAATAAAATGCAAGGTTAGGGATGTTAACTCTTTTTCAGAAAACATATTTTAGTTTTCACCCAAAATATTCATTAAATTGATTTATTACCAAATTAAGGATTATAATATTTAGGATTGATTTGGGACATTCATTTCAAAACCATTGTGTTATTATGTGATAATATGATAGGAGAGTGGGTGGACTTTTATAAGTGTGATGAGTGTCACATCGTAACTTTTGTAATGAAATTTTCATACTAAGGTTTATCATATGAAAAAATGATTCAAAGTAGACCATTATATATAATAGAGTATATATTATATAAATATGGTTATACAATGGGTTTTTTACATTTTTTGGGTAATCATTAAATCATATCATTTTTGTTTAAACCCTTGATAAATCCATTTTTTCCTTAACAATGGCATGTCCTTTTTATGTTCTTATTATTAATTATGTTAAAAAAAATTAATTTAAATTTTTTAGATAATATGAAATATGATTAATATAAATATGTAATTTTTTTTTAATTCCATTAACATAAGTGGAAAATTTTAATTTAAAATTAATCCAAAATTGGTTATTAGAAAATTGGTTCTCATACAGAAAATAGTGAAATCTTTAAAGCGATTTTATATAAAAATTCAATATGAAATTGATTAAAATGAAAATAATTGATTAATAATTATATAATTGAAGTAATTTTAATTTTATAACCATCTTAAATTTTTTTTATTTTTTAAATTTCATTAAATGAAATGAAAACTATTAATAAAAATGGTATTTTCACTATTGATCAAGAATTGTTTCCTCTCAAATAACTATAAAATATTCACCCTAATATAACTTTAACCATTTTATTTAAGAAATTAGTTTAATATTTTAAAATAAATTTTCATAAAATGGTAAAAATTAATTTTAATATAAGTGTGAAATATAAGGCAAAACTAGTTTTTAGAAAATTAATGTTTTTATTTGAAATGTGGGATATATTCTTAACTCATATCTACAAGACAGATAATATGAATGTTAAAACATTTTATTAAATATATAATATATGAATTTTATTATAATCATTCACAAAAAGTGATATATTTAATTTATTTATGTAAACCATGTTTATTTGCATTTAAATAGTTTTTTTAGAAAATGTATTACATTTTCTTCAAAAGGTCTTTATTTTCAATTATAATTAATTAGTCACTAATTAATTCATCAAATATTTTTATAATTTATTCAATTCTATTCAGACCCTCCATTGCAATAGATAAGTGGTAATGATCATATTTAATAAAAATATTTTAATATTATGTCATGTTTCATTTAGTCTATGTGTTTTCTGTAATTGAAGATTAAATCAGTGTTACGTATAAAAATTTCTATATTTAGTATTCAATTTAATGTAAAATATTGAAAATAATTAATTCATTTTAAAAAATATGTTTCAAAAAATTATATGGTGTTGAAATAATAGTGGAGAGTTGTAAAATACTACTGGGTACGGATGACATAATCAATTAGTTATGAAGATAAGTTTATTCATTAGTATTCACATATTATTAAGTTATAATTATATGAGTCTTACATATAAATACAATATTATTGTTGAATTAATAATAATTTATAATATGATTAATTTTTAATTATATTTTATATTGTTTTGAATTATCCAAAAAATAAATATAAATATGTATTGAATATTTCTTAAATACGTTAAATATTTTTTTGGTCATTTATGGAGATGAATTTATATTCATTTCATTGTTATTAGAAAAAAACATATATAGAATTTTCGGATAAATTTTTATTTTTTGAAAAAAGATATTTTCAATTAGTGGTTATCAATATATTAATTCTGGACATGGGTGGTTCCCTTTCATTGGCTTGTCATATTTGAACATGGTATTGATATGAACTCTACCAATATAGATACATTTATAACTCAGGAGAAAAATAGTAATATATCATAGGATGATTTTTTCAATTCGATATATTAAAATAATCATAACATTGTTTTATTGGAATGGGTCTCCCTTCTTATTAATGACTATTAATTTACATCTTTTTTAGTTAGATGAATGTCAAAACATTTGAAATCCAAAATGATAAACTAAATTCTAATCATGTTAAATATTTTTATAAAATTACGAGTTCCTTATTATGTATAAATTTTTTAATCAAATCATGTATTGGGTTTTGTGTCGGGGTATAAGATAAAATTCACTTCATATGGATCAACAAAATTATATTCTGATGACTGAAATTAGGCTACCAATGATAAAAAAAATTCAAAAAAATTTGTTTTAAATGAAATTTTTTAATAAATAATATAGTATTAGATAATTTTGCAGCCATTATAAATCATATTAGTTCTTTGTAAATTATTTATCATTGGGAATTGAATCTATCAAATATTTCATTGGTATAGTTTCTCCTGGATAATGACTTCTATATCATATAAAATCCTAAAAATGGTAACATGGTAGATTATAACATTACCCATAACTCATATATGGATGTTAAAAATAAATCAATTAAGGATTTATAGATTAGTTTGTGGAGGAAATATTTACATCTAGAAAAGGAAGTGGTTGGTGAAGTTGTTTACATGTTTACATCATATAATATGTGGTCGAGTCTTTGATGAGATTTCTCAAGGAATTGGTATTGGAGGATTTTATCATTCATTGATATACTATTGATAGTTTTTTTGAATTTAGGGAATATGAAATTTTGATACATGGATGGTTATATGTTCTATGGAAAATTTATGGAGAATTTATATGTCAGATTCAAATATTTCCTTGGGATATGAATCCATTTATATTAATTAAACATATTTCCATGGGATACGAATCCAATTTTTTGGATAAAATCACCTAGTCAATATATTTTTTATTTATAAAGGATAGTTATGGAATATTCTATGTTTTTAATCATTGTATATAAATTTATTCTTTGTTTAATTATTGTTTTTTAAATCATGGTTATTTAATGCAAAAAAAGACTCGTTATAATGGATACTGAGAAGTAAAATATGAATTCACAGAGGATTCAAGATGAAATTGGGTTAAAACAATCCTATGGGACTTATTCATCAATGTTTTTAGCCTTTATAAATTCCTATAATTTCATGAACATGTCATAGTGAAGTAATGTCTAATATTAAAAAAATGATAATATTCCACACAAGGTATTCTTTGGCCTTTTTTTATACCGATAAATAAACCATGCACTCCACATTGAAGGGGAATCTGACCTTCGAATTTCAACTTGAACCTCCCAAATCATGAAATATTAATCTTCTTGAACCAAAGCCAACATGTTTGTTAACAGTAGCCATATTTTTCAAGATACCACCTATTATTCCATTAGAGTAAAATATTATGACATTGGTAACTTTTCTGAATAATCACACTCTCCATTCTAGTTTAATATTTATTGTTCCCAAATGGTTTTCATGAGCACTCATCATTTAGGAAAAGCCACCTATGTAAAATGTGAACCCATCCTTATGTCAAGAATATATTTTCCATGAATGAACCTTCCTCATGATTCACACCATTTAAAAATCCCCACCATTCCCAAAACTCATATCACATTCCCTTATTTAATTCTTCCTTTCCAAATAAAAATCATTGTGAATGCTAATACCTCATAGTTATGGTTCCTATCAAGAAAGGGCTCACTCTTGAGAACCATACCCACATATCTGGTATCAAAATACCTTATGTCCTTACCCTTTAATCAAAGCATGGATTGATTATCCTTGTTTCTTTATTCTCTTATGAATATGAACTCTATCCTCGGTCACCCTATATGCTTCTTGAAATGAATTGTTTCTACCCCTTTTTTTATGAAAAATCAGTAACTTATTTAAATGTATGGCCCTATAGTGGCTCTTCAAAAGTAAACTAGATGTTTTCCCTTTAACGATTTCATCTTGGATCCCTGTATATATTTTTACAGTTACTCAAATATTGAATGGGATTCTATTTTCTTGTGTATAAATAAAATCTATGTTGTATGTCTTTTACCCACATATCAAAACATCATAGATAGCTGATCATAAACTGAATTGCATCTTCCTCAACACATGGAATTGAAATTCAGCCTTAACCTTCATGAAAAATATAGTATGCCTCATGTGATAGGCATGATATGATAGAAACTATTTTTAGAATAATCTATACATAACCCACGGACCATCCTATCTTCTTTATCTGTACAAAACAATACAATCACTAGAAAAATATTTTAAACTACATAGACTAGTCTTGTCTTATAACTATAAACAATGTATTTAAACTACATGTGTTTTCATCAATCTATCCTAATAATTGACAAAATATTCTTAATCTTGGTTCAATCCCAACATTATAACATTTCAAAAAATACATATTTCCTTTAATAGGTCAAGAATGTATACCTTTCGGGAGCAATGATAATCCTATCACCGTCCAAATATGAGGTACCTAGTGGTCATCAATTCATCTAGGAAACACTAAAATATATTCATCCTAGTACATGATGTAAATGGGAAACATAAAATATAATAATTTATAAATATTATAATCCCTTAATTGATAATCGCATATGATATTCACTACATTGGACTCAAAATATGTGAAACTCCCTCAGCTGACATTGAACATGTGACCCCTAATGATAAATTTGAGTCACAAACTCTTTTGAAAAGTATAAAACACCTTATGTGACAATCCTAGAAATCATTATGTGATGATTATTTTTTTCCTAAATTGGTTAATGACGGATACCGCATCGAACACATAATAAATTGCATTCATAACATAATACAAAAGGGAATTATCCTTGGTTGCATAATTCCTCTGGTGTAAGTTACCCTGAATCAAACATAGGATGCCTTGAGTTTTACCCCAATTAAGAATCATACATTAGATTTTATAAAATATCAATGAGGATGATTTTAAGGAATCCCAACACACCCAATGTCCATATATGTAGGAAATATCCAATGTCATCATCAGTACAAAAAGAATGTAGATTCAGTATCATTATATAAATAAAATCAATTAACTTATACCTACATTAAGATGGAATGATAAATAAGATTCTAAAGCATGTCTAATAAATATGATGGAGACCTGGAGAATGAAGAGAACTCTGATGAGAAATACTTTGAAGTAGGAGATGACACACAATCATCTAAATCCAATTAAGGGGCCAACATCAACAACCATGATGGTAGAGGCATATCTCTATTGAAATGAGGTAATTTATGAAACTTCATATAGTTTATATGACCAGTAAAATAATGTGGACCACACCCAATAAATGTGCATCATATGTTCACCTTGGTTGTATAATTGAAAAATAAAATGGTGAAACCTACATGGATTTTATATCTTAAAATATAGGGCTTATAAGGAGTGATAAGTATCACTAATTTTAAGGATTTTTATGTTAATACCATATTCACATTGAAGTGAAGGATTCCTTTTGGGAAAATTTGAAATAACATTCATCTAAAATGTATTAATTTTTTACCTAATATATCATATAGGACACAAGTTGTAGGTAACACTCGATGTATGAAAACAAATAAGGGTGGGACCAAGAGGGATGATGTTTTGGTAATGAAAAAACCCTAATTTTTCTATGACTACCTCCACTTCTATAGGAAATTATATCCATTACTTCATCTCCCCCTCATAGTTCATCTAATAGAATTTAATAATCATCGTTTTTCATTTATATCAACCATAAGGGATAGTAGCAACAAAGGGGATGGCCATACATGTAATGGACCAGTCTGAGCTGCCATCTAACCCAACACCTCACATGGCCCATGGTATGGCCTGAAGGGTATTCATGATTCTAATGGATAGAAAATATTTTTCATGCATCGATTATGTCCTTTGGTAATGGTATTCCCATGATAATAAATGATAACAAATTACATCATTCATATCATACTATAAACAATATACAAATAGAAGAGATAAAAAGAAAACCATAAAATCCTAATTCAATCAGTTAGTGTATACAAAGAAAATAGAAAATAAATAAATTGAGGGGATTAACACGGAGATAAAACTTCATATGTCCTATTGGTCGACACCCAATACCACCACCATCAATACCTGCACAAAAAAGGGAACCGCTAGAACATTGAACAACTGTCACCACTATGGGAGTACTTTCCATTACATGATTGAAACAAAACAAGATATAAACACCATAGTGTTTATGTAGGGTGTGATAACATATTCCCAATATTATATAAACTAATTATTCCCTATATAGAAACTAGAAGATAATTAAATATTCTATTTTTTACAATAAATAAAACAATTTAATAGAAAACATGAAGTTTTGTAAAGGAAAACAAGACATGGAAATGAGAAATAATAGTATAATAACCATGGAATATCTCCTTGAATCTAGGGTTGTATGGGACCCATTATCCTCTTACTCATAGAGATACAAATCAAGAAAATAATTTCTATCTCCTTCTCGATCCAAACTGACTCCATCATAAATGTTTACATAGTGTTATATCTTGAACGATCCAGGTAGAGAAAGCCACTCTGAGCATACATGTCCTAGTATTTTCAAATAGATACCCAAGATTCTAATGTGTTGTTATAAGGCCCCAGCCTTAAGAATCACTTAATCTTGAGTAACATCAAGAATACACGTTGAGGATATTTTCAGGTTTTGAGTTTTAGATAATTAGATCATAAAACATGCATTACATTCCACATTTAAACAAAGTGGTTACATAAAAAATAGTATTCATTTTTCCCATCAACAGAAACATATTTAAAATAAAAAATGGATTCAATCTTGACACTTCTTTGACACTATCATCATATCATTTACCTTTCCCTTGACCTGTGAAAAACATTTCAAAAAAACATGGGATGAGCATAAAAAGCTCAGTAAGGGATATAAAAATATTGAAAGTAAACATGAGTACATATATACATAATAATGAAATAATAATTTAAACTTAAAACATAATCACTTTAACATACCTCATCAAATCATGAATAAATCATAGAAATCATAAGACATAAAGGTAACTTGAGGCATTCATAACATTCTAACGTAGTGAGTAACCCTCTTGGTTACGTTTGGAATACCCATCATAGTATATTCCCTAAATATATTCAGAGAAACCTCAACGTTTAATCCCTTCATGTTATCCAATGCATTGGAGAGCTATATCGGTCTCACCCGCCCTTAGTTTATCACGGAACCACCCATCCTCATAATAATGCCCAAGAACCATAACATAATCGTATCACATTAAACATACATAAAGGAAACATAACATTTCCACTTTTCAATCACAATATATCAATACAACACATTGTTATATAAACATTATGAAAACAATTTTCAATACCAAAATAAAATAAAAGTAAAACATTGTATTTATATTTCATTTAAAAAAAGGTATGGCTTGTAGAGGAATCCGAAACTAAAATAATGGTCATGGTGGCAGAGAAGTCATTGTCGCCGCGTACGTACGACAAAAATATTCCCTTTTGTCGTTTAGTAAAATGCTTCATATAAAAAGATTAATTTTGGATAAATGTAAAATTCAATGGGGTTTATAAACCGTATAAAAGTAGGTTGTGTATAAAACAAAATATGCCTCAATAAAAGGAGATTGAGATGAAGTCCCATACCTTGGGTCCGACTTGACTCGATCGTTCTTTAATGTACTGAATAATAAAGTTGAGTTGATTTCTACTTGCTTAAGAACCTTTTTCAAGTTCATTATTCCTTTTATATCACTTATTACCATGTCATGAACACTATGAAATTATTTAAGTTAATATCGGTCGTTTTAACGATCATTGGTACTTGAGTCAAACATTTGATCTTTATAATTACAATTTGTTCATGTATCCATTATATACAGAGTGATAATCATGATGTATATATCATATATATCATATATATCCAGTATATACATGCATTTATAATATTACATAACATTTAGAGGTATGAAATGAAATGCACCGTTCATGGAGGCGGTAAGCCGTACAGACGCATGAACGATACTTCCATTTCTATTTCATATTTAATGGAATTAAAACATAATGATACATAATAGTATTATAATTACAGTATTTTATCATATATAATATCATTCAATCTATCCTTTATATGTACCATATATGGTATTAATTAATCAAATCACTTTGAGGTGGCGATAGTCCACACTTCCTAAAATGAAGATATCGCATTTACCCATAATGGGAACCATAAAGGTATGTCTTAAATGAAAAATATAGAAGCTTAAGTAAAATATAAACATATTATATATCATATATAAATGTAGTGACATCGTAATGGCCACCTTTTAAGGTGGTATATGAGTGTGGAAGAATCATCATTTCGTGAGACAGAGATTCGCCATCCACAGAAACAGTATGTTCTTTAACCATTAGATGTAGGTGTGTGTAAGTGTAGCTCCAATACTTCTTATAAAAACATCATAGTATATTGAAGATACTGTTTTTGATACAAAATAATGGAATAAAAAGAGTTTAGAGGGTTCGGGAAGCAAAATAAAACATAATAACACAAAAGAAAACACTACCTGTAAAACGGGTAACTCTTTTTGATTTGAGCTCAATGGATTCCTTGGGAAGACTAATGCCCAAAGTGAGGCATAAATGAGTAAGATATGGATGTGGAGAGACGAAATGGGCAGTGGTTGGCCGAGATAAAGGCTTGAGAGGTGTGAGTAAGGTGGTAGGGGTGGGGGCCTTTTCTAAGAGTAGAGGAGGGGTACTCTTGGAATGTTATAAAAGGTTACTTTATTGTAAAATTCTTTTAGGATTTAAAATGTCCCAAAATTATATATTTCAAGGATATGGTGCTAAGAGTTCGAAATCCACACATCCAATAGGTTTTTGACATGTGTAGGTCTTAGAGTTTGCATTATCTTTTCATTTTATTTAAATCGTTAAATAATGAGGTAATCGATGCATCATCATGGTGTCATAATTAATTTACTTTATTCAGTGTCTAAAAATTATAAAAAAATATCATGATGTAGGAAAGCTTTTTATATTTCTAATTAATATTTATAGTGAAAAATATGACTTGTATAACCCCATTTAAAAATTGTTTTAGTGAAACAACTCATGTTTGTGACATTTTTATTTTAACATTAACTAAAAAGTTATTTATGTCATTTTCCTACCAAAGTGGCTCCATGGGGTCCCCAAGTTGACCCAGGGATTTTATTGTACGGCCATGACACATAAAATAAGGGTAGGACATGTGTATAGGTCATTTCTTATTATTAAAACATTATTTTTACCTTAAATTACACTAATTACCTCTAATCACGACTAAAAACTTAAAAGTTACTATTCACCAAAAAATTATTTTAATCCCATTGAACCAAATTTTACATAATAATGAAAACCTTGTATGTAAGATTTTTGAAATTCAAAACACAAAGGTGGTAAAATTTCATTTAAACAAAAAATCAGTTTTTTAAGTACCACTTAGTGGTTTCACTATTCATCAAAATTTGATGTTTTTCAGAAAAATACCAAAACTTCATCGTAAGATATATTTGATATTCCGAATTAAAAAATGATGTCTATTTTACAAAAATCAAAATATATAAGTTTCATTAATTAATTTAATAATCAATTCCCACTGTCAAAATAAATATCGTGTTTTTATGAAACAATAAGTATCAAAATATTGACACTAGTTTAAGTCAAATTTCAAAGTGAAATTAATTACAATGACCACTATTGGATTAAATGGTAAAAATATATTCTAAATGAACTTTAAAACCAATTCAAAAGTTAATCTAATAATATAAATAAATTAGATTAAAAAGTGGTTTTGAATTAAAATACAACATTTTTCACTATTCATTAAAAAATGAAATTTATCGGAAAAATACCAAAAATTAACAGAAACTAAATTTTTATGTCCCGGATCAAAAGATGAATTTTATTTGGTCCAATAGAACATATAAGTGTGAGCAATACTATATTTATAGACGGTTCTCCGTCAAAAGGCAATAAGTCGACCTTTAGTGAATGTAATAGTATATATGCCTAAAATTTAATTCTTTTCATATTTTAATCCTTTATCGTTTATTGGATAAATGTAAAAACATTCAACAAACATATATAATCATATTTTAGTTATTTCCATTCATTCTCGCTAATAAAATGGCTAGGTTTTAACTACCATTTAAAATAATATTATTTTTTTACTAGTGTGCAACATAAGATTTCAAAGAAACTCTTTGTTGCGTATCGGGTACGTTGTCGAACATAGCAACCCCTTTAAAGTAAAATTAATATTTAATTCAAAAATAATAATAAAAATGAAAATGATTTATTCTTTATTTACCTGGGATGTTACATCCTTCCCCCCTTTTGGGAATTACATCCTTGCAATTTTATTCACTTATCAAAATATGTGGGGGTATTTATCGCTCATAGCATTTTCAGATTCCCATGTTGCCTCTTCAACTATATGGTTTTTACATTAAACCTTTACCTGGTGAATTACCTTATTCTACAACACTTTCTCTCTACGGTCAAGAATCTGGACTGGTTGTTCTTCATAAGAGAGATTCTCTTCCAACAGAACTACCTCTGGGCTCAAAAACATGAGATGGATCTGGCATGTATTTCCTCAACATCAAAACATGAAAAACATTGTGTACCGAAGATAAACTTGGAGGTAAAGCCACTCGGTAAGAAACTGATCCAACTCTCTCTAGAATTTCATATGGTCCAATGAACCTTGGAATCAACTTTCCTTTCTTACCAAATCGCATCACACTTTTTCATGGTGAGACTTTGAGAAAAACATGATCACCTACCTTAAAAGAGAGGTCCTTCCTCCTGTTGTCCGCATCACTCTTCTGCCTATTTTGAGCTGTTGTCATGTGTTTCTGAATCAACTGAACTTTTTCTGCCATCTCTTCTACCAATTCTGGTCCCATCAAGTTCCTTTCACCCACTTCATCCCAGAAAGCTGGTGTTCGACACCGCTTCCCATATAATGCCTCAAATGGTTCCATCTATATACTGGAATGAAAACTGTTATTATAAGAAAACTCAACAAAAGAAAGATGTTGGTCTCAAATTCCCTGATAATCCATCGAACAAGCATGTAGTATATCTTCCAAAGTATGAATTTTTTGTTCTAACTGCCCATCTGATTGAGGATGAAAAGCTGTACTAAAATTATATTCAGTACCCAACGACTTCTGAAGGATTTTCCAAAATTTATAAGTGAACCTCGGATCACGATCAGATACAATAGAGAGAGTAACTCCATGTAACCTGACTATCTCTTTAAGATACAAACGGGAAAGTTGATCTAGGGAAAAAGAATCTCGTATGGCAAGGAAATGAGCAGATTTAGTCGAGCAATAAATAATAACCCAGATTGCATTATTACTTCGAGGTGTCTTCAACAATCCCACAACGATGCCCATGGATATATTCACCCATTTCCACTCTAGCACTGGTAAAGGATGAAGAATCCCTTTCGGTAACTGCCGCTCTGCTTTAACCTGTTGACAAGTCAAACACTTCATAGTAAAATCAGCAATATCCCTTTTCATTTTGTCCAACCAGTAATACTCCCAATGATCTCTATACATCTTAGTACTGCCAGGATGGACAAAAAATGGAGAACTATGAGCTTCACACAACAAATCTCTCTTCAACTGTGAATCACACGGCACACACAATCTCTTACCAAATCTCAAAACAAAATCATTATCAATATTTAATTCAGGAAACTTACCCTTCTGAACCAGGTCTACCTTTTTCTACAACTCGTTTTCTTGCTTCTATGCATGCTTAACTCTGTCTGATAGAGAATATTTCCCCGATACCTAAAACAAAACAGAAGAACATCCTGCACCAACTACTTCTCTGCTATAGTTCATTAAATCCTTAACCAAAGGATCACGTTCCAAACGCAACATCATTAATGAAGCATTACTTTTTCGACTCAAAGCATCAACCACTTTATTTTCTTTCCCCGGATGTTAATGAATTATACAATCATAATCCTTGATTAGTTCTAGCCATCTCCTCTATCTCATGTTCAATTTATTTTGAGTGAATATATAATTTAATCTTTTGTGATCGGTATATATTTCACACTTTACTCCATACAAATGATGCCTCCAAAATTTTAAAGTAAAAACAACAGCAGCTAATTCCAAATCATGTGTAGGGTAATTTACCTCATGATTATTCAACTGTCATGAAGCATAAGCAATTACCTGATCATTCTGCATTAGGATGCAACCAAGTCCTTTCAATGAAGCATCACTGTAGATAACAAAATCACTATTCCTGGAAGGTAGTTCCAAAACTGGAGCATTCACCAATCTTCTTTTCAGTTCCTGAAAACAATCACCACATTCTTTTTTCGAGATAAACATAACACCCTTTCGAGTTAGCATAGTCATTGGACTAGACAACTGTGAAAAAATTCTAACAAACCTTCAGTAATAGCCTACCAAACCAAGGAAGCTACGAATCTCAGTTACATTTCTGGTTCTTGGCCATTCTTCCACAACCTTTTTTTTTGTAGGATCAACAGTTATCCCATATTTAGAAACAATATGACCAAGGAATGAAATTTTTTGCAACCAAAACTCACACTTGATTAATTTACCATTCAATTTCATTTCTTTTAAAATTTTCAAAATAACCCTTAATTTTCTTTCATGCTCCTCTTTACTTTTAAAAAACACCAAAATATCATAAATTTCATCACTATCCTTGATATTTTTCACCATCGACCACCACTGATTAGCTTCACCTTCAAAACGGTAAACAGCAAGACTACTCTTTTGATATTCTGAACACCCCATGACATCAAAAAACTTCTCTAGTGCTTTAATCCACCCTTCAGCTAGTACTGTGTCAGATGATCCTCTGAATGATAGGGGATGTTTCCTCATAAAATGTTCCACCACTAACATGTTCCTATGTGGTTGATCTGGATGATCTCGTGCATGGATACCACCACCATTTATAGCATGAGTCAGCTGTTCCATCACTGCAACAAACTATTCCGTTCCAATTCTAACCATCTCAAGTTGCTGATTTGGAAGGTTGTCTTCCTCCTTATGTCGTCCCAACATAGCTACATTGTTTCCTCTGAGGAAAAACATTCTGAACACAGAAATATCTTAGGTGAATCAACATGGTAATCTTTAAATTCTATATCATTTCAATCATTCCATAAATTAATTTATAATTTAACTATTTTCTAACTCCTAAAGTTTTCTAAACTGACCTCTCAAACCAACTATAAGTCCCTAGCCTTAAGCATCACATATTCTTGAGTTACTTCAAGAATACACGTTGAGGATCTTTTCAGGTTTACAGTTTTAGAGTATTAGATCATAAAACATGCATTACATTCCACATTTAAACAAAGTGGTTACATAAAAGATATTATTCATTTTCCCATCAATGGAAACATATTTAAAATAAAGCATGGATTCTATCTTGGCACTTCCTTGACACAATCATCATATCATGTACCTTTCTTTTGACCTGTGAAAAACATTTCAAAAAAACATGGGATGAGCATAAAAACCTGAGTAAGGGATATAAAAATTAGGAAAGGAAACATGAGTAGATATATACATAAGAATGAAATCATACTTTACACATAAAACATAATCACTTTAACAAACCTCATTAAATCATGAATAAATCATACAAATCATAAGACATAAAGGTAACATGAGGCATTCATAACATTCTTACATAGGGAGTAACCCTCTTGGTTACGTTTGGAATACCCATCACAGTATATTCCCTAAATCTCTTTGGAGAAACCTCAACGTTTAACACCTTCGCGTTAACCAATTCATTAGAGAGATATATCGGGCTCACCCACCCTTAGTTTATCATGAAACCACCCATCTTCATAATAATTCACAAGAACCATAACATAATCATATCACATAAAACATGCATAAAGGAAACATAACATTTTCACTTTTCAATCACAAGATATCAATAAAACACATTGATATAAAAACATTATGAAAACAATTTGCAATACCAAAATAAAATAAAATTAAAACATGGTATTTATTTTTCATGTAAAAAAAGGTATGGCTTGTAGAGGAATCCGAAAATAAAATAATGGTCATGGCGGCGGAGAAGTCGTTGTCGCCGCATACGTACGACAAAAACATTCCCTTATGTCATTTAGTAAAATGATTCTTATAAAAATATTCCTTTTGGATAAACGTAAAATTCAAAGGGGTTTTTACACCGTATAAAAGTAGGTTGAGTATAAAACAAAATATGCCTCAAAGAAAGGAGATTGAGAAGAAGTCCCATACCTCGGGTCCGACTTGACTCAATCGTTCTTTAATGTCCTGAATAATAAGCTTGAGTTAATTTTAAATTGTTTAAGAACGCTTTTCAAGTTCATTATTCCTTTTATATCACTTATTACCATGTCATGAACACTATGCAATTATTTTAGTTAATATCGGTCATTTTAACGATCATTGGTACTTGAGTCAAAAATATTCCCTTTATAATTACAAGTTGTTCATGTATCCGTTATATCCAGAGTTATTCTCATGATGTATATATCATATATATCATATATATCTAGTATATACATACATTTATAATATTACATAACATTTAGAGGTAAGAAATTAAATGCACCGTTCATGGAGACGGTAAGCCGTACGTACGCATGAACGCTACTTCCATTTCTATTTAATATTTAATGGAATTAAAACATAATGATACATAATAGTATTATAATTACAGTATTTTATTAAATATAACATCATTCAATCTATCCTTTATACGTACCACATATGGAATTAACGAATCAAATCACTTTGAGGGGCGGTAGTCCGCACTTCCTGAAATGATGATATCGCGTTTACCCATAATGGAAACCATAAAGGTATGTCATAAATGAAAAATAAATAAGCTTAAGTTAAACATAAACATATTATATATCATATATAAATGTATTGACATCTTAATGGCCACCTTTTAAGGTGTTATATGAGTGTTGAAAAATCATCGTTTCGTGAGACAGAAATTCGCCATCCACAGAAACAGTATGTTCTTTAACCATTAGATATAGGTGTGTGTAAATATAGCTCTAATACTTCTTATAAAAACATCCTAGTAAATTGAATATACTGTTGTTGTTACAAAATAATGAAATAAAAAGAGTTTAGAGGGTTGGAGAAGCAAAATAAAACATAAGAACACAAGAGAAAACTCTACCTTTAAAACGGGTAACTCTTTTTGATATGAGCTCAATGGCTTCCATGGGAAGACTTCTGCCCAAAGTGAGGCTTAAAGGAGTAATAGAGGGATGTGGAGAGAAAAATGGGTAGGGTTTGGCCGAGCCAAAGGCTTGAGAGGTGTGGGTAAGGTGGTAGAGGTGGGGGCCTTTTATAAGAGGAGAGGAGGGGCACTCTTGGAAAGTTATAAAAGGATACTTTATTATAATATGCTTTTTGGATTTAAAATGTCCCAAAATAATATATTTCGAGGATAAGGTTCTAAGAGTTCGAAATCCACCCATCTAATAGGTTTTTGACATGTTTAGGTCTTTGATTTTACATTATCTTTTCATTTTATTTAAATCGTTAAATAATGAGGTAATCCCTGCATCATCATGGTGTCGTAAATAATTTAATTTATCTAGTGACTAAAAATTATAAAAAAAATATCATGATATTGTAAATCTTTTTATATTTTTAATTAATATTTATAGTAAAAATATGACTTGTATAACCCCATTTAAAAATTGTTTTAGTAAAACAACTCATGTTTGTGACATTTTTATTTTAACATTAAATAAAACGTTATTTATGCCATTTTCCTACCAAAGTGGATCCATGGGGTCCTCAACATGACCCATGGATTTTCCTGGTCATACATGACACATCCAATAAGGGTAGGACATGTGTATAGGTAATTTCATATTATTAAATCATTATTTTTACCTTAAATTACACTAATTACCTCTAATAACGATTAAAAACTTAATAGTTACTATTCACCAAAAAATTATTTTAATCCCATTGAACCACATTTTAATTCATAATGACAACCATGTATGTTGGATTTTTGAAATTCAAAACACAGAGGTGGTAAAATTTCTTTTAAACAAAAAATCAGTTTTTTAAGTACCACTTAGTGGTTTCACTATTCATCAAAAAATTGATGTTTTTCATAAAAAATACCAAAACTTCACCCTAAGATATATTTGATACTCCAAATTCAAAAATGATATCTATTTTAAAAAATTAAAAACATATAAGTTGCATTAATTAATTCCCACTATCAAAACTAATAGCGTGTTTTTATGAAACAATAAGTATCAAAAGATTAACACTAGTTTTAGTCCAATTTCAAAGTGAAATTAATTCCAATGACAACTATTGGAATAAATGGTAAAAATATATTATAATTTCACTTTAAAACCAATTCAAAAGATAAATATTAATATAAGTAAATTAGATTAAAAAGAGTTTTTGAATTAAAATACAACATTTTCACTATTCATTAATAAAATGAACTTTATCGAAAAAATACCAAAAATTCACACAAAGTAAATTTTGATGTCCCGATTCTAAAGAAGAATTTTATTTGGTCCAATAGAATATATAAGAGTGACCAAAACTATATTTATAGATGGTTCTCCATCAAAAGGCGATAAGTCGACCATTAGTGAATGTTAGAGTATATATGCCAAAAATTGAATTCTTTTCGTATTTTAAGCCTTTATCCTTTATCGGATAAATGTAAAAACATTTAACAAACATATATAATCATATTTTAGTAATTTACATTCTTTCCCGCCAATACAACATATACGTGTTAAATTCCATTTAAAATAATATTATTTTGTTACTAGTGTACAACATAATATTTCAAATAAACTCTTTGTTGCGTATCGGGTACGCTATCGAAGATATAACCCCATTTAAAGTAAAATTAATATTTAATTCATAAATATTAATAAAAATGAAAATTCTTTATTCTTTATTTACCTGGGATGTTACAGTTTTCCCCCTTTTTAATCCATGAAATCTGTTTCTTTCCCATACCAAGAAAATAATTATTCACAGATTCCATTAGTAAGGGTGTTTAAAAACATCCAATACTTACATACAAAAAAACCAAACCAACCATTTGTGTAAAAACACATGGAAAAGTTTTGATATTATTTAAGAAACATATATAAGATTATCTAAATCACCAAAGGATAGAAAACAAAACCACCAACATTTTCCTTTAAATCCTCACAATTATGAGATTGAAACACTAGACACACAAAGAAGATACCCTATAAAAGAAATAGAATAGAAAAACCAATTATATTAAACCCAAAAAAGTGACTAATCCTAAAATAGGTCATCCTATCAATTGGAGAAATAAGTACATAAGGAAAATTGTAGTAGAATCCAAGAAGAAGGAATAATATGGTATTGAAGAATCAAACTTGATGTTTCCTTATATATTCCAACCAAATACGTTTATAAAATAGATCCCAACGGTGGTGAGGAGGGGTGGGAGGAGAAATTAGTTTGTATGGGGGTAGAATGGGCTAAGGGACGTGTGATATGGTATTTAAATCGCTGAGGGTTAGTTCTAGAATTTTATAAAAATGAATGTACTAGAAGGTTCCACATTTTTGCCACACAGAGTGCCAAATAATGTTCCAACCAGGAGGAGAATATGTCCATGGGGGAAAATTGTGGATATTTTACCTTGATATGGAACACACCCTTGCACCTCATCTTATATCCTATAAAACCCAATTTCCTAGATGAATAGTTCTCAAATGATGGATTCATGACTATACAATAGGTTCTGTGGCCTAGACAGCTCCACTATATAGGGGGAATGGTTTTCACTTGGCAGGTTTATAGTTTCTACTAAACATGAACCAACCCTAAGCCTCCTTCATTCCAACCTAAAAACCACCATTTTTTAAAAAATATTCTTTATAATTCCATAAAATGAAGATAATAATGAAAAAAATAGAAAATACCTAAAAAAATACCACTGATTCACCAATTTACCCCACCATATAAAATATCCACCCTTTTAAATACAAAAGGATATCTAATCAGAGAAACAATGAGGGCCTTGATCCTCCGCTAAAGAAATTCATTCTCATGTTTCATGGTCTTAATTTTCATGATTTAAAAGGACCCAAAATAATAAAATGGATTTACCTTTATTCACATTCACATGGGAATCCAAAATCCATACATGTTTATTGGACATGGAAAAATCATATTATCACTACTATTTCTCCCAATTTATCTAATGATATGGGTCTGATTATACATTTTCAATTATAATAAATTGAAAACATTATGGATCGATGATAACGTGGATGGTAAAATTCACCAGTATGACACCATTACAATTTTTTATTCTCAAATGGTCTAAAATACCCTAGAAAATGTTTTCCCTACTTACTACAATTATAGTGACCCATTCTTGGTGTTTCCTTTAGAAGCACATGGTCACCCAAAAATAATTCCAAGTCTCGAAGATTCTGATTTGAATATGTCTCATAGAGGCTCTATGCTACCAAAAACCAATGTATAATCAATCAAAATTTATCAAAATATTCTTTTAGAAGTCCCAATCCTTGAAAACAAACCTCACCCATTTCGACCCAGTATTGGGGAGACTGACATAGAATAATTTAAATCACTTCAATGGTATCTATTTTCATTGATTATTACTAGCTAATATTTTATAATAATTATACCAATCCCAAATGGTTATCCCACAAACCACTAAAATGAAACATATATTCATGGATCATGTCTTCAGAATTTTGATTTTACTGCTCCATCTTACCATCTGTTTGAGGATGGTATGCTATACTATGTTTTACCTAAGATTTCATTTCTATCTAAAGCCATTCCCAGAACATGTAGGTAAAATTGGGAACCCTATTGGAAACCATGCATAATGGAACACAATGATTCCTTATAATCTCATTAATATAAAATTATCCCAACTCATCTACCTTGGATGAATCCATGATCAGATTGATATTGGAAGACATGATCAGATGGTAAATAATAATCAAAAAGTTTTCATTCCTCAGGGTGTACGATTAAAACAAATGATGATGTCTTTAAGAGTCATTGTGTTTCTATGATAAATGGCACACAGAGATTGGTGACTATAAATAATTAGCATCTTTTTTAAATCCAGTGACTCTTTGAGGATATCCTTAAAAAAATAATTCACTAAAAAGATAATGATCACTAACTTAAAACCTCCCCACCATATTGAAGCCAAATATTTTTTTCAAAAAATTCAACATTATATTTATAATAATAAAGCAGTTGTAGAATAGAGGGATTAAACTCTATTTTATCCATGAATGTGCCTATATTATGATTCTTGGAGTCCATGTGAATGTAGTAACAAAAGAACTATGAGGATGTGCCCACCACTATAATCCCTTATAGATTACATTGGTATCTTTTGGAATAGTACATACACTAGAATTTTTTATTTTCCTGGGGTGTAGACTATATCAATATCAAAAATCGTAATGTTCTAAACCCATCGTTGTTGCCTCAAATTCTAATTCTTCTTCAATAAAGTGTTGGATATACAATTATGATATAATTATATAATGATTTTATTAATCAATAAATAATGTCCCTATGTTTTAAAATAATGAATAATCACTTCCTTTTCGAGGTGACAGGCTGGGAAATTTCATTTATGTTTTCAGAGTTGGTTGGAGAAGTATAAAACCACATGGTCATCTTGTATCAACACACACCCAAGACCCATAAATTAAGCATAATAGTAAACAAAAAATCAACTTTATGATGAAGGTAGGATTAAAATAAGATCAGTTTTAAGACACCAAATGATCTTCTCAAAATATTTCAACAATTCTAGGATCCACTCAAAACATACCCCTTTTTAGTAAGTGCAATCATGGGTAAAGAGAGTTATGAAAATTCCCTAACAAACTGCATGTAGTATCGTGTCAGGCACTTGATATTCTGGTTCCCAACTACATTTCTTGGTTTCTACCATGATATTAATGATCTAATTTCTTCATATTCCACTAAAAACCCATGCTCTGAAATTAGATGGACATGAAATATAACTTCTAGGATCCATAAATGAAACTATGAGATTTATGCATAGAGATAGTGGTTTTGAAGAGTTAATAGAATGATCCTCAGGTGCTACCCATGTTCTTCTTCAGCCATGGAGTATACCATTATTTCATCCATATACACTACAACAAAAGGGTGTGGGTACTAACAGAACACCCAGTTCATATGATCCATGAAAACTGCTAGAGAATTTTTCATCTTGAATGGCAAGAAAAAATATTCAATGTGACTATACCTACATTGGAAGGTTTTTCTAGGAATATCCACATCTAAATCTATGCAATGATGATTCCTGAAGAACAGTTAAATAATTAAAAACATCTTATAACATTAAGATGATTATAGTGGTCATAAATATATAGAAAGGGATATATATTATCAATTGTGACCCTATTCAAAATCTGATAATTGATGAAAAATATTAGTGTTCATTAATCATTTTTATGATAATGAACAGGGGTGGCCGAGGGTGATATTTTTAGGAAAAATAATCCTTCATATTCCAGATCATCCAGTTGTATCACTAATTCCGTCAACTTAGTTGAGCCTCTAAAATATAAGGGTATAGATATTGACTATGTTCTCGAAAACAAATTGATAGTAAACTACATGTCCCTCTTGGGAGGTAAACTGGAGAATTACTCCGGATACACCTCTATAAAGTCATTAAAAATACATTTCAACACATTTTTATATAAATTACCATCATAAAATAAAATGATTAAAGAGACATAGAAAATTAGGTTGCCTAAATTTGGATGTGGAGGTCCAGTGCCCCCTGATCAGGGATCCCATTCACCTAAGAAGACCCAAGTACTCGATTCTGGTTACATAAATGTTACTCGAAGATTAATAAAATAAATATTCACTTTTAAGATAAAATTCCAATACAATATAAGGATCACATAAAAAATATTCATTTCCATTACAAACAATTGCCACTCCAATTCAACCCTTGACATGGTGAGAGAATGGTCACACATCTAAAACCCCACTCCCTCTTCCTACCATGTGGCACAACCAAATCCAAAGTATAATGTATAATGATGGTTTTTAATTTTAGAATTTATAATAATGAGTAGAAACCATAATATTAGATGAACTCATATCAAATAAAGAAATACCTATAGTTTATGGAGTAAAAATATTACCTTGAACGGTAGTTGGTCCGGAATCTAATTCAGTTGGAACCTTATCAATATCATGAATGTGGTTTATTATTACTATTTACTAGGGAATGTTACTGACTTTTTACTCTATTGTGAGATGAATATGGCCATAAGAAGATTGGGCTTTCCCACCTCACCCAACAATCTGGGAACCCAGAGCCTTCTCTAAACGAAAATGGAATACTAATTCTCTCTGTGATAAGGAGCCTTCACCACTCTGAGAGGGGGGTACATCTTACATAACTTCTAAAAATGATAAAATTAGCACAATTATGGAATGTTTTAGGTGTTTTGGAGAAATTATATCCCATATTCTCTAATCATCTACACCGGTGGCACACAATAGATCCACCACTTGAGTCCACCGGAATCAGAGGTCCATATAGGTGTCTATATATACTCCCATTATTCATTCATTAATCGTAATGCTTCTACTCACTTTCATACATTAAATCACCCGCAAAGTCATCCATGAAAATCCTAACATCCCTTATTATGAAATCAGAACCATCACAGCTCGATCCTCCACATCAGTATATGTATTATGCATAATTGTTTTTCACTATTATCGAATACCTAGCCTCCATAACATTTTGATATTGTGAACCTTTAAATGTTCATTTAAAAACACATCATATGTAAAATAGACCTACTCTGACAAACATTTTACATTTCCCAACATGGTTTGGTCCCCATTATGGAGATCCAGAAACTCATGGTTCATGTAAAGGTCTAGGGTCTCCATGAAATATGTCACATAAAATACACCCTTAATGTATTTCCAACCCATATGATCATATACCCGCCTAAACAACAGTGTATAACCACCAATGACTTGGGTCTTTTAATTTTATTGAATCACATTTCACCTTAATTGATTCAAGAGTCTAAATGAACCATAATAACATCTAAATATTTTCACTCCAATATTACTCTTCATGGGGTCCATGCTACGTTGGATGGAAAAGTTTTTATTCATGAGGAACTCCCAAGCATTGTATTTTTCTAGACATGGCTTATTTTAGATTACATGAGAATAACTATGTCAAACTCTCTGATATAAGTCATAAACATCCCAAACCAACCTCTCCACTAATATGTGATCAATATGTTTTCAATAATTATCTCTAGAATATTTTGTTGTGGGCATAAGAACACTACGGGGAGGCATGATGCTATATAAATCAACAAACATAGAACCATCAATACGTTACCCATTAGGTTTTTTTAACCATAATATCATTTAAAAATCCACATGAATCGAAATGAAATCATAAAATAACACAAATAGGAAAATAAATTACTCCACCCCATCTTAGTGTCCATGACCATGGTAAATCATGAGTTGTGTTGGCCAGATGCCACACTAATAACATAAACCACATGCCTTGATATTTATAGATTCTATCTATCTAGACTATACCACATAACATGATAAAAATAAATGTGAAAAGCTAAAAAGATACCATTTTTTAAGAACCTCCCCTTACTTCCATGTAACCTGACACCCAACATGATCCATGGAATATCTTAATTGGTTTTCCCATTCACCACTAAATGGAAAATGTTCTTGGAAATCTACTAAGAACATTGGAATTATTTTTCCCAAAATTATCAATGATAATCAATTCAAATAGTTGATATTAAATTTTAACCACCATCTAAATAAAAGTGATAAATGGAAAGCACTATAGGGATGAGATAAACCATTAACATTTAAAACCAGTATCCAAAATAACTAAAAAGTGGAGGTGGATAAATTAAAAAAACATACATGTAGAATGTGTTCCAAAAACCCATGCCACCACCATCAAAACCTTCCAAAAAAGTGAAATGAAGTAACATATAACCACGATTACTACCATGGGATTCCTTTCCTTTCCCTGAGTCAATCAAAATAGGATAAGTGTACACCTTAGGGTGTTTGTAGGTTGTGATCTAACTTTCCTAGTATGATAAAACCCGAAGATTTTATGAATAGGTATTATATGATAATGAAAAATATTAGTTTTTAAAATAATGGAAACAATTTAATTGAAAAAATGTATTGTAATAAAAGAAGCTAATATATGAAAATGAGAATGAAATAGTAAAATAACAATTGGAAATCTCTATGTAACTACTGTTAATGGGGACCTTGGATCCTCCTACACATAATGATCAAACCAGGACAAGAAATTATATCTCATGTTTGAGGAAACCAATCTCCTTCATAAATATTTAGTTAGTGTTGTATCATGAACTAGCTAGGTTGGACATGTCATGACTATATTACTTTTATATAATGACACATAATGAAACATTCCATTAACAAGGGGGTTTAACCTCTTTAAATCAATATGCACACTAGAAATCCAAAATTAAGCATTTTTTCTCACAAAAAAAGAAGTAGAAGTTAGTTAAGAAACATAATAATATATATAAAACAAAAATCAATAGTAAAACATAGTGAACCTATATTTTCAATAAAATTTTCACAAATCTAGGTGTAATCCCCATGTTGTGTAAAGAGGAGTCCATATAAATATGAGAGCTCACCAAAACCAATGAGATTTAACCAACATAAATTAGAGTGAGGTCGATGTAGGCAAACTAAACTAATATATAAATAATAAAACCTGGGTGAAGAGAGAATATCCCATGAATAATGCGTAATAGGGGATAAGAAAATCTTACATTATATTTACATGAATTTTTCAAGAAAACTTCACCTAAAATTTGAGCCCAATGGTGGATAGAAAGAGGACGAGGTGTACCTAGGGTGTAAGGGGTTAAATTTGGTGGGGGAGGGGTTTTGGGTATTAAAATATGGAAGGGTAGTTTAAGAATATTAAAAAAATAATGTTATGAGAGGCCCCCAATTTGGACGTAGGGATTTCCAAACTGGCACCAACCATGTGACACCGCTGTCCATGAGGAAATGTTGGCACACAGTTTACACAGAGGGTGGACACAACCGTGAACCTAGCTGAGTAGCTTTGACTATTCCACTCTCCTGGTCATACAATTATATTGTGAGGGTTTTAAGCTAAAGCCCTAGGTTGTTCTGACTAGACAATGCCATTATCCATGGCACACAGTTTTCACTGGACTAGTGCATAGTTTCTACAAACAATGTGACAATTTTGAGCCTCATTCTATTTAGCCCAAAACCACCTTCTCATCTAAAAATATCATAGGAATACCATGTAATAAAGTGATTACTGAAAATAAAATTGAAAATTCTTGAATAGAACACCATAGAAATTACACTATAGGTGTTTGAAGCTATGTAATCATAGATATGCCACCACCCTAAAGAGATATGTATGGGTAAATCCCCCCCCCATAAAAATGGTTAATCACTATGAGAGTCTCTCCTCATAATTATTGTAATGTGAAATATTTTATTAAATGTAGGAGTGAGACATATGGGTTTCACATGTTGCCACAAATACCCAGGAGTCTCTAAGCTGGGCCCCCACTTTGCCACAAAGACCACACCATCCAGCATTCTCTAGACAACAAGTAGAGAAATCCCATCCCGGATCTTCTAATTCAAGTAAAAGAATTCAAATTCTAATATTTGTGATAGGGTAACACATCATTCGAATTGAAGGCCTCTTAGAGAGCCTCAATGGTCTCTACCACCATAGACACATCTCCTAAACTGGAAACCATTTTGTTATGGATTTTCTATTCCAAATTTAGATAGAGAAACAATCTGTCAATTAGGCTAGCTGTGATGAATCTTCCATTTATGGGATCTATAAAAATCATTAATTGAAAATCCAATTAAGATTATTTCAACCATGGGTACCTCTCTTAAATTCTATCAGTAGAGACTGGAATCCTACAAATTTGGATATATTTCAAAACCCTAATGATATTTACCATAGATGAAGGATAAAAAATGACCATTGGGGTTATACTCACATTGATTAACATATAATACATAGAAGAAATCACCATGACTCTCAGTGTATCACACTCAAGGAAATCATGCGTCTTCAAAGACAGTGATGTGAAAAATTTCACATCATGATTAACCTATTGATGTTCGAGATTATATACAAATCATAGGAAGTATATCTACCTCCACTATTTGAGAATTGAGTTGGATCCTATCAATTACAACTGACCATCACTAATGTAATGTTTCCAAAGCAATATAATATAATTTTCAAGTGTTGAAATGTGTATAATGTCATGGATTCTTTTTAGGGACGCTCTTTGTAGCCATCTCCACCTCAATAAACATATCGACTCTCTACCTATAATATGTATGAATGGGAGATGTTAGGTTACAGATTTGTTCCATTGGATGTAGGTGAGAACACATTGTTGATTTTGGGGCATGAAGATATTATTGATCAGTATGTGTTTTTTAAATCCCAATTCTACATGTATATGTTTATACTATTTTCCCTACCTCCATAAAGCACTCCCTAATTTTAGGGAAGATTGGACAATGTGATTCACTCAATTAAATATCATCTAGAGAGAAAGTCTATATCATTCAACCCCATATTCCTAACCATTTATAATTATTGTATTGGGTGATCATGAATAAGATTACCCTCTAAAAATGAGTGAGAGGAATGATAGTGAGAGATGTAGTATACTACCAACCTACCAATAATGTTTTAGCCACCAAGTACCCTACACTTCACTATCCTAGAGTTCCTTGGTGAGGACCATGTAACATGAAACCAGTATAATATCTAGGTGAAATTAAAGTACCACTAATATCTCTATCGATAATATCATGTAATCCCCATGTATCTTGTGGCCAAAAAATAATAGTTCCATAATTTTAACGTCCCTACACATTTGGGGGCTCAGTTCCCTAAATTATATGGGTTCTAGCAGTGTATTTAGTAAAACAAATTCATGATCCTCAATATACATAAAAATATAATGAATTACTATTCTGTTCATGTTAAAATCAGGGGATAGGGGTAGTATTCTTACCTCTAATTTTTCCCATCTACAAAGAGAATAGGTCTATGGGATTAATCTCCCTGTTGAAGGTGAATGTTCTCATCCCTTCACTTCCATAATGAATGTCATCATGATCAATAATACTGATTAACTAAGAAATATTGTAGATAATAAATGGAATGATAGATAGAAACAACCAAGATTGGAGATGAAGAAATTGGTAGATCCACTAGTAGTTTCCCACACTAATCATCATAGATTGGAATGAGTACTAAGAATTATAACTAAGATACTTCCACCACCTTGTTGATAACATGACAAGGATAATGAAATACCTTACAATATAAGGATATTTGATACAACTATTAAAACATAGGTATATTCTATTACGTTTGGATTACTCATAGAGGTTTAGGGATTAAATTGGTTTACCTCTGGTAATAAGGAACACATAGAGAAAAAATGGCTTAGGGTTCCCTGAACCTCATCTGAAAAAACATTTGTTCCTTTATGATGAGATTCCCAGGGTCAAGATGGTGGTCCTAAAAACCCAATGAGTTTAGTGGTGAGTTTCAATGGAAATATATTGAGATAAAACTGATTACACCCAAATATCAGTGTGACCTCCCACATATGGTTTAGGATCACATTTCCTCTCAAGCTATTAATCAAGTAAATTAGTTTTGACTACCAACCGTCACCCTAACAAAATAAAAACTACTATAATACGTAATATTATGGATTTATAGAAATAAAAATATTCAATCCTTCTAATTAAATTCCATATATGTAACGGGTAGTTAATATTTTTCAATTCAAGAACATTAGTAGTCTGAGTTTCACACAATTCAATGTGATATCGGTTACTTTTTAGTTTATGAACCACTTAACCCCATTTTTTAATGATAATATGATATATAGAGCAGTATATGGGTTCCAAGAATAAATGTTTCATGCATTCCCCTGTTTTTCCATCCTTTGTTTTGTAGAGTCATATATCCTTGATATTTATTACTATTTGGGAAGATATCTACTGTTTTTCTCTCTACAAATTAACTGCACCACACCCAAAACCAACTTCATTAAACACTCTAAATGTATTCATATGGATTATGAGGGTTTTTTTACCTCAATTACCAATATAAATGGGACACTAACCCCTAGATTTTTATCTTTCCTAGGAAAACTATTGGAGATGTTTGTAGAAATTGTTTGGGATAAGGTAGTCCATACGATCAACTCCCTTAGATATAAGGGTTGATGTGAATAATTATCCAAAATAGCTTGGTGATTGTAAGAATCCTTCCAAACATTCGAATAACCATTCATGCCCATTAAAACTTCAATTTATCATGAAGTACATTATGAAGTATGGAATAACCGACTCTATTAAGACCCAGGGAACAGAACTATTATAACTTCAAGAACCATCACATAATAGGCCTTACCCATCATAATATATCCATGAGAATATTCCCTAGTACCCCTATTATAACCTGGAACAATGATTTCTTTTAACATAAGGGATGAACAAGTTATACTCCTTCAACACTAAACAAGTCCTAAGATACTTCATCCGTACAATGGAAAATGCATCTTGATGTTTCTAGAATACATGGGCCCTCGGGAGGGTGGATTGAAAAATCATTCAATATATTTAAAATATGAAATTTTCCTTGTACATAACATCTATGAGTTTTTATCATGTATTATTGGAATGACTATATTGTATAATCTGGCCTCATTGAGTTAGTTGATGTCTAAAAATTGCTGTAAGTTTCCTCTACTACAAAAAATGGTGATTGTGAATACCCTCCTGAATGAGAACAGGTAATTGTTAGAGTTATGTATAAGTTTAATGACTTGGTATTTCATAATTCAATGTCTCAATTATATATAATTATCCATGATTATTTTAGTAGAAAACCTCCACATATGGTATCCACTTCATCTTCAACCACCTTATTAGCAACATAATATTCCATGTGATGAATGAATAGGATCCCATGATCTATGATATTAATAGTCCCCCACCAGTTACAAAACTAGCTTTCAATATTTGAAAAATCATGCTCCCTGAATTGGGGGAATCCCCCATAATTATACTCAACCTGGAATAATCCACCAATGAAGAACATGTGTATGATTCTGGATATGATATTTGGATAGTGGATCCTTGTATAATAAACCATGATTAGTTATCCAATATATTTCCATTATTCCACTCTACTCAATGCCATTGAATGAAGTGTATGAACTATTATAAAATGAATTATGATTCTGCCAGTACTTTAAGAAAGAATATTCATTAATTGATAGTATGACATAATGAATTTTTAGGGATAATAAAGAATACACCTCACATGTCACATCATTAGGAGTCCTTCTATAAAAAACAATATTGGTCAATCATGTGGCTCAGCTACAAATACTTTTCAATCAGAAACAATTCCAATATCAAATGTCTACCGCTCATCCTATGCCATCCAATCAATAATGAGACATGTTATTAAATAGATAGTACCATGAACATCATTCCTTCTTCCCCAATATTGTCCACATAATGGAGAGACAATTATAGGATATTTTGAATCCTATCACTCAGAATTATGATATACAATATAATTGTTCTATTATGTGATTTCTACTCTCTATCCTTGACATGTTCCAAATATCAAAGTAGTTGTGTGAGGCTCTCATCGGGTCACCTATGTGTCCACTCCTATTTGAGTCATATTTTGATACCACATAGGCCTATTTTGTTATGGAAAATGAATATAAATACAATAAATTCATTATATTATTCCTGGAGGAAGATACTTTTTTCAATATAATATGTAGATATGCATGTTGGATGATACATTCAAGTTCAATGGCATGGAAATAAATTGGGGTTGGGTGGGCTCTGGCTGTTGGACCAATATTTTAACTACCTAGTATATGTACATATTGGGGATAATGGAATGGGACTTAACCCCTGTAAATAGATAGTATAGGGGTATGAAAAACATGATTAGAAGAAATGTGAAACGATTAAACTAGGGGTATAGTTAACAGATTTTGTAGTAAAAATTAAGTTCTTGGATGTCTCTTTGGACACTACCTAATGTTTTTTATTGGGGAGTCCCTAGATCCATCATCACATAGTGGATCCCTCTTCATACCAAATATTACATCCATGACTTGCACATCAAGATCCTGTGCTGAAATTCATATCATTAAATATTTGACTTTAATGCAAATAAATATTACCCAATTTTTTCTGTGAAACTATACCACATAAAAAGTAATATTTAAAACACTTATATTTTGGAGTAAATTTTAGGTTTATAGTTTTGTATATTTAGGAAAAATTCTTACAAAAACAATTAACCTTTTTTCAAAAGAACAACTATCTCATTTAACACATCTTTTAATATTTCATAGCAGGTCATCAACATTATCCATGTGAAATACTTTATATACATAAATAGGTAAAAATCATTATTTAAATCATGTAAAAATAAAACACAATAATATTGATCTCAAATGACCAGTTAGGGGGAATGTAAGCACTAACAAATGAATGATATAAAAGATCATAAAAGTGTATAAGGGTATGTTGATGTAATCAAAGTTCATGAACAAATTATAAATGAAGTCAATCCCATCATTACATATAATTTAAAATAATAAATACTTGAAAAAACAATAGTCATCATGATCAATAATAAAATTCCATGTGATAAAAATATCGATCATTATAATCATTATAATCTCATAATAAGAAATTAAAAAACATTTTGATAACTATGGGAAACACAGTTATAAAACAATTTCAAACCCCTTTGAAAATCAATTTAATTTGAATAACAATATTATAGACTTTCAAAATTATAATTACCCAATGAATTAGAGAGATATAATTGTCTAAAACGATGCTATCTAGGCCACCCATGTTATGTTATTATGGGATTTTCCACTGCTATTTGGGAACCCAATTTTAAGCTACAAAATTCTTTCTAAATGCTATCTAGGAACACCCATTATTTATAATGTCCATGAATTGAATAAAAAACACGTAGATATTTTTTTAATCATAATCATTTAAAACAACCATTATTCTTTTTAGGACATGATTAACTAGGGGATAGAAAATGGGTTCCACAAAAATCACATTGAAGCATTGTTAACCCATGGAAAAGAAACAACCTTCATATCAATCTCATTTAAACTTGTTAAACCCATAGTAATGATGTGTGTTTTGGGAAAATCATTTTAGGACATAAATAACCCCTGTAAATGAAACAATATTTTTAAAAATCTCTTTGAAAAAAATTAACCTGGGAAGAAGAAATGGTTTCCTAAAAATCACATTTAATAATGATTGACTATTGGATATGAAATTTGTCTTACAAATATCATTTTGTAACATGATTAAACCATTTAAAAGAAATGGGTTATAGAACATTTTCTTTGAAACATGATTAACTATTGGAAAATAATATTCTTCCATAAAGATAACTTTGAATTAATCATAATCCATCCAAATATATATTGAGGTTAATATTAATTAAAAATATACCTACTTGTGGATATCTAACAACAGGATTATTTTTATTTTATGATCGTAAATTACCTTAATATATCAATAAAATAATTCTTGAGGAAAATAATTTTTAATGATTCAGAGTGTCCCAATACCACATCAAAATGTTTGAATCAGAATCCCATTGAATGGAGTGAAATTAAATGAAATGAATTATATAATAAAAATAAAAAGATTCATGATATAATATTAGAAGTTGGAATATATACACTTAATTAGTTCATATAGGGGTATAACATAACAAAACTCTCAGAGAAAGGAAATTGTGACAAAATACATTATCACTTTGGTTACATTAAAACTTTAAACCCTATGACAGAGAGATCATCAAAAGGATATTTAAACAGTAATAAATTAAATTATAATAATCACAAAATACAATCATGGAATATATGTATATATATACTACACAATTATAGTAAGTTGTTAATATGGAATTTATCTCACATAAATAAAATAGATTTGATAAAAACCCTTCCAATATGAGTAACTTTTGAATCAAGAGATATGGAAAAGAATAGAATAAATTTAAACATTTTATATCATGAAATAAATGAAATTAGTGATATAAAATTTCACCACAAAAAATAAATAGGTTCATTGTAACAAATAATTCTCAAATGAATGTAAATTAAGACGAAACCCCTTACAATTGTGGTAAAATATGAGTTGGAAACACCAAAAGTAATAATCCTAAAAGTAAAAAAAAATTAAATTACATTAAGATAAATAAATTAATGATATAATATATCAAATTGGGATGTAGATACAACAAAATAATAAATAAATGGTAAATAAAAAATTTATCTCACAGATGTAAAATGTGAGATGAAAATCTCTTACAAATATCTTATTAATGGAGTGAGAATGAATAATTGAAATAATTATTTGTGAAAAATATAAATCCACAAAACAAAAATGAAAATACATAATAATATAATAATATTTCATTTAAAAAATTGTATTATCACAACATAACCAATTAAATAGAAGTCTTACCTAATGAATATAAATTGAGTTAAAAAATACCTTACATTGAGTTTGATTTTTCATGTTTTACCCCTATATTCCAGAATAACAAAATTTTAATAATTATTTAATTTCTTTTAAATTTTTAAATTTTTATTATTACATTTATTTCAGTTATAAATATTTTATATACAATTAATTAATCAAATATGTTTATGTCAGATGTCTTTACAATATTTTGATTATCTTTCAAAATGACTACGGTTGGTTGAATGTAGTCAAAAGGTTGATTTATAAACCATTCATTGAATAAATAAAATGACACAGTTATAAAATTTAAACATAAATTGTTCTTCTAAAACATATCATAAAATATGGTCAGGATAAATGAACCAATGTTACAATTATGTAGATTGTTTGTCATACGTATGCATGAGTAACATTCCCATTTTTCAATGATCTTTAAGAAAAGAAGGTAAGTAACATTTATCTTTCAAAAATGATAATTATATCATAAATAACATATTATTTAATCATATAAAATTAAATATATAATTTTTTTATGTGAAGGGAATCATATTTCATTGAGAAATTTGTTTTCCACACATCCTCAAACGATGTTATCACTTTTTTAGTGTGAAATAGTAATAAAGAAAATGATATATTATATTTAGATAAAATTTATTATATTTTGAAAATAAAATAGATTTCATTTATATAACATATTTTTAATAAACCAATCTTTAATACATTCTTTGTATTGTGTGAACGAATCACGTAATTTGAGGAGCAGGTAGTAAACATGTGCCCATATGATGTTATCATATTCCCAAAAAATTGAAATAATAAAGTTTAGTGTTATATTAAATTAAAATAAGTATAAAGACAATATAAATATCATATATATCATAAAAAATATTACTTCCATTATTTTTCACAACTAAGAGTGTTGGTAATTTAAAAATGAACGATATTGTTTAATGTGGAGGTAGTTCTCCACACACACGAACAATGATTTCATTACCATTTTGATGGGCGTGTGTGTATGTGTAGGTAAAAAGATTATCATTAAAAAAATATTAGTATATTTAATATAAATATTTTTTAATATCATAATTTATTTTGAATAATTTAATGGGTGGAGAAAAAATTTAAAAAATGTTCTCATTGAAGAACATTACCTCTCTTTTGGGTAACACCTTTTAGATTTTACCAAAGAAATTTTATGGTTTTTTGTATGACAAAAGTGAGGCTTCTAGGATAATATGAGGAATATTTGGAGCTTCATTGATCAAATTCCTGGTGATAAAATGGATTTAATGTTGTGATGAAGTGGAGAGGGTGAGTTCTTTTTTATAATGGAGTGGGAGTGGCTTTCTTGTAAAAATAATAAAATAAATATTATTTGGATTTCTAAAATCCATCAAGTTACTAAATTAATGAACCAAATTTGATAAACGTGGTTATATGGTATATATATCTCTATATAATGGTGGTAGGACAATTTTCACGACCATTTGGACTCTTAAGGTTAATGATTACCAATAAGTAAATTAAATCTTACCTTAATCATTGTACATAATTTTTATTTTTTTTCTCTAATATATTTCATGAAAAACTATGTTAATCTAAATAAAAATTTTAAAGTATGATTCTTCCCATTATTTATTCTATTTAAATAAAATTATAATCACATTTTTGGATAATATAGTTTAAAAATAAACCTTTATATGGGGAGAGACAATGAGTTTTTAATGTTAAAAGTTTAAAAGTATGAAAAGTTTTTTATTTTCAATTTCAATGTGAAGTTGATTAAAATTACATAAATATAATTTAATGATGATAAATTTATCTAATTATACATAAAATTGAATATATTACTTAACAAAATAAATTATTCTGATAAAAAATCATTTTTCAATTCAAATTTATTATTTTTCACAATTAAAAAAACTGAAACATTCCTGAAAATTTCGAATACATCACACAAGGTAAATTTCATTATTAAAATTTTAAAAATACGGTTTATTTTTTCATAAATAATTTATAGAAGTGTTATATTTTATTTTTAAAAAAATTGTTCCTTTCAAAGGTGGTAAAACTTCCATTCCAAAATATACATATTTGTACGCTTAAAATTGTATTAATTTTTATCTTAAGCCAATAAAACATATTATAAGAATATTAAAACATATTTTTAAATATATAAAATTTAAAATTTACTAATATCATTCCCTAAAAGATTTTAATTTAATTTTTTAATATTAAACACCATTCTAGTCATAGAAATATTTTTTCATGAAAACGAATTCTTTTTATTCAATTGGTCTTTATTTTAATTTCTAATTACATGGTAACCAATGAATTAATTTATAAAAATGTGTAAAATATAATTTCATCTTTTTTTAATGTCATTCATTTACACCATTACAATGGATAGGTGATAACTATCACAATAATATAAATAATATATTGTTGTTTGGTACGACTTGGTCTTGTGTGTAACATTAGTCATCAAAGGAACGTGATGTTGTGTGAAACACAATATAAGATATGTGTCTCCTGAAATAAATTATAAACTATGTATTTAGTGTAATAAAATATATTTATGAATTTAAATTAAATAGAGAGAATATATTTCATAAAATGTCAAGATTTTATATCCTACCACTCTTGAAATGAATTTCTCCATCAAAATTCAACTTAGTTAACAAAGGATTTTCATTTTTATAATTACTTTTTTGAAAAACACATTGAAAAATGGTTTAATAATACATACTATTAAAAAGGAAAAGTATGAAACATAAAGGACATAAAAAGTTATGCATAACTAGGATTTCACATCTGGAGACTATTGATGGGAATAGAAGAAAATCGTAAATAACAATAGAGATTGATTGAGGTCATCAGTCACAAATAAGTGAGAATTCAATGGAATTGTAATATAAAAAACATAAATCATTTAAAAAAATACCATAGGTTCATTAAAATTTAAGGCACTGGGATAATGATTTTGTTTTTTGGTCCTTTCTAAGAGTTAAATAACTAACATACCATCTATATCAAGATAATATTTAAATATACTTACTTAATGAGTATAATTTCAACCTTTAATCAAATTCCACCATAATATCAAAAATTAATCCCAATTATGAGTATTTAAAATGATTTTTTAATTCCTAGAGAACTAAAATCAACATTTAAATACCAAATAACCAAAAAACGGATAGTCAAGATATTCTACTTGTCTTTAGACATTAATCAAAATTAAAATTGTATGATAATTTCCAAAATGTGTAAACCTTCACATGATGTGAAAATATTAAAAATCTAAAACTAATACCCAAAGTTGAAACTAAATTTTTCCATAAACAATTATCCCTAATATTCATTAAATATTTCATGAATACATTCACAACCTAAACATTAGAAGGATTTGATCGTATATTCGTCCAATTTCAACAATTATTCCTCAAAAAAACCAATAGGATTATAAAATAATATTAATCTCAAGGATTTAAAATTTTCATACTGAATAGGAAAATTCGGAGGCTAGTGGTAGGTGATACACCATTTTCACACATCAATTATGGGTTTAAGCCTCACAGCCTCGCTATTTGTGAGTTTCTTTCACCTAGTTTATGGGTTTCACCCCATTTTTTCTTTAATCATAAAAACAAAATCCTCCCAAAAAACATGTCATGTTGATTATACGGGTTACAAAAATACAAACCCATAAAACATCTCCAAAACATCAATAATAACCTCAATCTTTTTACTACATAAAAACCTAAAGTGGTATGTATTAAGAATCTGAATAGATGTTCAACATTAATATTATATTCCAATGAAGGTATCCATAAGCCTTATGATAACATCATATAAAAAATCATAATCTCTAAAGTTATCTAATCTAAACATTAATAAAAACTACAACAACCTTAGACTCACACTCTAGGATCATGTATTGAAATCCTGAACTTTTCATTTCAGTCTTTGATATTAATAAATGTGACACAATTGTTTCCATAAAACATTACTACATTTAATGGAAAACATGGCCTAAATAAACTTTTTAGGACCAATTATGTTATGTGTTATAGAGAATTAGGAAAAAACCTTCATAAACAATTCAAAACACATTACAAGAGTATTTATCCAATTTGGGAGAATTTTTCTTATATACAATAAGTCGTCAATATAATCCTTGTAAAATCATTTGAATAGATAAATAATTAAATATAATTCATTCCTACATAGGTAAACTGACTCATAATAAGAATGAACTCATCCAAACAATGAGGGAAAACCAAAGGATTATAAAATAAAATTCAGCAACAAACTTAAGAGTGCATAGGCATTTGAAGACATAATAAAAGTACAAGAGACAATATTAAAAGAACATAAACCCATTAATACTACTATCACATAGTATTAAAATCTGGAAAATGTAAGATTAATAAAAATGAATAATCATTGTCCATGTGATATCAATATTTATCATTAGAAAAATAATAGTCTCATAAAATGAAATTATGACTATTTTTTGTAAGAATTTTTTTATAAAAACGTTTTAAAACAGTTTTAGTTGGAATAAAAATACTTTCTACTTCGAACATTATCTTCAAAAAATGCACCAGAGAGCCATAACGGGCTCACCCATTGTTATTGGGGCCACCCCATGTTAATATATAATCGGATTTGCAGGTGCTATCAAGGACACCACATGTCATGCTATAAAAGGATTTCTCATTGACATATCGGTACACCCATCATTTATAATTTCCATGATCAAAATAATAAAAATGTTCATTTAGAATTAATTTCATCATAACTAATTGGAAGATACCATTATTCATTTCATAACATGATTATGACATAGAAAGGATACAGGATCCATAACAACAGTTGAAACATTATTGACTCATGGAAAAGAAATGGGTTTTATAGAATTATATTTCAAACAAGATTATCTCATAGAAAATAATTGGGTTCCATGATAATATCTTTTAAACACAATAAACCCATCTAAGAAACGAGTTTCATTATAATTTTCTTTTAACAAGATTAACCCATTGAAAAAAATGGGGGTGGGGGATACCATTGAAAAAAGTTTACCCCTTAGAAAAGTAAAAAGTTTAAAAACAATATATTTTAAAATTTATCAACCTTTGGTAAAGAAACAGATTACATAAAAATCTTTTTAAGTAATATTAGCTCGTCGAAATGAAAAGGGTTCTTTTATAGTATCTTTGAAACAATAAAACTTTGACTAAAGTAATAATTTTGATGGTGACAATAAAAAATAACCCCAGAGTATTATAAGAAACAAATTATTTTGTTAAAATTTATTAATTTTAATTCCCTTATAAAAACATTAAAAATATTCATGACGAAAATACTATTTAATCCCCCAATGTTCCCCATACAACATTGAAGCATTTGTATCTCAATCTTCATAAATGGGATAAAAATAGATAAAAATTTTAATATCATGATAGTAAGTTGGTTCATGATACGATAGGTCAAATTATTATTATATACACATCTAATTACAAAAAAAGTGTATCACATTATAACCATCTCAAAGAAGGAATTTTTTAAAAAAAAAATATATTACCACTTTGGTAACATTGAAAACATAATCCCCATAAAACATATATCATATAATGGATATATAAACTCTAATAAATTTGAGTATAATTAACTTAAAAAACATTCATGGGAAATATATACTCTAGAAAACTATAACTAGTTATGAATGTGACATATATCTAAGAGAAATAAAAATGAGATGAGAAAAACACTTTCTCTGTGAGTAACATTTGAAAAATGACATCCATAAAAGAATAAAATCATTTGAAAACTTTAATATAATTATAAAAAAAATTATGATAAAAAATAATATGTAATTATATACATCACAAAAAATTATTTTGGTTCATAATAAAAAATAATTCAAAATGGAATGTAAATTAAGACGGAACCCCATACAACTATGGTAACATCTGAATTTGAAATCGAAAAAGTAATAATCATAAAATGAAACAATTAAATACCCTATAGGTAAATTTTTTTAAAATATAATATATCAAAATGTTATGTATATAAAACAACAAAAATAAGTATGTGGTGAATATGACATTTATGTCATAGATGAATAATGGGAGAGGAAAATTTCTTCTAAAGATCATATCATTGGAGTGAGAACAAATCAATGAAATAATTCTGTGTGAAAAAATATAAATACATGAAATAAAATTTTAAACAAACAATACTAAAATATAATGTCATTTCACTCATATTCATTGCATAATATATGCTATGAAATGTAAATTTAACCCAATGAATGGACATTGAATTAAAAAATCACTTATGTTGAGTATCATTTTTCATAAATTACAACATTCATCTAGAATGGTAAACATAAGTTAATTATTTAATTGATTCATAACATTTTAAAAGTTTATTCATTACTTTTATTTCAATTATACAAAAGTTATTATTAATTAATAAATAATGTTTAAGTCTGATTTTTTACAATATTTAGATTATGTGTCAAAATGACTATGGTTGGTTAACTATAGTCAAGGAGGAAACTATATAAACATCTCCAGAATAATAATAATTTCATAATTACAATATTTATATATCAATTATTAATTTAAAATTTATCAAAATATATGGTTATAAAAAATGAACCAAATTTACATTCATGGAGGTGGTAGGTTGTATGTACACATGTGTAACTCTCCCATTTTCAATTACCATTATAGAAAGAAGGTAAGTAAAATTTACCACTAAAAAATTATAATTATAAAATAATTAAAATAATTACTAATTTAATATACTTATAGATATATAATTATTTTGATGTAAAATGACTAACATCACTTCGAGGAGGCGGCAGTCCACGCGCCCATGAATGATGTTATCACTTTTTCAGTGTGTGAAAAGGTAATAAAAAATGATATTTTATATTTATATAGAGATAATTATATCATGAATATAATAAACATTCCATTTATATCATATATATTACTAATATTATCCTTAATACATTCCATGTAATGTGTTAATAAATCACATTAGTTTGAGGAGGTGGTAGCCCACACGAATAGAAACGACATTATCGTATTCCCTCGAAATGGAACGATTGAAGGTATGTGATATATAAAAATTAAAAAAAAAAATTAATACATCATAAACATCATATATATATATGACATATTAATAATATATCCATCAAGATATCCAACCATGAGAGGTGGTGAAAGTAGAAACAAACAACATTGCTTCAGGAGGTGATTGTTTATAGTACACATGAACGGTGATTTCGTTACCCATTTGATGGAAGTGTGTATGTTTAGGTATAATTATTAATAATAAATAAAAATTTATATTTCAGAACATGATTTTTTATATAATCATAGTAATAGAATAATTTAAGGGGTTATGAAATAAATAAAACAATAGTGGTCGTTGAAGAACGGTACCTCCTCTTCGGGTAACTTTTTAATGTTTTTCAGCAAATGACTATCTTGGTTTAATTTATTCCAAAATTTAGGATTTTATGATGAGAGTATAGTATTTTTATATTATTTGGCCAATTTTTTTACTGTAAAAAAAAGGCTTTATTGGTGTGATGTACTAGGGAGGGTGAGTATCTTTTTATATTGGAGGGGGAATGGTATTTTTATAAATATAAATAGATAAACAATATTTTGGGGTCCCCCTTACATCATGTGCATAAAATAACGACAAATTATATAAAAGTGGTTATATGGGCTAAATATGTACATATCATTGATTTAGGACAAGTTCTTAGGTCATTTTGCCTCTTAAGATTGGATTTTAAGCAAACTCATTTTCATCTTAATCATAATAATTAAATATAATTTCATTGATTAATAATTTTGGTCAAAACATAATTTTATCATACTAGGCCATACAAATTATTCTTATTTCAAATATTGAATATATTTTTCCAAATTATAATAATATAATTAGAATAATTTAATTTTAAATAAATCCTATATATGGGATGATACAATGTGACTTTTAAGTAGAAAAGTTCAAAAGATTGAATTGTTTTTTATATTTAGTTTAAATATAAAATTAAATTAAATTTCCTTAATTGTATTCAATGAAGAAAATTTCATCTAATTATACTTTGAATCAATTTAAAAATACAATTTATCAATTTAAAATTTTTGAATAAAAAAGAACTTTTCAATTAAAAGTTAGTATTTTTCACTATTTATCAAAAAATGAAAATTCTCAAAAAACTACCAAAAAATCACCTGATGTATTTCCTGATATTCATATTTAAAAAATAAATACTATTTTATCAAAAATAATGTATAAGACTACCAAATTTTAATTTTAAAACAATTTCTCTTTTTAATGGCTATAAAAAATAATTTTAAAAATACATATCTTTTTATGCTTAAAATTTGAATTATTCTCATCCTAAGCCTATAAAACTTATTGGAAGAATTAAAAGAAAAATAATAAATATATAACATATAAATTTCATTAGTATCTATCATTAATAGTTATTATGTTAATTTATAAATATTTAACATAATTCTATTCATGTCAATTGTTTTTAATAATAACACATTCTTTTAATTCAATTCATATTTATATTAATTTTTAATTAATTGGTAACAAATGAATTCCTTTTATAAATACTTTTGAATTAAAAAATCATAATTTTTTTAATTTCATTCATTCCCTCCATTCAAATGGAATGGTGATAACTAGAATAATAATATTAATATTATATTCTTTTCTGGTAAGAATCAAGTTTGTGTGTAACACAATTCATCAAAAAAAACTCAATGAAGCATAAAACATAAGATAACCTTGGGGTTTCATGTCGTTCAAGAGAAACTATTTATTCTTTTTAGAAAAATCTGTTAAATTGTTTATATTAATTTGAATGAATATATTACATAAAATCTCAGGATGTTAGGACATAAGCTCCTCAAATACTCCTCCTATTTATGGAGTACTCAATAGAGATGTTTATCCCAAAAATTGATATGAATACTAATACATGTATAATGGGTTTTAAAAAGGGGGTAAGGAATCCCTAGGCTGATAGGGTTGAGTTTATGAATTCCCACATTAATTTGAAAACCACATTAGGGTATCCTTGTGTTTATTTGGAAGACAACTTTATCTTATAAATCCATTGGTTGGAGTGAACAAACTAATATATTAGGAACCGCTTAATATTACCCAGTATGATTTAATGATCACATATTACATCATAATCCTACATGGTATATTTATTATTCATTATGGAAAATATTAAACATGTTTTGTCATGAGATTTTTATCCCTTGGTCATCAGGCCACTATAACATTGTATCTTCTGGAGAGCAAGGTTGAACCCATTGAGGTTAACCCTTCACCATTGTTTTGAACTTATGGTTTTTTCTCTCCATTAGAAACAACATTGGATTTATTTTTCATCATTAATATCCCCGGATTCCACAAAGTGGGAATTTGTCATTTAGTATCCCACCGCTATTATTGTAGGTTCCTGTACCATTTCAAAATAACTATATCTAGGGGATTCTTCATTATCATCAAATCCTCATGATTCTAATGATGAAGTTGATTTTGATGATTCCCATCATTCTATTGTAGAAGGTGTATCTTCCACTTCTATTTAATTATCTCTGTTGAATCATGTCACTAATAAATATCCAAATCCAACAATGATTCTGGTAGTCATATCTTTAGAGGATCAAACATGATTGCAGGTTTTCTTAATAAAACATGATGACATGCTTTCCTAGATCAAAATGTAAATGTAGAGGCTCAACCCTGAGGTTAATTTCAATTAATCATCTTTCCTATATACCACTAAGAGTCAAATAGGAACCCAAAAAAATTACCCTTCTCATGGATCAATTTTAATATTGTATTTGATAACTCTCCATGCCGAAATTCATTTGGTAATTCCAATACCACAAGAGGTCGGTGAACATTGTCCTAGAAAAGAATAATTACATATATATGAGAAACTTTATTGACTCTTGGGACCTCAACCACCTCTTCCAGAAGGATGAAGTCTCACTCCAAGGGGTAAAATATCTAAAAAATGAAATTAAATATTTATAATCAAAAATAGATGTCTCCTGAGTATATATAAACCATAAATGTTAGGGTTACACCTCATGGGACATTTGTTACCAAATTATTTTGTTTTTTTTTTGAATATTTATAGGGTGGCGTAGTAGTGTGAAATGTACCACGTTTTCAAACCAAATATTGGGACATTGGTGGAATTCTATATGTATTTTTTTAAATCCCTATAAATCATATAATATCTTGAGGATATTTAAATTTTTTTGAGATACCTATGGTCCCATCACCTAATACTGAATCCTTGGATTTGTGCATTAAGGGTCACCTTGGTTAACTTCCTTGAATTCATCAATATGTATAGAAGATTCCAAATTAATTTGGATAAGATTAAGGAAACAATTACAATGCATCAACATTGAATACACAATTATTTTTTAGGCCTCTAGGTATAAAATTACTAAATCTAATATTTCAACAATGTTTATGAAAAAACATTAATCCCTTTTCAAGGAACATGAACTAAGGAACCACTTATCAGTGGGATAAATTACGATAGAATTAATTGAAGGATTTGAAAAATAATCTATTATATCACCCAATACTTATACAGAATATCCCTGGAATGAATCTATACATTTATATGTGTTACCTTGAATGGTTAATTGGGGAACTTGTAGCTCAAATAAATAATGTGCATATGGATAATTGCTATTACAAACTATGGCATATGCTACTCAATATGGCTTCTTGTTATTCTCCCATCGAGAGGGGCTTCCTCTACATGGACTTCATGGATTATAAAATAGAACAATAACATTAGAATCATGTGAAACATATATTATCAATTATCTATATATTGAATTTCAATATCAATCACCCCATTCTGAATGAATGATTTTTTTTGGTGATAGTTATTATGTAGCAGTTTGCAATCAGGTTTATCCCATAAAATTATTCATGGTCAAATAAATAATTGAATTCCATGACACATATAGGACCCATAATGAAATACACCTAGATACTAGCTTCTTTTGTTAGTTCATCCTCTATGTTAATCATACCCCATAATACTGGAATATTCTCTTTGATGATGCCTGCCGAAGCCTAAAAATGGGATGACATAACAACTCAAACTCAATTAGGATTTCCATGGGATTTTCTACATCGATATGGTACTAGTTATATTTTATTAATCATTACTTTGTTTGTAAGGACTTACCAATAATGAATCAATGTATCATAATCTTATCACCATTCTTGAGTTACATCTAAACATTTAATTCACCCTAATACATATGAAGGGAGACATAAAACAAGTTATCCACCAAACCAATGAGTATAAATCAATACGAATAATGATATCATAACCTTTATAAGGAAAACTATAGATATGATTTCTTAGTTCCATTCCCATACTAAGGTGACCAGTGTTCCATTATCTCACAATAAGTGATCCAATGCTTTTTAATGAATGGAAACATTGCCCGAATATCCTAACAGTGATAATGTGGCTAGTTATATGGAACATCGATGATTCCTTCCCCAAAAAAAATTATTAGAGAGGACATATATTTGAATGATATATATGTTGAATATTATATAAACAAGCCCTAAAACACCCATTTAGTTGAAGAATAACATGATTTTATGATACCACATGTCGAGTATCGTCAATATAGTATTATTCCATTATTTTAACTGGATTTTGATTTGATATGTAAGCATGTAGTGACATTAATACTTCATTATATCCCCAACCAATAAAAAACCCCTCTATATTTAGGGTTTTTAAGGAATAAATATCCATTGTATCCCATGTAATGCATTATTTTTTTCTATTTAATAAGTCCATATTGAATCATGTGGTTCCCATCAAACATGAATGAATATTTCCAAAAAAAATATGGAGTGTCTGTAATTATTTCCCACCATGGTTCATGGTTTCAATTATTTCACTAAGAATGGAAATTCATTCTAGATCCACATCAACATCATGAACCAACCACTAGAATGTACACATGAAACCAAGATCAATTTTCCCTTTTGTACATTGGGAAATGAGGTCATGGGTCCCTACCCCTTAGTAAAAAAATCATGAAATTTTATATCCATTATAGTTGACATTAACTTCATCTCAATGTGGGTATAATACACCACTCTTAAAAATGTAAATTCTCATTCCATGATTGATTTTTTTAAGTACCATTTCATTCATCAATTTTGTATTCCTAAGTCAATTCTCATGATAATGAGCTCGATTTTTTTGATACTAAGATAAATAAATTCTATACCAGGTATAAAATAATATACATCCCACGTTCCTCTATAATAAAATAGTGAATTGGTAGATTATAGGGTTCAAAAAACCTCTATGAAATTGAATTGTTATATGTGTTACATATATATGAATAATAAAATACACATGTATATATTAAATAAAATTGACACCTATATAGAAATAGGAAAACATAACCATGTATTTCATCACTGGACTCCACAAGATATCTAAAGTAAATGATGCCATTTGAGTGGTAGTTAGTCACCATAAATGTTATTATATTTCATTACAATCATAGAATATTAATCTCTTAACTAAATATCCATGATATATATAAGGTAGTTTGTAAATATTTATATAGAACCACTCATCATTGTTTATTATTGTGATATGAGGATAACCTATAAATTTTAGAGAAACCAGAAATATGAATTTGACATATTGTTGTATATCAAATCTTCTTCTAACCCTCAGATATATGGTAAGCACAAGAGAACCATTAAAATCCTATATGATATGTTGAGATCTTATTAACTAGATTTATAAGGATTAGGGTATTAAATCCTCCCACTAGTTGTCTTGAAATGTTAAACTTATTTACATTTCAACATTCATGTGATGCCATGGGAAGTGAATTTTTGAAATATGTGTCCTACTATAACATGAGGGGATAAAATTATATTGAGAAATATGATTGGACCAGATCATATCTATTGGATAATAGAGAATGTTTAAACCATTATTCATCATATGAAATCTTACAAAATAAAATAAATAAATGCCTAAAATGATTGATGAGAACTAGGGTTTTTGGTATTAGTAAGGTGTTAATTCATATATCACTGTGGAATAATGTTATGAGGTTTGAGATTAAATGAAAGAATAGTCCTTGGTCCATCAAGTTCATTACGTTTTAATGGTGATGTATGTACTTCCTAAAAAATTTATATGGAATGAATCATGAACATGGGAAAAGTTTTGTTAATGTGAATGAATTTAATCTATTGAAAACACAAGATCAAGGATTTAAAAAAAGTCACTATCCCTAGGGATTAACTTTGTTATATTATCAAATTCGGTATTATTCTTATAATTTTAATTTGGAAGCAATGTATTTTCACCGACAACAAACTACAAATTTGATCGATGATTATTGATAGATTTTTTCAATTAACTCTGTTGTTTGTCAATGAGTAAATTATTTTTTTAAAATTTTATATGATATATCTATATTAGGATTTATTCCTTATAGTATCAAATATATGACGTCATCTCATAATTTTAGAGTTTTACAACTATTCCCACACACATCCACATATAGTTCCATCTGAATGATAGAATTGATCGTTTTTTAAATGATAATTACAAAAATAGAAAATTTTTAACCGCACGTACCTTTTAAATCTATTGAATATAATCTAGATATATCATTTAGGGTTCAAATAGTACTTTATAACTAGCCATATATAAGTTGATGATATGTAGTGGGAAGAATAAACACAGTATAAAATTTCTTCTAAGGGATTCTCTGGATAGTCGCAGAAAATCTAATATCATTATTCAATACAATTTAAAATTAGTCAATTGTGAATCCTTAACAATTCCATAATTTATATAAAAAAATTATCATGTAATAAATATTTTATTATTAAAATATAATGTGTTCACTTTATAAGATGATCGACTACTATCAAAATAACATTAATGAATTTAGATGTAATGGTTTGTCTAATAATAAAATATTGTTTATTGTTTTCCTATGTCCATAAATGTATGTATAATGGATTCATCATCATCATAGAGTTATGAAATTCACCAATAACTTAGTACCACTTTAACCGTCTAGATACATATTTTTTTTTATTTTTTTTATTGTACTAGTGGAATTAATATTGGATTTCACTAAACATCTATATAAATTTTGAATCCACCTTATCCTTCCATATGTTCTTAGAAAAATGCTAAAATGAACTTCATACTCTTCATGGATTATGGAATATACAATAATATATTTTATAGTCACTAAAAAAATTGGTTGATGTAGTCCCTGAAGAATACGTTAATTTTATAAAAGAATATAACAAGGGGTATTTAAATATGAATTGAAATTCTATAAACTCATAGTGAGAAAACCACATATGAAATTATATCATTTGAATTTACATAATTTTGGCAATTAATTATTGATTTTAATATTAATGGGAATTATTTATGAATTATTGAGAGGTGTTAGTTGATCAAAAAAGAAATCAATATAGGGTAGATCATAATTATTATTGATTAAAATATAATTTAACTCTTTATAATCAATATAAATATGCATTGAACCAAGTTTATTAAAAAAATGAACTATTTAACCCCGTAAAGATAAACTTAGGAATATGAATCCATTATATATATTCTCCTGTAATTTTATCTTAAATTTCTAAAATATGTCAAACCCAGTTATTAGGGAGTCTTCAAAATAGATATCACTAGGTATGAGTTCTATTGGAAAGTAAACATCACTTTTGAAGTTAATACTATGAGAAACTTTAAGAAATACCATGATAGACACCCACACAATAGGAATATATTCAATGTAGAGTTTCTCCACATCTATTTGATCTAGAAACTCCATATGAATAATGTATCCGGACACATATAATGGAAATAATTTCAATCCATAGTTTGTAGTTAGAATTCCAATAATAAACATTCATAATTTGAATTGAGGTATGAAGTGTTACCTCTATACCTAAAAATTGATTTTTGATACATATACCATGTCTGAGATTTCATAAAATTGGACTATAGAGAGAATAATAAGATTTCAAAAAATCACATTCCTTTAAATATTTATCATAGAGTTGTTATAAACTTATAATTAACTAATAATTATATTTATGGTATTAAACGATAATTAATATTGAATAATCTAGGTGGTCATGTTATACAATTTACAAAACACCTAGATTTAAAAGGGTGGATTGATTACAAATCAAACAAGAGATTATCATTTTTGCAGTAGTTGATAGCTGCAATATTCTTTAAATAATTATGATCGCCCAAATCAAAATTTGAAACTACATATATTATAATTTATCACATTGATTAAAGAAGTTTATATAAATTATTATTTTTATAGAATATTGGATTCATGAACTAGTCAGTATAATGTTTGAACTAATTTTAATTAATGGATTGATGTGTGGATGATGTATGTTGTTGAGGATTCTTTCTATTCATTAATTGGATGTCCTATTTTTATTTCATTGAAATTCATTTAATTATTTTAATTAATCCCTATAAATAATGAATTTACCTACAACATTAAGGAAATTTCCACCTTGATTTTTTCTATATTTTGGAAATGAATGACGATTTATTTTAATTCTGTCATCTATATTATAACTATTGTTTCATTAACACTCTATATTTATACTAATTGTTTCCAAACCAATAAAATAATAAGGGTCTCCATTGTCAAAAAATTTACTGAGAGCATAATTAACTATTTATTTATAGATAATAATTTATTTCATTTACAATAGCATTGATAAGTATTGTTTAAAAAATTATATGATTAAATTTTCTTTTTTGGGTTAATTATAAATTCATAATCATAAATTTCAAATATTTTAATGTTTTAAATAAAGGTAAAAAATGAATCATTATAATTATATTTTAACTCTATAAATTATCTCAGAATTTTTTTGAGAAGGGTAAATAAAATATACTTATTAAAAAATATGTTATTAAACTCTTATAATATAGAGCCAATTTCTTCATCTTTTATCATATTATTGATAATAGTGCTCCATTAATAAAAATTACCTTCTAAATATCCATGAAAACCACAATATATTTTTTATTTGAGCACTATGATGGAAGAAATATCATTTCTACCGTATTGATCAACTGGTATGTAATTAGCAGATTTGATGACCCAATAATGAAATAGGGACATTCCAATATAATAGAATAATTGGTGAGGTATTCCTTAAATTTATCAATTATAAGTCCAACATGATACATGTTTTTTTCCAATGATTAAGGGAGTTGCATGAAAATTTCAACAACATTATTTATTACATTTCCAAATCTATTAGGATTCTTATATGTATGGTCATTCAATTTGTTACCACATTCATTATTAAAAAAAATCAAACATATTCTACTCATTTTCTTAAACCGAAATGGATAATGTGAGTATTAATCATTATTATTAGAGTTTTAAATAATATTATAATAAAAATAATTATAATAATATGCTAAACCATTACACCTTATTTCAACCCATGATATTTATTGTTCAATCTATATCATCATTTATTATCATAAGTCATTTTTGGTATTATATATAGTGAACCGTGTTATTTATAATTTATACTTACATAAAATTTTATGAATAGTTATTACATTACATAAATACATGAATAATAACTATAATAGTTTTGTGCTTTTGGAATTATGGAAACATAAACACAGGTCCATAAGTGTGATATTCCATTCCACACTATATTCCTCATAACTAACACCCTTCTTATAAATATCATACAAAATACTTATCTCAAAAGTTGGGGAATTGAAACATAAGAAAGGGGGATAAAATTCTATAAATAATATTATACATGGGAGTTACATAATAGTAAAATGATTGTAGGGGAATGATTACATGAGCATAACATTTGAAAATCACAAACTACATATCAAGGATAATAATCATGAATCATTATATAAGTATTACATGTTCATAATACATGAGTTATAACGGAATAAATGAACTTTATTCATGAAATTACGAGACATGAAATTTTATTCATCTGAATAAACATATAGAAATAATTTCCATATTAGTCAAGGCTCATTATAATTATCATTATAGTGGAAAAATTACTTTATTGAAACGGGCTCACTCCCCATTCAAGCACTAAATTATTTTACCAGGTTTCATTCCCATTATTATCTTTTATTAAGGAACATGGCTGACTTATTATTCTATTATTGTCTATCTCATGTGGTAATAATATTTACTAATACAATGGAAGAAGATTTAGGACTCACCCATCACATAATGTAAACAGCCATATTTTTTTCAAAATATCACACGCTTTCATGATATAATAAACCATTAAATGAAACAGTAATCAAGAAAATTTCATCATATCATATCTAGTAGAAAATAAATAAGGTTTAATATTAGTTTTATCACATAATAAATTAGGATAAAAATAAGGTTTTATAAGCATTTACTTATCATATAACCCTCAGAAAGGAAATAGGTTTCTTAAAAAAATTCTATAAAATCCTAAACCATTTAGGGAATTATTTTGAATGGTTTCCATTGATCATATCCAAAATAATTCTTATATAACCACAAAAGATGTCCTCATAGATGAAAGATAATTTTTAAATAACATTAAAAATATTACGTGGGGAAAATATTGTTTCCTATCCCAAAAAACTAATTAAAATATATAAAATTTAGAAATCCTTTTTATTCAAAAACAATTCATAAAATATAAAGTAATATTTCATTATATTATTTGTCATGATGTTGGTAAATTTCCTTCATGTTGTACTTGTTACAATGAGTTTTCCATTCTCATTTTCAGTAAAGGAAAAACATAAATTATTTTTGAAAGGACATGATAATTTAAATAAAAACATTTTTTCAAAATTAAAACACCGGTAAAAATGTATTCTAAAAATCACAGGATCCTAATAAAAAATTAATACATTTTTATTAATCATGGTTTTAAAGAAAACATATTTTCAACAGAAGAGAGGAAAATGTTTTATTTTCTTAAAAAAATATTGATTAAATTAATTATTAATGCGTGAGAAAATGGTACCATTTTATGAAAATATAATGAATAAAGATATGAAATAAAATTTATTGAGAATAATGGGAAGTTATATAAGGATATTTCAACATTGGAAACTAAATCTAAATAATCCTTAAAAATGATGAGATCGTAACAAAAAATATCTATCACATTGGTAACATTGAATAACAATAATAATTAATTAATAATATAAATGAAACATAAAATATCATTAGGATGAATAAATTAATGATATTTTAACTCAAATGGGATTTATTTACACCTCATGAAATAATATATGTACATAAAACAACATACGACCCAAGGAAGGAAAATTTAAAAAAAAATACCTTGCTTTATTTCCTGACTCCCTAGTCATACTTGTTAAAACCTATTATATAATAAATATAAGATTATTATAAATATATTAAAAAATAAAATTCATATTTATAATACAATATTCTATTTTTTAAGACATTTTATTATCTATTTATTATCGATTCCATGTTAATGTTATGTATCATGAAATAAATGCTTTATTTTTCATAAATTTTTTGATTTGTTATGTACATGGATATATTAATTTAATAACTATTTCATATCCTCTATAATGATAACCATGATAAAATATCATGTATATTTTTTGTATATTTTTTTTATAAAAATCTATAATGTTATAAATAGAAAAGAAAACACACCATTCAAGGAGATGGTAAGCTGTGCGTACACATAAACATTGTATCCATTTTCTTGTCATATTGAATGAAATAAAATAATATTATATTTTATCATTCATTAATAATATTTCTCTCATACATATTACATACTTTGAGGAAACCTATCCTTAATAAATTCCATGTAGAGAATGAATGAATCACTTCACTTTGTGAGGTGATAGTCCCATGTACACACGAACGACGTTCACGTATTCCCACAAAATTAAAAGGGTATATTGTATGTGTTATATGAAAATTAAAATTAAAATTATAATAAAATATATCATATATATCATATATTAAAAATAAATCCATCATTATCACCATCTTGATAGGTCATAATGGAAAAACGAATGATATTGGTTCACGGGGTGGTATTCCTTTGTAAAATATAATAATGATTTCCTAACCCATTTGATGTAAGTGGAAATGATTTTACATCATGTACTTATCATAAAAACATAAAATAATATGTAATACATTATTGTTACTATATAATTATTATATAAAAATAAATAATGTGTTTGAGAAAGAAATAAAAACATGTTCATTGATGGACATTGCCCCTTATTCCGGAATCCTCAATATATTTGGACTAAACGCCTTCAGAAGATGGATCTATGAAAAAATATGTCCTCTAAGATGAGGGTTCTGAATTTGAAAAATAATTTGGACATTTATTGGCCAAACAAAATAGTTTTTGATATTTTAAAAACATATGAGAGGGGGTGGCTTTATATAAGTGGGGGAAAGGACACCCTTGGTATTTTTTAAATGAAATATGTGCTCCCATGTTTTTCATATCCCACAGGGGTAAAAAAAATTACATATTAAAAATTAGGTGTGTAATGGTTTTAAATTTAACAACCCAAGATTCCACAGCACACTTAACTTTTTATAATAATTTTTCTTACGTTGTATACAACTTTGAGTTCTAACACACCATAACAAATTGAACTAGCCTTTATGAATAGTAATACCCACATTTTAAAATTTTATTAATATTATTTTTCAAAATTAATTTCATATTTGAATTCAGAATATCGAAATTATCTTATTGTGAATTTTTTGTATTCTTATGAAAACATTCAATTTTTAATGAATAGTAAAAACACTGAGTTATTGTTGAAATCCGACATTTTATTTGAATAATTATTAATTTTATTTAAATTTATTTTAAGTGAAAATCGATACATAATACCTTTATATGTTCAATTTAACTCATTGGAGTCATTTTATAATAAGTTTATATATATATAATTTTATTGAACTTTTTTCTGTTTTTTACCCACCTCCTAGAAGCATTTGAAAATTTGAATAAAATTTGATTTTACCACTTCTGTAAGTTGAATTTCACAAATATGAGGGACAATGTTGATATCAGTATGTAATATTTGGTTCAATAAGTTGAAAATAATTTTTGGTGGGTAGTAACTTTTGAATTTTATTTACTACGGTTAAAAGTAAATAGGGTAATCAGAGGTAAAAATGATATTATAATTATCCTAACACAGGTGTGAATTCCATTTGATAAGTTTAATTTGTCCTAACTAAACCATAGGAATAAAATTTTATCCTTTCAGTCCACTTGGAATATATTAGGACATTTATTATTATTTAATTTAATGAAGAGTTAAAAGTGTTAAATTCATGTTTTTCTTCCTAAAACAGTTTTCATATAGGGTTATACAAAAGATAAATTTGACTATAAATATTAATTAGAAAGATAAAAATAATCCCTACATAATTGTAAATTATTTATAATTTTTATACAAAAAATAATTAAATATATGTATGACACAATGATGATTTAGTAATTACCTTATTAATGAGGAATTAAAATAACTGATATTATAAATATCCAAATAAATGTTTTTTGAGATGTTTGATGAATTAAAATTATTTTCTAGGTTACTATGACATGTTAATGTGGATTACATAAGTTATTTTCTAATTAATCTTTATTTTATAACTTTAACAAAAACAAAATACCAAATAATGTCAAATTGACGTAAAAAGATTTTTAAAACAAATATTATATTATTAATTGATACAGCATTCCTAAAAATCTCTGGTTAGTAAAAATGACTTATATGAGGTTATATATATTAATAATGAATCACTTGGGGTTCTCTTGGCTTGTTATTTTAAGTTCATTAGCCATATAAAATAAAAATACAAAGAGACATGGTAAATGTCAATCTATTTAACTAAGAGTTAAATCTAAAAGATAAATTTTAAATGATGGCCTAAACCTGTCTAAAACCTTTTGGTTGAGTGGATATCGTTCTATCCCCATCTTATCCTTGAAATAAATCATTTTTGAGCCATTATAAACCGAAAATAAATTTATTATAAAATAAAATTTCAATCTTTTCCTAAGGTTCCCCTCACCTCTTTTATAAAAGGGAACTTACCCTTCTACCAAATTCACACTTCCAAAGCACTTTGTCTCAGCCAATCCCAAGCCAAATATCCTCCAAACATCCCTCACTTCAACCTATAGTCCTTTCTTTGATCATAAAGAATAACTAATGAGCCCTTTTGATCTACTAAAAAAAATCACCTGAATAAGAAGTAAATATTTAATCATCTCTTTCATGTTATTTTCTTCTTCCACATTATCTTTATTTTTTATTTCCATTATAAAATAATAAGATCAATATATTTTCTATCATGTGATGTTATTATAAAAATGGTACAACCATATTCATTACTCTATCAATCCTATGAAAAACATGTCACCAAAGGTGCGTACGTAAGACTTGTCGTCTCCACATCATGGTATAGTTGTTATTCAATACATTATTATTTGAATTGGTATAATAATGATGTATAATTGATTTAAATAATAAACATAACATGTTATTTATTCTTTATATATGATATAACATTTATTTACATGCGATTTCATCATCAATATAATGATATTGTCGCTCGTGCGTACATATGGATTACCGTCTCCAAGAACGTGGTGAGATTAATTTCCCAATCTTAATCAATCAAGAATTATTTTCATTTAATTATTAAAAATATTTTTTAATAACTTAATATAATTTTGGATATGAAACAAATAAATCCTATCCCTAACAAAAATGTCTTATGTAACATAACACCTAAAGGAAAACGAATCAGTTAACACCTGAAACAATGATAATACTAAAATATCATCAAGGAAGAAATATTAGAAGGTCTTCTATGATAACATATTAATTTATATGGTTATTTTATAATTTAATAACAATGATTTAACTATTATTCATTATGTTAACATACCCTCAAAAAAGGAAAAGTACAATGTTACGTTCAATTTCACAATCACTTTATTATCTAAGGTTGGTTTTACGTAAGTATCAACTGGGACCTCGTTGTCATCCACATCCGTGTTTTCTTAAAAATGTATTCCAAAACATTTTTACTATTTACTATAATATGGGTTAATGACATTTATACCCTAATTTTAACTTATACATTTTGAAGGAAATCTTTTCGTCGTTATCCAAACAAGTAACTTTATGACATTTTCAACAAAATTGAGGTTAGAATGGTTTTTTAACATATACGGAAGGTGAGAATATATTACACCATTATAACATCATTGAAGCTTCCTTTAAAAGTTTATAAGAAAAATTTCAAAATAATTTTTTTATAATTACATAACTTTTAAATGATTATAAAATTGAATGTGATATTTCTCTCAAAAAGTTTCAAATAAATCTACATCAAAATACTTTAAAGGATTTTAAACATGTTTGAAGTTGATTTTTTATGATACAAATCGTCAAAATTTTATTTATGTTTTTGTGATATGTTTGACTGTGGATGTGTTATTTTTATAGCGTTCATGGTTTATAGATAATGTGTTGACATTCCGTATGCTATTTTTAATACCAATTTTTATGTTATGTTTAATCCTATTAATGTGAGGAATGAATTGGACATAGAATGTGATGGGTGGAGCCCCCTATAGCTCATCGATGAATCGGTAGGTCTCATGAGACAAACTAGTGTCTTGGAACAAGGCATTAACAAAATATTAATTGTAGTATTGGCACAAGGCCTATGACTATGTGGTTATAATGTATGGCATTATGCATTCCATCATTATAAATTTAGCTACTCATATTGCATGTGATTATTAGACTTGTAGAATGTCCATATGAATAATTAAATTGCATCATTTTAATTTATATTTTACATATTATGATGAATTTTAAGTATAAAAGGATTTTGCTACAGTCTTATACATTGTATTAAATATTTATGCTTATTTATAAAAGTTTTCTCAATATATTTATCCTTACTGAGCATCTGAGCTCACCCCATTCTATGTTTTATTTTTCCTAGGATGTGAAGAAGCATATTATGACTGACCATCAGGGATAATCTATGTGATCTGAGTGAGGTATATTAAGTCAATGATGTTATAGATTTTTATTTTAATATGTATCGTAAAACATATAAATGTATCTAGTACTTCCAAGGATACTAAACTAATCGGTCTTTCAATACATGATCTTTTGTGACCATGAAAATGTTATGTAATAATTCACCTTCTCTGGGTAACTATGGTCGGGTAATTACAGTTGGTATGAGAGGAAGTTTAGTACAAACCTTGGAAACTATATTTAGAAAAACTCTGATTAGAGAACATTTCCCTAAGAGAGACTTTGAGGATTAGTATTGAAGAACATCCTATAAGTTGGGTAATATAGAGATTTTGTATATTTTCAGAGAAATAAATCCATGTATTGATACGATTAGGTAGAGGTGGCTTTTTAACAGATGTACCTAAGAGTGAAAACTTTGACAATGAGTTTTGGGTTTGACCTAGGGTATCTTGGTACATGAAAACTATTCTTACTGCACTCTTTCTTATGAAACTCATGGGGGATATGCTTTGGATAATCCAAATTTTCTTTACTAACCATTATTGAGGATTTATGATCTTATACCACCTCAAGTAAAACATTTTTATGATTATGGATCATATCCATAAACTGATCAATTTATGTTATTTATGTTATAAGTTTGGAATTATGTATTGTGATTCATAAACTAATCTTACGTATGCCATTTTTTAGAAATGGAGACTAGTGGAAGGAATAGAAACTATATCAACGCATGTACTCCATGTATGGATTGACCTCCTACTCTAGTTAATTATAGTAGAGCTGGTGATGAAACTCGTGCGGATCAACTTTTCACCATACTGGGACAACTCACTCAGGATATGAATAATAACCATACACTTATAGAGCACCCTAATCCACAAAATGGAGGATCAATGTTATACCTCTTCATGAAGAGAAAATCAGCAATGTTCAATGGGAATACAAATCCATTCATGGCTGAGCAAAGGATAGGTTCCATAGAGAAAATATTTTATGCTCTTGGGAGTAGCGAAAGGGAAAATGTTTCCATGCAGTCTATCACCTCACGGGAGATGAAGATCTATGGTGGTCATTGATTCAAAACACAAAGGAAGATAGAGAAGTATCAAATATGGAATTTAGAGAGTTTAAAAATATCTTCTCAGAAAAATTCTATCCTCATGACCATGGAACAGATATGGAAAGACAATTTCTGAGTCTGAGGGAAAAGTAGGATGAGAATGTTGCAAAGTATGAGTCTAACATTACAAAGTTATCAAGGCTTGAATCAAATTATATACATAACCCAAGGATTATGATTGATCAATTATTTTAAGGGTTAAAACCATTTCTCCATCGAGCATTATTCTCACAATCCTTCTCATCGTATGAAGATATTATTTCATGTTCTATCAAGACAAAAAAATAATTCTATATGTCTTATGAATTTAAAGGAAATCAAGAGAAGAATAGATCTCCTGAACACTCTAAAAATGGAAATAAGGGGAAGAAGGGAAAAGATGAATATCCATTCTATAGTAAATTTAGGAAGAAACACCCTGGTACTTGTCTGAAGGTAATGGGAGTCTGTTAAAACTGTGATAAAAAAAGGCCAACGAGCTCATGATTTCAAGGGGAAGAAAGTGGCTGTTAATGTTGAATGCTAAAATTGTAGAGAAAAGGGTAATTGTGAAATTGAATGTCCTAAGAGGCAAAGAAACATACTTCATAAATGGCCAAGGGTCCAAGGCCAAGCTTATGCAATCACTACTGCAGAGGTTGATGCTACAAAAGCTGTGGTGGCAGGTAAATTAATGGTTTCCTCAAGTTTAAACATTGATTTATTTGATTCTGTATCATCACATAGTTTCATATCATCAAAGTTTTCTAATTAAATTAGATATTTACAATTTTTTTAACAAGATTGTTGCCATTAAAAACTCTTAAGGGAAGTATCACTACAATAATGTTTTGTCAATCAATTCCTATTAAGTCATATAAATTTTATTTATCTACTGATCCCATCATCATATCAATGATTTAGTTTGATATAATCCTAGGTATGGATTAGCTTTCGAACCATGATGCGAACATTTATTGTAAGAATGAGGTTACAATTTTTGATGATGATTATGAAAAACATCTTATCTTTAGAGTAGAAACGTCACCATCTAATTCTTATCTTGATTCACCCCCAGTAGCTCAACTAAATTCAATTATTATAGAGGAAGAAAATGGAATAACTATGGGTGAGGAAAGGACTATTAAAATATAGGATGTACCTTTTGTTCAAGAATATTTTGGCTTGTTTTTAGAGGAGTTACATGGACATCCTTCGGAATGATAAATTGAGTTTTCCATTAACTTAATTCTTCGTTCAAGGCCCATATCAAAGAACCCTTATATAATGACCATTGTGGAATTAGTGGAAATAAAGATACAACTAGAGTAGATGAGTAATAAATGATTTATTCGCCCTAGTGTTTCTCCATGGGGAACCCCTATTCTTTTTGTTAAGAAGAAAGATGGATCTATGAGATTTTGAATTGACTACCGGGAGATCAATACCATAACAATAAAGTACAAGTATCCCTTACCTCTCATTGGTGAATTATTTGATCAACTTCATGGAGCTCAGTATTTTTCCAAGATTGAACTACGATCTAGATATCATCAGTTGTGTGTGGGGAATAAATACATTCTAAAATCATCATTTTGTAATAGATACCGTCATTACGAGTTTATAGTGATGTCTTTTAGACTGAAAATTGCACCCTCTATTTTCATGGATCAAAGAAATAGAGTTTTTAAAGAATATCTGGATGAAATTGTAGTGGTATATATTAATGATATCTTTGTATACTCAAAAAGATACGAAAATCCTGAAAATAACTTGCGCATTATCCAAAAGACTCTTAAAAGAAATGAATTATATTAGATGTTTAGCAAGTGTTAATTCTAGATTTAGGATATTTCTTTTAGTGGCCATATTCTCTCTAAGGATGGAATCTATGTAGATACTTCTAATAAAAAGTCATTCCCTGAATTTCTAGCAATAACGACTATAAATGAAGTAAAATGTTTTATTGGTCTATTATATTATTATCAACGTTTCTTCCAGAATGTTTCCCGATTGGATGAACCATTAACCAAGATCACATGTATAGGGGTTAAATTTGTTTGGAAAAAGGAATTTGAAGAATTTTTTGATGAACTTGAGAGAAGAATAGTCAATTCAACTATCTTGACTCTACCATCGGGGAATGATGGGTTTGTAATTTATAGTGATGCTTCAAAGAAAAGACTTGGTTGTGTCCTTATGCATAATGATAGAGTTATTCCCTATACATCACGGTAGATAAATCTTTATAAAAAACTATCCATCTCATGATCTTGAGTAAGTAGATATAATAATTTCTCTGATGATATGGAGGTATTATCTCTATGGTGAAAAATATTAGATTTATACTGATCACAAGAGTTTGAAATATATTTTCTCCCAAAAAGAACTCAAAATGAGGCAAAGGAGATGTATTAAACTACTCAAATATTATGATTTCACCACACACTACCATGAGGGGAAGGAAAATAAGGTCGAATATTCCTTGACCAGAAAAGATCATGGAGTTATGAACAAGATAAGAGTTTAAATGCATCCTATATACAAGGATATAGTAAAGATGGACATAAGAATAACCATAGAAGGTGAACCATAAATAATTTTTCAAATGGTTGTTAAACCATATTTATTAGAAAGGGTAATTTTTTCTCATACTGATGATGAAGAGTTTCAAAATAATATTAAAGCTATGACTCATGGGATATTGCATGAATTTGAGAATGAATATGGAATTTTGAAATTTGGGAAGAGAATTTGTATTCATCATATACCTGATCTAAAAAGGGAATTGTTGGATGATTCTCATAGCACCAATTTCTCTAAACAACCTAATAGTACTAAAATGTATAGAGATTGGAAGGAACGTTTTTGGTGGGACAACATGAAGAGATATTTTTTATTTTGTGTCAATAAGTATGGTTTTTCGGCAAGTGAATGCTGTAAGACAACATCCTAGAGGAGCCATGAAACCTCTTCGCATACTTGAGTGGAAATGGGATGATATTATGATGTAATTGGTCATGGGGATATCAAATACTCCAAGAATAAATGATGCAATGTGGCTCATTGTTAATCTTCATAAAAAGTCAACACATTTTTGTTCTATAAGAGATTATTTTCCACTTTAACGATTAGTAATACTATATATTAATGAATTTTTAATACATCATGGAGTACTCCTATCGATTGTTTTTTATCGTGATCCTTTTTTTACATCAAGATTCGGAAAAATAATTCAAAAGTCCAGGGATACTGAACTTCATTTGAGTATAGCCTACAACCCTCAAACTGATGGACAATCAGAATGGACTATTCAATCATTAGAATACATGTCATGATCTTGATCACATGACTTTCAATATATGTGGGATCAATATTTACCTATTGTAAAATTTTCCTATAACAATAGCTTCCATTCAAGTAATCAAATGGAACCATATGAAGCATTATATGGAAGGATATGTCGAACACCAACTTTTTGGGATGATGTTGGCGAAAGAAATCATAATGGCCTAGAACATGTCACGTAAACAATGGAAAATGTGAAGGTTATCCAAACCCACATCAAAGAAGATCAATGTAGGCAAAAGAGCTATTCCAATAACCGATGGAAGGATTTGGATTTCAGGTGGGAGATCATGTTTTCCTGAAGGTATCTCCATGGAAGGGAGTTATAATTTTCATTTATAAGGGTAAATTAAGTCCTACGTACATCAGCCATTTCACATTGTAGAAGGAATTGGGGCTGCAGCTTACCATTTGGCAATGCCACCAAGTCTCTCCAATGTCCATGATGTGTTCCACGTATCACTATTGAGAAAATACATGCTTGACCCAATGCATGTACTCACCTATGGAGAAATAGAACTAGAACATGATATGTCTTATTGTGAAGAAGCTGCAATAATTTTTGATTCTAGAGAACATGTGTTGAGAAACCGGATGACTCGTCTGGTAAAAGTTCTATGGAGAAACCATAATACGATAGAGGTGACACTGTAACCTGAGGAAATTATGATAACGAACCACAAGAGTATTTTTAGGCAGTGATATTATAGAAATTTTAAGCATGAATTTATTTGAAGGAGGGAAGAATGTAACACCCCAAGCTTCCACAGTATGCTCCCCTTTGAATAATACAATAAATTTCATTGTCTGCAACATTGAGTTCTAACACACCACAACCAATCGAACCAGATGTTATCAATAGTAATACCCACTTTTTTAAATTTTTTAAATTTTATTTTTCATTGTGGACTTCATTTTTGAATTCGGAATATCGAAATTAGCTTAGGGTGAATATTTTGTATTTTTCTAGAAACATTCAATTTTGATGAATACTGAAAAACACTGAGTTATTGTTTAAAACTGACTTTTTAAAAATAATTATTAATTATTATAAAATTGCATTTTAGTTCATAATATATTTATAATAACTATATAAGAACAATTTAAATAATTGGAGTCATTTTATAATAAGTTTAGATGTCTAAAATTTTATAGAACTTTTTACCGTCTTTTACCCACCATCTATGAGCATTTTAAATTTTGAATGAAAAATGATTTTACCACTTTTGTGAGTTCAATTTCAAAAATACATGAGACACAATTGATATTAGTAAGTAAAATGTGGTTCAATAAGATGAAATTAATTTTTCATGAATAGTAACATTTGACTTTTATTTACTGCGGTTAAAAGTATATAGGTTAATCAAAGGTAGAAATGATATTATAATTACCCTGACACATGTCCTAATTCTATTTGATATGTTTAGTTCGATTGAAAAAAACCATAGGAATAAAAAATTATCCTTTGGATCCACATAGATTATATTATGACATTTATTATTATTTAATTTAAAGAAGAGTTGAAATTGTTAAATTGAATTTTTTCTAAGTAAAACATCTATAATATAGGGTTATTAAAAAGATAAATTCAACTATTAATATTATTTATAAAACTAATCTAAATTCCAATATAGTGTTGTTTTATTTATTATATTTAGACACGAAAAAATTAAATTTAATTATGATACAATGATGATTTTGTAATTACCTTCTTAATAAAAAATTAATGTAATTGAAATTATAAATATCAAAATAAATGTATTTTGAGACTTTGGATGATTTACACTAATTTTCAAGGAGACTATGAAATTTTAAGGTATATTACATAAGTTTTTATCAAAGTAATCATTCTGTTATTAATTTAACAAAAAAACCAAATAGTGTCAAAATTAACAAAAAAGAGTTTCAAAATAATAAATTATATTATTAATTGATATAGTATTCCTAAAAATCCATGTTGGGGATTAATAACATAGATAAGGTTATATATATTAATAATGAACCACTTGGGTTTCTCTTGGCCTATTATAGTATGTTTATTAACCATATAACAAAAAAATACAAACAGACATGGTAAATGTCAAACTATTTAATTAAGAGTTAAATCTAAAAGATATGTTTAATATTATGACCTAAACCAACAAAAAACACATTTTTTTAGTGTATTTTGACCCATCCCCACCTTATAATAGAAATAAATCACTTTAGAGCCATTATAAACAGAAAATTATTTTATTATGAAATAATATTTCAATCTTTTTCTAAGGTTCCCCTCACCTCTCTTATAAAAGGGAACTTCCCCTTCACTAAAATTCACACTTCCAAAGCCATTTTTCTCCGACAACCCTAGCCCAAATATCCTCCCAAATTCCCTAAATTTTACCTAGAGGCCTTAAGTTGATCAGAAATACATCCTAAAGATCCATTTTGATCAACTCAAAAAAAATCACCCGAATAAGAGGTAAATATTTCATTACCTCTTTCAAGTAATTTTCTAATTCCAATTCATATTTCTTTTTTGTTTCCATTATAAAATAATATATCCAGTATCTTATTTATATTTTGATGTTATTATAAAAATATTACAACCATATTCAATAATTTATCCATCTTATGAATGACATGTCATTGTACGTGCGTTCATACGACTTACTGTCTCCACATCGTGATGTAGTTGTTATTCAATACATTATTATTTGTATGGGTATAATAATGATGTATAATTGATTTAAATAATAAATATAACATTTTATTGATTCGTTATATATAATATAAAATCTATTTACAAGCGATTTCATCATCAATATAATGATATTGTTGCTCATGCATATGTACGGATTATCGTCTCCAAAAACGCAATAAAATTCATTTCCCCATCACAATCATTCCAGAATAATTTTCATTTAATGATTAAAAATAATTTTTAAGAATGTAATATCATTATGAATATGAATCAAATAAATAATATCAATAACAAATATGGCTTATGTAACAATACACATAAAGAAAAACAAATCAGTTAACACCTGAAACGACGACAATACTAAAACATCATTAACAAAACAATATTAGAAGATCATATATGATATCATATTTATGTATATAGTTCTTATATAATTTAATAAAAACTATTTACCTATTATATAATAGTTTAACATACCCTTGACCAAGGAAAATTACCAGGTAACGGTTAATTTCACAATCTCTTTACTATCCGAGGTTGTTTTTACGTAAGTATCTACTGAGACCTCTTTATCATCCAAATCTGTGTTTTATTAAACATGTATTTCAAAACATATTTATTATTTACTAGACTATAGGTTAAATCCATTTATATCCTTATTAGACCTTATACGTTTTGAAAGGAAACTAGCCATCTTATTCCAAATAAATTACTTTATGACCTTTTCGACAAAATTATGGTAAGAATGTTCTTTTTAACTTATACGGTGGGTGCAACTATATTCTTTCGTTATAACATCGTAGAATCTTACCTTACATTATTATAATAATATTATCAAAATGAATATTTTTTATTATAATTACATTACTTTTAAATGATTTCAAAATAGAAAGAGATATTTCTCTCAAAAAGTTTTGATTTCATCTATGTCTACATCCATTAATGGATTTTAAAGTTGTTTGATGTTTATTTATTATGTTACAAATCTTCCATATTGTATTGAATTTTTTGTGATATGGTTGACTTTGGATGTATTATTTTTATACCATTCATGGCTCTTGGATAAAGTAGTGACATTTCGTATGCTCGATTTAATATAAATGTTTATGTTATGTTTAAACCATTTCATATGAGGAATGCATTGGACTTAGTAAGTGACAGGTGTGGCCCACTATAACTCCTTGATGTATCGGTAGGTATCATGAGACAAAATAGTATCTTGGAAGAATTCCTTGACAAAATATTATTTTTAGTCTTGACACAAGACCTTGACTATGCTGTTATGAAGTCTGGCATTATGTATTCTATCATTATAAATTTGGCTATTGATATTGCATTGATTATTCGACAAGTTGAATATCCATGTGAATAAGTAAATGACATTATTTTTTATTTATATTTTCTATATTATTATTAATATTAAGTTTAAAATGATTTTGTTTTAGTCGTATGCATTGCTTTAAATGTTTATTCTTATTTATGAATGTTTCTACTATACTGTTATCCTTACTAACAATCTGAGCTCACACCATTCTATTTTTTATTTTTCATTTTATGTGAAGAATTATATTATCACTGGGCTATAAGGATCGTCTAAGGGATATGAGTGTGGTCTATTGATACAATGTTGTTGTAGTTTTTAATTTTATTATGTAATGCAAAACTTATTAATGTATCAAGTACTTACAAGGCTACTAAACTAATCGGTCTTCCGAGACATGATCTTTTGTGATTATGCTAATTTTGTGTAATAATGCACCGACTATGGGTAATGAGAGTCGGTCAATTACATCAAATTTACCATTAAATATTTTTTAGACATGTTTATAGGTTATTTTTACACTTAAAATTTTTGATGAACCCCCAGTAATCTCACTTTTTCCTTAACTATAGAAATTTCTATTCATTGAATTAACTAGTCATTTTGGAAAAAAGTTATGTTTACCATATTATAAATTATAAATAATTACAATATTATATATGGAATTAATTTTAAAAAAATCCATTCATATAGATGTAAAAAAATTTAAAATTAATCTAACAAAAATGACGTCCCAATGGGTTTTTAAAGAGAAAAAGATCAAATGTTAACAAAAATTTTAAATCTATAATCAATTTAAAAATTTATTAAGTTTAAAAAAATTTGTTTAATATATTTATAGTTAAACTAATTATATGTCAAAACCAACTTAAAAAAATATTCATCAATATATTATATGAAAAGATGATTTTCAATTAAAATTCAATATTTTTCACTATCCATCAGTAAATAAAAAAATATAGATTGACCAAAAATATCACCCTAAATGAATTTTTTACATTATGAATTGAAAAATGAAGTTACTTTTATCAAGTAAAATTTAAAAATGGTCAAGAAAAATTAATTTCATTATATTTTAAAAACTCGTATTAAAATAATGTTTTTGAGAAAATAAAATTTTGCAAACATATAATGGAGTTATTGAAAATTAAATAATTTATTTGAAATATATTTTAGTAATATAAGAACATTATAAATTGAATTTAAAAATTAGTTATTACCATTTTATTGTCTAATATTAGTAGTTAGATTATAATGGTATCATTTGAATAACTATATTAGTATTATAATATTGATTTATTACAACTCGGTATCATATGTAACACAAGACAACCCTCTGTTGTGTGTAGCTAAATGATTAGAGGCCAGATGATCCTGATAAGGGTGCCAATTTTTTATGGATTCCCCTATCACCTTCTCTCTTTTCCCTTAGATCAACTTCACGTTTCTCTATAGCGATCCGTATCTTCCATATTGTGATGAAATTTATTTTCCTAGGGGTTGTGTCGAGGACTTCATGGGTGTGGCCATCTTAGAATTCCCCACCACTTTCTGGAATAAATTTTTTTATCCCCTTCTTCATAATGTAGATATTTCATGGAAGCATTGTGACGCCAACCTTCATTGATCCAGCTTATCCTGGCTGAGGTTTGGGGAAATGGTTCTAGTCTGAGCTAGGTGCATGTATGGGGGGTTGAGGTGGTCTTTGAGTGAGAACATCAAGGTGGTGATGGGATCGGGATCTGGTTTGTAGTGAGGCCTTATGTATATCATCATGGTATTTGTTTTTTCCTTGATTTTCTAACCATTGTAATTGGATATGGGTTTTGTTGAGTGCTTTTCTTGATCTAGGTTCATTCGTCCTTATCCGAGCATATTGGTTTAGTTATGATAGCGACATGGATGTGATGAAATTTGATCTAAATTAATAGGAGGATATTGTTAGTATTTACATATTAAGATGATTTTGAATGGAGTAAATTTGGTTCTGACATTGGTGGTCTACCGCTCAAGTGATTCTACAGCCGTTTGTCTACAAGAAGCTGCTCCTGCTAATGTTAAGGGCAAAAAAATTTCACTTTTTCATGGTTTTTTGGAAGTAGATGTTTGATAGGGAATAGGGTTTTACATTGGTACTAGGCATGTGATTCTAGGAATGGGACTTCTTTTCATGTTGTGATGATACTATGGAATATGAATTTAATGTTTTTTATGGATAGGATGAAATTCATTCTTCTAGCGATAGTTGTTTTTGATCTTCTTTGTCTGTCCATTGTGGTATGGTTTTTGTTCTTGAAGTCATGATGGGTTCCCCCTTAGACCTTAAAAGGGATCTATGTCAATAAAAATTTAATTTTCAGTCAGCGTGTAGCTTATTAATAACTTGTTTTTGTGTAATGTGAAATATTAACATGTTAGTTCTTGTAACTAAATCATAAAAAATGAATATTCCATTCAAAATTTAATTCTAAAAAAAATCATTGTATTGAGAAAAAGAGAGAGATTACATTAAAAAAATTTAAAAATTAAATAATGGGTTAAATTTAATTTTAAAAATCATCATAGAGTAGTACAAAAAATTGATAACATTTTTAGAAATCTTTCATTTGAAAGGGAAAAAAATTTCTACCGAAGAGAGAAATAATATAAGATTTTATTAAAAAGTGTTTCTTAATTATTCCATGTACCAAATAATGGTAATGTGGTAAAATTAATTTAATATAAAATGTATAATTATTAGAGTATGAAACTCATGATAATTATTGATAGGTATATCATAATATTTCAATATCAGATACTTAATCATAAAAAATAAGGATAAATATTGACATTGTAGCCTAAAATCATTACCACTTAGGTAACATTTAATCAGAAGAATAATATTGGAATAACATAAAATGAAACATAAAATATCATGAAGATGAATAAATTCATGATATTATACTCCAATGTTGTGGTATATACATTTTGTGTATGCTTTTTGCTGTGTAGCATTATATATGTGTCAAAGAAGGAAAATTGAGACAAAAATCCCTTACCTTAAGTCTTGATTTATATTATACACAATAAAAGAAAATATATAAAAATTTTACATTTGTTATAATATTTTATAAATTCATATCAATATATATCATATCATATATATTTTTCTTAGGAACTTTTATTACCTGTTTATAAATATTTCGATTTTAATGTTACGTTTTGAGTAATAGCAGCTTTATTTTTCATAAATGTTTTGATTTGTAATATTTTCTATCATAAATTAATCATGATTTAATAATATATATAGTTATAAAAATTATATCTATATATATATATATCATATATATTCATTATATATGATATTACAACAACATATAAAAGTTAGAAATAGGAAATAACATAAATCGTTCAGGGAGATCGTATGCCATATATACGGATAAACGTTGATTCCGTTTTCTAATAATATTGGAAGAAAGAAAATTATATGATATTTTATCATTAGAAAATAATTTTTATTTAATATATATTAAATATTTTTATTAAAACCATAATTAATACATTTTATGTACATCGTGAATGAATCTCATCCCTTCGTGAGGCGGCATTCCTCCGTACGCACGAACGATTTTATTGTATTCCCACAAAATTGGAAAGAAAGAAAAAATGTGTTATATAACATTTATAGAATCATAATAACCTACGAAACCTAATATATATATATATATATATATATAATTTAAAAATAAATCCATCATTATTACAATACTTGATAGTTGGTAATGGAAAAACGATTGACATCGGTTCGTGAGAAGGTAGAATTTGATACACAAAAAAAAATTATTTCATAACCCATTTGATGGAATGAGATATGATTATTTGTCATTATCTTATCATAAAAATAATATTATATTTAAGATACTGTTTTTATTATATAATCCTTATATTAAAATAAATAGTAGGGTTTTAGGAAGAAGTAAAACCTAAACATTCATTGATGAATGTTACCTCTTCTCTGGGTATCCTCCTTAGGGTTTCACATAAATCCATCCAATTATTGTTTTATTTAAACAAATATGGATTCAAGGATGATAGTATGGAATATTATAATTTATTATTATAGTTTATGGATAAATAAAATTGGTGTGAATTTGTGAAGAAGATAGGAGAGTGGGATGCCTTTTATAAGTTGGAGAGAGGATACACTTGGTATATTTATAAATGAAATAAGTTCTCCCACGATTAATATATTAAAAAATAGTCTAAATTATGACATTATATAAGCTCATTTTTGTAATGATCAATGTGTGTCCATCTAATAGTTTTTAGAAAATTGTATCATTTATTTTTAACCATATATTTTTAGCTTAGTCCCTTGGTAAACCCATTTTTCCTTAACTGTGGTGATTAATATTTACTACATTCAATATTAGTTTTCATAAAAAAATTGTAAAAGCCTCATTAAACATTATAATTTATAATATATTCAAAATATTGAACCAATTTTTTCATATTCCACTCACCATTGTGGTAAAAAATAATTTAAAATCAATCTCGGTGACTTGTTGAGAAAGCCAGTTTTTAAAGAGAAAATGATCAAATGTTTCTAATGTTTTTATATCTGATTTCAATGTGAAATTTATTACAATAACCTATATTTAGTTAGTAAATGAATTAAAATAATTATAATTAAAAAATAATAAAAATTACAAACTATAATTATGTCTAAATTAAAAATATTAATAATCAATTAAAATTCTTTATTTTCACTAGTCATCTGAAAATGTATCTTTTTGTAAAAAAAATTCAAAATAAAAAAATTTTGTCTTTATATATTTTAAAAATAAAGTTAATTTTTTGAAATTAATTTTTAAATGGTTCCAACTTGAATTTTTTATTTTTCACATAATGACATAAAAAGTAGTTTTTTTATTAAAAATTGTTTTAAAAATTATTAGTACCTTACAAAAAAATACATTTTATTATCAATATGTTTTCATTATATAAAAACATTATAAATAATATTTAAAATTTAATTATTACTATTCACCTAACAAATTATACCAGGTTGTTTATAATGGTCGCATTTGAATAACTATAATAATGTAATATATCATAGTTTTGTTACTAATCATTATCATGTGCACTGTTAACTAACCATGTATTGTGTGAATGGAATGATTATCATGGTTTCATGTTTTAAATAATGAAAAACATGGTGTTTCATTTATCATAATCATAACTTGGTGTAACTTAATCCATCAAAAAAGGTTTATTTATTAGAAAAAATTAATTCATAAAAATTCACTATGTCACATTATCCTCTTACACATCGTATACTAATCTACAAAACGTCATATCCAAAAGTATTAGTGTATTATGAGATTAAATTAATAATAAATTAATTTCACATTTGTTCTTTAATATTTCAAATAAATTATGTATATAGATGGAAACATTTTATATATATCATACATAACACCCTTCTTAATAACCATATAATATAGAAACATTTTACGGGGTGAACTATGATTTTTTTAAAGGTAAACCTAAGAAAAAACAATAAAATATCTTATGTAGGAAAAAAATGACCATTTGGGTATGAGAAAATTATCAATATGAATGTATGAAACATTAAAGATTCATTACTAATAATTATATACTGTAAAAATGAGCCATGGAATAAAATTTTGGACAAAAAATGAAATTATTAATAATAAAATCATCAACAATGATCCATAAGATCATAATATAGGAAAAATATTATAATAGGAGTGCATAATGTAATTATCCTAACTATTATGAATTAAAAATACCATATGAATTTATTAGTATTTTACACATGGTAATATAGTAAGATATCAAATGCATTCAATTCATACTAGAAATTAACAAAACATTATTATATTGAAAAAAATTATTAGTGTTCCACACATGGTAATATTTAACATTGAGATAAAACAGAAATGACTAAATCAAAAATTAAATATGAGGTATTTATATAATGTTGGAAACCTATAAAATCATTACAATCTGGATGATGAAACTCTAATCTTACCATTATGAATTACGACATGACTATTTGAATAGTAATTTCACATATATAAATTCGAAATAATATTTAGTTATATAAAAAAATAAAAATATAAAATATTTATCACATGATAAAAATAAATAATTTTAAAAAATGATAATATAATTGTTTGGTTTTTTATAAAAGACATATGTTTTATATTTATTCATTAAATATATATATAATTGAAATAAATTTAAATTAAATTAAATTGTATTATAAAAAATAATTTCATTGAATTGTAATGAAAATATAATTGTATGTGACCATTTTTAATTTTTCAAGTGGTTACAAAATTTTTCATAATATAAAATTTGTAATTTTCAAAAAAATATATTACAATTGACTATTATGATTTTAAAATTCATTAAATTATTATCAAAACATTTATTTCTGTTTTCAAGATTACATATTGAAGAATTATAAGGGTAATTTTTTTGTTTTTTTATAGAAATCTTCATGTTTTAGGTAATAGTAAAAAATTTAAAAAAAATATTTTATTCCACATAATATTTTAAATACAGGAACACCCAAATCATGGATATCATAAGATACCATTATGTTAGAAAATATGTCAATAATTTTGACAAATTTCCAAATTATTCCTTCCCATTGATTTAATTAAGACACAAATTAAGAAACTAATGATTATTGTATTCAAAAACTCCCATCTCCTCATATTATAGATACCAATACTCACCACCCATTATCTTAACACCTTATACAATTTAGAGAATGAAATAGTTCTACCATATTATCAACCCAATCCTCTCTCACATAATACAATGATATTGGTCTCACCCATTACCCTTCCAAGGAGCCTCAATATGTGGTCTAAGAGGACACACCCAAAGGAAGTGGAAAATTCTCAACCAAACCTCATATATTGAAACTCTTCTTCTACTTCCACTGTATATTTTTCATACACATTAACACAATTAAATTCATATCCTGAATATGATGATATTTTATTAATATATTGGAAAATCCATTTTCCACCAACCCCTTAATAGATTATAAAATAAATGATTGTTCATATTGGGAATGATTCACCCTAAAATGAACAATATACTTATTTTTCCCCCCAACATTCATATGTGGCCTTAATACAATTAATATTTATGAAAATAATTAAATTAATAATTTTTTTCATATTCTAAAATAGATTAAATATCATAAATTAATAGGAAACCATATAAGTTCTCAGTCTTCAGAAATTTCCTATGTGGATTAGCAATATATCAATAATTTTTAAACTCTAAGAAAAGTGTTTAATTTTAAAAAAAATTGACAATAAAACCATTTTAACTCGTAGAGTAAAATAATCCACATTTTATCAGATTTTTTTTAATAAAAATACATCATTATAAAATTAAAAAAAATAAGATCAAGTGATGTGACCTCAGAATAGTTAATTAGACACCCTTTGAATTATAGAAATAGAAATGATATCTCCACAAAATTAATTGAATATAATAAAAAAGCATGTTAACAAAGTAAAATATATTTTTGACCGTTATAAATCATGTAACTAAATATATCTTATCAGATTGTCTGAGATTTTATGTTAACATGTAGTGATAACCCAGACCTGAGGTAAGGTGGATCACTGAACCACCTTCTTTTCATTGGGTCATGGAATATCTCTATCAAAAAAATCTCTCATTAATTATTTGATTAAAATAAATTATATATTTAAAATATGTTCTTATAATATATATTTAGGTTATCCAACTCTTTACTGCTAGGGATATATAATCTTTCAGATTTTTCTTCCCAAAAAATTCTTTTATGTAAACCAAATAGTGTGAAACTTGATATTTCTTATTTAATGTTCTGATCCAACGTATAAAATGATTTTAATAAAAAATTATTTTTAGCAAATACACATTATTTTCTAAATAACCAACATTTTTGACTTCTTGTTTTATGAAATCATATATATTTATTACTATTTTTTTGATTCTAAACCATTCTCGTAAATATTCTCCAATGAATACTAATTCAAAGTCATAATATACATACATTCTCATGAATTTTTTTAAACTAACTATTAATATTATATTTTTCAATTCAAATAAATATAAAAAATCAAATGATTTAATTTATTTATTTATTTCAAATCATTTTGTGATATCATTTAATATTTCGAGGAATTATTATGTTAATCATATCTTTCCTGTGTAATTTCTTATTCTTTACCCTTATGACTGATTTTCGAATGTGGTTCACATATGTATGTTGTTTTTATAAATTACCTATTATTCCGAATAAACTAGGATTTTGAATCATTGGGTGATGGATAAAGGATATTTATGTTTAAAATCATGTAATATAACGTGTATAAAGATTTTGTCGTTATATTTTCTATCATAGAAAGGTTTAGTTTTTTTATATATTATTATTATAATTAAATACTACAATCTATATGGATAAGTCAATATTTATGAAAATATCTAAATATTTTGTAAACATATTGAGTCAGTGGTTTCTAGGAATTGAAATGCCTTTCATGATAAAACAAGTGGATATAGCTATGGTATATATTTTAGTATGTGTAATGTGATTGAATGGGAATGTTCATTATTAAATATACTTATACATGGTGCAATAGAAATATTCCATGATACAAACTAGGCTTGAAAGTCCCAATGGGAATGGTTTTTTAAACTTAAAAACTCATTTTGAACTATGATGATGGTGTTAGATAGATTTTTGTGTCATAAAAAGTAAAAGATAAATTATCATGGATAACCTAGATTGGATCTTATAGGCTCTTAAGATTATATATTCATTTCATTTATAAGGAGTTACTTATAAGTTCATTATTTCTATTTTATGAGATTTATTTTCATTTATTCTCATACATATATTTATTTTTGATATTGTAAATACGTTAAATAATAATCTAATAGTGAATGGTCTACTCATTATCCAATCCTAAATATCAAATGACTGATATGATTATATTTCTTCACATTCATTCATATCATTCAAGTTAATTATAAATATTCAAACACCACCTCCAAAAAATAAGGTTGAGTATTTCTTGAGAATAACAAGTGGGGAATTATTGATCCTAGGTATATAACTAATCCCCATTCAGTTTTTATAACTTAACAACCAGCCTGAGCTAATGATTCTCCCTTTAGTGTAATTTAATGATATATTTGGTATTTATATGATGAAATAATTTAAATCCAACATCAACTACCAGGATAATGAAATCACTCACCATATCCCAAGTCATCCTCCAACAATAAACAAGTGTAAGAATGATGATACATATCATTTGGAGTATTCATTCAAATAATCGATAATGTTACCTTACAACCATATATTGTAAACTAAAATGACTAAGAATAATGATATGACCATTCCTAAATAGTTTCTCATTTTTTGGGAAAATACTGATATATTCTCTGAAGAGTATATAATTCTTCTTCTTGATTGAGTTTTTTTGTTCTCAATTTAACTTATTCCAAGATCACAAATCATATTCAATAATATATATATAATTTAAACTACTAAATTGTAATAACTAAATAGTGGTTATATGAAATTATGGAGAATTGTGTTTACTCACAAGTGGTTAATGCTGAGGTGTGTCATTCCTCTTGTGCAAGAAGAATGATGGGTTATGGAACCTCTAAATTATATTTCTTAAACTATAATAGATCATTATAAAGTACAATTATCCCATAATTTAGATTATTGTATGGTTATATCAGTTATATAGGACCCATTACTTCTTTATGGTGGATCTCTGGTCAAGGAATCATCAAAGAAAGCTGTGGTGGCGGGTATTCCCAAGACTAACTTCCGTACATGGTAAGAGCACTAATCGATCATATTAATTATTTATAGACTCAAAATTTCTCTATAAATAATCATATATCTGAATAATTCATTAATAAGTGATTACCTCAATAAAATTTTTATAGTGTTTAAATATGATATAATAATATAATCAAAAGTATGGAGGGGATAAGTAGTGTTTGAGTACTATGTTAATGTTATTTTAAAAAGATAAGATACATGAACTGTAAAATAAATGTATTTTTCTAATTTAGTATAAATCATTCTTGGGGGATGTTTTTACTTGAAAAGAGATATCTTGAGATCCATTGTAGAAAAACATAATTATAGAGTGACATGAATCAACATTTAAAATTTACATATGAAGTTTCCTAAAAATAGATATATACTAACAAATATTTGAGGATATTTTTTCAGTATTTTAAAAAATAATAACAATACTAACAATGATGTTAAAGAATATTTTTCATTCCCGTGAATGAAAATATAGATTCATGGAAACACAGAAGGCATTTAACTATACCAATACATACAATATCCTCATGTGGTGACTTTTTCATGGTAAAAATTAATTCGTTTTTATATTTTTTTGGTTGTGTACTATAAGAAATTATATATTGTTAGTCAATTACATAAGTGAGTGTAAATTTAACGAGACAACCTATGGATCACATATTCTGAATTTTGTGATAGTGATTTATTTGATTAATATTTTGATAGATTATCTCTTTCAAGAGAATTCTGAAATACATTTAGATAATAAGACACTATTTGATATATTCACATAAATGGATGTTAATATTAAACAAAAATGATAGTTAGAAATATTAAAGAAATATAACTAAAAAATCATTTACCATCCTATGAAGGTGACTAATGTCTCAGATGATATATGTAGAAAGGATCCTGAAAAATTATTAATGATGTGAATTGAGAATGATCCAATATTTTTATACTTTTAGATGATTGTCATGGAAGTCATAATGGGTGAAAACAAGTCCCATCTCCTGAAGGCTCCTCACCTCCCACGTGGATTTCTACCACAAGCACCCCCAACCAAAATAACTAACTACAACTATGGGGTCCTCTACCCACAAGAGTGGTCAAAACCACCTCATCACGGGGTATCTTTGTGTGCACACTACTCAATGTCCTGGGTGAGAAGTAATCACTAAAATAGTACCTAAGACACCAATACCTCTGACACCTCGTGTCCCTACGACCTTGTCACTCATGTCCGATGGTCTCAACATCCAAGTAACACGGGCTAGGCCCAACCTGACAATCGTACTGCCTCAAGATGACGTTCACGATGCCCAATCCTGTGGTAAAAACCACCCATCGTATCCCGGGCAAAGTCCCAACCTATGATCAGGATCACCCAAGTGTAATCGGGCCATGCCCAACACAACCCAAAGGGTCCAGTAGATGCAATTCATCAATTTCATATATAACATATGTAAACAGAAAATATAAACTGGAAAAACAAACTAAACAGTTGAATTGTACTATGCGAGGTGTTGTCCCATACCAGCACTACGGTCTTGAATTCCTCTAACAATTTATATCAGGCTTTAATAAATTTAACTAATAGTTTAATAAATTAATATTTCAATTAAAACCATTCTGTCATTCCCAGGCTAAAATACCCCAACGAGGAACAACCACTCACCCGGCCCTGCTCATGCAAACGGGTAACATGTACTACCCAAAGGCATCTTATAAGTCCTACAACAAATTCAATATGACATAGCAGATAAAATAGGTCCCACTCAAAATACCCAAAATCACGCCGAAGGCCGCATCACCCAAACAACCGTGAAAACAAAAAATGAAGTATGCACCACATACCTGATACTCGCATGATGCTACTCCTCCGATAAGACCAGCCAATTCGGTCTAAAACGCGGTAAAATGAAAGATTCAATACCGTTCAAATACCTATAACTTGTTCTAGAACAAAAATTATAAAAAACAGCCAAAGGGAAATCAAGGCCTTATCGAGGGGGTTCCAACGCACTAATCTGTTATAAGAACGTTGTTCGGACGATGATGCGGGGAAGGATTTATGATCAGGTCGGCTCCCTCCCTCTCAACCCGAAGGAGGTATTGAGGTTCTGCCTCAAAACAAGGCTACTTCCCATTTTAAGTGAAAAAAAGAAAGTAAATGGTGTATAATTTAGGACTACAAGACATGTATGGTTCATTTAACTGTTCATAAGATGGCAGAATTCTACTGACTTACTTTCTGAACCTACTAATATGAGTACACAGCGTGTACCTAGAGGTACACAGTCTGTACATAGTTCCTCTTCCTTTCCTCACCAATGTACTCACACACCATGTTCTTCCCTTATACATGGCTATACTACACGGCATGTCCAAAGGGAACATGGCGTGCCCCTGGTTCTACCTAGCCAACAAGCCTACACGCCATGTATGGCCTCACACGGCCGGGAGTATACACGGAATGTTCAAAACTAGACGCCATGTAGTAAGAAAATATACACGGTCACCCCACAGTATGTACTTGGTGAGCACACAGCCGGTCACTCGCCTACGCATACATGGCGTGTAGTCTGGAAATTTCTAGAAACTTCACATTTTCTCCAGTTTCCTCAGAAACCTGTCAAAAATTCGAACAGGGCCAGAATTTTGACCCGTTCAAAAAAACCGGGTTCTTACAATATTAATGAGTAAGAATATAATATTCTATTTTTAGTGGTCACAATATAAAATAGAATACAATCATGGTTAACTATAGAAATTAGTGTAATTAGATATTAATTGTGTATTCATTGGTTTTTCATGGATGGTAAATCAAAGAAAAATGATTAGTCTAAAAAAAGGTATAATCTAAATATTAATGAATTATTTATAATATAAGTAATAAAATCATTTGATGATTGAATTGTATACAAAATATCATATTGATCTCAGGAAATCATGATCCCGGTGGTACTTATAAAGTGAGGAATCAACATGGTTATAATTAATTGAATGAGATTATTAGAATACAAAATATAGAAGAATAGAAAATGTGAATAAACAAAAAAAAATATACTATAACAACTATAATATTCTATTTTACCCTAGTCATTATTGATTATGATTTAGAGTGTTTAGAAAGAAATGATCTATGTTGGTTTGTCGATTGCTACTCAAGTTACTAAAAAGTTCATTTAGATGAATAATTTCTTATGGTATTCATGTATAAATTTTCTATCATATAAGGGACCATTCCAGATTTTTTTAATAATATATCAATGGCGTTGAAGGGGTGTGTTGATAAGTACATGGTTTCATCTATGAAAAATTCTAATTACTTGTATAGAAAGGAATTATTCAAGAGAATACAATTTTTAAGGAATTCAAGATGAAAATTTATATCATTACACCACTCACATAAGTGAAAGTGGTAAAGAGTTTCTCGAACCATGATCTATTTTATAGAATTTTCATTTATTATTTTTTTTAAAAAATTCTTTTTCTCCAATGAAATAATATCACCTCGGTATTTATCAATATTGGAATGATTAATTTTAATTTCTAAAATATATATTAAAGATAAAACATATTAGAACATAAATATTATTGAGCACAAATTTTTAGGTAATTTTCGATTTTAGTTATTTTTTCATTATTTATACGATTGTTTAAAGGTAAGAAAGAAGTAAAATGTGATTTTTACTAAAATAAATTTAAGTGTATCATTACTAAATTAGTCCAATAAAGGGAAGAAAATTATTAAATCTGTTCATTCTATTGGTATGTGTAGTACCTATTTGGTTTTATTAAAGGTTTTTGTATTCATAAAACATTAAATATTGTTTATTTTAATGAAAAATAAGGATGAAAAATTCTGAATCATTATATGGTCTTTAGAACTCAAATATTTGATTTCAAAATTATGTAAAAGTATGGGTTTGATAATTTTAGTGAGGATATTTTTTATGATTCAAGGAGGAGAAGAATATGATTATAAATCCTTTCAGGAATCATTCCCTTATGAATATTTTTTTATTGTCAACCCATGCTAACATCCATCATATAGTGACATGGCTAACTATATAAAAGTAGTAATATATCCAATTGATTACATATTTAATCAAAATTACATCATCAAGAATCATCCAATATACCCTAGTAAATTAATACTGATGTTTAACCTGACATAGCCTAAAGGGTGTTATTGATCCCTGGGAAACAAAGACCAGCACCTGGAATCAACAAGAAACAAAATTGAACAATTTCCCTACAATAACTATGTATAAACAAAATATATGGTAGTATATAATCAATATTCAAAACACTCCTCAAGGAGATAGTAAAACAATAAGATCTGTATTCATCCCATGGTAAAATAGAAACCAAATTAAAACACAACATACATCATGACAAAAGTCCCACAATAGCTCTATAATAAGCAGAAAATAGCTCTAACGGTCCCCATATTCACTCCATATTCATTTATAACAAGTACATATATGCACTATAAGGGTGAATTTTTTCTTTTCCTAGACCTAGAAAATAAAATCTATAGAAAATATAATGTAATAGAAGGGTGTGACCTAACCAACATATTATTTTCTCACCCTGAGTTCTGTAATCTAATCTTTAACAATTATAAAATTGATAAATATAATTAAAATAATACACTATTTAGAAGATCATTTTCATATTTTAAATTAAAACATGAATGAAAATAATATTGATGAAATATATATATTTATAATATAAAGAAACGATAAATTTAAATACATTTTTTTTGTAAAAAGAACGGTAAAAATTGGTCAACAAATGATAGATGTTTTAAAAACATAATCTAAAACATATAACCATGGTAATATTTCATATTTTATTTTATTTAATGGCTCTAGGATCCTAACACTCCCCAATAATCAATCATAGATCAATTATTTGTGCACACATCCCTATGTATCCTAGAAATGAGACTAATTAGTTAATACCTCAACTTTATTAATCATACAATAGTAGATTTAGTCAGAATTTTCATTTTCAATACATTTCATGGTAGTTTGGGTAATCATGTGTCTATATTTATCACCCACTAACTAATCAAGATCACATGAAATTCATTAAATCAAATCATCATTTGTAAATCAATCATTTTAATTTAATCCATCAATCACATTTCAAATTACTAATTTTGGTTATCAAATTACAATTTCAATTCTGAACCCAAATCATATATTTTCATAAACAACATCCCATAATAATCATTTTTCATTTAATTCCACTTTTCAAAACAATTGAATGAAAATAATTTACTCACATCATTTCTCATTTCCATCCCTCAAATTTTATCTACATATACCCATCAATTTCAATAAAATTGAAATTTGGGTTTTTTGAGATTCCATTTATTTTTTAATTAAAACATAAGATCATATAAAATAAATTTATTATAAATGACGTGGAAAATCATTTCAATTCAATTAATTATTTTTTTGTTTGAATTGTATGAAATTTCCTTATAAAACCAAAAACATTTAATCACACGATCAAATAAATAAACACCCATAACTAGAGATTCCAATGGTGTGACTATAGCGATGTGGAACTAGGAATAATACCTAAAATTATAAATAATGAAAATAATATATATCATAACTAAGATCAATTCCATAAAAACATGGGTATTCACTAGGGGTCCTATTATTTTAATTTTTTATTTCAAGGGAATAAAAACATTTGTTAATGGTTTCCTGGTAGGGCGACACAATTAGTAGTAATTGTGCACCTTAATCAAGCACCCATTATGGGAATGTAGCATGGTTTCATAGTCTACCCCCACTATTATACTAATATTTTAAGAACTATGAAAATCAATATATCCATAGGGGTATGTTTGGATGGGTGGATGTGTAGTTTGTACTAAATATGTTCCCCCATCCAAAAAACCAAAATAGGTTGTATGGTTTTCTAGGAAAGAAAATATAGTTTTCCAAAAATTTTAAGAAAATATATATAGTTCTAAAAACATATAAAATTCTGGAAAATTCAATAAAAAATCCTTGCAAAAAATTCAAAAAAAATTCGAAGTGTGTAAATGTACCTGATATTGTAAAATGTGTTGTTGCAACCTCCCAACCATAACCACTAAATAGAACAAGAAAACATATTATAAAAACCTAATGATAGAGAGAAAAGGAAACAACTCTATCATGTGTACCTGACACTCCCATGTATGATGTGAATTATAACCATCACATCATTGAACCTGAACTAAAAACATTGACATCCCACAATGATCCCTTGTTTTAGATTCAACAATCCTGACCAGATTGTTAGTGATAGATAAATCAAGTTCCACATCAAAGTATTCACATATGATGAATGTACAAGGTCATAAATATACTTCATATGAGGTGATATGTGAAACACAATTAGGAATGATGTCCAATGGGGTGTAAAATCCATGAGGTAAGCCACTTTTCCAATATTCTCAACAATCACAAAAAATATGTATCAAAAAGAATGTTTTCCATATTTTCCAAGCTGTCGATGAACCAACAAAGGTGACTAACTATAATATAATAGGTCTATAATAAAAAACTCTAAATTTCATCCTTATTGGTCAACATAAGATTTGTCCAATATTTTTTCCATCACCATTCCCTAATTGAAATATAGAATATTAATTATGATCTCTTAGGCCAAGCTATGTCAAACCCTTATATATTCTCCAATATATAACCAAAAGAATAGATGTATTCAAGATTGAGTGTAAAAGGACATAAAATTATAAATTATAAATGTTTATTTCTAACTATTTTAGTTTGAAAACTCAATGATACCCAAATGGGCATCCTAAGTTATATGAAAGTTGAGAACTAAATCTTTAATCATGTCTTCATAAATCTATATATCTATTTCAATTTTTTCATCCATATATGGATGATATGTTGTTATTAAACTCACATGAGATCTGATTTCCTCTAAGAGGACACTAAAAAGTTTAGATTATAAATATTGATCCCTATCAGAGACTATAACTTAAGGAACTTCAAGAAATATGAAAATCTACTCCACATAGAGACTTCCCATAAACTAAGATTTGGGTGTCTCTAAAATTGAAATAAAGTGAGAAACTTTTGCCTATCGATCATTCAAAACCCTTATATATTATTCCTTTTATGATAATGTAGAATCCAAATATCGAAATCCATAGAAAATTCATCCAACATCCAAGTCAACATAGGATGGTGTTGAAGAAAATCCAATGGTTTTTTGTTATTAGCCTAAACCTACTACCTAATGTAATAATGAGAAACAAATTCAGTGATATATCTTGATATAAATGTCTACTAGAATTATACCCACATAACATAGAACAGATTTACTGTACCAGGAGGTACCACTAATTGATAATTATGGAAAACCCCTATCATATATTTTTTCATAGGCAAAGGTACAACATTCCTATTTTCAAAACATAGGATACCCTCATAAGAGGTTGACTACATGAGGATGTATTAACAATGTAAAAAAAGAGTCACTAATGAAAAAAAATAACCAACAAGACACAATTTTTGTACAATATTCTTGAGAATATTAGAGGTTATCTGAAATTGGTTTATAAAAAAACATGGTCACATCCTCTTATAGTCCTATAAGAAACTGAACAAAGAGATATATCAAATTCCACTCTTCTAAAAAATCAATTCTGTAATACATTAGATACATCCTACACAAAGAATAAATAATAAAATACCCCTTAAACATGGTCTAGGAAACATAAAAATAAATATATTATTGGAACTTCATCAATAACCCCTGGTGAAGCTTGAAATAATTTTGAGAGGAGACATAACTGGAGCACTTATTGTCAGAATAAATGGTAAAACATTCTTCAGAAAGGTAACACTATGAAATCATATGAGACCACATCCCAAAAATGATATCAATATCATGGGTAGGACAGTTCCTCTCATTTGTCCAATGTTATCTATAACTATAGTCCACTACGTTATCACCCTTTAATAGAACACCTCCCAAACCTGAACTAGATGAATCATAGAAATAAATATAGCCTTGTACATCTTATAAAAGAGTTAAAAATCCAATATAAGTCAAAATATTCTTTATCTTATCTAAATTATTCTTAAATTCGTAATCCCAATTGAAATCAACCACTTTTCTAGTGGGACTGGGCATTGAAAAATCTAACTTCGAGATTTCTTTAATGAACTCATGTTAATACCCTATTAATCCCAAGAAATGCCAAATATAAAAAATATTATATATTTTATCCAAAGATATAAAAACCGAAACCTTATTATGATCAAATATTATTCGATGTTCCATAATAAAATGTCCCATGAAAATCACTTTAATAATCGAGAAATTGCATTTTGAATGCTTTGGGAAAAATTGGTGATCTCTTAAGATTTCTAAAACATCACATAGTTGACTCACATGTTCCTTGGTGGATTTAGTGTAAATAAAGAAATATTAATGAAAACATAAACCATTTATATCAATGTACTCATTTATTATCATATTAATTGGTTCCATAAAAACTATAGGAACATTTATTATACAAAAAGGAATTACATGGTACTCTTATTAGCCAAAACTAATCATGAAGGTGAACTTTTCTATGAAGGATTCATTAGTTTCCAATTAGATATTTCCATAACAATATTCAATATATTAGAATCACTTTAACCATTTTATATTATCAAAAGATCATATAACTAATCCAGTATACAATTTTTTTAATAACAAATTAATAGAGATTTTGCTAAACAATGAAAAGGTGAATTGAACCATTAGATTTGTATGGAAAAAACCCAACTCTTTCATAATTTCACACACTTGGGAATACTAATACGTTTCCATAAAATCATCCTAACAATCTTTAACACATTAAATTAATACGGTTCCATGTTTTATAGACTAATTTATGTTGTTTTGGTACCTGTTACTAAATTAGTCAAGAACTATACCTCTCTTATTAGTGAAAAAACCTGAAAAATCATATGGATAGATACCATGAAATTTAATAAAAATAGGGGTAGAGCCCAAATTTAATACTCCCACTCCAAGTCATAAGAAATAATTGATATTATAATTCCCAACTATGTAATATAGGTAATGGATCTACTAGATCTCATGTTTCATGCTTCATATAAATCACTGATAACCTGATCAGGTGTAGTATTGGGGACCCACATAATATAATAATCAATGTGTGGCTTATAAGAAATAATAAAATGTTTCAAGATAATTAATTCAATGGGTTTATTTTCAATAACTAAAAAATTCTATGTGATATTATTCTTTAATAGAGAAAAAACATAAGATAGGAATGTGAAACCAGTTTCAATATTCATTATATAGAAAATTGTCTAAGCCATCGGACCATACATGAAATCCATTAAAATATTTAGCAATTTAAAAACATTAGTTCAGAAAAAATAATTGGATTCACCATTGTTAAATAAAAAGTTTCTAAATATAAATAAATATTGATGGAACCTCTCACTATCCCTGGACCCAGATCTGATTCCATCGAAGACTCTTCCAATATATAAAGCATCTTATTTCGAGAAAGATATTATTTGAAGCCATTAGTTCTTTAATTATCTTATTAAAATGTAGTTACATTCGTTTTCAATGAGAACGAACCACTAAATTTGGAAGAAAAATATGGTGTTATTTATGAAGGTGTCATGAGTGAGAACCCGTACCATATATATTGTGTTCATTAGTGAAAATATGTATTGAATACCCACTCTTGACAAACTAAATGAAGGTAAAATTCCCTATGATATATTCTTAATGGGTACTAAATTATTTCTTTTATTGGAAATCAATATAATAATCGTCAATTTTCTCATTCTTATAATGTAAAAAACCAATGTTCAAGTGGGAGTAAACGATACTCCCATCAACCCCAACATACAAGCCATTACCTGTTCACCAATATATGATCTATCTAGTAAATCCTTTTAATAAGTGAGAATAAATATGAAAACCTATGATAAAATTTCATAAAAAATACCCATCTCAAATATATTAGGCTTTATCTTCTTATTCATCACTATATTATGATAAAAATGAACATGTTAAGAACAATAATTTGTATAATACATTATAGTTTTTTCACCCAGTTGAAGGATGAGAAAACCCATAACCATCACCAAAACCATGTATTATTGTTATAAAACCTTAATGTAAATATCAAAAAGGAATTTCTACTCTATGCCCTCATGATTCTTAAATGTATCCATTGATTAACTCTATCTACTAAAAATACCTTCCGACAAAATGGAAGTACATTTCACTTTTAAAAAATATAGTGTTTACAAGAACTCAGAAAGAATATCAATTAATTATTACAAATCTTGTTCCTATTATGGATCATTTGATACCTAAAATGTATGTTTTTTCTACAAAAGAATCTATTGAGAATGATCTGTAGTTTCATCTATTCAAGGATAAAATTTTAATGCCTAAATGAAAATGAGAGAAAAAACAAATCCCAGATCATGGACTTCACACGCCACTATCTATACATTAATATGGTCCAATTTAATATTAACCTACATTAATCAGTGTGAATCATTCATATACGACCTATTCAAACATTTACTCAGAGGAATGAAGATACAAAACATCAACTGACAGCATAGAGTCATCAAAAAAATTTATCATATCATAAACATTATCAAAAGATTAAAATTTTTTCATATCTCATCATTCTCAAATAAAAATGGGTATAGACTAGAATCATATATAATTATAAATTTATAGATTTATTCCAAAAACATTATAGTGATTTAATTTTTTTAATGAAGAGATATGGTTAAGAATTTGGTCGTAACTATATCTTATGCATTGAAAGCCGTACATATTATTTACCTGAACAAAATCAAACTATATACTGACTTTAAGGAATGAATCATAACCTCCAATTAGGACCATTTAGTCAAGAATTTTTAGATACCATTCTACATTGTACCTAATAAAATACTTACAGATCCCAATGTGGATTCCCAAACACCAAAGTATGCTGACTATCACCTGGAATCAACAAGAAGCCAGGGGAATGATTTTTTTTACAAGAATAAACCAGTAGTGGAGGATAACGTATTACATAGTAGTTTCTCTAAAATATAAACAAAGAGATTGTAACAGTGGTTGGTATATAATCATCCCAATTTAAAAAATAAACCAATAGACATGAAACACCCATCAATCAATATCCAACAATACCTATGCAATAAGAGGACCATTTCAGCACTGGTCACCATCGTTACCCCCAATGTAACACAGATGAAGCACATCCACCACCTCCAAGTGGGGAATTCCCTTTCCTACACTGGGTGTAAAAAATCAATAACAACCTAAAATAAAATTTAGTGTGTGAGAAAAATATCCAAGTAGTTTATTATTATGTCTTCCAAACTCAATTTAATTTAAATTAAACCCATTTATTGATTTATTTTGGTATAAAAATATATGTTGTGTCATAGAAATATTGAAAATAAAAACATTATTTTAGACAAATCATATGGTATACGTTTTAAAAATAGGATTAAATTATCATTTTATTTAAAAAATATCAAAAGCTAATTTGAATAAAACTTCTCTATAAAAATGGATGATATGATCAAGTAATCAAAAAGAAGTTACCGAGGTCATGTATACTAAATTATGTTTGTACTGGGATATAGTATCCTCACACTACTCAATAATCAATCATGACACATGTATGTCTACAAAAATAACTAAGACGTCGACCAATGGGACTATTCAGTTAGCATCCCATCGATGATGATCATATCAGCATAGATTTAGTTATATTTTTTCCCATTACTCTATTCATAGGGATTTAGAGTAAAGGAATACTTTTCTTAATCACACAGTAACATATTAGGACCAAATGGGATTTAATATATATTTAAATCTTGGGAAATAGGTAATTTCATTTAAATTCATCATTAAAATTTCAAATTCATAATTTCAAGCTTCGACATGCCATTTAAACTTCAAAATGAAATCACAGTTTTTCATAATTTTTATGCCTTTAAAATTATTTTCTATTTGATGAAAATTTTCAAATAAATCAATATCAAATAATTTTATGAAATCATTAATCACTTGAATAGTTACCTTTTTTTAAGCCCATACCCAAAATTTTCCATTCCAAAAAATTAAGGGTTTTGCAATTTCTATACCCAATTTAAATCAAACATAAATTCAACTCAAATAAAGGTTTTAAAAATAAATTACAAAATAATTAAAATTAAATCAAGAAATATATGTTTTAAATTATAGTGAAATTAATTATAAAATCACCTAAAATATTAACATGATTAATTAAATCTGTAACAACAAATTGGAATTCCAAAAAAGAGATAATGATTAAGCTGATACAATAAAAATCCATAGAATTACCAAAAATCAAAGTTTTATCTGTAAAAATAGATTTAATCTATTAAAAATTTGAGGATTCATGGATCTAAAATTGGAATAAATGGTAAGCTAACAAATATATATACCATGAAAGAAGACAAAAACCCTAGAGAGATCAATAACATCCACTAACAAATCAATTTACAAGACATGATTCTGTATAAGAAATGAAATTCTCTATATGCTCTACAAAAGACAAGAAAATGGATTTGTGTAAAATGGGTGGGGGAGTTATTAGATATTAATAACGGTATATTAAGAATTTAATTAAAAATTAAATGAGATTAAAAACAATAGGACTTTGTTTCTTGGATAGGCCACATGATTAGTAGTAATCGTTCACCCTAATTGTAAACCCTTATTGGGCTTCTTGAAAGGGTGTATATATTGCATAGATAGTAAAAATAACTATGATCCAACAATTAAAACCCCTCTATGAATGGGTGCACAATTTGGATTGATGGTTCATTTTTTTAACTAACCATGTTTCCCTTTTTTATAACTAATTTTTACTACACTGTTTTCTTGGACATCCAGCACATATTTCTTAAATAGTGTTCCGATCGTGTATAGTTCACAAAATATAAAAAATTTCTCAAAACTCCCAAATAACTCTCCATAAAGTGGTCTAGAAATATTATGATAAAATTGGTGATTTTTTTCTAAAATAACAAAGTCAGATGTTATATATATTTTCTTGAATGATATTTGAATAATTCACTACAAGGATCCCCAAATTTAAAAAATATTAGTATGGATTAATTATAATACTTTTATATACATACGAGTTAACTAGTTCTCTCTAAATAATTTTCACTCTTTACCACTTATAATACACTATGGGAGTGATATTAAAATATAAAATGTTCTTAAATGGGGTTTATTGTTTTTAAATATATTATGCAATCATGGAATTTTATTTTCTATGTGATAGTTTTCATATGATAAGAAACATTTAGAGATATTTTGATATTCTATGGTATGGTATATTTGGAATATAGGTGATTGATGTCATATGTAAGGATTTCGTTTGGAAGTTATCTAAATTAATGTAGTATGAGTATATTATAGTGGTAATGTATTATGTATAAATTTTCGTTTCATGAATATGTCTTCCCTATAACAATGATACAAGAGAAAAATGGTTTGTGAAAATGAATATTTTTATAGAATTTAGAGTCATTGAGGCTATAATTACTAATAGTGAGTTTTATTTATGAAATTATTTTAATATTGAAGTAAAAACTATGAATTTATTACTGGAACATGAACCAATTTCATTCCATATACTACTAGATAAGAAGAGGTAACCAATAAGTCCATAAGATCAATTTTGAAAATTAACCCAATTAATGTATTTAGAAAAAACATGTCATGCATGCTAGATGATGAATAATTGGCATATAAGTCCTCTTAAAAGACTCATATTTTTATATTAAAATATTTACTTGTTTTTTAATATCATGTAGAATACCTATTGAAATTGAACATTTGGAATTTTTGGCTATCAAGATTAAAAGATGGATTCCCACTATGGACGGAAGGAAAAGATTATTGTAAATGAATGTGGATGGCAATTGATGAAGTAATATTTTTTAAAAATGATACAAAATTCAGTTTATGATTCTCATATGATCCAAAAAAACTTAGGTGAATAAGTTTAATTTTTTAATAGAAGGGTGAAATTTTTCCCTAGGCTACATTGGGAAAAATAGCTGAGACTATTCCATGTCATAATCCTTTTTTATAATGGTTATATTTATATTTCTATGATATAAGAAGAAAACATTACTCTTTTTTAAAAAAATGATAAAAACATACATTAATGGATACTCCATTGTTGATATATTCACAAAAACATTAGAATAATGGTGGAAAATAATGTCTACAAAATCACTATAGATAAATATCATTTAATGAAAAACAAAATTTAAAGAATTATCTTTTACTCATGTGTTTTCATTGTTGTATAATTCACCCATTTATTTCCTACTAACTATTTTGAATTATGTTATTTATTATATTTAATAGATATTTGAAAATTAAAATGTTGTTTTTCATTAAATCCATCGAGGATCCATTTAAGTTTGTAGTTTATATTTATTTTTTTAATCACTATCTATAATTTTTTTGGCCTACTTATAAATTTAACAACACTATAATGAGTTAAAGTGTGTATGGCAGTACGCAATTGTTGGAAGTAATTTTTATGATCCACTACAAAATATAATTTCTATAATTTAATACTATTTAAACCATTTGATCACTTGTGAGTCACTCATTTAGTCTAAATGACTAGTTTTGGATGAATATTATCTTATAAATAAACATGTACAAATGTTTTGAGAGTTTTATTGGTAATATTCAATATATGGAATGGAATTCCATGAAATATTTTCTATTTATAAAATCATAATCTAGATATCCTCTAAACTATTTGAAATATTATTACCATAATCTCTTTCATATGAGATAATATCAATTACATTGAAATATATAACTTTTTTGTATCATTTCAAATATTTTTTTGATTATGGATTATGTCAAAATGATCAATGAAACATTTGATAAGTAACACATTAATATGAAATCTATTAATATCAACCATAATTATATATTCTTTTTTCCCTGCTATGGCTATATAAAACATTATATGAAATTTCATTATAAGTGTTATAATATTCTCTTGGTATAACTGTAGGATTATAAATCAGAATATGTGTTAAACTTAAACAGAATCAGCATGTAGTATTTACAATCAAAAAAGTATGCGGATTGAATTTTTTTATAGACAACTATTATAAGTCCTACCATATAATGAACTAGTATTATTTAGATTAAACATTAAAATGATTCCATTAATATACAGGACCTCCTGGCGTGGAAATTTCTAAATTCAAATTCAATTAAGATAGTTTCCCAAGGAAATAAATGATTCTAATAATATTATTTAACCACATGTATACTTTTTCGGACTATAAATCACCCTGAAATATGGGTGAATTCATCATTCAGAAAATAGCTATATGGTACACTTTATTTGGTTCATATTTTTTCCATGTATTCATAGCTTCAAAAGTGTGGAAAATACTCTGGACTAACTGTGAGTTCAACTATGGCTCAGGTGAAACCACATTCCTTACAGCCACTTCTGGTTTGTTTCTATGGCACCTAATCAGTTCCATTATATATAATAAAAATAAAACATAATCTATTCTCAATATCTATAAATTTAATCCTTATAAATTTAAATTTTACTACATTTAACATATCACAAAACCATTTTAATATTTTTATTAATTTACCTTTTAAATCCACATTTAAAATTACACCGTGGTTTTTGAAAATAAAACAAATTTTAAATATTATAAAACAATCATCACATTCTTATAAAATTATAAATCATTAACCAAAATGAACTATGAAATCCTAGTTTTAATTTGTTACTATTAATTGTTTTTATTCTCTTTTGATTGGATAAACCCATAACAATGAGATTATAACACCTAGAAGTGTCTCAAATCATTGAGGTACCCATTCTTTCTTGTAACATGAATTTCAATTTTAATAGGTTAGCTACACATTCTTTTTATCCACATTTAATTTTCAAAATATCCAATGCCTTAATACCAAAAAAAATCAAGGAATAAACAAGAATAATTTTTCAACTCCATAATCGAACAAAATAATTCCATTTGTAACATCATTCACCTCTCCCATTGTATTGGGAAGATATAGAGGTTTTTAATGCCCATAAGCTATATCCCCAATACACCAATAATGGTAACAAAGTCTAAGATGTTTACAAAATGTTAGGGGATAGTTTAACATTTTAATATATCATCATAACAACAAGAAGAAACAAATAAACTCTATAAAGAAATATTAAAAGGAAATATTACTCGAAGTATAACAAAAAAACAAAAACCAACAACAATATCATAGTACAAAGACAAAACTAGGTGATATTACCAAACAAGACAAAATATAAAAAATAACAAATATACTAAATAAATCAACTAGAAACTACCAATATTCTCTAAGCACCATCTAAAAATTACCTACCCATTGTATCACAATGCATATATAAAGAACAAAGATATCTTACCTTTAACTATGTCTCATTAGATAACATATCCCAACCCCCCAAAGATCCTAATAAGGGGTGAGTATAAACCCTAATAGGATTTCCCCAATGAATTCCCATCTCACACCACTATGATAAATTGTTCTACCACATTTATTTAAAATAGTTTAACTGAAATTTAAATAATTTTATATTCAACTAAATAATTCCCAATGAATTAAAAAACAAGAATTTCAACCATTTTAGTAGGAATGCATACATATACCATTATTTCATTCCTTATATTATGGAATGGAATATAATTTTCCATGTCCACCCATATTACATACAAACTCACACATAAAATCTCATTTTTACCATTAACGTTGGAACTTTACATTAATGCTCCATCTGTTTGATGGTGGTAGTTCACAACCATTATCTGTCCCATTCAAGTCAACCCCAACAATTATGACCAAATCCTATCAACTCATTTAAATAATTTAATTTCAAAAACTAAATTACCTATTTAATACAAAAATAATTTTTTAACCACCATTTTAAAATTATTTTCAATGGTTTTCGGAAAAAATCATTTAAATACCATGATTTCCAAATCCATGCTTCAAACAAGCATTTCCAAAAAAGACACCATGGATTTCATAAAAAAATCTTGAAAATTATGCAAATAGAAATCAATACATCATGTTTTGTTCATGACGATTCAATAAATAATTCAACTACCTCTTAATATTGGCTAAAATGAAGAAAGGTCCAACAACTTCAAAAGCATGGCATAATATTCCTAAAACCATCCTTAGATCTTATTCTCATTAACCAAAATAATAATATCTTAGCATGTGTGACATCACAAAACATATATCTATCTAGAAATATTAGATATTTTATTCTGAGAAAGTGGAAGTGAAGATATATGTAACACCCGAGATTTTTATGAGTAATATTTTGTTTTTAAATCATCAAAGGAATCTTTTTCTACACAACACTTGCTTGGCTTGCTTTACACGCAATCGCGACCTTCCTCAATAGCTTTCGTCGTACGCAATACCGAGTTTCACTAAATAACAATATGCTATTAAAACTAGCCGTTATGAATAGTAATAACCACTTTTTGAAATTTTATAAATTTTATTTTTCAAAATGGACTTCATTTTTGGACTCAGAATATCGAAATTATCCTAGGGTGAAATTTTGGTATTTTTCTGAAAACTTTCAATTTTTGATGAGTAGTGAAACCACTAAGTGGTAGGTTAAAAAACCTAAATTTTGCATAAAACTTAATTTTACCGCTTCTGTGAATGGAATTTCGAAAATCCGAGAGACACGGTTAATATCAAAGGCTAAAATGTGGTTCAATGAGATGAAAATAATTTTTTGGTGAATAGTAACTTTTTACTTTTTTTACCGCGGTTAATAGTAAATAGGGTAACTAAGGGTAAATATGATATTAATATTACCCTAACACATGTCCTAATTCTATTGGACAAGTGTAATTCGACCAAAAACAAACTTAGGAATAAAATATGACCATTTAGGCCCACTTGGATTAGATTATGACATTTATTATTAATTTATTTAAAGAAGGGTTAAAAAAGTTAAAATCAAAGTTTAATAAGTAAATCATTTTTAATATGGGGTTATACATAAGATAAATTCGATTGTAAATATTCATTAGAAAGATAAAAATATTTCCTACATGATGGTATTTTATTTATAATTTTTAGACATTAAATAATTTAATTTATTTATGACACAATGATGATGAAGTAATTATCTTATTAATGAAATATTGACATAATTGATGTTATAAACACCAAAATAAATCTAATTTGAGACTTTTTATTAATTCCACTAATTTTCTAGGTTACTATGATATATTACTGTTGATTTAAGAAATTTGGATCGAACATATAATTCTGTTATGACTTTCACAAAAATCATATATCAAATAGTGTCAAAATTGACACAAAATAGTTTTTAAATCAATTATTATATTACTAATTGTTATTTTATTCCTAAAAATCTAAGGTTCGGCAAAATGACTTATATAAGGATATATATATTAATAATAAACAATTTGGGGTTCGTTTGGCATGTTATAGTAAGTGTATTAACCATATAGTGTAAGAAAATAAAAAGACATGGTAAAAGTTAAATTATTTAACTTAGAGTTAAATCTAATTGATAAGGTTAAAATAATAACCTAAACTTATCTAAATCCTATTGGTTGATAGGATTCCGACCCATCCCCACTTTAGCTTCGAAATAAGACCCTTTGGAACCATTATAAACCGATTTTGACTTTAATATAAAATAATATTTTGAGATATTCCTAAGGTGCCCCTCTCCTCCCTTATAAAAGGGAACCTCCTCCCCCTCCTCCTCACACCAATTTGAGCACTCAAGCTCGGCCAACCCCTGCCATTTTCTCCTCTCCACTTCCCTAGAATAATCCTAGAGGTCCTGGTCTTCTCCAAAGACCAATCTTAGTTCCTTAAGTGGAGGATTCAAAGAGGCGTTCCAAAGAAGAGGTAATATCCATTACCGATCTTTTCAATTTCTTTCTTCTTCAACTTCTTCTTCTTTAGTTGTTTCATGATAAATTAATAACATCAGTATTACTTACATACTGATATGTTATTATAAATATGAAACAACCCTAATTCACCTTCTATCCATCCTACGGAAAAATGAAATCACCGCGCCTGCGTACGTACGGAATACCGTCTCCACGCCGTGGTGTAATCTATTTTCCACCATCACCTTACAAGGATGGGTATAATGGTGTAATGAGTAACTATATATGATTATTATGAATTAATATTGATACTGAAATAATATATATATACTCCAATACAATTCCACGATCATAGGAACGATATCATCACTCGTGCGTACGTACGGAATACCGTCTCCATGATGTGATGCGACTCATTCTACATGATCTTCATTTCATAATGATTATATAAGTGAATTGAATGAATTAATATGGTATATACTACACTAATACCATTATGGAAATGAATTATCTATAACCTAAAGATAAGAATAAGAATTTATTCGACAAAACACGCATAAGAACAAAAAGTTATAAAGACCCGAGTAACAAGTAACAATGAAATATTACTAACAAGAAGCTAATAATATGACCATATATGATATCATATAAATATGTATGATTCTGGAATAAGTCAATAACATTATTTAAACCATTATACAGGAGCTTCGGACACGAACAATGCAAATCGGACCTAAGGTAAGGGAAATATCACAATCTCATTTTTATCCGAGATTGTTTATTCGTAAGTATTTACTGGGGTGTATTTTATCATCCACATCCATGTTACCTCAATATGTAATATTGTTTCCATCCACTTGCAATAGTTTAAATCCAATTTTACCCTTAGGTGAGTTTTTAGTAAAGAATATGAAAGTAATCTTTTGTCGTTTTTCCGTACGAGGTACTTTTTGACTTTTCCGACAAAAGTACGAAGAATGTTTTTTTTAACTTATACGGCATGAATGGATTTTTAAAACATTACTTCAAAGAAGCTTCCCTTACAAGTTTTCAAGTTCATTTTTAATCAACTTATTTTATTTTAAAGTTGTATGACATGTTATGGAAGGAAAAATGTTTTTGAAGAAGAAAGGATATTTTCCTCAAGAATGGAGTTCAAGTGTTTTATCAAAATTATTTTCCATCTAAGATAATAAAGGGTTATATTTTTTATTATTACATTGATTTGATCATGTTGTGATGGAATTATTTTTATGAATTCCTTTATCTTATATGAATTGATTTATGATGTCATGATGTTTCAAGAATCCCATTTTTGTTACTTGTGTTATGCGATGATGTATGCTTTATGACTATGTGGCACACATAATAAAGGATTCATTATAAGATGGGTGGGACCTATATCTCCCTCCAATGCATTGGGTAAAGACTTTATATCTCATGAGATAGACATGGCTGGAACGGAAGGTTATTTCGGTTCAGTGATACAGGACTGAAACGAGGAGTGAACTCGGTTCAGAAAGGGACTTTGTCCACTAAGATAGTCTTGGCAATGAGTCATGACTAACAAGAAATGATTTTCCATGATTATGTTTGCATGCCACAAAGTTTCAAGTTTTATGTTATGATTATGGGGATCTCATTTTCACTTATATGATTTGTTCCATGTTAAGATATTATGATCTCTTTTGCAGGTTATGATTTTCGAAAAGATATGATATGATTTTTATTTCCTTTATTTGCCCTTGCGGAGCATTTGAGCTAACCCTTTTATGTTTTCTTTTCCCCAGGTCAGGAAGATGGATATTAAGTAGAATATGCTAAAAGGGACCCTAGATATGATGAAATAAATGGGAGACACTATAGAAGATTTATGAACCAGTTGTTTATGTTTCCCAGTTTCTAAAGACACTATACCTATACGGTCCTTTGTGGTTTTGTCATATGTTGTAATAAGTGTGATTCAATTTTGAAGTATTAACAATGTATGTAAAGTATGGGTCGTTATAGTTGGTATCAGAGGAAAGGTATAGTCAACCGTTGGAAACTAGGATGTGAAAGCCTTAGTAAGAACCCTAAGGATAAGTCTAAGCATAGAACACAATCTTAGTGTTTTAGAAATGGCCTTGAATAACCTAGGATAAGACCATAAGCATGAAAATTTTATTCCTGAATTATGTGGTTTCCTATTATAATTAGTGTTGCTCACACTATTCTTCTTGGTTTTAGTCAATGGCTGGAACCCGAAGGAACCGTGTTAATGCGGAATGCGATGGGCAATGAAATGATTTTCCCCCTGAGCAACCAAACGATATGGGAGCTGGAATGCAAAATCTTGTAACCATGCTCACACAACTTTCTCAAGCTATGAATCATGCAGGATTTCCAAACGAGCAAAGGAGGGAGCAACATTCTGTTGAATCCTTCATGAGGCAGCATCCACCTTCTTTCAGCGGGTCTACTGATCCATTAGTTGCTGAACAATGGATTAGTACTACTGAAAAGATATTTTCAGTTCTTCAATGTTCTGAACATGATAAAGTCGTCCTAGCAGTGTATCGTTTGGAAGGAGATGCTGATCAATGGTGGAATCTTGTTAAGAATACGAGGCAAAGGGATGAAATTGAGTCTATGGAATGGGATGAGTTCAAGAACTTATTTTTCAATAAGTACTTCCCTCTTATTCTCCGAACAAAGATGGAGAAAGAATTTCTTGAACTGAAGCAAATGGATGATGAATCTGTTGGTACCAATGAAGCAAATTTTACAAGACTTGCAAGGTACGCTTCTGGTATTATTATCCAACCTGAGAGTAAGATCGATCGATTCTTTAGTGGCTTAAAACCAAGTCTTCGAAGGGCGTTAGCCATAAGGGACTTCAATAGCTACGAGGAAATCGTTCGATGTGCTCTCAAAGTTGAGATGGATATTGGAGTAACCCCTCAGTCACATGGGTTTGATAAGAAGAGGAAGATGTAATTCAAAGAAAAATCTAAAGAGCACACGGAAAAGAAGATGAGCTTTTCCTTATGCTCAACGTGTGGAAAGAAACATGGAGGGAGTTGTCTTAAAGGGAAAAGTAAATGTTTTAAATGTGGAAAGGAAGTTCATCGAGCATTTGAATGCCGTGATAATGGGAAGAAGATGTCTAATGATGAAAACAGAGGAAGGGATACACAGAATGAACCTACTACACTTCAATGTTTCAAGTGCAAGGAGATGGGGCATTATGCCAATCAATGCCCAAATCCAAAGGTTGATGATGATGGTCGACGTCAACAAACTCTTAAGGCTAAAGACAAAGGAAAGTCACATGCAATTTCTATCAGGGATGTGGAGTACGATAATGATGTGGTGAAAGGTACACTTACCATCCACTCTAAAGTAGCAAATGTTTTATTTGATTCTGGATCCACCAACTCTTTTATTTCTGAAGACTTTTCTAAGGGTATCACCGTATTACCTCAACAATTAGATGTTGAGTTAGCTGTGACAACACCTAATGGCACATCAATCGCATCAAAAGTTTATAATTCTTCTCCGATCGAAGTTTTTGGGAAAGTGCTCCCTGCAAATCTTGTGATCCTTCCTATAGTGGAATTTGATGTGATTCTTGGCATGGATTGGCTTTCTTTATACGGAGCTTATATCAATTGCCAAGGAAGGGAAGTCACATTTCATATTCCAGATCAATCTATGATCGTCTATCAATGCAAGGATGAACATAACCTTCCAGTGGAAATTTCTTCCATTTTATGGGTATTGATCCCACTAAATGAAGGTTATTTATCTCAAATAGTTGGTGAGAAACTCACGATTAAGAATATTCCCATTGTACGGGAGTTTGATGATGTCTTTCCGGAGGAATTACCGGGTCTTCCACCAAATCGTGAAGTTGAGTTTTCAATAGAGCTCGTACCGGGTGCTATGCCTATTTCAAAGACACCTTATAGAATGGCCCCAATTGAGTTGCAGGAATTGAAGAAGCAACTCCAAGAGAATCTTGATAAGGGATTCATACGCCCTAGTGCGTCACCTTGGAGAGCACCTGTTCTATTTGTTAAGAAGAAAGATGGATCAATGAGACTCTGCATTGATTATCGAGAACTTAACAAGATCACTATCAAGAACAAATATCCTCTCCCACGCATTGATGACTTATTTGACCAACTACGCGGAGCTCAATACTTTTCCAAGATTGATCTTCGTTCAGGGTATCATCAATTAAGGGTCAAAAGGGAGGATATACCAAAGACGGCTTTCCGTACAAGGTATGGACACTATGAATTTATAGTGATTCCATTTGGTCTTACTAATGCCCCTGCTATCTTCATGGATCTAATGAATAGAGTCTTTAGAGACTATCTTGATCAATTTGTGGTAGTCTTTATAGACGATATTCTTGTCTATTCAAAGGGCAAAGAAGAGCATGAAGATCACTTGAGAATTATATTGAAGACCCTGAGAAAAGAGAAGCTTTATGCCAAATTTACCAAATGTGAATTTTGGCTTCAAAAAGTTGCATTTTTGGGTCATATAATCTCAAAAGAGGGGATATCTATGGATCCAGCAAAAACAGAGGTTATCGAAAGATGGTCAAGACCAACAAAAGTAACTGAGATCCGAAGTTTTCTTGGTTTGGCTGGATATTATCGACGTTTTGTAAAAGATTTTTCACGATTATCTAATCTAATCACCAAGTTGACTCGGAAAGGAGTTAAGTTTGTCTGGACAGAGGAATGTGAAGATAATTTCAAGGAGTTGAAAAGAAGGTTATCCAGTGCACCTGTGCTCACACTGCCTTATAGTGGAGAAAGGTTTGTGATCTACAGTGATGCATCCAAGAAGGGATTGGGGTGTGTTCTTATGCAAAATGATATGGTGATAGCATATGCCTCACAACAGTTGAAAATCCATGAGCAAAATTACCCAACACATGATTTGGAGTTGGCTGCGGTAATCTTTGCATTAAAGATTTGGAGGCATTACCTTTATGGTGAAAGGTGTGATATTTATACTGATCATAAAAGTTTAAAGTATATTTTCACACAAAAGGAGTTGAATATGCGTCAAAGAAGATGGTTGGAGCTGATTAAGGATTATGACTGCTCAATCCATTACCACCATGGGAAAGCAAACAAGGTGGTAGATGCATTAAGTCGACAAGACCATGCTAGTTTATCCATGATGAGGATCACAGAAGATCCAATATTTATGGATTTACAAAGGATGGATCTAGGAATTATAATGGAAGGGGAAAAATCTTATCTTTCTCAAATGAATGTTCAACCATCTATACATGTGAAGATTAAAGATGCACAGAAAGAAGATGTCGAGTTACAAAAGAAGGTGAGAAATGTTCCTGAATTCAACCTTGATTGTGATGGGATAATAAAGTTCAGGAATCGGGTTTGCGTTCCTCCCATCCCTGAATTAAAGAAGGAGCTGCTAGATGAGGCTCATAGTTCATCATTCTCTATTCATCCTGGAAGCACGAAGATGTATAGGGACCTGAAAGAGTACTTCTGGTGGGATGGCATGAAAAGAGATGTTGCTGAATATGTCTCTCGATGCTTGGTTTGTCAACAAGTTAAAGCTGAGAGACAGAAGCCTAAGGGGATGTTACAACCATTACCCATACCCGAATGGAAATGGGAAAACATCACTATGGACTTTGTCACAGGACTTCCTAAGACATCCAAAGGCAATAATGCTATCTGGGTCATAGTTGATCGTCTTACAAAGTCCGCACACTTCATTGCTATTAGAGAGGATTTCTCTCTAGATCAGCATGCCAGGATATATGTAAAGGAAGTGGTAAGATTGCATGGAGTACCACTTTCTATTATATCTAATCGGGATCCGAGATTTACCTCGAAGTTCTGGCGAAGTCTTCAGCATACTCTGGATACAGAGTTGAGTTTCAGCACTGCTTATCATCCCCAGACAGACGGTCAGTCTGAGAGAACAATTCAAACCCTAGAAGATATGTTGAGAGCTTGCTCTATGGATTTCAAAGGAGGTTGGGATCAACACCTACCTTTGGTGGAATTTTCTTATAATAATAGCTTTCACTCCAGTATTCAGATGGCTCCTTATGAAGCTCTCTATGGAAAGAAATGCAGGACTCCAACTTGCTGGGATGAAGTTGGGGAAAGAAAGCTGTTAGGACCTGATCTCGTTGATGAAATGGCAGAAAAGGTCAGATCTATTCAACAACACATAAGAGCAGCTCAGAGTCGACAGAAAAGTTATGCCGACAACCGAAGAAAAGACCTAGAGTTTGAAGTGGGTGATAAAGTGTTCTTACGAATATCTCCCTGGAAGAGGGTTATGAGATTTGGAAAGAAGGGGAAGTTGAGCCCTAGATATATCGGTCCTTTCGAAATACTGGATCGTGTTGGGAAGGTAGCTTACCGATTGGCGCTTCCACCAAATCTCTCTCAAGTTCACGATGTGTTCCATGTATCTCTCCTGAGAAAGTACATACCAGATCCTTCACATGTACTCAGCTCAGAAGTTGTACCGCTGGAGCAAGATCATTCTTATGAAGAACAACCGATAGAGATTCTGGATCGCAGCGAAAAAGTCCTACGAAGCTTGACCACTCGATTGGTGAAAGTTTTATGGAGGAACCACCAACTTGAAGAAGCTACATGGGAGCTTGAGGATATGATGAGGGAGAAGTATCCTCATCTGTTTGTTACAAAGTGACGAATTTCGAGGGCGAAATTCTTTTTAAGGGGGGTAGAATGTAACACCCGAGATTTTTATGAGTAATATTTTGTTTTTAAATCATCAAAGGAATCTTTTTCTACACAACACTTGCTTGGCTTGCTTTACACGCAATCGCGACCTTCCTCGATAGCTTTCGTCGTACGCAATACCGAGTTTCACTAAATAACAATATGCTATTAAAACTAGCCGTTATGAATAGTAATAACCACTTTTTGAAATTTTATAAATTTTATTTTTCAAAATGGACTTCATTTTTGGACTCAGAATATCGAAATTATCCTAGGGCGAAATTTTGGTATTTTTCTGAAAACTTTCAATTTTTGATGAATAGTGAAACCACTAAGTGGTAGGTTAAAAAACTGAATTTTGCATAAAACTTAATTTTACCGCTTCTGTGAATGGAATTTCGAAAATCCGAGAGACATGGTTAATATCAAGGACTAAAATTTGGTTCAATGAGATGAAAATAATTTTTTGGTGAATAGTAACTTTTTACTTTTTTTACCGCGGTTAATAGTAAATAGGGTAACTAAGGGTAAATATGATATTAATATTACCCTAACACATGTCCTAATTCTATTGGACAAGTGTAATTCGACCAAAAACAAACTTAGGAATAAAATATGACCATTTAGGCCCACTTGGATTAGATTATGACATTTATTATTAATTTATTTAAAGAAGGGTTAAAAAAGTTAAAATCAAAGTTTAATAAGTAAATTATTTTTAATATGGGGTTATACATAAGATAAATTCGATTGTAAATATTCATTAGAAAGCTAAAAAGATTTCCTACATGATGGTATTTTATTTATAATTTGTAGACATTAAATAATTTAATTTATTTATGACACAATGATGATGCAGTAATTATCTTATTAATGAAATATTGACATAATTGATGTTATAAACACCAAAATAAATGTCATTTGAGACTTTTTATGAATTCCAATAATTTTATAGATTACTATGATATATTAGTGTTGATGTAATCAATTTGTATCGAACATATAATTCTGTTATGACTTTCACAAAAATCATATATCAAATAGTGTCAAAATTGACACAAAATAGTTTTTAAATCAAATATTATATTACTAATTGTTATTTTATTCCTAAAAATCTAAGGTTCGGCCAAATGACTTAGATAAGGATATATATATTAATAATAAACAATTTGGGGTTCGTTTGTCATGTTATAGTAAGTGTATTAACCATATAGTGTAAGAAAACAAAAAGACACGGTAAAAGTTAAATTATTTAACTTAGAGTTAAATCTAATTGATAAGGTTAAACTAATAACCTAAACTTGTCTAAATCCTATTGGTTGATTGGATTTCGACCCATCCCCACTTTAGCTTCGAAATAAGACCCTTTGGAACCATTATAAACCGATTTTGACTTTAATATAAAATAATATTTTGAGATATTCCTAAGGTGCCCCTCTCCTCCCTTATAAAAGGGCACCTCCTCCCCCTCCTCCTCACACCAATTTGAGCCCTCAAGCTTGGACAACCCCTGCCATTTTCTCCTCTCCACTTCCCTAGAATAATCCTAGGGGTCCTGGTCTTCTCCAAAGACCAATATTAGTTCCTTAAGTGGAGGATTCAAAGAGGCGTTCCAAAGAAGAGGTAATATCCATTACCGATCTTTTCAATTTCTTTCTTCTTCAACTTCTTCTTCTTTAGTTGTTTCATGATAAAGTAATAACATCAGTATTACTTACATACTGATATGTTATTATAAATATGAAACAACCCTAATTCACCTTCTGTCCATCCTACGGAAAAATGAAATCACCGCGCGTGCGTACGTACAGAATACCGTCTCCACGCCGTGGTGTAATCTATTTTCCACCATCACCTTACAAGGATGGGTATAATGGTGTAATGAGTAACTATATATGATTATTATGAAGTAATATTGATACTGAAATAATATATATATACTCCAATACAATTCCACGATCATAGGAATGATATCATCACTCGTGCGTACGTACGGAATACCGTCTCCACGATGTGATGCGACTCGTTCTACATGATCTTCATTTCATAATGATTATATAAGTGAATTGAATGAATGAATATGGTATATAATACACTAATACCATTCTGGAAATGAATTATATATAACCTAAAGATAAGAATAAGAATTTATTCGACGAAACACGCATAAGAACAAAAAGTTATAAAGACCCGAGTAACAAGTAACAATGAAATATTACTAACATGAAGCTAATAATATGACCATATATGATATCATATAAATATGTATGATTCTGGAATAAGTCAATAAAATTATTTAAACCATTATACAGGAGCTTCGGACACGAACAAAGCAAATCGGACCTAAGGTAAGGGAAATATCACAATCTCATTTTTATCCAAGATTGTTTATTCGTAAGTATTTACTGGGGTGTATCTTATCATCCACATCCATGTTCCCTCAATATGTAATATTGTTTCCATCCACTTGAAATAGTTTAAATCCAATTTTACCCTTATGTGAGTTTTTAGTAAAGAATATGAAAGGAATCTTTTGTCGTTTTTCCGTACGAGGTACTTTTTGACTTTTCCGACAAAAGTACGAAGAATGTTTTTTTTAACTTATACGACATGAATGGATTTTTAAAACATTACTTCAAAGAAGCTTCCCTTACAAGTTTTCAAGTTCATTTTTAATCAAATTCTTTTATTTTAAAGTTGTATGACATGTTATGGAAGGAAAAAAAAATTTGAAGAAGAAAGGATATTTTCCTCAAGAATGGAGTTCAATTGTTTTATCAAAATTATTTTCCATCTAAGATAATAAAGGGTTATATTTTTTATTATTACATTGATTTGATCACGTTGTGATGGAATTATTTTTATGAATTCCTTTATCTTATATGAATTGATTTATGATGTCATGATGTTTCAAGAATCCCATTTTTGTTACTTGTGTTATGCGATGATGTATGTTTTATGACTATGTGGCACACATAAGAAAGGATTCATTATAAGATGGGTGGTACCTATATCTCCCTCCAATGCATTGGGTAAAGACTTTATATCTCATGAGATAGACATGGCTGGAACGGAAGGTTATTTCGGTTCAGTGATACAGGACTGAAACGAGGAGTGAACTCGGTTCAGAAAGGGACTTTGTCCACTAAGATAGTCTTGGCAATGAGTCATGACTAACAAGAAATGATTTTCCATGATTATGTGTGCATGCCACAAAGTTTCATTTTTTATGTTATGATTATGGGGATCTCATTTTCACTTCTATGATTTGTTCCATGTTAAGATATTATGATCTCTTTTGCAGGTTATGATTTTCAAAAAGATATGATATGATTTTTATTTCCTTTATTTGCCCTTGCTGAGCATTTGAGCTCACCCTTTTATGTTTTCTTTTCCCCAGGTCAGGTAAATGGATATTAAGTAGAATATGCTAAAAGGGACCCTAGATATGATGAAATAAATGGGAGACACTGTAGAAGATTTATGAACCAGTTGTTTATGTTTCCCAGTTTCTAAAGACACTATACCTATACAGTCCTTTGTGGTTTTGTCATATGTTGTAATAAGTGTTCTTCAATTTTGAAGTATTAAAAATGTATGTAAAGTATGGGTCGTTATAATATATTAGGAAAACAATCTATATTGATCACATACCAATGAATCTTGACCTCCAATTCCCTTATATTTTCTTAAGAATCAGTCAATGATTGAAGGGAATGTTCTCCACAACCTTTGGAGGAAGAAGAATTCATGATAGGACGTATTTATGGAGGAAATTGGTTCAGTGGTAAATCAGATTAGACCTCTGATTTTTGAATAAAAAATTTAATGGTTTGTGGTTAGGGATCACAGGTAGGGAATCCATGGCCTAACTATGCATGAGCAACTACCACAAGAAACACCCCACAATGTTGGCCCGCATAGTGAGATAAACCAGAAACAAATTTTCATATACCACACTATTCAAAACATCCTAGTTTCCTTGTGGAAGATTCATGGTTTGTGTAAACCTTTCATATTCCTAGTTCCCACTTTTCTACTTTCACAATTTCTTGGAGGTGTTTCACAGTTCTTACTAACTGTTCTCAAAATATGCACCTCCAGAAAACCATTCAAGTATACCAAAACATCTTTGAACCTTATAAAACTTAACCCAAATATTTTATATAGAGAAACTACATAAATTAATTATCATGTAACTAAAAATGTGTGATTCAAATTTTATAAATAATTTAAACAGTAACAAAATTTTCAATTAAATTTCAGTATTTTTAACTCTTCATCATAAATTGTATTTTTAAATTCCCCTAAATTAACAATAAGATAACATTGATGTTATGATTTGGATAGTGAATTTTATTTTTCAAATAAATGTTGTAATATAGTTAAAAATAAATTTTAAATTTTGTACACAAAGTGAGACTAAAATACCTTTTTGAAAAATGGATAATTTCCATAAAACATTTCTTTTTCAGAAAAAGGATCCTTAATTTATTTATTATTATTATATAAAAATAAATTTAAGTTTTTATTTAGTATTATTAATTATATCCAATTTAATGACTAGGTTTTGATGATATACTGTAATATATATCATTTAGACTCGAGGTTGAATGTTGTGTGGGTTATCAATGAAATTATATGAACTGAAATATGATTCAGGGGTTGTTTAAACTAGGCATTGTTTGCTTTATCAGATATCGAATATAGTGATACTATTTTAGAATTTTTGGGTGTTACTATTTTTGTATAAAATAATAATACTTTTAAACCCACTATACAACAGGCTAAAAAATGTTCAACCAAAAGGAATCTTGGGGTAAGGGTATCCATCCCAATTTCCCATATTTATAGAATATTGTAATGGCATGCACCTATTTTATTTTTAATGGTGTAAATACTATATATTTTATATGTAATATAGTGATTCATTCATACTTTATAGTATTTTATGTTTCAATTTTAAATAATTCATCTATGGGTATTTGTCTACAAAATTACCAAGTGGTGTTAGTTATTGAACAATTTCTTTTTATTTTGTGATTTTTTAATTTTTTCCTAAAACAATAACATTATTATGAAAATTTATTGTTGGATGTCACATTTATATTAAATATCAATATTATTTTACAATGGATATGATTATTTCCTATACTCATTACCATTTTTATATATGGTTTATACATTGAATGTAATTTGATTAACTAGAAAAAATATTGATAAATACATATCATTTACTCAATATGTATATTTGATGATATGGAATATTAATTAGGAATTTGATGTTATATTTGATATATGAGGAATTATTTGGACATAAATATATGGATTGGTTCTATTATATATATCCCCTCAGTGCATCGACAAGCCTTGTGATACAGATTATATGGCCAAAATTAGAGGGTTTTTTCCCTTAAAATTTAAACTATATTAAGGAACGATATTGATGGTACAGGTATCATGATACATGATATCATTATGTCCAGTAATTAAGAAATTTTTTAAGGATAATATATTTATTATCATTATCCAAGAGAGTTTCACAATGATATTATATCATGACTTATTTTATCCTCAATTATTTATTAAATGGCATGTGTTTTCAATTATTTACCTTTTCATAATGATTAACCATTATGATATCATGATAGTCACATTATATAAATTCAATGCGTGTTCTATTTTTTACCTTTCCATTTTTATTATGCATAATTATTGATGATATATTCAATTATACATAACCCTTAGTATGAATTTGATCTCACCGTTTATTTATTTTCCATAAAATATGATGAATAAATGTTGGAGTGAGTTTTTAAGGATGTAGTAAATTTTATTTTTTTTATGTATTATGTTTTATTTTCTATTCCCAATGTAAAATAGGTATCATGTATGCATATGGATCTTGAGAACAACTAAAATGGTTCTTACATCATAAGTATTCCCATGTATCTATGTCAGGTTTTTAAATTAGACACCAGCTTCAGGATACTAGGGTCTAGGTTTTTCCAATAAAGGTTTACCCTAGATAATATTTCTGCGTTTGAGATAAAGATCCTTCCTAATGAATTATATATAAAAATTCCAACATATCCCAAGAAATTATATGATATAATGTAACACAACATATTACATTATGGTTATGAAGTTAAATTTATGATTATAATGAAAAATTCTTATTAAGGTTCCCTAGTTTTGTTTTCTAAGATGATGGACTATAGTCATTGTATTTGGGTGGAATAATGAATGTTGAACAATATCAATGTTAAAATAGGTAATCCTTGACATGGATTTATTACTTATTAGATAAATTCTATGGAGCCTAGTGGAATTCAAATATTTATTTCATTATTACTAACATATGATATTGTTAACATAATAAGATATAAAAAAGTAATAAATTAATGGATATAAGTTTCATGAGTTTATCAATATGCATTATAGAATAAAAAGTTATCTGATGATGTTCATGGATCTCAAAAACGTGTTATTTCACTCATACATTTACCCATACTTCTTTATGTTGAAGGATGATATACATATATAGTATATGATATTTAAATCACATGTTACACACCCTAATATCATATTGGGTATTCATTGAAAACATAATTTTTAGAAAATTTTATCAAAGTGTCACTTTTGAATAGAAGACTTGTGTTTTATTATATAAATTATTTCCTATGTATGAATGTAAGTTGTTTTAGAGAAGTTAGAGGAAATAATTTGTTGGTATTGGTAAAGGGGACTGATTGATATTTGGGATTTACTATGTTTGGATGGGTATTGCATGAGGATCAATGAGGAATTTTCTCTCCTAATGCTGCATATGTCCATAATTAAAATTAAGGGGGTCGGGTTTTAATTGACATAATAGAGTTAAGATCCCTTCTCAGAGTTGATGAAGATGATGAATTCATCTCCAATTATGCTTCTTCCATTTCCTATAGTTTGTTATTTGTTGTGTTGTGGTACATATAAAATTAACCTATGATTTTTTCTAAGACATGGTAATTATGTGGTTACTTATGGGTAGCATAAGATACAACCCCAGGAGACGAACTACCAACCAAATGACATAGATCTTGAATATATAGATCATATAATGAAAATATGGTTCACTACCTCTTTGGGGAGTGATTTTACTTTTTTAAAATCCATAAGAATATATGATATATTTTCTCCCTACATGAACCAAAAAAATAGAGGAATTTTTTAAACTGAATTTAAAAATATTACATTAATATATACTATAACCCTGGTTATGGTATTGTTTTTACATATTCCTTTATCAAGAATATAAAATAAATTATTGAGAATAAATTAGAATAGGATGGAATCTTATGTTTTCTTAGATACTTTAAGGTTAATGTATATGAGGTATTATGGATTGTGTCTGGTTCACCATGGGTGACCACATACTCATTGGAAGAATGAATGAAGTCCAGTCATAATATTCATCCAAATTTTAATGTTGTGTGAGAGATAATATAAAAAACTAATTCCATATTAGTGTGGGCTATATATACGAATGTTTCACTTATGGTTTGTAGAAAGGTAATGGATACTAATTTTATAATGTATTATCATATAAAAGTATATCATGATTCATAAATGATAGTATACCCAATATCATACAAATGTAACTGGATTTCAGAAAAAATTTGTAGATTAATAACATTAAAAGAGTAATTTCAATGTTTATTTACCATTGTATGAATTGTTAGTGGATAAAAACATTACATTAGATACCTAGTGTGTTACACTAGAAACATCCAGTCCCTATATGAAATTGGGATGTCGTGATGATGAAAACTATGAAATGTTTTTCCAGTAGCCCATGAGGTGAAGAAACAATATAGTTTGGTGTGAATGGGTTGGTCATGTATTCTCATTCTATATAGATTCAAGAGGATAAATCAGTGGTTGATCTAGGTAAGCTCTATGTTTGGGAAATTCTTTTTCCACATTATGAGAAATATTGTGTGTTATTCCACTAATATTATTGGTTCAAAACATTATTTTGGAACGTATTTTCAATGGTGATAGAGGTATTTATCCTTGGATTAGGGAGAATGTTCATCGGTGCTCCAAAGTGAGTCAAAACATATTTTTTCCTTGAATTTATATATACTCAAAAATTATATTTGTTTCTAATTATGTGATAGATAATATTTTCAATGGATGAAGATGGTGGTAGATTATAAATGATTTCATTGGAACCGCAGTAGATCCCAAAGTGTGATCTTGATCTTAGGAACTTATCTCCCAAGACCTATCTTATTTTTTTAAGCTACGCTTTTTTATAGATATGTGATAACAATGATAATTTTTTAAATTGAGTTATTTACACAATTTTTCCTTCATTGGATTATTTTTATAGATTATCATAATTGTGATAATGATTTTAATTGAATAAATTAACTGTAAAGGATCTAATTAACATAAGTTTACATCCTTTATTTGTCATTCTCTCATAGTTACTACTTCTTTCCAAATATTAATGAAAATCATTGTTTGTATTGAGATTTTTTTATTGATGTCCTGGATTGTATTGAAATCACCTTTCAAAAAATTCATATTAATTAATGAAAAAAAATTGATCAATGGTAGAACGATATTGATTTGAATCATTTTTTTGAATACATAGGATTGAGGTAGTTGTTGATGAAATATATGTGGTTGTTTATTTTTTAATTTTTTTTCTATTATGATGATGTTTATAATTTTTATTTTGTTATTTTTTTGATATTTGTGTAGTAGTTCACACAGTGAATTCTATGGGTGGCATAGAGACAAAATTTTCAGGTTTTAAATTCTATATATTGGTTTTAACAACCTTTCCCTGACCATGAAGTGGTAATAAATGGGTGGATATTTAAAATGACTTATTTTCATCATAAAATATCATTTTGTAGTGTTTTAATGGAATCAAATATAGTAGGTAATACTGATATTAAAAATTATATGTCTTAAATTTAATAACTTCATTCCTAAAATTGAAATATTTATGATATAAATGAACGGTTAATATATTGCAATAATATTTTTGATTGAATTAATTGTTTTTAATTAAGTATGTTTTACATGTAATATAAAAAATTTGATATTATTATTTCAACAAATATAGAAATGGAATAAATGATGTGGCATGTGGGGGGATATTAAAAGATTGATTTAAATTTTTTCAGTGGATGTTCAATTAGTTGTGGTGTTATAGTTTGCATTTTTTATACTTTATAATGGTATTAGTATCGTGATTTTTGTGGAATATCATTCTGGTATTTGTTAGTGTCCATATATTATGGTACTTATAAAGACTGTACATAAGAAGTATTTTCCTTTTTATTTTAATCCACACCCCCACCATACTTGAATACCCTTACTAATTCCTAAAATTCAGTTTGGTGAGGGGATGAATGGTTTAAAACTATCTCCTACTCACATACCCTTTAGGGTTTATATAGGTAGTGATAGCCCAATAATTTTATAGGAAGTACTTGAAGAACAATGAAGTATTGGGGATTATATGGGTAAATTAAAATCTATAAGTCCATATTGGATATCGAATGAGATAGGTACCTAATGTAAAATAGGCCATTATATGGTATGGATAAAGATGTTCATAGTGTATTAGAAAACCACAAGGAGTATTAATTGGAATATATTATTTATTTTGGGTTATGAATAATAGATATGGGTAAAATGTATGGTTTCCAAAATGACCCAGATACCTTACTACACAAATGGAATGAGAATATAGATGTTTTAGAAGTTATGGATTGTGATATGTGATATTGTGAAATTTTAGATTAATTCATAATGGATTTAAATAATAAGAAAGTAATCATCATTTAATGATAGAGAAAAAATAATGGGGGAGTTTTTTTTGGTACCATATTATTATATTATTATATTTCAAATTTAATATTCATTATTGTGATATTTGTTGATTCTTTCATGATCAGGTTGGGTTGCCATTTACCTGATAGGTGGTTTTGGGTTTTTTTATTATTTTTGGATTCATATTTATTCTCATTCAATAAATGAAAAATAAATATTGAGTATGATCCTATAGAGTATTTTTCCCCTGTATATAGAAACAACTTTTCAGGTTTTCTGGGTGAGTTTGGTGATCAATATTGGTAATAATAGATTAGATAATGGGTTTTACTGTGGTGTTATGAACTATGTCATTTTTTATAATTTAATTAGGATTTTCATTCGTATTATATTATACATTCATTTTAGTATTATAGTGGATGTTTTTTTATTTATATTATAGTGTCAATTAGTGGTTTCATTCAATATTTTAGTATTTCATGATGTCAGTTACTCCATATTTATATTTTATATAATCAGTTATAGTCTCCAACATTAAGCATAGTTGATGTTTTACATGAGGTTTAAACTTTTATTTACATCATTCCTTGAAGGGATTTATAATAGGGGAATGTGGTGGAATTTTTCTCTCTTATTTTACAGTTCTGATCAAATAAGTTTGATCCATGAAAAATTCAATGATGAGGATATTTCATCTCCACTGCTTTAATGTATTTATACTACTATTCACTAAATTTGTGAAATAGTTATTATTCCAAATTATCAATTCATTTCCATTATCAAAATTTTTATAAACACTTAACTTATAGTTTTTTAAAATGATTATGAAAGGTATATTACTAGATGTAAACATAAAATTATTTTTGTTTCCAACAAAAAAAGTGGGTTACTTATTATTTCAGAAAGTGTTAGTTCATCAATCATGAAATTAAAGGTCCATGAGATGATATTTTTTCATTTTATGTGATAAATGAAGAAAATATCAGTAATCATCAACTAATATAATTTTTAATCCTTCAAATATACTTAAACAATATGACCTTAAACTATGTGTTCCTATCTAAATTTAATTTATAATTATATTTTTTTCTTTTGATCCAATATCCTGGAAAAAAGTTTATTGGTTGTGTGTCTTGGATTATTGCACCACCCATAAATAAACATAAGACAATAAAATAGAATTTATTATATTGAATTATATATTAGTTTCTTATTTTAATCCCTTTTATAACTACCCAATTATTCAAAACCACTCAATGATTGAGGGGGTATGATATTGTAATATAAAGCATAGGACTTTTCCCATAATCACAAATGCACTTATATCTTTTATAAAAAAGAACTATCATATAATATCAAGTGTGTTCTACACATCACGTTCTATAATGATATTTCCCATTTAATATATATTGTATTTTTTTAATTATCTAATGTTTTGATTCCCTATATTTTTTTCACCATTTCTTTGTGCCATTCCTAGATAGAAATAATTTCCAGAATTACTTTCCTTTGGAATCTATTCAAAAAATATCAAACATGGATAACAATTTATTATTCTTTTTTGGGTTTTTTATTTACATAAATTCCACATTTAGAATTGGAATCTAAATTACCCATTAAAATATTTATTTGAATCATGAAACAAATACTTATTCAAAAAGAATCATCAATAAATTTTCGATTTTTTTTATAATTCACAAAATTTATTAATTAGTTTTTTGAATTCCTCATTAGTGTGTTTTGTTATTGATTTTCCAATAAAAAAATCATTGATCTAAATATCATTTATGTAATCTTTCATGAATAGTAAATATTAATTTGTGTGAATATGTGCCTTTTTCACTTTTTTCATGTATTTTATTGATATTTCACTTTTTTTATTGACATTGTTTTCATCTCTTTAATGACATTGGGTTTTATTGAGTAAAATAATTAATTTAAATATTTATTACAGGTATTTATTTATTAATTCAATATATCTGTCCTTGTATATTATTATTGAACATGATTGTCTCTAATATATAAGAGATTTATTTTAGTTTCTACCAATCAGTTATTTTTTATCACTACTCTATTTATCAGTGGGAATGAAGCCCATTACATGGCCCAAAGGCCTACAAACTGTCCCAAAGGCCCTGTGAAGCATCATGCCTATGTCACAATCTACATACATAATGAATGTTCTAACACCTATCTATGTCATGCCTATATCACTACCTGCTAGGAAAAATTCTCTCCCAAATAGATTTGAACCCAGGTCTGAAGTTGTATTATAGGGAGCCCTTACCACTCGAGAAAGCCCCCATCTGCGCTTACATTCATTTATAATTATTTAGTAAAAAAAGAATTCATTATATAAAAATATATATATGTAAACCATAGTTTCATAATTTGGTTAGTATTATTCATAACATCCATTCCAGTGTCTAGGTAATAACAAATATAAAATTTTAATAATAATAATAATAATATATTATAGTTCGATAAAACTCAATTTCTCATGTAACACAAGCTATCTATGAAACATGGTATTGCGTGTAACATATGGAAAACATAGTGTTGTGAGTACTGTTATCTAAACATAGTGTTTTGTATAGAACAAAACTAACTTGTTGTTGTGTATAAAGAAATATTAACTTTCTATATCATGAAACTCATGATATCAATGAATTTTAATTTATTTAAAAAAATTACAAAAACTCTTGGCATTACATGCTACCAACCATAAAATGAATTTTGACCTCCAATTTTGTTTGGGTTATAAAAGAATTAATACTATAATGTTCCATTCATAGAAACCCATATATTAAAAATGAATACAATAACTTCCTTTGAAAATATAATGTTGGAAACATAATGGTTACCCCATGTAAATCATAACTAGGATTCCAAATAAGAGAACTTTGGGGTGAAATAATTATTTGGGCATAGAAGAAATGCATAAATAATTATAGGTAGTGATATAGATCACTAATCACAAGAGAGAGGGTGATCTAGATAAAGTTAAAAATAAAAAAACCATAAATCTTTGATGATCTAAGGGACTTTTTGATTCATTGGAAATGAAGGTACTAGGATAATATTTTTTCAATATCCTTTTCCTAATGTTGATGAATTTTCACATAGAGATATACTTAATTTATTTCATTTTACATCATATACATAATCTCACCCATTGGTTATGCCTTGATCAATTTATACTTTATCTATTACTATAGGAATTGAAAATGAATTTATTTTCCCTAAAGCACTAGCAGATAATAAGATCCATAGGTTGAATGATAAGGTATTCCATCTATCATTGTTTATCATCCATGTAATATATTTATCATATGTTATCCGATATGAATAAATCCTTATATGGAGAGATAATACATTAATCTTTAAAACATCATTGGAAGTTTTAATCAATCTATTCCATAAATGGTTAAACATGAAACATTTATGAAAGATGAAAGTACAAAACATTATAAATAAGTTCCCTAAATTTCTCAAAATTAGATTAACATTGATCCCACATATATCATAATGTATCTTATGACTGTAACTAACCAATCATGTCAATACCATTATAATATATTCTCTTAAAACATTATAATAACTCGAATTACCATAAATCCTGATTAGAAACTACTTGTTTCTTCATTCCTTACATAGAAAAAAGAAAATTGGATATATTCCTTAAATCCAAAATTGTTTAAACATCATCAATGATATAATAAACCACTGTTTCAAAAACAATCATTATTCAATTTCCAAGTTAATCAGTACAATATAATTAACTTTATTCTTATCCAAAATCTCTTCATCCAAATCGAACACCATTTTTTCAACATCGAGATAATATTAATGTTTATCTTCTTAAATCATGTGTTTTACATAAAATAAATCATTTTCATTAAATCACTTTCCTAGGTCATCAGTACCATTCAAATACTCTTTCATATCATAAAAGAAAAACATACAATAAAAAATGGAGATATGTAATAATAACATGAACATAAGTTTATGAGAACATGAGTATAACTTTTTAATATCATACCATACATATAATAAATCATACGCATGGGTCAATGGAATACCTATTGGAATATCATAATACATGAATCGTAAAGTAATCAAGTGCATAATCCATAAGAGCAGAAAATATGAATAAGACAAGGAATTTGTGGTATACACATAATAATATTTAATCATTTTATATTAGAAATTAATAACTATCAAGGCCATCATAGTGGAAAAATTCCTTTACTGAACCATGTTTACACCCGATTTTGGCCCATTATTACTGAAGCAGGTTCACTTCCATTTCCAGCCTTTTATTACTAAATTGATTACACTTCTCATTCTATCATTATATTACTGATCCGAGTTCACTCCCCATTCCAATTTTATCTATCTCATTAGATATAAATACGTACCCAAAGCATTGGACAGAGATATAGGTTACACACAAGACATAATGAAATCGTACATATGTGTTCCACCAGATCAAAATCTTTTATCCAATAAGGACCCATGAAATGAAATGGGTATCATAAAAATTTCATCATATCATATCCAATAGAAAATAAAGAAGTTTCATAATCATTTTATTATACCATAATCCTTGAAAATAAGAAATATTCATAATCCTATAAACCATGGATGATAAACGAGTATCACAATCATATAACCAGTGGATGAGAGATGAGTTTCATAAATATCATTCCATGAGAACATAAACCATTTAGAGAAAAAATATTAATGGTATACATGGATCATATACCCAATAAGAATTTATTACTAAAAAATTGTGTCATATTATATGGAAAATAATTTTGAAATTACCTTTTGTAACAATTCAGGAGAAATATATCGCTTCATTATTGAAAACATTTTTTTAAAAAATAAAACCTCTTGAAAACCTTTTTGATCGAAAATAAATATGAAACAACACAATGGAATATTTGATGAAATGAATGGTTATGAATTTATAATATTCCATTCATGTCATACATGTAAACACGAAAGTTCCTTTCATAATTTTGATAAAAGACTATTGGGAACTTTTTTAGAAAATATCATAAATATCCTTACTAAATATTTTTTAAAAAAGATGAAATGGTTGAAAATGTATTTTAAAAATAATAATATGGTAGTAAAAAAATTTAGTAAATTTTTGGAAACATTTTTTAAAAACATATTTATGAAAGAAAACATTTTTTCAACTAAAGTAAGAAATAATGACATATTTTCATAAAAATATTTTCCTAATTATTGAAGGTACCGAAGAGCTGGAAATGGTACCAATAGATGAATATATCATGAATAAATATAAGTTAATAACATTCATAGAATTATTGAGAGGTATTCATTAGATTTTAAGAATTTTTGCTAAATCATAAATAATCACAATAAATTAAAATATTGTAACATAAATCATTAAGACTTCAGAACATTGAATGGTAATCCACATAAAAGAATAAAATTACATGAAGAATAAAATACCGTGAAAATAATTAGATTAAATCTATAATATGTGAGTGGTATTTTATATATTTCTCATTAAATAATATAGGTTTATAACATAATATGTGTTTCAAAGTAGTAAAATTGATGCAAAATTCCCTTGTCGATATGTTAAATTTTTTACCATAAACCACATGAAAGAGAGATCCTAAAATAGATATTTGAAAATTGTTAAATTATTATGTAAAAGTGATAAAATGAATATATGGTAAGTATATACACCACATAGAATAAAGAGACATTAAATATAACATGTGTCTAACAAAAGTAAAAAGTGATACATAAATTTGTTACCTTATGTCTTGACACTCGTTGTACTTTTCTAAAACTACACTTTATTGGGTATCTGGTTTGGGTTTTCACTGAAGTAATTATAAAAATTTAGGCTTTTAGGATGAGAGGATAGGTTAATAGAAGTTATTTTGGTATGGATTGACAGAGCCAAATGGATTGAGAGGTGTGAAGAAGTGCGAGAGGGTGAATTCCTTTTTATAATGGAGGAGGAGTGACATTCTTGTAAATACTGAAATGTATATACTATTGGGAGGTTTCTCTTATACCATGTCCCACCAATAATAAAAATATTTCATGTGAATATTAGATATAATATAAATATTTACATAAAATCGTTTTTGGCACGTTTTTAGGTCATTTTCCTATTATGTTTAATGATTAGTCCCTTAGTAAATCGTTTGTCTAATAATCATCATGATTAATTTTAATTAATTTCACCAATTAATATGGTAAAAAATTATTTTGGCCTTATTATAAAATATAAATGTTTATTATTATAATTACTTAATCCTCTTTTTGAAATTAAAATCATATAAGTGGAATAATTTAGTTTCAAATTAATCTCGTATATGTGTCAAGAAAGAGGGATTTTTAATGTGAAAATGCCAAAAGTTTACAATGCTTTAATATTAAATTTCAATATAAAATTCATTTCAAGGACATAAATTTTATTAATATATATATATATATATATATTATTAGACTGAATCTACATTAAAAACAAATAAAAATATAATTTAAATATATAATTTAATTAAAAAATCATTTTTCAATCAAAATTCATTATAATTTACTATTCATCAAAAAAGAAGCTTATTAGAAAAATACCAAAAATTCATCCAAAGATAATTTAGACATTAAAAATTCAAAAAAAATCATATTATTTCAAATAGATTTTATAAAAGTGTAAAAATGTAGTTTTAAAATATGTGTACAATTAACAGGTCGTAAAACTACCTTCTAATAATATACATATTTTTTATGAATACAATTTGATTTATTCTTAACTATTTTTTATAAAAATCATAAGATTAATATTAAATAGTCTATTTAATATTTAATATAAACATTCCATTCAAATAATTCATAAAAAGTGGTTTTATTAATTCATGTATATTAAACATGTTTGTTCATATAACAATAGTTCAATAAAATATTTATATCATTATATTCAAAAAGTTATTAATTTCATTTTTATTTAAGGGGTAGCCAAAATATTTTATCTTATATACACATGTAAACGATATTTTCATAATCTAGTAAATATTATTCATAATTTCCAATACAACGGCTAGGTGATAAGTATAATTATATTTTAATAATAACATATACAGTATTTTATTGTTTGGTAAAAATGGGTCTTGTGTGTAATAAAAGTTATCAAAGAAACATGGTATTATGTGTAACATAATATAAACATATTGTTTTTTGTACTACAAGATAAACTAATTTTTCAGTGTTGTATATACTAAACTTTGTGTTACAAATAAATAAATAATAATTTGGGGTAGCGTGCAATGCAATCCATCAACAAATTTTCATTTAATTAAAACAAATCATAAAAATTAAGGGTGTTACTAGGGGTGGATGAATTCCTAAATACACCACTATTATCATAGCCTCTAATTATTACATGTCCAGTACATGTTCTATGATGACACACACTGCCATCTCTACCCAAAACCAGCATTATAGCTATGGGTGGGTCAACCATTAGGGTACCCACAGACTCCCTCAAGTCATAACATAGAAGATGCATCATACTCAGGATCGTCAATAGTGAAGGTTAAAGGATTAATCCAACATGGGTTCCATGACAGTAAGTAGAGGAATCATTTATGGTATCCTAAGAAAAATATCATGGAAGAATAATCCTATATGGGACCCTTAATTACAATGAAAGAATCAGATACATCATACATGGGATCCTCGGAATGCTATAAATATAAAGGGATCCTATAAGGGATCCCATAGTTCAACATATAGGAAAAGGTATACCACAGGTGACCCTTGGTAATATTCTTAAGGTAGAAGAATCTTACAAAATATCCTCTATGTTGAAACAAAAACTGAGGAATCCTATAGGGGATCCTCAAAAACACCTAATCTCAAAGCCTCCTAGGCTAAAAGAACACACATTTCACAATGGTTTAGTCCTTAATGGAATATCTATTAAATAAAAAATATAGATAGATAGCTAATTTATCATCTTAGATCCAGGTCTCACTCCTAATAGACAACTATATTACATTACTGGAGGAATAACCTCTTGGTTTCAAAAATGATAGAAACACGTCTTTGAACTCCTAAAATAACCTATAGGATTTTACCATCATGATCTACATGGATATATATTCGAAGTGGAAAACACATGTGTCCAATTTTGTCTCTTGGTAATATATATATATAACCCTCAAAAGGGTAGAAAGGGTGTAGTACACAACGTGTATACCTAGTAAACAATGCATTCTCCCAAGGCCCCACCTGGAAGTGTACCTCTTCCAGATAGGGAATGTAAAATCTCATATACACATTGCCTAAGACATGCACATGGCCTGTAACATACCCAGGGTACCTACCAGGGTACCTCACTTGGTTTGGACATGTACTTATCCTCAATGTGTACTTCAACATGGCATGTAACCTAGAAAATGATTGGTTGTGTACCATACATGGTCATGTGCCCCTACATGGGCTCTCTGGTTGGGTAGATGACTACACAACTGAGTCCTAGAATATGTACCATATTCCCCATACAAAAAATGTATACCCCATACACAAAATGTACTTATAAAAATATTATCTTCAACAAATAAGATGAACCCATGGCATGTGTAACGCCCCGAACCCAGTTACCCAGAGTCGGTGCATTATTACATAAATTGGCATGATAAAAAAAGATCAAGTCTCGAAAGACCAGTTACTTTAGTAGCCTTGAAATCACTAGATATATTCATAAGTCTTACATTACATCATAAAGTAAAAAAACTACAAAAACATATTGTCTTCATATCCCCTCATACAATCCCTCCAAGTCATTCATAAAATAATTCTTGACATCCTGGGAAAAATAAAACATTGAAAGGGGTGAGTTCAGATTCTCAGTAAGTACAATAATATATAGGAAACATTAATAAATAAACATAAACATTTAAGGCAGTTTATAACTAAAACAAATGCCTTTTAAACTTGAACTTCAGTATAATATGGCAAAAATAAACTGAAATAATGCCATTTAATTATTCAAATGGATATTCTACTAATCGAATAATCACATGCAATATTGATAACCACTTTCATAATTATGGAATGCATAATGCCAGACTATCATAACCACGTAGCCAAGGCCTCGTGCCAAGAATACAAATAATATTTTTTCAAGGCCTCATGGAAAGACATTAGTTTGTCTAATTAGACTAATCGGTGCATCGAGGAGCTATAGTGGGATCCACCCATCACATACTAAGACTATTTCATTACTCATATGAAAATTTTGTAACAAAACATAAACATTTTTATTAAAACTAGCATAAGAAATGTAAATAATTTCTCCACAAACAATGAATGGTATAAAAATAGCACATCCATAGTCAAACATAACTCATTCAATAGAATATGGAAGTTGTATTGTATCAGATTAAACTTAATCAAGAATAATGAAGGATATAGACATATATTAAAATAATCATCAAACTATTGAGAGAAATATCCCCCTCTTTCTTGAAAACATTTAAAAGTCACATTATTTGTCAAGAAGCCATTTAAAATTGATTTCTGAATCAAAGTGTCCAATACCACTTTGAAAATTATAAAATGACTTTTGATTTGAAAACATTAATGTCCATATAAATAAATCCTTAAAACCATTTTTAAAACATGGACATTAATGAGAATGATTAAGAATAATAAATATTTAAAACATTTTAACATGTTATTTTAGTTAGTGTTCCTAACCACAACAGAGACACTTGAATACATATAATTGAGGTAATAAAAACATTTAAATATCATGAGAATAAAGGGATTCATGATATACTTTGTCGAAGTACATTATATACACCATATAAAAGTGATTTGGTGTATAACAACAAATGAGTCTCAATGAAATGTAAATTGAGATGAAATCTACCATAAAGGTCGTATCCTTAGGTTAAGGATAAATCAATGACATAATTATGTGTGAAAAATATAAATACACCAAATATTATTGGATATTCAGTGTAAAACAGTCAAAGGACATTCACAGATACTATTGTAAAAATAACACCAATGAATTGGATGTTTAACTCAACAAATTGAGATTGGGTAAAAATTACTCTTATCAAGTTCATACTGATGACCTGAGAATTTATAAATGGAGTGATTTTGTGTATCAAAAGTTTAACCACAATAAGGGGAGTGGAAATTATGACATAATCAAATGAATAGTGATTGCACACATAATCTTGGAGTAAAATAATCAATGATGTATGTGTAAAGCCGAATGAGTGGAAATTGAAATTTCAAATTCCCTTATTGATTTGGTAACTTATGAAACATACACCCATGAAAGAAGGATCATACAATTATGAAGTAAATATAAATGAATTAATGTATATTACACAATGAATACAATCATGGGAAGTACACACACCACATAAAATAAATAAGTTGTGAACAATGGAAATCTCACTGAATTAAAAGTGAGATAAGAAACCCCATACCTTGTACTTTTACTCAGTTAAGGGTAGTTTAACCTCCTGTATAGTGGTGAAATAATTTTTATGAAATTACACAGTAATTATATAAATTAATATGATATCATATATGATTTTTTAAACTTTATTTGTTAATAATATCTTAGTCTTACCATTGTTTCAGGTGTTAACTTACTCGTTTTCTTTTATATATTTTGTTAGATAAGCCGTATTTGTTATTGATAGGTTGTATATTATTCTTATCTAGAATGATATCAAGTCCTTAAACATAATTTTTAATCATAAAATGAGAATTAAAATTTCATGGATACGATAGGAAATCAATCTCATTTCGTTCGTGGAGAAGGTAGTCTGTACGTGCGCACGAGCGACAATATCATTATTTTAATATTAAAATAACATATAATTGGATGGTATATAATATATACAGATTCATTATCATGTTATATTTATTATTTACATCAATTACATATCAATATCATATCCATCTAAATAATAATTCTTTTGAATAACAATTACACCACGACATAGAGACGGTAAGTCGTACGTACGCACGTATGATGACATGTAATTCAATGGATGGATAGAATACTGAATATGGTTTTACTATATTTATAATAAAATCACATTATATATAAGGTAATGGAGTTATTATTTTATAAATTAAATAACAAATAATGAATATGTTGAAGAAGAAAGCAATTTGAAAAAGGGTGGTGAAAACATTACGTCTTCTACGGGTTCTTCCTTTTGATTTGATCAAAAGGGCTCTTTAGGTTGGCTTTCTGATCAAAATAAGGCCTCTAGGTTTAAGTGAGGGAATTTTAGTGAGTATTTTGGCAGGTTTTGGCCGATCCAAAAGGCTTTGAAGGTGTGATGAATTGGTTATAAGTTGTGTCCTTTTATAAGGGGGAGGAGGGGCTCTTTTGGAAAAACACAAAATATTAATTTATTATGAATTCATATTCAATTATAATGGCTCCAAATTGATTTCATTCAAATCTAAAGTGGGGATGGGTCTAAATCCTCTCAACAAATAGATTTTAGACAGGTTTGGGACATTATATTAACCTTATCTTTTAGTTTTAACTCTTAGTTAATTAGATTGACATTTACCATGTCACTTTGTATTTATATATTATATTGTTAATAAACGTACTATATACATCCACGAAACCCCCAAGTTTTCCATTAATGAATCAGATATCATGATATAAGTCCTTTGGCAGAACCTTAGATTTTTATTAACAGAATATCAACTAATAATATAATTCTTGTTTTAAAAACTCATTTATGTCAATTTTGACAATATTTAATAATTTATATTTGTTGAAGTCTTACCAACTTTATTAATTATAAAAAAATTCATTTAACCAATCCTAAAAAATCATATTAAATAATAATATTCTTTTATGGCATCAAAACTTTCAAATGATATTTATTTTAACTTTTATATTACCAATTATTTGATTCTTTCATTGATAAGGAAAATACTGCATCATTATTGTGTCACAAATAAATTAAATATTAAATGTCTAAAAATTATAAATAAAATAATATTATTTAGGAAATATTTTTAGATTTCTAATTAATATATATAGTTGATAATATAACATATATAACCCTATGTAAAAAAACCTTTCTTAAAGATATATACTTATGTCATTTTTGTATTTACCTTTACATAATTCATATAATTTGTCCTTATCACCTACATGTGGCTCCATGGGGTCACAAAATCGACCCAAAGATGACCATGGTCGGAAATTTATCAACCAATAAGTTTATGACACGTTTTAGGGAAATTTATTATTTTGATAATATTATTTTTTTACCCTTATTTAACGGATTTACCCTTTAACCCTTGTAAATAAAATATTTACCGAAGTAATTATTCAAAATGTCTAAAAATAAAATTTACCTATTTACACAATTTCGAAATCCTGATTCCAAATATGTAATACATTTTTCCAAATTCAAAACAAATAAGTGGCAGAAATTAATTTAAAATTAATTCCTGCTGTCAAAACAAAAAGCGTGTTTTTATGAAATAATAACTATCAAAAGATAGACAGTTGTTTATGTCCGGTTTAATTGTGAAATTATGTTCAATGACCAAAATTGTATTAAATGGTAAAAATATATTTTAAATATACTTTAAAACCACTCAAATTCATAATTTATCACTATTAGTTATTTTGATTACAAAAATTGGTTTTAATTAAAATTTAGTAATTTTCACTATTCTTCAAAATATAAAAATTATCCGAAAAGCACCAAAATTTCACCCTAGGATAATTTAGATTTTATGAATCCAAAAATGAAGTCCATTTTGAGGGATAAAATTTATAAAATTCCAAAACATTGGTATTACTATTCATAATGGCTAGTTTGATTGGTCACAGTGTGTTAAAATCGAGAAATTGCATACAATACAAGCTATTGCATTATTCAAAGGGAAACGTACTGTGGAAGGTTGGGGTGTTACATTCTCCCCCCCTTAAATAAAATTTTCCCCCTCAATTTATAAAATTGGGCTTAGTAATATATTGGAAAGTCTCACATCAGAAAAAGAGTCAGTAAAACTATCACTTTAAAAGAAAGAAAGAGAAGTAAAAAAGGTCACCGGAGATAACCTATACTAGGATTCCATGTAGAAAAACAAGGATATGGATGATAAAATAAGTGTCAAGTTATGATGGAGAGGTATAGAAAACATGATCAAGATAAAGATAACACCAAGAAAATCACAAACTTATGATGGGACAAACAATCATTAGTTTCCCAGTAGGAAAAGTAAACAGACAACATTTTTTTGTTTTAAGTTACATTACATAAAGATGAGGAATTAATTTCTGAGATTTACTGTGAACATAAATAAATATACATAATTTTTATGTAAGGTTTCATTCTTTAATAAATTCCTACTGCTAACTCATTTTTAAACGATGAGTGTTCAAGAATAATTGGTCACACTGGAAGATATAGAATAAACTTCTTATAGAACCACATGATCCATGAAGGATAAAAAATATATTTACCTTGTCTTTAGAGATTAATCAAAACTAAAATGGTTAGTATAAGATCTGATGATCCCACAAAAGGATATTCCATTAGAGAAAGAAACACTAATCTTAATTTCTAAAATTAATCCAACAATACCCCAAAGATAAATAAATACCATTAAATAAACAATTGTCCTTAAAATAATTCAATATAATCCAAACTAATATTGAAACAAAAAAGATAGAATAATTTGGTTATGTAGTCTTCCACATTAAATTCTATCTCCAAATTACATCAACTACACTTAAAGTCACATAATTAAAAGTAATTAACCTAATCACATATTCTCTATTATAGGTTAATCATTTCCATAAATAACCTAAATCACTCTAAATCCACAATAAAAACATATATAAAAATCCAACATTTCTCCTCAAATGAAATCCCATAGTATTCTATTTTCCTTGGGCATATAGTGCCCCCAACAAAGTGAACATCCTCCAAAATATCATTTATCACTTGATCACCAAATCATTTTCCTATAAAAAGGGTATTCACTTGATTAGACATAAGATCCCATATCATCTTATTATTGATCAATAAAATCATTAAACTAAAAATATGTAGTCACACTAACCCGAGACTTCATGTAGTCTAGTGGTAGCCGATAAATCCCAATCGCACTTTTGTTGTGGGTTCGATTCCCACAACTCTGTCTGACGCGATGGGTTGTCACACGGTATGTGTGTTGTCTTTTTTCAAAAATTATATTTTATAACATTAAAAAAATGAGATGAATTCCTCAAAATAACCATAACATAATTTAACCAAAAATGTTATCTCATAACTTGCATTTTCATCCCAAAATATAATAACTTGTAATTGCCTCAAACCCAATGATCATATAAAACCAAATGATTATTTATAACTATATCCACAAGTGAAAAGATATGTATTCCTAAAATATCATTCTCACATGGAAAACTATAGGGTTAAAAATATAAGAGAAAATTATTCTAATGAAATACCATTAATAAGGAGCACTAATACTTTTAAACATTTCTCTAACCGTTTTATTCTACATATCTTCTTCTTTGACCAAGAAAATATCCAATAGAATTGGGTATTCACTCAGGTAATGGCCAGGTCCCCTACATTTACGGAAAATGACTGTAAATGGATTTTTTGAACCATTTTTATTTTCTTCCATAGTACTCTTCATTTTTCCACGGCAATTCTTCACAATATGTCCTTCTTTTCCTCCCATAAAGCATTTCTTTTTTCCATTGAGACACTTTCTTGGGTGTATCCTTCCACATTAATTGCATGATGGAAATTTAGGATTCTTTTCTCCATGGTCTCCGCTGCTGGAGCTCTTATCATTCATAACCTTTCTCTTCTTTGTTGAGTCCGGGAGGTGGTTAATATATATGTTGTTGATCATATTTCTGGAAAACGGATTTGGAATAAACACAATATCCTTTACGCCTATCAACATTCCATTTTGGTTCTCATTTCCACCATTGTGCCCACCGTGTACATCATTCTCAAAGTTACTATGACATCCTTGTACTCCAGCCATTGACTAAAACCAGAAAGCATTGTGTGAGTAACAGTAGTCATAAAATCATTTATAGAATATCATGACACCATATTCTCAATTTGAAACACCTGAGGATTAACCAAGGTCATTTATTCTCATCTTATATTAAAATAATTCAAATTGGTTTGTATAGAAAATGTAAATTATCCAATGCATATCCCCTGGGAGTGTCGTAACCAAGAGTATAGAAAGACTTGTTGTCGTGCACCAGTTCCTGTTTGAGTCGAGCTCAAAGCGGTGTTTTCGGTTTTTACCCCTAGGTACTTCTATGCCAGAGCCACCTCTACCTTCTCGTATCCAGACAGGGGTATATTTCTTGGAAAACTCACAAAATTTATACAATACCAATAATCTAGATAGTTCATATATAATAATCTTCAAAGTCTATCTTAAGGCTATGTGCTCTAATCAGAGTTAATCTAATTCTAGTTTACAAGGTTTGTACTAAACTTCCTCTGATACCAAATGTAACGCCTTGACCCTAGTTATCCAGAATCGGTGCTTTATTAAATAACATTGGAATGATCACAAAATCTTATGTCTCAAAAAACCAGTTAGTTTAGTAGCCTTGGAATCACTAGATATATTCATAAGTCTTGCATTACATCATTAAGTGAAAAAAACTACAAATACATTTTTTCTTCATATCCCCTCATACAATCCCTGTAGGTCATTTATAAAATACTTCATTACATCCTGGGAAAAATAAAACATTTAAAGGGGTGTGCTCAGATGCTCAATAATGATAACATTATAGCGGAAACATTCATAAATAAAAGTGAACATTTAAGGTTGTGTATAACTAAAATAAAAGCCTTTTAAACACGAACATCAGTATAATAAGGCAAAATTAAATTGAAATAATTCCATTTAATTATTCACATTGATATTATACTAATTTAATAATCAAATTCAATATCAATAACCACTTTTATAATAATGGAATGCATAATGACAGACAATCATAACCACTTACCAAGTCCTCATGCCAAGACTACCAATAAGATTTTGTCAAGGCCTCATGCCAAGAAACTAGTTTGTCTCATGACAACTACTGATGCATCGAGGAGCTATAGAAGGCTCCACCCGTCACATACTATGTCAAATGCATTTCTTATATGAAAATATTGAAACAAAACATAATCATACGTATTAAAACTACCATACGAAATGTCAATACTTTATCCACAGACCATAAATGGTATAAAAATACCACATCCACAGTCAAACATAACTCATTTGATACAATATGGAAGATTCCATTGAATCATATTAACCACAATCGAGAATAATGAAGGATATTGACATAAATTAAAATAATCATCAAACCGTTGAGAGAAATATCCCCCTTTTTCTTGAAAACATTTAAAAGTCACATTATTTGTCAAGAAGCCATTTAAAATAGACTATTGAATCAAAGTGTCCCATACCACATTGAATCTTTTAAAATGATTTTTTATTTTAAAACGTTAATGTCCATATAAATAAATCCTTAAAACCATTCCTAAAACATGGACATTAATGAGAAATATTTATAATAATAAATCTTTAAAACATTTTAAAATGATATTTTAGTTAGAGTTCCAAACCAAAAGAGATATACTTGAATACAAATAATGGAGGTAATAAAAACATTGTAATATCATGCTAATAATGGGATTCATTATATACTATGTCAAAGTACATTATATACACCATATAAAAGTTATTTGGTGTATAACAACAAAGGAGTCTCAATGGAATGTAAATTGAGATGAAATCTCTCATAAAGGTGGTATCCTTGGGTTAAGGAAAAATCAACGACATAATTATGTGTGGAAAATATAAATACACCCAATATGATTGGATATTCAGTGTAAATCAATCAATGGACATTAACACATATTCTTGTAAAAACAACACCAATGAATTGGATGTTTAACTCAACAAATCAAGATTGAGTAAATATTACCCTTATCGAGTTCATACAGATGACTTGAGAATTAATCAATGGAGTGATTATGTGTATCAAAATTATATACATAGAAAGGGCAGTGGAAATTAAGACATAATCAAATGAATAGTGATTCCACACATAATCTTGGAGTAAAATAATCAATGAAGTATGCGTAAAGCCGAATGAGTGGAAATTAAAATTTCAAATTCCCATATTGATTTTCTAACATACAAAAAATACACCCAAGAAAGAAGGATCATACAATGATGATGTAAATATAAATTAATTAAAGTATATTATTCAATCAATACAATCATGGGCAATACACACACAACATACAATAAGTAAGTGGTGAAAAATGGAAATCTCATTGAACTAAAAGTGAGATAAGAAACCCCTTACCTTTTACATTTCCTTGGTTGAGGGTAGGTTAACCTCCTGTATAATGGTGAAATAATTGTATTTAATTACACAATAATCATATAAATTAATATGATATCATATATCATCATTTAAAATTTATTTGTTAATAATATCTTAGTATTACCATCGTTTCGGGTGTTAACATACTCGTTTTCTTTTATACATTTTGTTACATAAGCCGTGTTTGTTATGGAATGGTTGTATCTTATTCATATCTAGAATGATATCAAGTCCTTAAACATTATTTTTCATCATAAAATGATAATTATAATTTGATGGATACGATAGGAAATGAATCTCATTTCGTTCGTGGAGAAGGTAGTCCGTACGTACGCATGAGCGACAAAATCATTATTTTAATATTAAAATAATATATAATTGAATGGTATATCATATATACAGAGTCATTATCATGTTATATTTATTATTGACATCAATTACATATCATTATCATACCCATCCGAGTAATAATGTTTTTGAACAACAATTACACCACGGTTTGGAGACGGTAAGGCGTACGTACGCACGTATGATGACATGTCATTCAAAGGATCGATGGAATAATAAATATTGTTGTACCATATTTATAATAATATTAAAGTACATAGAAGATAATTTATTTTTTATTTAATAAAGGAAATAACAAAGAAAGAAAAAGTTTAAGAAGAAAGGAACTTGAAAAGGGTGGTGAAAACATTACCTCTTCCTCGGGTTCTTCCTTTTGATTTTATCAAAAGAGCTCCTTAGGTTGGATTTACGATCAAAATAAGGCCTATAGGTAGAATTTAGGGAAGTTTAGAGAGTATTTGGACAGGGTTTGGACGAACCAAAAGGCTTTGAAAGTGTGAAGAATTGGTTAGAAGTTGTGTCCTTTAATAAGGGGGAGGAGGTTCTCTTTAGGAAAATCTTAAAGTATTCATTTATAATAAATTAATATTCAGTTTATAATGACTAAAAAGTGGATTATTAAATGTCTAATGTGGGGATGGATCGATATAAATTCAACCAATATATTTTAGATAGGTTTGAGACATTATATTAACCTTATCTTTTAGTTTTAACTCTTAGTTAATTAGATTGACATTTACCATGTCACTATGTATTTTTATATTATATATTTAATAAACATAATATATACATCCAATAGACCCCCAAGTGGTCCACTAATGAAACACCTATCATTAGATAAGTCCTTTTGCTGAGACTTAGATTTTTAGGAATAGAATATCAACAAATAATATAATACTTTTTTTAAAAACTCATTTTTGTCAATTTTGACAATATTTAATAATTTATTTTTGTTAAAGTATAATAAACCTTATTAATTCGAAAAAAAATTCATTTAATAAATACTAACATTTCATATTAACCAATAAAATTCTTGGATGGCATCAAATCTTTCAAATTATATTTATTTTAACTTTCAGAATGCCAATTATTTGATTCATTCATTAATAAGGAAAATATTGTATCATTATTGTTTCATAAATAAATTTAATTATTAAATGTATAAAAATTATAAACAAAATACCATTATGTAGGAAATCATATTATCTTTCTAGTGAATATTTATAGTCTAAAATATAACATATGTAACCCTATGTAAAAAATATTTTACGAAAAGATATATGCTTATGTCATTTTTGTATTTACTTTAACTTAATTAATATAAAGTGTCATTATCAACTACAATTGGCTCCATGGGGTCCCGAAATCTACCCAAAGATGCCCATGGTCGTACATGTATCATCAAATAAGGTTATGACACGTTTTATGGAAATTTATTGCTATTAAAATATTATTTTTTTACCCTTATTTACCGGATACACCCTTTAACAATGGTAAATAAAATATTTACCAAAGTAATTATCCAAAATGTCTAAATTTTTTTACCTATTAACACAATTTGGAAATCCGGATTCCAAATATAGAATCCATTTTTCTAAATTCAAAGCATAGAAGTGGCAGAAATTAATTTAAAATTAATTCCTACTGTCTAAACAAAAAGCGTGTTTTTAAGAAATATTAACTATAAAAAGATTGAAAATTTTTTATATCCGGTTTAATTGTGAAATTATGTCAAATGCCCTAAATTGTATTAAATGGTAAAAATATATTTTAAAAATAGTCAAATTCATATTTTATCACTAATTATTATTTTGGTTAAAAAAGTCGTTTTTAATTAAAATTTAGTAATTTTCACTATTCTTCAAAATATAAAAGATATCCGAAAAGTACCAAAATTTCACCCTAGGCTAATTTTGATATTCCGAATCCAAAAATGTAGTCCATTTTGAGAGATAAAATTTATAAAATTTCAAAAAGTGGGTATTACTATTCATAACGGCTAGTTTGATTTGTCACGGTGTGTTAGAATCTCGAAATTGCTTACAATGCAGGCTATTAAATTATTCAAAGGGAAATTTACTATGGAATATTGGGGTGTTACAGCATGTGTTCTTATGCTAGAGACCATGTGATCAGGATTTCGGACCTAGAAATTCCTCCAATCAGCAAAAACCCTAGTTTTCCCCAAAAAAGAAATATATCAACCGAAAAGTTGTCCTAAAAAGTCATAATAGTATTTTAAAACTATAAAATAGAAAATTTATGTGGATTTAAGAAAATAAATAAAACCAATATACCTTTGGTCGGAATTCACCGATGCCTCGTCCGTTTCCGTGATCCATGACAACTTCACGATGATCCAACTCATCTCGAGCTCTAGGACGATACCTCCATCATCCTCAATCTCTATTTATCTCTCCATTTAAATTTCTCTATTAGCCTCATGAATGAGGAATCCACCTAGGGGGAGAATTTAGGGAGAGAAAATAAGAAGAACAAAATAAAAAATTAAATGATGAATAGAAAAGGAAAAGAAAACGGTGTTCAGGCTGGAACCAGCGGACAAACTGAGTTTATGAAATGCCAATAAAAAAACTAATTTTTTGTGCTAATAAGAAATGCAATGAAAATATGATGTCATTTAAAAAAGATATGGCTGAAAAAACATGTTTGAATAAATTAATATTTAAGTAATTAAATATCAAATATTAATTATTTCATAAAAATTTAAACAGTTCAGAATTCCACCAGACTTCTTTCCTAGGGTAAACAGACTATTCTAGAACCAAAAAATGTTCATAAAAATTATCGAAGGTCATATTCTAGGATAAATTGATTATTTTACACCTAATAAATATTTTTATGAAAAAATTAAAATACCTACTAAATTTTCTGCTCTAGAAAAACCTTGGTTCTTACAATGGTATTTATGGATTGGATTTGAATATATTAGTGAGTCTTAATTGTAGTTTCCTCCATTATTCAATAAATTTAAATATATTTGACTTCCCTCATCACAACTCTAATATTAGGGAAGCATAAATTCATTCAAGTAAAATCCAGATACCCAAAATTGACATGATGGTCGAAAACTATTCTTCCATACAAAGCATTACTGAGCCTTTGTTTTCATTATCTTCAAACTTTTTGAAGTTGTTTATTCATCAATAAACATAGTTTCAACTCATCTTTGTTATCTGACACTATACATACCTGGAATCATTAATCTATCCTTATCCATCGATGGATTTCATCAAATTTGGCCATGTTCAGGAACCAAGTCTCATCGGCTGGTTCAGGTTCATCAGCATCAAGGTCGGTGTTCTCAAATCTCGGATTTGTTATGTTGGTTAAAAAAATCCATCGACATATATCCAATTTGATTTCGGATTTCTTTTTTTGGAAAATCACCTTTCATATCAAATGAAATGACCAACATTATCTTCTTCGACTACTTTATAATGATTATTCCATCATTAGAATCATCCAATCAGTGGTGTAGTTCAAATTATAGTTGGGGAGTGTCTTAGTGGGAAGAACCATGTAATCCTACATGAAACATCGGAGTTCCAAACCCATTGGGTGCAAGGAATGTAGTATTACTGTATCAAATGTAGTAGTGGCGGTACTGTAGCAACGACAGGCACTCTAGTGGCGGCGGGCGCTGTAGTGGCGGTAGGTCACTGTAGCGGGGCTAGGGCACTGTCGCAGCAGCGAGTACTATGTGGTACTACAACAGGCAGGTACTGTAGCAGTACTATTCATAGAATGGGCCTTCGCCCAAAAATTTGGTCTTACGGGCCATGTAATGGGCTAAATTCCCAATGGGCCTTCGGGCTATGTAATGGGTCACCCTCTACCTCGTCAAGGAGGTCTTTGAATTGCATTAATAACAAATGAGTCTTCGGCCCCAAACTTTAAAAAAAGTGATATAGTTCAAACTGACTCGACCAGACTTGGTTTTGAAAATGGGCTACCTGGGGGCTGAAACTATAACATTTGGGTTTTAGTACATGGAAAAGTTTTAACTTTTTATATGTGGGTGTCATATTTGAGCATCGACTACATAGTTAGAAATGAAATTGGGCCTCGTAATTTTGAGTTCATATACATGTTCTTATTTGGATATGCAGAAACCATTAAAACTCACCAACATGACTACTCCAATAGGAATAATTCATTATTAATAAAAATTATTACATTTAAAATACCTAACATAAAAATATTATAATCAATCAATGAATTAATTAATTAACTAATTTGAGAGAGAAATATGATAATGATAAAAAAATTATAAATCAATGAAACAAATTATTAAATATCATAAGTCATTATGTTAGAAACTAAATTAAAAATTTAATATATAATATTTAATTAAAATAAATAAAAGATAAAATGGACAATAAAGATTAATACTTAAAAAATCATATTTAATAATAAACAGATAAATAGAAACAAGTTATAATTTTATAAAAATCATAAATTAAACGTAAAATTCATTAATTAAAAATTTAGAAGAAAAAAACTAACCTAAAAACAAAAAATAACTAATTGAGGTTATATTTAAAAAAACATAATAAAAATCCAAATTTGATTTGGAAAATGACATAAATTAAAGGTCCCATTTGAATAATATGTTGGTCAAATTATATCATAATTAAATGGAATGTGTTATTGGTTTAATGGACTGTTTCATTGGAGATTAAATCTTATTGTTGTGATTTCAAATTAATAATATCAATTATTCTGATTATATTGAATATCACCAAAACCATTTTGGATTTATTTTTTTATTTAGAAAAAGATCCGAAAAATGATGCTCTAAACTATATGTCCCTATAAACTACTAAAGAATATTATTTTAGATATATATATTTCTAGTATTACATATAAAAGTAAGTTAGATATCTCATATGAAATTATATTTTTAGTCATGTCTATATTTTAGAAACCATTGTCTATTCTTATTGGTGAGAGATAATTAAAATTCCATTGATGTAAAATTTTTTTGTTTGGGGAAGACAACACCATGATATTTTATCATATAATTTTCACTAATTTATTAAAATATTGGATAACATTCTACACACACAACATAATACCAAAATGAGTCATAAAATATTAGATGAATATTAAAATATATATAGGAATAATTAATCCTCTATTAAGTAATTTGGTTTCAATACAATTTGGAATGACAACAGAACAAGATTATGAACACATTAAGTTTTTATATGTTGTTTTTTTATAATTAGTATTACAATTTTTGTTTTGTTTCTCTTTTTATGCTAAATTTATATATATTTTAAAATAAATATGAATAAATTAAATCCATTTTTTGATTCAATATTTCAATATTATCACAAGATGAGTTTTTTGAAAATTTTAAAATATAATTTGATTATATGAATAATGAAAAATAACAATTTTATATTTAACGTCCCATTTATGATGTTTTTATAATAAAAGAATGAATTAAAAATCTTATAAAACATTTATCAATAGAAATATAAATTTATAAAGTAATATAATTCAATTAAAAACACTATGTGGTATTTACAAAACATGTTTAGAATTTTAGAAAACTTTGTAACATTTATTTTAAAAATATATTTTTATTCATTTATATAAAAAATTAGTTTTAATCACTTATATAAATTAAATTAAAATATTTATTTTAATTTCTAAGTCAAAATTTTTAGGTCATTTAATTTTTTATATATAATTTCTATGAATAAATGTATGATTACTGCAATTAAAATAAATGATAATAATAATTTTGAAAGGGTTATTTTTAATGAATTGTTTTATTAATAATATGTATATTTTATCAAACAACATAAACTATAAAATTTTATATAATATAATTTATATGATTTTTACACATATATATCAATATTTTATAACTCGTTTAATTAGTAATCAATGATATATATGAGTAAGAACACTAAACAGTAAATTTTGTTTCCACAAAAAATATTTTCTATATATTTAATGATTTAATGTAAAGGTTAATTATCTACAATTTAAAAATTGAAATAAATTAATTGGATATTTTTTTCATAACATATAAATTTGGAGTGATTTATTACCATATAATTTTATTAATTTATAAAATTTATTGTGAAAAAACTAGTTACCAAGTTAAAAACCCAAATGGATAAAGTATAAAATACAGTTGTAAAACTATTGAAACATTTTTAAAACATGTCCGGAAATTAATTTTTGAGTCATTATCTATCCTACCTAAAAAAATAATTTTCTATTATTTTTTTATTATTCAATTTACCATTGAAAAGTGTCATTCCATGTATAAAAAACTAATGGGTGTTTAAGAAACAACATTTTTCCCAATAATATAAAAGTATACCACATCTAACACATTTTTACATAAATTAAAAATAATTATGTACATAAAAAATAAAAACCTATCTCTTCTAAAATAATACCTCCTTATAAACCTTGTTATGTCCAAAAGACCATGCTTAGGGTCCTTGATGTGTTGCCTAAGGGTGAAAATCTAAAAGGAGAGGTAATGTTCTCTACCGAGAGATCTTATTTATTTTCAACTTCTACCACATAAATTTTATTTATCAATGAATTTATGATAAAATTAAATTAATAATTTTTTAAATATTGATATACTATTTAAATTTCCATTTTCTACCTTCTCTTATCTATCCAAAAAATAAGAATCTCACTTGGGTTATGTGCAGACAACTGTATCCATAAAGGACATGGTCCATTTCCCATTAGCATAATTCATTGATTATTCAAATGAGGAATATTTTGAATAAATATTGTATTTAAATCATTATTATTAAATTTAAAAAATTCCCACACCATTAATGTTATATTTATAAGAATGTGCCACCTTTGCCTATATGCCTGTAACTACCTTTATAAAAGTGACACATTTTGGTTTTCATTTATGGTATTATTATTTTAAAATTTTAATCAAATGTGATTCAACAACATTAAAATGTCGAAATAATATCATTATTATTATATAGTAAAGATATTATACCAATAAAATTAGCAATTTAAAAATAATCAGACCATGATTTTATGATGTTCTTGTTTAGGGAAGTTTAAATGCCCATATGAAAAATGAAATAAATTTAAATTAAATATGATTATAGAAACATAAATACAATTATTAATAGAAATTAATGATAAAATATTATTTCACCACCAAAATATTATCAAAATAAAACTATGTTCCATATAATATATAAACACAATGTCGAGCCTAAATAAACCTTAAAAAACTTTTATTTAAATATAACTATTATAACCAAGCTGTTAAATTTTTTGGTATGAGTATGAATAACTAATTTATGAAAAATATATAATGTTCTTAATTAATAAACCTTTTTTGATAAATTATTAATTAAATTATCAAAATCCATTTGGTAATATCATTTTATTATTTAAAAAATATTTTTTCTTCAAAAATGGTTTTTATTGCTTCGTTTTAGTAAATAATATAATTAATTTCTCTAAATTTTATTTTATAAAAATGATATAGTTTTTTGAACCAGCATGTCAAATTTTTCTTGTGGTGAAATTTTCATATTTTCAAGACAAGTATTATTTTTCAATGAAGAGAAAAAAAATATTTTATTTTATTGTAAATTTTATTTATTAAAAAACATATAAAAAATAAAATTATATTTTTTATTCATATAAAAATTTTAGTAGTCCATTTTTATTTAAAATATTACAGTTATCATTTGTCAATTAATTTTATACCTAACGTTTTTATTATGATATGATTATGCATAAAAAGAATCTTTTTTGGAAAATTGTATATTGCTTCATTTTTCATTTTAATCATAAATTAATATTTTACAATTTTATAAATTGAATAACATAAAATTTATTCTATAATTTTAATCAATCGGTCAAAATGTGTATAGTAATCCTGTTTTATTTTCTGTCATTCTGACTAGTAGAAATATTAAATAGTTGTCACCATATTAAGGGTTAAATGAGTAATTATGGTAAAAAAAGACATAATAATTACTATAAAATGACCCTAACATTTGAATTTATTCAATTGGTTGATTGGTAGTTCAATAATTTTTATCCCATTTTCAATAAAAGTGGCCACATGGTGCCATATTTTTTTGATTTTGACCTTTATATTACTTTATGCAATGAAGAGTAAAAAATTTCCTTCACTTTGTTTTACTATATAAATAAATTAGACATATGTATAAACCAATGATATATATAGTTAGATTTTTTTAAATATTAATTAATTTTTATCAAGGAATTTTATTTATAATTTTGTTTCAGAAATAATGACCTTTAATGGTAACCTAATGCCAACAGTGTATTAATATAAGGCCACAGACTTAAATGTTAATTAATATTGAATTAAATGAATAACTCACATTGAGGATCTTTTCAGGTTTAGATTTTTATAGAATTAGATCATAAATCATGAATAACATTCCATATTTAAACAAAGTGGTTACATAAAATGTAGTATTTGTTTTTTCCCATTAATGGAAACATATTTAAAATAAAACATGTTTTCTTTCTTGACACTTCCTTGACACTATCATCATATCAGGCACCTTTACCATGACCTGTTAAAAACATTTCAAAAACATGGGATGAGCATAAAAAGCTCAGTAAGGGATATAAAAGTATGAAAAGAAAACATTAGTCCATGTATGGAAACATACTTTACTCATAAAACATAAGCATTTTGACATACCTCATCAAATCATTAATAAATCATATAAAACATAAGACATAAAGGTAACTTGAGGCATTCATAACATTATTACGTAGAGAGTAACCCTCTTGGTTGTGTTTGGAATACCCATCACAGTATATTCCCTAAATCTATTTGGAGAAACCTCAACATTTAACCCCTTCGCATTACCCAATGCATTGGAGAGCTATATCGGGCTCACCTGCCCTTATTTTATCACAGAACCACCCGTCTTCATAATAATTCCCATGAACCATAACATAATCGTATCCTATAAAACATGCATAATGGATACATAACATTTCCACTTTTCAATCACAAGATATCAATACAAAACATTGATATAAAAACATTATGAAAACCATTTTCAATACCAAAATAAAATAAAAGTAAAACATGGTATTTATTTTTCATTTTAAAAAAGGTATGGCTTATAGAGCAAGCCGAAACTCAAATAATGGTCACGGTGGCGGAAAATTCATTGTCGCCGCATACGTACGACAAAAACATTCCCTTTTGTCGTTTAGTAAAACTATTCATATAAAAAAATTCGTTTTGGATAAACATAAAAGAAAAAGGGGTTTATATACCGTATAAAAGTAGGTTGTGTATAAAACAAAATATGTCTTAATGAAAGGAGATTGAGACGAAGTCCCATACAAAGAGGGTATCCTTGGATTAAGGATAAATCAATTACATAATTATGTGTGACAAATGAATAAACCAAATATAAGTGGTTATTAAGTGTAAAACAATCAGAGGACATTCACACATATTCATAGAATGACATATTCAAGGAGTAAATGTTTATCCCAAAGAATCAAAATTGGGTTAAGAAGTTCCCTTTCAAAAATTCGATAGCCTAACGGCGTCACTTCAAAATTCATAAAAAGAGTTGATGAGAGATAAAAAGGGAATCTCATCACTTGGACATACAATTTACATCAATAAGGATATATAATAACATATCCCAACATAATATTATGTGAATTAAAATACATAACAAAAGAAGTCTTTTAAAAAGAGGAGGGTGAAAGGTTCCTTTACCGACTTGGGTAACTTTCGAAACATACACCCCATTGAAGAATGGTCATTAAATGAATATGTAAATACCTATAAATGAAATTATATTACAAAAAGAGTATAATAATGGGAATTATGTACACCAATCATAGTAAATGGTTGGAAATGTAGCATAAATCTCACGGGACTAAAAGTGAGATGAAAAATCCCTTACGAAAACTCGGCAGCCTAACGGCGCCACTTAAAACTTCCAAAAATGGATTGATGTGATCAAATAGGGTCACTCATAATATTAAAATACAATTTACAGAAATAGGAATATAAAATAACATCCCCCATCATAACAAAGAGGAGCTAAAAAGAAGTGACATATAGGAGAGTACTTAAAAAGAAAGAGAGAGGTTAGATCTCTTGCGAAAATTCGGCAGCCTAACAGCGCCACTCAAAACTTCCAAAATGGATTGAAGAGAGGAAATATGGTCTCTCATCATATGAACATGAAAATTACAGTAGTAGTAATATAAAATAACATCCCAATCATAAGAAAGATGAGCTTAAAAGGAATGACATAAAAGAGTGTACTTAAAAAGAAAAAGAGGAGTAGGATCCCTTACCTCGGGTCCGACATGACTCGATCGTTCTTTAATCTAATGAATAATAAAAATTGGTCAATTTATAATTTCTTAAGGACCTACTTTAAATATTATTATTCAGTTAATATCATGTATTATAGTGTTATAGTAATTGGTTAATAAAGTGAATTTACATCAGACGTTTTTGTCGATGTTTGGTACGTGAGTAAAAATCGAACTTGTTGGAAAAGAATTTTCCATGTAGTTATAGGTAAATCATATCCATAATAGTATTTATGTTTTAAATATCATATATATATCCATTATATATTCATTTTATACTATTCCATATCATTTGGAGATAAAAAATTAAATGCACCATTTATGGAGACGGTAGGTCGTACGTACGCATGAACGCTACTTTCATTTTTTGTCATATTAATGGAATTAAAACAAAATGATTTATATATATATATATTATAATTCCAGAATTATATCCATCATTTAGATGTAATATATTACATATATATCCATTATATATATGTACTTATAATAGTACATAACATTTGGAGATAAGAAATTAAATGTATCATTCATGGAGACGGTAAGTTGTACGTACGCATGAATGCTACATTCATTTTTATTTGTATTAAATGGAATTAAATAATAATTATATAAAGGAATATTATAAATCCAGTAGGATATCATATGTAATACCATTAATTACATCCTTTTTACATCCCACATATGGCATTAACAAATCAAATCACTTTCAGGGGGTGGTAGTCTGCAGTTCCTAAAATGAAGATATTGCATTTACCCAAAATGAAAACCATAAAGGTATGCCAAAAATGAAAAATAAAGAAGCTTAAGGAAAACAAAAACATATTATATATCATATATAAATATAGTGACATCTAAATGGCCACCTTTGAAGGTGTTAAGAGAATATTGAACAATCATCGTTTCGTGAGGCAGTAATTCGCCATCCATAAAAACAGTATGTTCTTTAACCATTAGACGAAGGTGTGTGTAATTGTAACTAGAATAATTTACATAAAAACCTCCTAGTATATTGAAGATTCTTTTGTTTTTACAAAATAAAGGAATAAAAATAGTTTAGAGGGTTGGAGAAGCAAAATAAAACATAAGACCACAAGAGAGAACACTACCTTTAAATCGGGTAACTCTCTTGGATTTGAGCTCCAAGGCCTCCATGGAAAGGAATCTGCCCAAAGTGAGGCTTCAATGATGAATAGAGGGATGTGGAGAGATGAAATGTTCAGGGGTTGGCCAAGCCAAAGGCTTGAGAGGTGTGGGAAATGTGGTAGAGGTGGGGGCCTTTTATAAGAGGAGAGGAGGGGCACTCTTGGAAAGTTATAAAATATTACTTTATTATATAATGCATTTCCGTTTTTAAAGGTCCCAAAACGATATTTTTAGAGGATATGGTGATAATGTTTTGAACTCCTCTCATAAAATAGGTTTGTGACCAGTTTAGGTCTTAGATTTTACATTATAGTTTCATTTTATTTAAATTGTTAAATAATGAGGTAATCACTGCATCATCATGGTGTCATATATAAGTTAAATTATTTAGTGTCTAAAAATTATAAAAAAAACATTCATGATGTAGGAAATACTTTTACCTTTAAAATTAATATTTATAGTCAAAAATATTATATGTATAACCCCATGTAAATATTGTTTTAGTAAAACAACACATGTTTGTGACATTTTAATTTTAACTTTAAATAAAAAGGTATTAATGTCATTTTTTAACCAAAGTGGCTCCATGGGGTCCCCAAGTTGACCCATTGATTTTCATGGTCATAAATGACTCATCCAATGAGGGTAGGACATGTGTGTCTAGGTCATTTCATATTATTAAAACATTATTTTTACCTTAAACTACACTAATTACCTTTAATCGCGATTAATAAAACTTAAAAATTACTATTCAAAAAAAATTATTTTAATCTCATTGAACCACATTTTACTTCTTAATTACAACCATGTATGTAGGATTTTTGAAAATGAAACCAAAGAAGTGGCAAAGTTTCGTTTAAACGAAAAATCAGTTTCTTTAACTACCACTTAGTGTTTTCACTATTCATCAAAAATTGATGTTTTCAGAAAAATACCAATAATTCACCCTAAGATATATTTGATATTCTGAATTCAAAAATTATGTCTATTTTAAAAAATTCAAATCATATATGTTACATTAATAAATTTAATAATTAATTCCCGTTGTCACAGCAAATAGCGTGTTTTTAAGAAACAATAAGTATCAAAAGATTGACACTAGTTTAAGTCCAATTTCAAGATGAAATTAATTCCAATTACCACTATTAGATTAAATGATAAAAATATATTATAATTTAACTTTAAGACAAATTCAAAAGGTAATTTAATCATATAAATAAATTTGATTAAAAAGAGGTTTTGAATTAAAATACAACATTTTTCACTATTCATTAAAAAATGAACTTTATCGGAAAAATACCAAAAAATTACACAAAGTAAATTTTTATGTCCTGATTCTAAAGAAGAATTTTATTTTCTCAAATATAACACATAATATTGTCAAAAATTGGATTTAATATAGGGTTGTCATCAAAAGGCGGTTAATCGACCTTTTAAAGAATATTAGAATGTTTAGGCTTAAAATTGGATTCATTCACATTTTTAATCCTCTAACATTTATTGTAAAAAGTAAAAATATTTGACAAACATATATAATAATTTTGTAGTTAGTTCTGTTCATTCCCATAATTACAATGGCTAGGTGTTAACTACCATTTAAAATAAAATTATTTTATTATTAGAGTGCAATGTATGATTTCAAAGGAACTCGTTGTTGCATATTGGGTAAGCCATCGAGCATAGCGTTCCCTTTAAATTAATATTAATATTTTATTAAAAAATAGGGATAAATGTGAAAATGTCATATTATTTATTTACCTGGGGTGTTACATCCTTCCCCCCTTTTGGGAATTGCGTCCTCGCAATTTTAAAATTGGGCTTGGAAACTTCATTGAAAATCCCACATCGGAAAAAATTCAGTAAAACAATAACTTTAAAATAAAGAAAGCGAAGTACAAAGGTCACCCAAGTTAACCAAAACTAGGATTCCATGTAGGAAATCATGGATATGGAGGAAAAACAAAGGGTCATATTCTGAGGGAGATTGATTGTAAACATGTCTAAGATAAAGTTAACCATAAGAAAATCACAATCTTGTGATGGGTTAAACGGTATTCGATTCCCCAGTAGGAAAAGTTAACAGACAAAATTTTTGTTTTAAGTTACTCTTCATTGAGGAATTTATTTTTGAGCTTAACTAAATCATAATGAAACATACTTACTTGTCACGTAGACTTTCAACTTTTCCTAGATTCTTTAATCAAACACATATTTTCTCCAAAAGACGAGTATTTAGGAAAACTTGTTCGCATTAAGAGTACTACAATCAACTTCATGGGAATCACCTAATCCAAAAAAGTGAACTATATATTTCCCATGTCTTTAGACAAAATCCAAAACCAAAATTGTTAGTATGAGATCAGATAATCCAGAAAAGTTTAATCCTTTATTAAAAAAAATCTATTCTTAATCTCCAAAATTTGTCCCAAAAAAACCCAAAGTTCAACGAAGACCATTCGTTAAACAATTGTCCCTAAAATTCTTCAAAGTAAACCAAAATAAGATTGAAAACCAAATATTTGAATGATTTAATCACATAGTCTTCCAAGGTACAAATTAACTTTTATCTCTAAATAACATCAATTGCCCTTAAATTCTCATATTGAAAAGTAATTAACCTAATCCCATATCCTCGATGATAGGTAAATCATTTCCATGGATAACCCAAAATAAACTTACTCTTGATTCTAAAATCATCTAACTAAAAAGAATTACTTAAACTAACAAAGGACTTCATGTAGTTCTGTGGTAGGTGATAAATACTAGTCGCACTTTGGTTGTGGGTTCGATTCCACAGCTTTTTCGACGCGACAGGTTGTCACACGGTCTGCGTGTTGTCCTTTTTCCAAAACTATATAATTCTTAAAACATTCCCCAAAATGAGATAAAATCTTCAAAAATAATCATAACATATTTTGACATCATGTTTATCTCATGCCTTTCATTTTCCATCATAATATATAATAACCCATTATTACATCAAAAGTAAGGATCATATAACCCCTAATGGTTACCTTTATAATTATTACGTGAACTTCCACATCGATTGGTCATCTTGTACATGATGCATTACAGAACATACCAAGGTACAAGTGGTTGATCATGACTCATTGATAGTTTGTTTAGAACAACCACGAGTTTCCTCGTTGAATCCCCCATTTCATTCAGTCTCTTAATCATAGAACCACCACAGTTTCCTTCAAACCTATTGTCAGTTTGGTTCCTACTAGATCCATCCATTCACTAAAAACAGAAATTTCAGTGTGAGTATATCAACAAAACCATCATGTAATAAAGAGGAATACAAACACTAACATATATTTACTCATTCTCTTTATCTAAAACTAGGACTCTTTCTGAAATCCTAACCATTATGGTAATGTCACTTATGCCTACAGAATACCCTAAACTCTAAAGTTATCTAAACTGACCTCTGATACCGACTATTAGGTCCCAGCCTTAAACATTACTTAATATTGAATTAAATGAATATTTCACATTGAGGATCTTTTTAGGTTTAGAGTTTTAGAGAATTATATCATAAATCATGAATTACATTCCACATTTAAACAAATTGGTTACATAAAAGATAGTATTCGTTTTTTCCCATCAACGGAAACATATTTAAAATAAAACATGTATTCTTTCTTGACACTTCCTTGACACTATCATCATATCATGCACTTTTCCCTTGACCTGTGAAAAACATTTCAAAAACATGGGATGATCATAAAAAGCTCAGTAAGGGATATAAAAGTATGAAAAGAAAACATTAGTCCATGTATGAAAACATACTTTACTCATAAAACATAAGCATTTTAACATACATCATCAAATCATGAATAAATCATAGAAATCATAAGACATAAAGGTAACTTGAGGGATTCATAACATTCTTACGTTGGGATTAACCCTCTTGGTTACATTTGGAATATCCATAATAGTATATTCCCAAAATCTCATCAGAGAAACCTCAACATTTAACTGCTTCGCGTTACCCAATACATTGGAGAGCTATATCGGGCACACCCACCCTTAGTTTATCACGGAACCACCCGTCTTCATAATAATTACCAAGAACCATAACATAATTGTATCACATAAAACATGCATAAAGGACACATAACATTTCCACTTTTCAATCGCAAGATATAAATACAACACATTGATATAAAAACATTTTGAAAACCATTTTCAATACCAAAATAAAATAAAAGTAAAACATGATATTTATTTTTCATTTAAAAAAATGTATGGCTTGTAGAGGAATCCAAAACTCAAATAATGGTCATGGCGGTGGATAATTCATTGTCGACGCATACGTATGACAAAAACATTCCATTTTGTCATTTAGTAAAACGCTTCTTATAAAAATACACCTTTTGGATAAACGAAAAATTCAAAAGGGTTTATACACCGTATAAAAGTAGGTTGTGTATAAAACAAAATATGCCTCAATGAAAGGAGATTGAGACGAAGTCCCATACAAAGATGGTATCCTTGGATTAAGGATAAATCAATTACATAATTATGTGTGACAAATGAATAAACCAAATATAAGTGGATATTAGGTGTAAAAAAATCAGAGGAAATTCACACATATTCATAGAACACCATATTCAAGGAGTACAAGTTTATCCCAAAGAATCCAAATTGGGCTAAGAAGTTCCCTTGAAAAAATTCAACAGCCTAACGACGTCACTTCAAAATTCAGAAAAAGAGGTCATGAGAGATAAAAAAGGGTATCTCATCACATGGACATTAAATTTACATCAATAAGGATATAGAAGAACATATCCCAACATAATAGTATGTGAATTAAAAGACATAACAAAATAAGTCTTTTAAAAAGAGGAGGGTGAAAGGTTCCCTTACCGACATGGGTAACTTTCGAAATGTACACCCCATTGAAGAAGGGTCATTCAATGAATATGTAAACACCCCTAAATGAAATTATATTACACAAAGATTATAATAATGTGAATTACGTACACCAATCAAAGTAAATGGTGGCAAATGTAGCATAAATCTCATGGGACTAAAAGTGAGATGAAAAATCCCTTACGAAAACTCGGCAGCCAAACGGCACCACTTAAAACTTCCAAAATGGATTGATTAGATCAAATAGGGTCTCTCATCATATTAAAATAAAATGTACAGAAAGAGGAATATAAAATAACATCCCCAATCATAACAAATAGTAGCTAAAAATAAATGACATAAAGGAGAGTACATAAAAAGAAAGAGAGAGGATAGATCTCTTACGAAAATTTGGCAGCATAACGCCGCCACTCAAAACATCCAAAATGGATTGATGAGAGAAAATAGGATCTTTCATCATATGAAAATAAAAATTACGGTATGAGTAATATAAAATAACATCCCAATCATAAGAAAGACTAGCTTAAAAGGAATGAAATAAAACAGTGTACTTAAAAAAGAAAAAGAGGAGTAGGATCACTTATCTCGTGTCCGACATGACTTGATCATTATTTAATCTCCTGAATAATAAAATTTGGTCAATTTATAATTTCATAAGGACCTAATTTAAATATTATTATTCAGTTAATATCACATATTTTAATGTAATAATAATTGTTTAATAAAGTGAGTTCATATCAGACATTTTTGTCGATGTTCGGTACATGAGTAAAAATCGAACTTGTTGGAAAAGAATTTTCCATGTAGTTATAGGTACATCATATCCAGAATATTATAGATGTTTTAAATATAATATATATCCAGTATATATTCATTTTATACTATTCCATAGCATTTGGAGATAAAAAATTAAATGCACCCTTCATGGAGACGGTAGGTCGTACGTACTCATGAACGATACTTTCATTTTTTGTCATATTATTTGGAATTAAAACAAAATGAGAGATATATATATTATAATTCGATAATGATATACATCATTTAGATGTAATATATTACATATATATCCATTATATATATGTACTTATAATAGTACATAACATTTGGAGATAAGAAATGAAATGTACTGTTCATGGAGACGGTAAGTCGTACGTACGCATGAGCGCTACTTTTATTTCTTTTTTTTTTGTATTCAATGGAATTAAATAATAATTATATAAAGTTATATTATAATTATAGTATGATATCATATGTAATACCATTAATTCCATCCTTTATACATCCCACATATGGCATTAACGAATCAAATCACTTTCAGGGGGCGGTTGTCCGCACTTCCTAAAATGAAGACATCACATTTACCCATAATGGAAACCATAAAGGTATGCCATAAATTAAAATTACAGAAGCTTCAAGAAAACATAAACATATTATATATCATATATAAATATATTTACATCTTAATGTCCACCTTTGAAGGTGTTAAAAGAATATTGAACAATCATCGTTTCGTGAGCCAGTAATTCGCCATCCACAGAAACAGTATGTTCTATAACCATTAGACAAAGTTGTGTGTAATTTTAGCTCAAATATTTCACATAAAAACATCCTATTATATTTAATATACTGATGGGGTTACAAAATAAAGGATTAAAAAGAGTTTGGAGAGTTGGAGAAGCAAAATAAAACATAAGAACACAAGAAAGGACACTACCTTTAAATCGTGTACCTCTCTTTGATTTGAGCTCAAAGGCTTACTTGGAAAGGATAATTCCCAATGTGAGGCTTAAATGATGAATAGAGGGATGTGGAGAGATTTAATGGGCCAGGTTTGGCTGATACAAAGTCTTGAGAGGTGTGGGTAAGGTGGTAGGGGTGGGGGCCTTTTATAAGAGGAGAGGAGGGGAACTCTTGGAAAGTTATAAAATATTACATTATTATATAATGATTTTCGGATTTTAAAGGACCCAAAAGGTTATATTTCGAGGCTAATGATATAATTTTTCAAATTCCACCCATAAAATAGGTTTGTGACAAGTTTGGGTCTTCGATTTTACATTATAGTTTCATTTTATTTAAATCGTTAAATAATGAGGTAATCGCTGCATCATCATGGTGTCATAAATAATTTAATTAATTTAGTGTTTAAAAATTATTAAAAAATCATCATGATGTAGGAAATATTTTTACCTTTATAATGAATATTTATAGTCAAAAATATGATATGTATAACCCCATGTAAAAATTGTTTTAGTAAAACAACACATGTTTGTGACATTTTAATTTTAACTTTAAATAAAAAGGTATTAATATCATTTTCTAACAAAAGTGGCTCCATTGGGTCCCCAAGTAGACCCATGGATTTTATTGGTCTTCAATTACTCATACAATGATGGTAGGACATGTTTCTAGGTCATTTCATATTATTGAAACATTATTTTTACCTTAAACTACACTAATTACCTTTATTCGCGATTAATAAAACTTAAAAATTACTATTCACCAAAAATTATTTTAATATCATTGAACCACATTTTATTTATTAATAAAAACCATGTATGTTGGATTTTTGAAAATAAAATCACAAAAGTTGTAAAGTTTCATTTAAACGAAAAATCAGATTCTTTAACTACCACTTTGTGGTTTCACTATTAATCAAAAGTCGAAGTTTTTCTAAAAAATACCAAAAATTCACCCAAAGATATATTTGATATTCTGAATTCAAAAATGATGTCTATTTTAAAAAATTCAAAACATATAAGTTACATTAATTAATTTAATAGTTAATTCCCACTGTCAGAGCAAATAGCGTGTTTTTATGAAACAATAAGTATCAAAAGATTGACACTAGTTTAAGTCCAATTTCAAGATGAAATTAATTCCAATGACCACTATTAGATTATATGGTAAAAATATATTATAATTTAACTTTAAAAACAATTCAAAAGATAATATAATCATATAAATAAGTTATATTAAAAAGAGGTTTTGAATTAAAATACAACATTTTTCACTATTCATTAAAAAATGAACTTTATCGGAAAAATACCAAAAAATTACACAAAGTAAATTTTGATGTCTCGATTCGAAAGAAGAATTTTATTTTGTCAAATATAACACATAAAATTTTCAAAAAGTGGATATAAAAGTGGTTCTCCATCAAAAGGCGGTTAATCGACCTTTTAAAGAATATTAGAATGTTTACGCTTAAAATTGGATTCATTCGCATTTTTAATCATCTAACAGTTATTGTAAAAAGTAAAAAATCTTCTACAAACAAATATAATCATTTTGTAGTTTGTTATGTTCATTCCCATCATTACAATGGCTAGGTGTTAACTACCATTTAAAATAAAATTATTTTATTATTAGAGTGCAACGTAAGATTTCAAAGGAACTCGTTGGTGCGTATTGGGTAAGCCATCGAGCATAGCGTTCCCTTTAAATTAGTATTAACATTTTATTCAAAGATAGGGATAAATTTGAAAATCTCATATTCATTATTTACCTGGGGTGTTACAGTTAATTCAACTAAAATAAAAATAAAATAAATTATATAAAAATTTTAATATTTAATATAATATGAATGGATTATTGGGTATCATGAGTTTTTTTATTAAAATATTAAAATGTTAAGGTGTTAATGGATTATATTATAATTAAACTATAATCATTCTGTTTTCAAATTCAAGATAAATGAATAGTTCTAAAATTGATATTTTTGTTATTTTTTAATAAAAAATATTTTATTAAACTATTTAAGCTCCATGTAGAGAATTTTAATGGTTCCACTTCTGCTGTAAATTTAGTAGTGAGTTGAGGAGGTCCTGGTTTTGATCCTCTAGGTTTGTAATTTCTTTCCCTTGCACACCTTCCCCTGGACATGTTGTAATATTGTATTAGAAGATTGAAACTTCCTAATAATAATAATATATTCATAAAATGGATATTAATATTCTTTAAAATATAATTTAAGAATAATTTATGGTCTAATTTTCCTTTTATAGTAACTATATTGATCCTTAATGAGATAAAAATATTGTTATAAAAATAATTTTCAAAAATCATTAATATGAGTTAAATAATGAGATCAGGGTCAAAACCTCATACAAAAGAGTCCAACTATTGTTGGATGATATGTTTTATTTCTATAGTAATCCTATATTTCATTTATGTCTGTAAAGATCCTATAATATAAGAAAATTTATATATATTAGTATAATATTTTTACGAGCTCCAAGAGTACCCTACCAGTCACTAATAAAAGATAACCTCCTCTTCTCTTTTATTTTCTCTTCAAAATCCATTTACTTCATAAAATCATAAAGAAATTCCTTTCTAAAATTCCTCCCAAATTTTTATTAGTCTTGGTTTTGGTAGAATACCAACTATAGAGGGTTTAAGTTGTAAAGAGATAAAAGTTTTCGAAAGAGGAGGTATAATCCTTCACTAAATGTTATAGCTCTATTAAGTAATATAACTCCTTAAAATATTCTTAAAAAAATTAATAATAAAAACACTATCCTCCACATTATTAGATGTTTTCATATTAATTGAATAACTAATATCCATTTCCTCACCCATAAAATTGAAAATGAACTATTCTTTGTGTGTATGATAGACTCCACCTCATAAACTATTGTAACTCATTTTCCATCACCACATCTCATGGATTGTTATAATGATTTATTTCACACACACACACACACATAGATATATATATATATATATAATTCATGAAATAATTATCATTATTTAAAATTAACAAATCGTACTTTTCTTATTATTCAATCCAATTAAAAATGATAACATTGTTCAAGTGTACTTGTTGATTGTCACCTCCATGAAATGATGTGATTTATCTTTCATCACTTCATCATATATATGGTATATATAATTTTATATAAATTGGTAATATGATATTAATTATATGTTCCTAATTATATAATTTTAAAATAATTCTAACATTATTTCCATCATGATCGTTGAATATTGTAAATGTTACTCATATATACATACATCATACCATCTCCATGATTGTGACATGGTTAATTTTTCATAAACATAATTCATTGATGGTTTTAATGTTATAATTTATGGATAAAAACCTAAATACTTAATTATTATTTTTCTATATATCATCAAATAATTTAACTATTTTACCATGGTGAACATATCGTTGTTGTTTTGAAATTCTTAACTAAACGTCCTCAAAGAACTTGATATTGCCTAAATTAATTAGTTATTTAAATATGACACTAAGATAAATTTAAAAAAATTGTTTAAAAAAATTATTAAAACTTTAGATTTTTCTTAAGAAATAAAATATTTTATATAATTTAGTTATGCTAGAGTTAAATTACAGACATGGAATGTCCAAACATGAGGTAAGAGATTTATTCTAAATTTCTATATTGAATAAATATTTTAATGTTATACACTTAATATATTCTATATGGAACATATACTACACCTTTAACCTTTTATATCATGAATATTTCATAAATAATATCATTTTATATCTGAATCCAAATTATTTAATCTAAGGGTATTTGACATGAATGTTACTAAGTGGTAAGGGGTTTCTTAACTCAATTTCCATTGTTTGGGTTACACTTATACTTCATTGAATTTGTTAAGACTTAATTTTGTGTAATTTGATCTCTAAATTTATTTATTATATATTTAAACTTATTTTATGTGGATTTATATATGTGCAGAGAATCAAATCATGGATTACTTATCACTTCAAAAGTAATTATCTTTTCATGGTTTTTTGTCTCAATCTCATTTTCTTGAAATATGTTTCATTTAGTGCACCAAGAATTCATTGCATGATGTACTTATTATCTCAGGAATTATTTTTGAAAAATTAATTCACGAAAATATTTGTATTTATATAAAAATAACTTATCATTTCATTAAATAAATTTTTATTTTGAAAGTCACCAAAGCGGTAAAGGCTTGTTATTACAATCTCATTTCTTTCCGAGAATATTTATATTCAATGTTAATTTCAGGGAAAATATATACTATTATTTACTTGAACAGAATATATTTTCTTATCCTATTTTTATAAAGGCTGTCAACATTTTTATTTTCCATTTCAACCCTTATTGATTAAATAAACATTAATAATTATTTTTTAAAGGATATTGATCCTATATCTATTTTTAGATCGGGAATCCTTATCATCAATATCAATATTTTCTTTAATATTTTCAATAATTTTATTTTATAAAAAATAATTTCCTAAAGGTATTTTACATAATCATTGTACATATTATTAAATGGTGTTAAAATGAATTTTTTTAACATTTTTCAAATGGTAAACTTTATACTCTCTTTTCAAAAGTTTGAAAATAATTTTTATTTTTATTGTTTACAGCATGAACGAATTTTACCTAAATCATGAACAATATTTTATTTTAATAATACAATATTATTTTCCAATATTATTTTAAAATAATATTATTTTCACAATATTTTTTGTATTTTTGTTTTTAAATGTAATTTTCAAAGTAGAAAGGGTATTTTTTATCATGATTGTTTTTAATGATATTTTTATTGTATTTCCATTTATAAGTGAACACAACATATGATTTTACTTATCCTAAAATTGGGATATATATTTTAATGATACCATACTTATTATTTATTTAAATTGATTTTATTTTTTTCAAGATATTTTCAGGCGACCCATTTATTTTCTATGTGTAATTCAGTCTGTGAATGAATAATGGTTATTGTTATGCCGAAAAAATATAGGATTATAAATTCTATTATCATTATATGGTACATAGACAGGAATGTGGATGATTTATGGGTGGTTCTATTATAAATTATGGATTATATATTTCATTATAAACAACCAATGGGTTCTTCCATTATAAACCAGGGATCGATGGTTGCATTATAAACCAATAATGGTTGGTTTTGTTATGATGGGTCAGTCTATTTATAATTATATATATAGTTTCTAATAATTTTGTATAATACTTCTTATGATTATTTTTATCCATGTTTTAAAGAATAATTTTATGTATGTTATTCAACAAATGTTTACTAGATGTGATGAACATAATGGGAGATGATGTTAATATTTATAAAGCAGTTATTTATGTATCCAATATATTATATAAGAGTCTATTCTAATTTTTTAAAACCCTAAACCTAAAATATCCTTCGGTATTTAAGTGATTAAATTTTTCCTTTTTTATGTTGTAAGTTTTTAAGGGTTTAAATTGGGTTATGTTTTTTATTATCAAGCCATAAATATAAATTTTAGTTTTTTAGATCAAAATTTGAGAGTGTGGGTTCAGGGCTACTATATTTGGTATCATAATTGGGTTTAGATAACTTCGGAGATTATGATGTTTTTATTATAAGTTTTATTAAGAGTTACGGAACCCACCATAAATTTATATCTATAAGGATTATCAAATGTTTAACATCTTATAATTAAATATTTTTTATATCTGTGTAGGGATTTTAAAGTCATAATTTATATTTTTTGGGTAAATTTTTAATTTGGTTGAGATGTATGTAACCCATAGGTTTAACATGAAGGATTATTTGGGACAAATTCTATTAATTTTTTTTATTTTTGCTAAAGTGTAGGATACAACGTTTGAGACTAAAAGATTCTTCAATGTTGATGTTACTATGGTTACATAATATATATAGTTATTTATTTGTTCAATTATTTATGTTGATAAATTATTGTTATTTTTGAATTGCGGATATTAATTTATTATTTTTTCATGTGAAGGTCTAGATGTTTTTGATATAATCTTACCTTTTGACATCCATTTCTTTTTAATTTAATATATAAAGACTATAGTAATAGATTGTTATCCTTTTATAGATTATGTGATTTTATAAAAGTTGTATTTATATATTTAGGAATATAAAATTCATCATGAATACACATAATTTAGAGAATAAGATTGGATTGTGGTGAAAATTGACTAAAGGATGAAATTTTACTTATCAAGTGACAATATATCTAAATTTTCTTAATCAAGATTGTAAAATAACCAATTAAATCTAGTAAAAGGATCATGAAGCAAAAAAAATTGTTATCATATCACCTTTATTTATACTGAATCAATAGTCTTTTGAACACCTCTTTAGTTTATGGTTTTTTGGTCATTAACATTATATGGATTATTCTCTTTCTTATGATGAATGTTCTCTATCACTCTCAATAATTAAGATATCATGTTTTTCTATCCATGTCCATATTTTCAATTCCCACTAATTTTCTCTTATTTGAAACCTGTTAGGTATTATTATAGAATATCTTTATACATCCTCATCTATATTTTCAAGGGAAATTTTTTTATCTCTTCCTACAATGTGGGATTTCAAAAAATGTGTTTTTAAATGTTAAAACCTTGATTACTGAGATCAAGTTCAAATTTTGAGGATTAAATTTATTAATGGATGGATAATGTAACAAAAATATATTTTAAGAAGAAATCTATTTTTGATAGCGTATACGACATGCAACACCAAACCTAAACGAATTATGAATTATTATTATTAAAATAAAACTGTTATAACCCAGATGATAAATTTGTGGTAATGAATATTATTATATTCTTTATAATATATTAGAGTTATACTCAAAATGAATGTGTTGATATCTATATAAGTAAATAATCCCTCTACAATTTTTTAATCCATTTTATTCTTTCAAATTATGTTTTCTTAAAACATGGTTTTTATTAATTTTTGGGATAAAATATTATTATTAATTTATAAAAAATTTAGAAATTTTATTTGATAAAAATTATTTAAATTCAAATTATAATATAAAAAATATCATATTGTAAAATTTAGATATTCATCTAAAATGATTGATTTCCAATTAATAGTGAAAAATACAGATATTTGATAAAAACATTAATTTTTTAATGTTTTTACAATGTCAAATACAATTTTGGATTAGTTTTAAAAAATAATTATCTCCATTTGATTAAAAATAATCTAATTATGTTATGTGTAATTCATTTTATTAATGAATTTTATAGAAAAACATTTTTATACTTAAATAAGTATTTTTCTGAAAAAAACTATTTTCATTGTGTTTTTTATTATTCAATTATTTCTTACAACTTATAGATATTAAATCATGAAAAATGGTTTTCATATTTGGAAACATGAGTTCCACATTTGGAATGTATTTCCCTTTTTTTCATTTTGAATAGTTACTATAGAAAATAATTTTCACCGTAGTGAGGGTAAATTGAGTAATTAAGGTTAAAAAATATTATAAAAATGACTAGAAAATGACTCTAAAACGTTCATTTATCAAATTATATGAGTGGATTTAAACCATTTACATACTAGTTTTAAAAATATGGCAATGGGTCACCATATTTATTTAATTTTGACTATTATGATATATTATTTAAGGAAAAGTGAAAATGTCCTTCTCTTTTCTTTATTATCTCAAAATTGTTGACATAGGGTTAAATATTAGTTATGTATTCTTCTAAAAGGTTTATTTAAAATATATTTTTATTATCAATGTTTTCTATATATCATTTTTAGTGATGGAATAATTATCTTAAATTATTATCCAATGCAAATAATTTCTTAGTTTAATTATTAAAAAATTAAACAAATTATTTTCAATGGTAATAGAAATATAATATGAATGAATTATTGTTTAACATGAATCATTTAGATAAAAATTTAAAATTATACATTTGTTAATGTATTTGATTATAGATCCATTTTTTTAATTTTTTTCAAACCTAAATTAAATGAACAGTTTATAAAATAAAATTATTTTTATTTTATAATACATAAAACGTCTTTAAAAATTTAAAATTCCTAAAAACCATATATTCGGATAATTTATGGTTATGTTCATTATAATTTCGTCTATAGTCCTCTTATGGTCCAATTATCCTTTTATTGTAACTATATAGACCCTAGTAAGTATAATTATTTTATCGTTGTAATTATAAAAAAAGGCTCAACATTAGTAAAAACATAGTGATAATGGGAAAAACCAAAAATATATTTTTCCAAACATTACTGGATGATATGATTTCAACCCATAATCATCTTATATTACAATATAATATGTTTTGATCCTTTATTAGATGAATATAATTTTATATTAATTGCATATTTTATGTAATTTCAATAGTTCCCCTCCACTCACTTATAAAAGGGAAGATCATGTCCTATTTTTTCACACTTAAAAATCCCCTTACTTCTATGTATCACTACCCAAATCCCTTCCAAACTTCCGAATACACATTTCACACATATTTGTTTTCAGAACACAAATCATGGTGTGTTTGAGGTGTAAAGCAATAGATATTGTCTAAATAAGTGGTATAGACTTTGATCAAATTGTTTAGATTAATTTATTCATATAGATCACTAAAATAATCTTAAAATTTTTTTATATAATCAAAAAATCATATTCAAAATAATTATATAATGGTAAATTAATTTCAAAACCTATATCCATATCATATACCATCAAATGGGAAATAAAATAGTCATTCGTTTATACAGAAAACCACCGCAATGAAAACTGATGTAATATATTTTCCATCACCACCTATAATAGATAGTTTAAAAGATGGATTATATATATATATATATATGTTTTATTAATGGTAGAAATATCATTCTAAAAGGAAATTATGTCACCATTTTCAAAAAATTACATACATTGAAAAATTATAATTTCCTTTGTATGTATGTGTGGATTACGACATCAACAATGTGATATGATTTGTTTTTCATAACCTCATCACATGGATGGTATATATAAGTTTATATAACAACATAGTATGTAATTATTATATAATCTTCATTTTTTAATGATAAATTAATTCTCATTATCTTTCCATCATGATCAGCGAAAATAGAAACTATACTCATGTGTACGTACAAACTGCCATCTCTATGAGTGTAACATAGTTCACTTTCTCAAAACCATAATTCATGGTTGGTTTTAAAATTATAATTTATTTATCAAATTGATATTATGCTTACTATTATTATTATGGAGATCATGTAATAATTTTTTATTTTACAACTTTTAATTGACATAATTTTTGTTGATATTATGAACTAAACATCCTCAAGGAACCTGATGCAGACTTAACTGATTAAGAATTTAAAAATGCCATAAAATAAATAACTGATATAATTTTATTTATTTAAGATAAAACCATACATGAAATCACGGGACTCAAGATAAGATATTTTGCCTCAATTTTCTTTTATTAAGTCATTTATTATGTTATACAAATAATTTATTTATATAGTGTATATAATTAACATTTAACATGTTATATAATTAATTCTTCAAACCTAATTTTCTTTTACATTATAATAAAATTTATTTCATCAAAGGGGATTTGAATTGAAAGTTACTATGTGGTATGGGGTTTGTAAACTCAATTGGAATTCCTTGGTTATAATTTCAATTAATTGACTTTATAATTCCTTGATTATGTGTAACATGATAACTAAATTATTTTAAAATGTATTTAAACTTGTTTATATATATATATATATGGTCACAAAATCACTTCATGGATTAATTATTACTTTAAAAGTTATGATCTTTGCAAGGGTTCTCTTTATCATAGTATAATTATCTCGAGACATGTTTCAAGTCACACACCATGATTTCCATGTATGGTGTAATTAATACCTATTGAATATATTTTAATAAATTACATGGTGAAAATAATTTTATTTACATAGTCATGTAATTTTATTTCTTTTAATACATTTTATTTTGAAGGATACCGAAGAGGTAAAGGCTTAACATTATAATCTCATTTCATTTCAGGATTTTTTATATTCATGGTTACTATATTGGAAATCAGATTAAATTATTTTCTTAAACCATGTATATTTTATTATCCTATATTTATTTCTTCGATTTACATTTTTAGTTTTCATATCCATCCTTATTGATTAAATAAACAAAAAGATAGTTGTTTTTAAGTGAAAATGATCTTGTATCTCCTTCTAGATTGAGAATAATTATCTTCCCTATCAATATTTTATAAATTTTTAATAGAATTATAATTTAAATAAATTATCCAAGATTTATTTTACAAGATCTTTTACCTTATTTTGAAAGCCATTTTCTTGAAAATTTCTTTATGTTTTCAAAATGGATCACTTTTGAATCTTTTTTAAAAAGATTAAAAAGGATGTTTATTTTTAACATTTACATCATGAACGGGATTTACCTATGTTATAAATGTTATATTTTAAATATTAAATTATAATTTTTCAATTTTATCAACAATAAAATGTATTTTCATAATATATTATGAATTTTTATTTTTTATAAGTGATTTCAATGTGATGTGTATTTTCCTCAAGAATTATATTAAGGATCTTTTTATTGTATTTATATTCATCAATAAAAACTACCCTTGATTTTTTCTATGATACAATTAATATAAGTTTTAATTATACCATCCGAAATTTTTCCCTGGATGTATTATAAATATCCAAAAATATATTCATGTAACCTGACTCTTTTCCATGTGAAATTCAAGATATTAATTAAAATGGTTATTTTTATGTTGAAAAGTGAAAGAATATAATTTTTTATTTTTAATCTATGGTACTGGGACATAAGTGTGGATGATTTATGGGTATTTTAATTATAAATCATGGATGTTTGGTTCTATTATAAACCATTGATAGGTGATTATGTTATCAACCAAGGACTGGAGGGTCAGTTATAACCCTATAATGAATTGGGTAATGATAAAGAGTTAACTAGATTAACATTACTTCTAATATAAAATTTTTTTATGTCAATCCAATGTTATTATGAAGTATACTAGTAATAGGTTTCTCTTAATATATATGTGAATATTCCAGTTAGGTAATTCCATTATTAATGTTTGATGTTCCAAGATAGAAACATGTTTATTTTATGTGTTTTATGGTTTATTAATGATTCCTTTGATCAAAATTGACATCAAATGGGTCATGATTTTTTATACTAATTAATCTTCACTTTATTAGAGCATTATGAATAGTTTAATTAAATGATGATCTGGGTATTTATGGGTATGTATTCTCTTATTTTATTCTCATGATATTTGATGATTTCATTATACCTTTATTATTACCTTATGCACTATGATATAATCCAATTGTTATTGATTATGTTTACCCTTACTAAGAATTTTAGATAAAAATTACAATTTTTCCTTTTCCCCATGTTGTTATGAAAGGTTTTGAGTGTGTTTTACATAATAATGTTACATGATATTAAGAACATATCGGATAGTAAAATACATTTATGTGAATCTATTGTTTATGTATCCATGTTTTTATGTAATATTTTCAACATATTCTCTAAAACACTATACATAAAAGATCCTTCAGTAAGTATGTGATTCAATATTTCATTCTGATGTTGTAATTTTTGAAGGGTTGAAATTGGGTCATGTTTTTTTATATTAAGATTGAAATCTAATGTTTATGTTATTATCATTGAATCTGGAAGTGAGGGTACGAGGCTATTATAATATTTTATTTTTACAGTTTTAGAATGGTTATATAAATATTTTTTTCTTTATTAATATATCAATGTTATTTTTAAAACTTTATTCAAAACAAAACTATTACTGATGAATTTTTTGTTAATTCATACTATAATACATGTGTGATGAAATTATAATGTTATGAATAATTAAAACTTCTTCTATTCTAGTGCCAATAATGAATTTATAATTATAAAAATTGAATCTATAATAATTAATCAATAAAACCTTGATGAGACTAGTACAAAAGAAATAATCAATGATAATAACATCCTATGATAACAATAAAATGTTATTAACTGTTTCATTTATAAAAACTTGTTATAAATAAATATTACAAAAAGGTTATATGTATAAATAATATTATGAGATAAGAGATTAAGATATTTTTTTTATGTGGTACATTTGACCATGCCAAGCTACGCGAGATTTAACCTAAGGATTATTTATATTCATTTTTAATTCTAAGAGATATGTATTGTATTATAAAAAATCATTTAATTTATATTTTTTATTCACTACCGTATTGTCTCTATATATAATTATTATATTTCATTTCATGATATTATAATTTACATTTTATGGAAACCATTTTAGAATATTTTTATTCTTGTGTAAAAATTATTTTATGTGTTTTTGTTAAATTAAATCCATTCATTGAGTTAATATTCATCATCTAAAACTTTTTTAGTCCATTATTGGTTTTAACCACACTAAGAATATATTTCTTGGTTTATTCACTATCTTTATTTGGTAAAATTAGTTTTAGAATAAAATTTTTTTCTTTGATGAATTTCTCTCTGAAAGTGTACATCTTTAAGGAGAATAATTTCATTCCCATTAATGATGGTTTCTCATCTATATTCATATCTTCCATTAAAAAAATTTTACTCCTTTATATTTTGAATATCAATTATATTTTATCTTAATAAACCATCATATTTTCCTTTTCCCACATTTAGAATGGATATTTTGTTATCCCTTCTAACAATGTGGGTTTTAATTAGAGTATTTAAAAATATTATAATTATTCTTCATCAATTACATTTTTATTTTTCATTCAATCCATGTTTCTATAGGGAAACATTTATGTTCTATTTAAGTATATATTTTTTATTATTCTTTTTTGGGAAAATGTTTTCTGATATGTTCACTATATGTTTAAAAAAAATATTTAATAAAATTGGTGAACAATTAATCATTTATAAAAATATCAAAAATTATTTTATAATTTTTTTAATATTTTTTAATTGATTATCATTATTATCTCACAATTTTTTAACTTCATCAAAATAATTTTTTTTAAAAAACTCCCATAAATTCTGTTATACAATTTTGTTGGATTAAACTCAAGTAAATACATTGCTACTTTTAGATTTTAAAGTCACACAATTTATATAAACATTGTGCATCGTCATATTCCTTCCCTCTAAGATTAATATATTTTTTCATCCATTAATTCATGTTTCTTCTTAATGAATCAATAAATGAATTGATAGAGAAAATTATTTACATAATCAAGTAAAAATTTAATGTAGTGTATAATTACAATCTATTTTTTATCATCATTAACTACTATATCAATTGAATATTAGTGAATATATTTGGATTTATATTTATTTTACATGGGTTTATCATGTTATGATTACTTATGGATTTATGAATGATTTTATTATGTGATTCAATAGTAAAGGATTATGAAACCAATTTTCATTACCTATGATTCCATGTTATGTTGACTGATTCATATTTTAAGGCACAAATATGTATAGACGATACCATCTGGTGACCTATATAACCCTCTAATTAATTTATTAATGTATTATATCTCAAAATTTGATGAAATGTGGGTATTCATGGATACACTAATAAAATAAACGGTAAGCCACCAGAGATTATTTTTACAACATAATGGGTGGGACATCTAGTATATTCTCACAATAAGATGATACCATGTTCCTATATATATATATATATCAATTTTTTTAATTATTATATATTTCTTGGGGATGTTACATTTCTATGACAGAGGCCAATAATTATTCTCTAGGACTCATATTTATTATCTCTTTATTCCATAGTCTATTTATATTGTGTATATTTATATATATGAGATTAAATTTCCATGTATCATGACTTTTTGATAAATCTTATAGTTATATTTTCATTATAATATGATATTTATCCCTTAATAATTTTTTATCTTCTATTAATGATATATCCCGTAATGGTATGATGCTATATTATTCCTTACTAAACTTTATACCCCATCCCTTTCTTATGTATCCATTACCTTGGTTATGATGATGCGTATAACATATATGAATAATTTAAGAGATTATATTGTGGTTCAATTATGTGGAATTGTTCAAAATTATAGTATCATGGGTGTCTTATATACCCAATACTCAAAGGCACTATAACGGTCATTATTGGGATTGTGATTTCATTTATAACATGTAAGGTTTAACTTTATGGAATGGTATAAAATAATTTTTCTATTTAGCATGGGCCATCTCACATTGCATAAAAGAACATTTTTAAAGAATTTGACATTAGAATAGTATTTGGGAGTATAGGTCTAGGGAGATTAGTCCCGAAATACAATTATATTACCTATCTTTTCCAACCAATCTCCAGTATCATAAGGAACATTACCTCCATATAAAGATGGTAAAATATTCTTTAGAGACTCCAATTAATTTTTTGGGATTGGAACCATTCCCACTACATTATCATGAGAGAGAAATATACCAAATTCCTAGTTAATAGCCTGAACTATTCTTGTAACACCCCATTATTTACATATATATTCTCTTTGAAATAAAAAGGAGGTATTTTTTATAATTCATTACCAAAACCCCAAGTATTAATGGAAAATGGTATAGTAATCGTTTATTACTTCTATGTTAAAAATATTTATATCATTTTTAATAAAGAAATTATAATTGATATGTATAATAGTGGTAAATAATGAAAATTTATTGAATAATGAATAATAAATAATTAATCAAATTTCAATTATGTCAATTTATGCTTCAAAATTATGTTTTCATCAAAACATGTTTTATTGAAATTTTTTCAAAAACATTATAGTAATTTTTTATAATTTATAAAAATTTTATTTGAAAAAATGAATATAATTTTTGAAATTAGTATTTCAATGTTATCTTTCTTTGATTTTTAAAAATTTTCTAAAAATATTTTTTCAGTGATAACTATACATTTAATAATTTTGTAAAAAATAACATTTATTTTCATGTAAAAGTACAGTAATTTTTTAAATCTAATCCTAACATAATATATAAATCATTTATTGATAAATAATACAATTAATTATAAATTAATCGTCATTATAATTTATTTTGGTATAAGTTTATTTTTGTGCATAAAAACACATATTTTATTAAAGTAGTATTTCAGTCACACAATTTGTTTTACCACAATAATTCAATTTATATATATTTATTAATTTTATTAATTAAATATATATATATTATATATTCAATAAAATATTTTAACTTCCAATTTATTATTTTTTCGAAGGCAAGTAATGAAAATAAATTATGTTTCATTCTAAAAAATCCACAAATATGAAATGGTTTTTTGTTACATATTATGAGCTTATTTAAATTAAAGTCTTCAACTAATGGAAATTAAAACTATTTAATGGATTTTATGATGGGAATCATAATATTTAATATAATTTATTAGCAGCTATTGTTTTACATGGAGAAAATAAAAACAAAAAAAAAATTTAACCATAGTTAAGGTCACAACTAATTTACTAAGGGTAAAACAATATATAAGGATTAGAATTTCCCTTAAACATTCTTAATTATTATTGGATCAATATAATTAAACATTATCTTATACTAAATTTTAATTTATGTCTATTGAAATACACATCAACAAGAATATTACCTTAACTCATTTAGTTATTTTTAGAAATTCCATGTGTGTTCCCCCCCCCCCACTTATAAAATGGTACATCTTTATCATGAACCATGTCGGGATCCTATCCAACCCGAAACCCACCCCGATTAGTGGCATGGACTGAAGTGCACTTTCGAACCCCATGGGCTAACAACTAGTTTCTAGGTATCAAAAATATTCATTGGGAACAATTTCACCTATTTATATAATCATAAACATCCCATATAAATAAGCATCAAAATGATTTATAATCAAAAATGAACAGGGAACACCAATTTTCAGATTCAAAGTTTACAACATTAACCTAAAACCAAAAGTAAAACAATGGAATGTGATCCAAAAACTTCACCAAAATCATCCATTATATAATAGGTAAAACACCCTCAAGACACCACCATAAACACATACATGGAGTGGAACACTAAAAATGGGATCCACCATCACAATGATAAATATATTATTTACCTGGGTCATACATAAAAAAACTTCATACACCAAATGTTGTTTGTAGGGTGTGAACCAAATCCCACTTGGATGCCACCAAAAAGAAAATATTACCTACTGTAACATTTGAAGATAAATCAGTACTAACATTTTCATAAGAATATTTGAAAAAATTCAAAGAAAATTATTTTGGAAAAACATTCTCAAGTATAAAATTTCAATTATAAACCATTTTTAATAAATAATATTTATTGAAATGTAAGTTTTACTATATACAGATGCCTATCACCATATCACATAAGCATCATTTCACAAAATACTACCCTGGAAAAATATCTATAGGTAGCTAGCATAAGTAGGACTCTATGAACATCTTACCTCAGTGATCAATAACCTCCAACTGATCTACAAATAGTGTTCTCATCCATGAGCCACTAGAGAGGATATCTTCTAGAGTTATAGTGGTCCGAAAGTGTCCTCATGCCTCATCCACTAGAGATGACCTCCTCCAAATTTATAGTGGTCTCTGATCATATCACATGTTTAGTTAGTGTTATAATTGTTAATCCTGATAGACTAATCCAAGCCTCAAGTACTTATGAATCAACTAGCACACTTGTTTTAGTTCACCCACAAATAATACCTATGATTCCTTTTATGTTCAAATTACATTTCACATATCACATAAATCATCACTTTCCCATACACCTATATAGAATTATAAGAACAGAAGGAAATCACCACTTCTGCATTTTTTCATTTTCACATAAAAACTATTTGGAAATACATTTCGCATCACTTTCATGTTTCATAAAGCCCATTTGGAGACATAGTAGTAAATATCGCTACTTGAATCCAATAATTATCATGGGAAATCGAATTTTAAAATCATAATCTCATTAAAGAAATTTTCTAACATGCTTCACAACACTTCCAAAATTAAAATAGAAATTTAAGGTGCACAACCAAGAGTCTAAGATGTAACAAAAACCCATTTCTCATATAAAATCCACTTTAAAAACATTCTACCCTATAAATTTATTTGAAAAAAAAATTATCACATTTAGTACATGGCATAAAACATATTCATGAAAAACCACAATGATGCACACATGAAACATTACCATTTTCCTTTAGAAGAACCCATTTTCATCATATATTCATATCAAAACACTTCCAAAACATTTTACACACCCCACAATTAATGCATAGAACACATTTAAGGAACCAAGAAAGCATATCAAAATAATCAAATAATGTAAAATCATGGAACTGCCTACCCCACTCTGGGAAACTTCCCAAAATTATTGAGAAACTAAAACTACACCACTAAAGGACACTATAAACGAAACATTTAACAGTATTAATCATAATTTAACCCAAACCACAATATCAGACCCTCATTAGGTCAAACAAAACACTCGGAAATAGAAAATCAAGAAATATGGAAGATTGAACCTAGAAAGAGGTAGAAATTAAGAGGAAAAAGGATTACTTGATGTTTCCATTATGAAATGGGGTGAAAACACCCAAGGTTTGTGGTTCAAAGGCTTTATGAAAGATATTTTGGATCTCTCATGGATGAAAATCCCAAATAGGGAAGTTGAAAGGTGAAATAGGGTTAAAAATGAAGAGGGAAAAAAAGGTAATTTACCACTTTTTAATAACTTTTCCCAGTCACACAGTTATCCGGAACTGTTTTCCAAACCTTGCAGCAACTCTGCATATCTCACTCTCTAAGAGGAACAAGATGCATAATTTTCTCAAAAAGTTTGAAAAAGTGTTTGTCAACCGTATGGTCTCCACTATCCAAAAATTTGATTGGTCACACAATGTCTTGGGTAAGGGCACAAGGTTTACCCTAACCATTCACCTCATATTACCAATCCTAAAGTCTCTATTTTCACCAAAAACACAAGGGTAAATCCATGTATAAATTAAATATACAAATATAAAAAAATAATACCTAAAAACAATTATGGATTTAATAAATATTCCCACCTAGAAAACATTCCACCTATAGAAAATCAACCCAAATATTGGTCAAAAAATAAAAATGGGTACTCCTCATCAACCCAATACTTTATCTCGCATGTCTCATTCTCATCATTACCATGAATCAAAAGAACACAGACCCATAGAATGAACTTCCCATAAAGAACCCTTCCTTGAGAATCCACAATTTTTAATGACCGTTCAAACATAGAAAAATCAGGCTCCAACTCCTACTCCTACCAATTGAACAGTTATGATGGTTCTAGATTAAATTTTTTAAGCTGAGAAACATAGAACACTTCATGAATTGACATCAACTATGAAAGAAAAGATAACTTTTATTCCACATTACCAATCTACTCTAAATAATTAAATGTTCGAAAATAACATGGTGTTGTATTCCCTTTCTTATTCAAATGATAGTGACCCACGAGAGGGGCCACTATCAGGAACACATTGTCACCCACAAAAAACTCCAATGCGCAGTACCTCTAATTGGGATAGTACTTATGGAAAATCTGAGAAATCAAAAACTGCTTCTTAATAATATTTACTTTCTTAGATGTCTCCTGTATAAGGCTCAGTCCAATCAATGAGGTCACACCCACCACAGCCCAACACAAAGGTGACCAACGTGATTGACCCTGATGTGCCTCTAAATAATCCATTTCAATCGAGGATTAGTAACTATTGTTATACACAAACTCAACCAATCCCATACCGTTATCCAAAAAAACATAAATCCAACACATGTTCCTGGATCATGTCTCCCAAAATCTAATTCGCCTACTTCATATTACCATCCATTTAAGGAAGGTATGCCATGATCAACTTGACCTGTAACCCCATTTACCTCTAAAGACCTTTCCAAATAGTGAGTTAAGATATGTGTCTCTCGGTGAAGTAATTTCCAATGGAATTCCATGAATCTTCACAACCTTCTAAGCAGACTACGATACCAAACTCATCCAATTTTGCTGAATCTATTATTGGAATGAAATGTGATGATTTGTTCAGATGATCAATAACTACCCAAATGGAATTATTCCCCCAAGGGGGACATTATGAGGTAAGAAAATAATGAAATCTATGGTGATTTCATCCCACATTCGGGTAGGAATATCTTTTAGACGAAGAAAAATTTATATCCTTTGGTTCATTTATTTAACCTACTGATAAGTGTAATACCATGTAACCTATTCAGATACATGTTGACTCATTCATGACCACCATAACTAGAGACACACATTATAGTAAATCTGCATAGCACTCGAATAAACGAACCAATAAGACTAGTGGATATCCTACATCACCACATTCCTTAAAGAAAACAACACCATGAAGAGACCCTTATAGAAAAAATCTCCCTTAGGAGAAAATGACTAATCAAAAGGCTTATCCCTACAGTCTAGAAACTGGATATACTATTCCAAAAACTCAGCACTCAAATCCTTTACTGAGTCAACTCTAGTAGAGAAGGTGTCAGCTACACACAGGTTAAGAAGACCCCTATATTGTGTTCCTTGGTCTTGAGATGCATTCGAGTGAATGGACCTATCAATGTCCAATCATCTATGGACTCTTTAGATACTTTATCTGGAACTTTTCTACCCAATTCATTTTCTACATCATTACCCTTACCCGGTGTATAGTGTATACCAAAGCTGAACCCATGAAAGTACATGACCAAATGACGCTGTCTTATGTACAAATTTTTTTGGGAGAACATATTGGATAATATCTTATGATCTGAATAAACCAAAACCTATCCCTAAAAATAATGGTGTCAAATATTAAAGGCATGCATCACTGCTGTAAAATCAAGGTCATGGTTTGGGTAATTCTTTCAGTGTTGTCGAATCTAGAGAGAACCATAAGCCACTGCATGCTTATCTTTTGTCAACACACACCCAAGACTCATACATGATGAATCGAAATAGACCACATATCCTATTCTAAATCCTAGAAATATCATAATAGTGGTGGTGTTCAACCACTGCTTAAGCTCTTCAATGGAATCATGAAACTCTAGTATCTAATCAAAATCTACCCCATTTAGGTAAGTAATGTTTAGGACAAAGATTGCTAACATAAAGCTAAAAAAATACACATGTAATACCATTACCTGGCTGAAGAATTTTATGATTTCGAACACATTATTTAGATATTCCAATGAAGTCGCTGCACTAATATTCTCAAGGTCCACTCAAACCCCTTTTTTTATGATTACATGCCCCATAAGCCTCGCATTTCTAATCCCAAAGGATCATTTAGGGAGATTCACATAGAGATGATGATTATGAATAACACCCAAAATAATTATCAAATTTCACTCATGAAACTCCTCTATAAAAAAATACACCAGGATTTCATTAAAAAATATGATGAAAAAATAGTCAAAATACTGATGGAACACCTTGTTCCTAAGTTCCATGAAGACAGTTAGATCATTTTTCAACCCAAAAAGAATAACCAAATACTCAAAATTGTTTTCCTTTCATTGGATGGTTATTTATAGAAAATTTGTATCTATAACAACAACTTGAATATTTCCATATTGAAAATCGATCATGATGAACCACATTTCCCCCTTAAGCTAATAAAAAAGGTTGTAAATACTAGTGTTTCATAGATTCTTTGGAACGTGTGGTCTAGTTAGGATTCACTACCTCTAAGGGGTTTCTATTGGATTTATATATTGAATTGGAAAAATCCAATAGTTCTTTATCCAAAAGGTACCTGCTTTCCAACGGTAGAAGTTGATTGAGTTTGAACATACGATACTTAAGAACATGCATTGGTCGAGAGGATGGGAGGTCAGACGCATCACATCCTTTTAGGGGGGAATTATTGTTTACTCAAGGACTATCTTATAGATTTGAGATATTTCCATGAATCATTATTAATTAAACGATTATAACTTTGGTTTTCCATGGAATGTTAAATCAATTATTTTCATGTGTGAATTTTAGAATCGTCTATATGTACTCAATGATATCCATCAATGGTATCCTCTCATATACTATTTACAGATTCTTTTAACCATAATTATAATGATACTTGTTTTTAAGAAACTCAGTGGGGAAATCTATAAATTATTGTCATCCAGGGTGACAAAGGTTTGTTTTGATGTTTGGATCTTACCCATACATGGGCTACATGCATGTCCTTGATAAAGGAATCTGGACCCTCATAGTTTGGTATCAATAATGGGACACATCATACCTTTTAAATTCATGTGACAAGGACATATCCATATAGTTTAAGGTCATGTGGTAAGGACATCTAAGCGAAAGGTGTTTAGTCCTGGTTTGGTGTGGGACTTCTGCCTTAGCATCCCAAGGAACTTATAAAGAATATGGTTTTCTAAGTAATATTAGAAACTATTAGGAATATGGACTAGGAAGAGCATTATTTATTTACAGTATTGGGTTTGAACCACTGAGAGGCTTCCTAGATATACCATTTGGATGGAAATAAAATCCCAGGTAGTTCAGTGAGGCTCATAGGAGAGTATAGTCCATTGAGAGAAATTAGTTTGGAATTAAATAATGAAAATAATTCCTTGTTGATTTTAGGGTTTTAATTTGGGGAAAACATGAAAAAATGATGCCAATTTATGGATAAAATTAGATGTAACTCAGGCCTTAGAAAGGCTTCTTACATATCCCAATTTTGATGGGAATTAATGTTATCATTGTTCATGTGTTTATAGAGGCTTAATTTGGGGCTTAGTTCTCATGAGGATGCCCGAATTAAGGGATTTGAGGTTGGGATCCTAAAGAGGATATCCAATGATCTCGAGCCCTGATAAAGTATTCCTATGTATCCCAATTATGATGGGAACCAGAGTTAACATTGTCCGTTCATTTAGGTGTTTTAAAAATGTTGTGATCAAGAATGAAAATCTCAAAACCCATGTGAGTCATTCTTGTGGTGAGAAACTATACGATATCAATGATTCAACAAAGGCATCCACACTTTTCCTCCTCCACTGGAGGTATAGAAAGCACCTAAAATGGTGATGGTGGAAGAGGGTGAGGTAATAATTCATCCCTCTATTCACTTTACATTAGACGAGGGTCAAATTTAAGGAAGGAGTGAAGGTGATAGAAGTGGAGAGGAGGAATATAGAAACCTCCTACAAAAAAAGATAGAGGGTTACACCAGGATGGATTCCCTTTATTGGTCTTATTAAGAGAGGGAAACTTCTCATTTGTTCATAAGGAAATGTTGGTGTGAACCATACCATCCCTACCAGTGACCTGAGGTTCTGGGTTTTAGAGACGAAAAGGGGAGGACATAACCCAAACCCTACTCCTCCAAACTGGGAACTCCCCAAGACTATTCCTAGGTGAATGGTCCGTGTGATTGTGGACATACAAACCCACAGACATCCCAAGAATCCTAACCATATTACAATACAAATGTGGGAAACCTCTAAATTTGGATTTACAAACCCAAATAAGAGACACACTAATAAGTCTTTCCAATGGTTTGATTTGTTGAGCAATGTATTGTTTTCAAACAATTCAAAACAATGTTTTTTAAAGGGGGAGATTATTTTAAATAATACTCTGTCTCTTTATGATGATTTTGATGCTCACAAATACCCTTAATTATTTACTAATTATTTCGTTGAGTATTTTGCAGGAATTTATTTTATTTATTTCATACAATGAGATTTCATACTTCATTTATTCCGAGATCAATTTTAGCGTGTTCTGGAATCACTGTAGCGCAAGATCAATTTTAGCGCGTACTGGAATCACTGTTCATACCCTACGCTGATGAACGTAACGTATGGATGAAAAGTTTACTTTTTATGTTAAAAGAAACGTATGGTTAAGGAACCTTACGTTATTTTGAAACGTATGGTTAATGAACCTTACGTTGTTGAAAAGTATTGAAGAAGAACATTACGTTTGGAAGGAACCTTACGTTTTCGTTGTTGGACAAGTATGGAAGAGAAACCGTAAGTTAGTTTTCAGTGTTGAGTTTGTTTCTCAAGAGTATGGATCATCAACCTTACTTTTATAATCAACCGTACGTTCTTTGAAGAGTTGAAGCGAGACAAAGTATGGATGATCAACCCTACGTTTGAATGCTGAAGAGAAAGTATGTATGTTCAACCTTACATTCTGAACCTTACGTTTGTGAACCTTACGTTTGTGAACCCTACGTTTGGAGCCACGTCATCAACCCTACGTTTGGCGTCGGGATATTTTTGACAGACGATATTTCCTTTTGCATTGGTCAAACAAGCGGATTATTAGGCGGATTTCGAGCCGATTCTTAAGTACGACTTTGACTGAATCAAAGACGATTTTCAACGGATTACTGATTGATTTAAACGGAGCTTTTTATGCCGATTCCTCAGGGGAGTTACAACGGCTCTGTTATTTCATTTAATATCGTGAATCTAAAGGAGATTTTCATGGATCTATTTATGCGGAAGATTTTCTCAGATTTGAATATATATGTTCTATCTTGGAAACTTCGGATATATATATATACACAGGAAAGTGTGTGAAATATATAGATTGATCTTTTAACGAGCAAGAAACAGAGACTGTGTAAAGGCGTTCTTTTCTGGTGATTGAGAAGAAGCGTAAAACCTTTATTACCGAAGGAAGATCTTGATAGCAGATTCACGTGTTCTACATCGACTATCTGTTGTGAATCTATTGCTGCTGAAGTTGTGAAGTTTCTGGTAATATCTATTGCAACTGGATCGACTCAGAACTGTTTTGATTACAGATCTTTATTTTCTGAAGACAACGATCTATCTACTGTCAATTTCATTCTATTGCAATTGTGAAGAACAACTGGAGAAGTGTTTTCTTTATCGAAACACTTTTTATTTTTGAGTGATCAGCTTCTCATTCTAAGCTGTGTGGGTTCGTGTTTGAACCAGGAAGGCTGTGTGTGCCTGAATCTTGTAAAGGTGTCAACTGCCTGTACTCAGTTGTGGACAGGTCTGTGGAAACGAGGACCAGATAGTGAAAATCGCCAAGCTCGTGGATTTGAGCGTTGGTGGAGTGGACTAGGGGCCTTCTGTTCCCCGAACCACTATACATCCGTGTATTCATGCTTTTACTTTTTCCGCTGCATATTTAACTGAGCAAAAGCATAGTGGACAGAATTTGTCTAAATTGAAGAGATTGTAATAATTTTGAAAAGACACAATTCACCCCCCCTCTTGTGTGTAATCCGTAGATTCAGATCCAACAATTGGTATCAAAGGAGGAGCTTCTTTTTTTTAAAGTCTTATCAAGCTAGAAGTATTTAAAGATTATACATAGTGTATCATGGCTGATATGAGAGAGGGAATGTCAATGGTCAGAGCACCTTACTTTAATGGAGATAATTATGGCTGCTGGAAATCACGTATGATTATTTATCTGAAAAATCTTGGTTACAAAGTCTATTCAAAGATTCTGACTCCCTATGAAATTCCTGAAAATCCCGATACATGGAGTGCTGCTACAGAGGCTGAGTATGACATAAATTCAAAAGCTATGAATGCAATCATCTGTGGTCTAGGACCAGATGAATTTAACAGAGTATCTCAATGCCCGACTGCATATGAAATGTGGCAAACAATAGCTGTTGCTTATGAAGGAACAGATAATGTAAGACAGATGAGATATGCAACTGATAAGTTAAAATTCGATACTTTCAGAATGATTGAAGGAGAGAGCATCACTCAGATGAATGGAAGATTGACAGAAATTGTCAATAATATAACAGCTCTAGGAGAACCAATCAAGCAGGCTGATCAAGTGTTGAAGGTACTGAGTGTACTTCCTACTCGATGGAATGGAATCTCTACAGCAATCAGACAATCAACTTCTGTTAAAGATCTAACTATGAGAGAACTGATTGGTACATTGATGATGTACGAGGCTGAAATGCAAGATGAGGTAAATGAGCATAAAGTCTACATAAAAAGGGAAAACACTGCGTTGAAAGTAACTTCTCAACAAAAGGATAGAAAGATGAAGAACAGAGAAGTAAGTGCTAAATCAGAAAGCTCTGATTCTTCAAATTCGGATGAAGAACTGGCTCAGCTAGCTATAAAATTCAGAAAGTTCTATAGTAAGAAGAAAGACTTCAAGAAATCCTTTAAAAAGGATAGCAAGGAAGTGAGATGTTATAAATGCAAAAAGATGGGACATATCAGACCGGATTGCCCAAAATTGAAAGATGCAAAGAAGAAGAAATTCTTCAAAAGAGATGATTATGAGCAGAAAGACAAGAAAGCTATGAAAGCTACTTGGAGTGTTTCTGAAGACTCAAGTAATTCTTCTGAATCAAGCTCAGAGAAGGAGGAAGCCAATTTAAAAGCAAATATGTGTTTCATGGCTGAAACTGATGAGGTACACTCATACTACTCCTCTGACTCAAATAATGAATCAAACTCTGAAACAAGCTTCTCAAATAAAAAACTTGCAGCTTACTGCAATATGCTTGAAGAAAGGTATGACTCATTATTTAACAAATATAAATCTATAAAGAACTTGCACAAAGCTATTTCATACGAGAGAAATACTTTGCTAAAACAACATAAGGAATTAATTGACAGATACAACTCTGCTGACTCAAATAAAATTAATTTTGAATCAAAAATAAAAACTCTACAGGATGAAGTAGAAACTTATAAAAAGGCTGCATTAGTTTTTACAAAAGGAGAAAACACCTTAAATGAGATACTTGGAAAAACTGTAATTAAAAGGGAAAGGTTTGGAATTGGAAGTAAAGGAGAAAAACCTAAGTTATACAAAAATAATTTTGTTCCTAGCAATAAACAGGTTATTTGTAACTTCTGTGGAACAAAAGGTCATATAGCTAAAAAATGTTTTCTAAGACAACCTCAAATATGTGGAATTAAGAAAGCTTATATTTCCAACGATCTATATGATTCAATCAATTTTAAGAAAACAAAGCAAATCTGGATACCCAGATCACTACTTGCTAACACTCCTGGACCCAACAAAATACGGGTACCAAAGCAATTTTTTTGAATATCTTTGCAGGTAGCAGGTCACCAAAGAAAGAAAGAAATATGGTATATGGACAGTGGCTGCTCAAGACACATGAGTGGAACTTCAGCTAATTTCTCTTCTCTTACTCGAAAGGAAGGAGGACTTGTCACCTTTGGTGACAATGCCAAAGGAAAGATTATTGGTATTGGAACAGTTTGAGATCCAGAGACAGTCTCAATCAACAAAGTACTTTATGTACAAGGGTTAAAACACAATCTGATAAGTATCTCTCAACTCTGTGATGATGGATACACTGTTGATTTTACTAACAATAGTTGTACTGTTTCTAAAGATAAACTGTTTAAGTTTAGAGCACCTAGAACTGATAATGTATATACTTTGGATTTGTATTCCCTGTGTAAACAACAAGTAAACTGCTTACCTGCTAGTATAAGTGAATCCTGGATCTGGCATAGAAGACTTGGTCATTGCAATATATATGCTTTACATAAATTATCTAAGAAACATCTAGTTTCTGATTTGCCTAGTCTCAAATTTGAAAATGACAGATTCTGTGATGCATGTCAGCTTGGCAAGCAACACAAATCATCATTCAAATCTGTTAATAAAGTTGCTACAACTAAACCTCTAGAACTTATCCATATGGATTTGTTTGGACCTTCAAGAGTAGAAAGTTCAGCTGGTAAATTATATGTTTATGTATTAGTTGATGATTATTCTAGATTTACTTGGATTTTCTTTTTGAAATTTAAAAGTGAAGCTTTTAGTTTATTTGAAGGTTTTTGTAAATCTATTCAAAATGAAAAAGGTTTTAATATAATCTCATTGAGAAGTGATCATGGTGGAGAATTTGAGAACCAGGAATTTAATTCCTTTTGCTCAAACATGGGTATTAAACACACCTTCTCTACTCCAAGAACACCTCAACAGAATGGGATTGTAGAAAGAAGAAATAGAACTATTCAAGAAATGGCTAGAACTATGTTAAATGAATATAGCCTACCTATATATTTCTGGGCAGAAGCTGTTAATACAGCTTGTTATATAATGAATAGAATTTTAATAAGACCTATTTTGAAAAAGACACCCTATGAACTATGGAATAACAGAAAACCTAAAGTAAATCACTTTAAAGTTTTTGGATGCAAGGTTTACATCTTGAATACCAAAGATAATCTTGGTAAATTTGATCCAAAATCTGATAAAGGTATTTTCTTAGGATATTCTGCAACCTCCAAAGCTTATAGAGTCTATAATAAAAAGTCAAGGATTGTTGAAGAATTAGTTCATGTGAAATTTGATGAATCTGATCCTTTTGAGAAACGGATAGAACAAATAGATGAACCTGATTCTAATGAAAACATGAGACTTCAGAATTTAAAGAATGATTTTGAAAATGATATAAAAGAAATTCAGTCCAGTTCAGAAGAACATGATACTGAAGAACCTTTGAATATAATGCCTAGACAGTCTAGAACCTTAAAGAATCACCCTTTAGAATCTGTGATAGGTGACTTAGAGACTGGTATTCAAACTAGAAGAAACTTTGGAAACATAGTTGAATTCTCTGCTTTCCTATCCCAACAAGAACCTAAGACCATAGAAGAAGCCTTAGATGATGAGAGCTGGGTAATAGCAATGCAGGATGAATTGAACCAGTTCAAGAGAAATAAGGTTTGGGAATTAGTTGAAAGACCACATGATTATCCAGTAATAGGAACTAAATGGGTCTTTAGGAATAAACAGGATGATCAAGGGATAATAACTAGAAATAAAGCAAGATTAGTAGCTAAAGGATATAATCAAGAAGAAGGAATAGATTATGATGAGACCTTTGCACCTGTAGCCAGGTTAGAAGCCATTAGAATCCTTTTAGCCTATGCATCTTATATGAATTTTAAATTATTTCAGATGGATGTTAAATCTGCCTTTTTAAATGGTTATTTAATGGAGGAAGTTTATGTTGAGCAACCTCCTGGTTTTGAAAATTCTCAAAAACCAGATTCTGTTTTCAAACTTACTAAAGCTCTTTATGGCCTTAAACAAGCACCTAGAGCTTGGTATGAAAGACTAAGTTCTTTTCTTTTGAAAAATGATTTTACTGTTGGACTAGAAGATCCAACACTCTTTAAGAAAACTGTGAAAAATAATGTTTTGTTGGTTCAAATTTATGTTGATGATGTAATTTTTGGATCAACCAATAAAATTCTTTGTCATGAATTTTCAGAATTAATGCAAAAAGAATTTGAAATGAGTATGATGGGAGAATTAAATTTCTTTTTGGGTCTTCAAATATTTCAAAAATATTTTGGAAATGTTTTAAATCAATGCAAATACATTACTGATTTACTTAAGAAATTTGGACTTGAAAACAGCAAGACATTTAAAACTCCTATGTGTACTAATATAAAACTTGATTTGGATGAAACTGGAAAATCAGTGGACAACAAGTTATATAGAGGTATGATTGGTAGTTTGTTATATCTTACTGCTAGTAGACCAGATATAATGTATTCAGTATGTCTTTGTGCTCGATTTCAATCAAATCCCAAAGAATCCCACTTAACTGTTGTTAAACGAATTTTTAGATATTTAAAAGGTACTATTTATCAATCTCTGCTTTATCCAAAAACCTCTGATTTTAATTTAATTTCATATTCAGATGCTGACTTTGGAAGCTGTAGATTAGATAGGAAGAGTACTTCAGGAACATGTCACTTTTTAGGAAAGTCTTTAGTATCATGGTCTAGTAAGAAACAACACTCAGTTGCCCTGTCAACAGCCGAGGCAGAATATGTGTCTGCAGGTAGTTGTTGTGCACAGGTGTTGTGGATGAAAAACACTCTTATGGACATTGGATTAAATTTCAATAATACGCCTATTTTATGTGATAATACTAGTGCAATTAATATTTCAAAAAATCCTATCAGTCATTCTAGAACTAAGCACTTTGATATAAGACATCACTTTTTAAGAGATCGTGTGTTTAAAAAGGATATATTTTTAGAATTTATAAATACAGAAAATCAATTAGCAGATATTTTTACTAAACCAATTCTGACGGCAAGGTTTGAATTTATTAAGGGGGAGTTAGGTTTATTTAATTTTAAATAGTTTTTTTTTATTCTGTTTTCGAATTATGTTTAATTTTTGTTTCCCGCTATAAGTAATTTTATTTTGTTTTAAATAAAAGTAATGATTAGTGATTACATGGGAATCAAGGCTGTCAGAACCGTTTCACCTTCTAAACTGTTTCACCTTTTTCGGAAACCCTTTCGAAAACCTAAAACCGCACATCTGATCCAAAACCCTTTTCTGAATCTTCAAACCCTAAACTTACGAACCTTCAGAAATCATTGTTGAAATGGAAAAGACTAAGCGTCCAGATGAAGCTGAGAGCAGTGCTGCAAAGAAACCTAAAGTAGTTGGTCGGAAAATACTGCAAGGTAAAGTCATAGATTTAGAATGGCTGTTTGAAACTAATTTACTGTTGAAGCAAGCGTTGTCGTTTCAGAGCCTTGAGCAAGCTTTTAATAGTGAAAATTCTGAGTTTCTATATGAGGCAGAAATGAGACATTTCTTTAGAACTGTTCAGTTTAGCCTTGGAGATACGGAGGATAGTTTATTGGCTCAAATAGAGGATAAGGACTTTTCCATATCATCTGTAGAGAGAAGTCAAATTCTTAACTGCCCTCATGAAGGAGTTTTTCATTTCGATTTACGGAATATTAGAGATTCTGTACATAAGTCTGAAGACATTATGTCTTTTCTGTTTGGAACCAGAGTGATAAAGAAAATGTTTATTAAAGATTTGGAGCCCGATCAGAAAATCTTCGTAAAATTTGTTCAGACTGGTTTAGCACCAAGGATGGTTGAGATGGAGAAAATCCTATACCCTGACATGTACAAAATGTATCTTCTAATGTGTGATATTAAGTTTAATTTTCCTCGGTTTATGATAAGATATCTGAGATACTGCTGTCAGAGTGAAGCAAGAATGACCTTTTTCCCTTATGGAAGGTTCATTTCTTTGTTTTTGCATAAAAGAGGAATGATCAGATTGGTAGATGATGGGGTGAAATGTCACCACAGTAATGTTTTTAATGCTGGAACTTTGAGGAAAGTAGGATACTTCTGGAGCACAATTAAAGGAAAACTCTTACCTGTTGGAGCTGAGGAAGACTCGGAGAGTGCTCAGGCTCAACCGGCTAAGTCCAAGGAGGGACAAGCAGAATCAAGGGTTAGTACAGTGGCAAGAAGAATTCGCTTTGAGATGGAGGAAGTTGAGGAAGAGAGAAGTCAAGAAGGACTTCAATCTAGAAGAAAGAGATCAATTGATGAAGAAATTATCTCTCCTGCCTTGAAATCTTCTGAACCGGTAATTTCTTATTCATTTGTGAGAGAAGCTGTTGTGGAGCAGACTGCACCGATAGAGGAACCAGCAGCTCAACCGGAAGTCCAAAAAAAACCTCAATCTGCTGCTGTGGCTGTTGAAAATGTAATACAACAAGAACAACCTATGGAGGCAGTGCCTGGTGAAGAAGTGGCCCGACCTCAAGATTTACATGAAAATATTGTTCTTGACCATTCAGTAGAATTCAGAGAGACTACTGTTCGTGATGAACATACTTCTGAAGCTAATACAGAGGTACTTCAGGAAGATTTTTCAGTGGAAGAGTTTCAGGCTTCAAAAGCTAGTTCAGTGGATCAACCTTGTCAGGACAAGGACAAAGAACAGTCAGATGCAGATTCTTTACCACTTGCCCTGCCTCATCAACCTATTTCTGGACATGAGAATAGAGCACAGGGTGCCCCTGATTCGAGAAAAGAAGAAGTTGTTGAGTTGTACAAGCCTATCTCTTAATTAGAATCTGAGAATGTTAGTCTCAGAAATTCTCTGAACTTAGAGCAGTTGAAGTTTCAGAAGCTGAAAGAATGTACTATTTCAAGACAGGAAGTAGATTTGTTTAAGACTGATATGTTGCATGCTGTTGATCAGTTAAAATCAAAGATGGTAAAGAAAGATGATTTGTCTGAGATGAAGATTTACATGGAGAATAAATTTGAGTCTGTTGCAAACAGTGCTGTGAGTGGATCAGGTTCTTCACCTGATTTGATTCGGAGATTTCAAGCAATTACAGGAGCACTAAGCAATATGAGTGACAGATTACACGATCTTCAGTGTAATAGTGCCCCTTTGTCAGTTTTGCTGGATAATCAGAAATTTTTAGTGGATCAGTTGACATCTGGAGAGCAACCGATTAGGATTCTTTTGAATCAGTTATCAGAGAAGCTGGCTCTTTTTGTTGAAAAAGAAGAAAGGATGCATGAGTTTTTCAGAGTTAATTTGATTGAAGATATTCATATGACTCAAGAGAACAGAGATCATATCATCAAGTTAGGAGATGGGATGATGAAGAGGCTCAGAGAACAGTTTACAGAGATCAAGACCGCGATTCAAAGGAGATAGACACCTTTTTCCCTGTCTTATCCATGAACCTTGATTCCTCTGTATATCACAATCGTTTAATTATATAACAGCTTGTGAATGAAAATTCTCTTCTTTTGTTTTTGTTTTGTTGTTATTTATTTATTTATGATTAAGTTAGCCAGTATAACAAATTCACTTATTCATACACAGTTAATTATAGCATTTACTTATAGTTCAGTGCAATATTGAATGTGTTCAAATCCGTAATTTTTTCATTCTTTTTGATATCACAAAAAGGGGGAGAATTTGGATAAACACAACATTTAAATTCATTTGTTTCCTATGAAGAAATTTGGATATATGGGAGAAGACATTTATCTTTTATTTATTTTTTAGCTGAAAATTTATTTTTATGGGGGAGAAATTTTATTATAGTTAAATATTGTTTTAATCCTTTCAGAATTCTAAAATTTTATAAAACTAATTTTTCAATAAAGATTGCAATTAAATTAGTTCTATTATTTTATGGGTTTTGTGATCATCAAAAAGGGGGAGATTGTTGAGCAATGTATTGTTTTCAAACAATTCAAAAATAATGTTTTTTAAAGGGGGAGATTATTTTAAATAATACTCTGTCTCTTTATGATGATTTTGATGCTCACAAATACCCTTAATTATTTACTAATTATTTCGTTGAGTATTTTGCAGGAATTTATTTTATTTATTTCATACAACGAGATTTCATACTTCATTTATTCCGAGATCAATTTTAGCGTGTTCTGGAATCACTGTAGCGCAAGATCAATTTTAGCGCGTACTGGAATCACTGTTCATACCCTACGCTGATGAACGTAACGTATGGATGAAAAGTTTACTTTTTATGTTAAAAGAAACGTATTGTTAAGTAACCTTACGTTATTTTGAAACGTATCGTTAATGAACCTTACGTTGTTGAAAAGTATTGAAGAAGAACATTACGTTTGGAAGGAACCTTACGTTTTTGTTTTTGGACAAGTATGGAAGAGAAACCGTACGTTAGTTTTCAGTGTTGAGTTTGTTTCTCTCGAGTATGGATCATCAACCTTACTTTTATAATCAATCGTACGTTCTTTGAAGAGTTGAAGAGAGACAAAGTATGGATGATCAACCCTACGTTTGAATGCTGAAGAGAAAGTATGTATGTTCAACCTTACGTTCTGAAGCTTACGTTTGTGAACCTTACGTTTGTGAACCCTACGTTTGGAGCCACGTCATCAACCCTACGTTTGGCGTCGGGATATTTTTGACAGACGATATTTCCTTTTGCATTGGTCAAACAAGCGGATTATTAGGCGGATTTCGAGCCGATTCTTAAGTACGACTTTGACTGAATCAAAGACGATTTTCAACGGATTACTGATTGATTTAAACGGAGCTTTTTATGCCGATTCCTCAGGGGAGTTACAACGGCTCTGTTATTTCATTTAATATCGCGAATCTAAAAGAGATTTTCATGGATCTATTTATGCGGAAGATTTTCTCAGATTTGAATATATATGTTCTATCTTGGAAACTTCGGATATATATATATACACAAGAAAGTGTGTGAAATATATAGATTGATCTTTTAACGAGCAAGAAACAGAGACTGTGTAAAGGCGTTCATTTCTGGTGATTGAGAAGAAGCGTAAAACCTTTATTACCGAAGGAAGATCTTGATAGCAGATTCACGTGTTCTACATCGACTATCTGTTGTGAATCTATTGCTGCTGAAGTTGTGAAGTTTCTGGTAATATCTATTGCAACTGGATCGACTCAGAACTGTTTTGATTACAGATCTTTATTTTCTGAAGACAACGATCTATCTACTGTCAATTGCATTCTGTTGCAATTGTGAAGAACAACTGGAGAAGTGTTTTCTTTATCGAAACTCTTTTTATTTTTGAGTGATCAGCTTCTCGTTCTAAGCTGTGTGGGTTCGTGTTTGAACCAGGAAGGCTGTGTGTGCCTGAATCTTGTAAAGGTGTCAACTGCCTGTACTCAGTTGTGGACAGGTCTGTGGAAACGAGGACCAGATAGTGAAAATCGCCAAGCTCGTGGATTTGAGCGTTGGTGGAGTGGACTAGGGGCCTTCTGTTCCCCGAACCACTATACATCCGTGTGTTCATGCTTTTACTTTTTCCGCTGCATATTTAACTGAGCAAAAGCATAGTGGACAGAATTTGTCTAAATTGAAGAGATTGTAATAATTTTGAAAAGACACAATTCACCCCCCCTCTTGTGTGTAATCCGTAGATTCAGATCCAACATGATTCACCAGGAGGTTTTAGGGGAGGCTTCAACTTAGTCTCTTTTTGATAATGCAACCAAGGAAGGGAAAACCCTACCATGATTGTCTTTGAATGGGTTTTACAAGATGATGTGTAGTCCCTATTTGATGATGTTCCATATAGGTACCCCCACGTAGTTGTGTCTCAAGGGTACCTCACGTAGGTTTTCCACGTAGGTAATAGCGATGAATGAAGAAAAAAATTATTCACATATGGGAACCAAGAATATGTATGATTAGAACTATGAAATACTTTCAATAAATTCTTATCCCATATAATTATCTCTTCTATCATGTTTTTAGAGAGCTGCCTAAGACAATTTGAGGGATCTAGGCAAAAGACCTAAGCAATGGGAGATTCAAAAATCCATTCAACATTTTCAGTCATCATATGTGGAAACCAAGCATCCTATTAATTAGAAAAGAGTGGAGATGTTCAAATTAAATTCATCGGTTTATGTAGGTCATGGAAACCTTCCACATATCTCCTCTATATAAGTGTACTAAAATGCTCTTTTCATGTAGCTCTATCATGTAGCCGAGTCTCGTAGGTCAATCGAATAGGTCTTCTCTATTCTTTTATGATATTTAGTTCTTTGAGATTTGTCTTGAGACTTATGAATATTCATGGAACATCTTCATAGTCATTTTTTATTCCTAAAGAGTATCACCAAAATCCCTCTGCCTTTAGATTGGATCTGATTAAAAAGAGGGTCAAGTCCTGAGGTAATATTGGGGGGAAATACTATGGAGTAATTTTCATGCCGAGTAGGTTTTCTACGTATTTATTTCATGTAGTTTTGTCATTTAGAAATTTCATCCATGAAATCCATGAAGGTATATGATCTATATAAATAGGTCTATTCCTTTTCTATTTTCATCACCCGATATCCCAGATTTTCTACTCTCGTTGAGTAGCTTGTTCCTCCAGCCTTTTCGCATTGTGCTCTCATGTAGCTTCCTTGATATTTCCTCAAGGTGAATCAATTTGATTGAAGGATCTTTGTGGAAGGACTTCATCAAAGTATTTTCACAAGGACCCTTGTCAAACGACCTACACAAATGAACTATGTGAATCATTTCCTTTTCAAATTTTTAAATCCCTTTTAGTTGAAATTTGAATTTACTGATTTCTATATTTTGACCTAACAGAGTACACATGGTAATTTATTTCCAGGAAATAGATAACTTGAAGATTGTCATTGAGGATGATATGGCTCATCAAAATGAGATGATGAAAATCGTCATACCAGAATATTATTATTTTGTTTAATGTACTCTTCCTAGATAATGGAATGGTTTAATTCAATATCAATGTGAATACCCATGGATTCACTATCTTCCCCTATACAGGCATTAGATTTTCTGAGATTCCCATATTTTTTCTATTAAGAGATACTTCCTAAATAATTGGTTTCTCTAGTACTCAAATTTTCCATTCATGAATATTACTGTGAGGGGTATATCAGTTCATGAGTGAATAGTCCCTGTTGGATGCATCATGCACCATAGTGGTTGTACTCCTAGGATGAATGATAATGTTGATGAACCATGACCCATTTCAATAATTAAACCTTATGTGCTTCCCAAAATGATCAGTATAAAGGTTAGAAGGTAGATTGAGATCATTGTTCTATAGGAAGTGTTAAACCTAAATGGATGTGGGGAATTTTGGGTACGTCATACTTATGTAGGGTTTAGGAAAGAGCTATCAGATGTTTATATTTATGGCGATTTCTAGATTAGACAAACCTATGTTCATAAAAATGATTTTATTGAGTAATTGTTGAGCCGATTGAGTCTATAAACAAAACCCTTCCACATGATGCATGATGTGGTTGTTATCAGTTTATAAGATACTGATCAAATATTTGCGGCTCCCATACTCGGGGAATCGTATAATGAGTTCATTTTACCCACAAAAATAAGGGGTAATGGTACCAAGACACTAACACTAGCTCATGAATTATTCAATGTTGAAAATAATTTTTATAAATACAAGAAATATATTCATTCAAAATTGTGGATGTAATCCTTTTTAGAACCAACAATAGAGAAAGGCCCCACTTGAAAACGTCATACTATCTCTAATTCTGTAGATAACTAGGGATTTCAGGTACATATTTTCCCACATTAGGGAGAGGTGAATATAATAACTACACTAAAAAAGACAAGTTTTACATTGACGTAAAGGTATGCTTATCTAGCTTCATTTCCATGTGGATAAACATTTACTTGCTTCCATTCCATGAGTCTGGTGGCTTTGTAAGGCTATGGACAATTATTATTTCAACTAAATTTGTAGAGGAAAAATATATTGGCTTAGAAACTCATGTATTTGAAGGAATTTATAATCACCTACTTCATTTGTACAATGGGAAGGCTCTATTTAGACTTGTAGGGCCATTCCAAGTGTTTTGGGGTGGGATTATAGAGCACTTTTCTTCATATCCTGTGTTGAATTTAGTGAGATTCCATAATAGTGGATTCACCCCCCCCCCCCCCCATTTTAATAGAATTTTTCAATATTCAGTCTCAGAAAATGAGACCATATGTAGTTCTAAGGGAATTGGATGCATTATTAGAAAACAAATTCTTTCCATTTGGTAACCCACCAACTGAAACATTTATTGATGATGGTAATGAAGAATATAATGAGATGAGGTCATATATAATGGCCTTCAAGGATAGTGTATTATCAACTGGGATTTATGTGGAAATTATATATGAGTCGTACGTTCCCTATAGGTTTTCTCTCTAATTCAAATGTCTTCAACAGGAAAATTCTTTTCCTCCCATGCGTCTTAGACACGAGAAACACCCAATGGTATCCAAAAAATTGTGGATTTTGATGTCTTTAAAGACATCCAAATTATCAATCATGTTTCCTCCATTAGATACATCAATCAGATTGGAAGCTTATTATGCCAAATCTTAGGCTTCTTTATACCCTTAGGGGGATATGACAAAAGCACTATATCGGGTGGTGGTGAAAACTACTATTCAGCGTATAAATCATGGTACAAGTCCAAAGCCAAAGATGACACAGAGGCTTTATAAGTTTTAGAACCATCAAAAAATATTCTTATAAGATATAATAGGAATAATAGGGATAGTGAAACAATACTTATGGCACCGAGGTGGTCTATCTGAATCCATCAGAAAGAGATTCCATTCCCATATAATGACCTCTCTAAAGAAGAAAGTAGGCCTGAAGAGGTTTTCGAATCACAAGGTATGTAATTTTCTCCATGAGAAACCATATCAAGACCGAATTATGTGTGGCCATCATCCATTCAATTTTGGTAGAGATGGACATTTGAAATTGGGGATACATGGGAATTCCACCAATATGGCCTTCAGATACTGGATGTGGGTGACATTAAAGAACCCTCTTATTTTCATCTGTATAATTAGTTTTCTGATGTAAAAAAGTATATTGTGCAATTAGAGATATTTCTATATGCAACTGATCAACAAATCCTAGCCTCTATGCAAGTATCTGATATAATGGAACTTGGGATACATGAATGGGTAATTATTAACCCTCATGAGGAATGAACCATTTAGGTTAATACTAAAAAATTATTTTCCTTATCTTTTATCTCAAAAATGATTTTCCATTCACCATTATTAATAATGATGAGATTTCATTTTTCATCTTGAATTAAGGGAAGGAACCTTCGGAATGGTTTGGGGTCAATATGTTATAGGCATACAGGTTCTCCCATCGACACATTAAATGATCCTCCCAAGTCTCTTGAACTTTCTACCGGAGTGAGAATCATGAATGGGGTAATAGAAACAAACAATCCTTATCTATTAACTTAGGTTTCTCCTACCAATAAGAGTGATTGAGTTTATCCTCAATCTTATGAAAGGAAATGCAATAGAGAAATGAGATTGGTCCAAAGTGTATATCGATGAAGTAAGTATTTACACTATTTTTCAACATTATTATTTTCTTTATACACTTTGGCGACCATATCTATCAAAGGATATGCATCTATATGATCTTTAAAGGGATTAAGAGATGATCCCTCAAGACTGGAGAAAGAAACCCCATGAGAAAAATGGATTCACATTGATGAATCAATTTCCTTGATGGAAAAGACATAAAAAGGTGCAGTTGTATCTACTCCTCATTCTATTGAGTGAGATAAAAGTCATTGTAATGTCAAATACATTTATCTTGAATATTAAACGATTTTCTAATATTATTCTCTTCAAAATATCTTAGACCAACTTTCCTTTACAATGGATCCTACAATAATCAATTCGGATATTCCCACTGCACCAAAATGATGGAATGAAGATCCGGGGAAATTTAAAATAAATCTAGTGTTGGTCCTAATCTGGAATGGTTTAATGATGTAGTACTAGTTGAATAATTGATTGAGTATTTTGTCATCGGCGCCAATTTAGGCATCAAACCACATTTTTGGATACCTCAAATAGTGGGGATGATATAACATTTCATGCTGTATACATAGAAATTATGGAATCCCTAATCCAAACATTGATATTCCAGGATCCATAAATGCCTTTAGGTATTTTCATGAAGAATTTCAAGGACTTATGTTCTCATTATTTCATTTTACATACATAACTATTCTTCTTTTACTTGATACTTCACATAAAATTTCAACTTATTCAACTTTGTCTATAGAAAATGTTGAAAAGGATCTTTAAGAATGGGGATTCTACTCTATCCTTATTCTATTGAAGATGGAGAAAAACTCTATGAGGACCCCTTTTGGCGCCAAAATATTGAACGCAAAGGGAGGAAGGGAAAGATGCCTGCACGCTGCCTCGCGAAGCCCCAATGGGGATCTCCCCAGAACAATGCGGCTTCCACGAAGCAGAGGAGGCGGTACCGCTCCACGAACGCCCTGACGTTCGCGAGCCCACCGCGAAGAAAAGGAGGTGGTACCGCTCCACAAATTCCCTAATGTTTTCAACCCACCGCAAACCACCCACTGTCCCTTCGCACTGCGTGAGCTCTGCTTCGCAGCGTCCCTTGCCTATAAATACTGGGCTCCCCCTGAGTCCAGAGGTTGGACAATCCGACCTTTCGGATTCTCAACTCCCGAATCGTGAATCACCCTTCGCCCTAGGAATAAAGAGCTCTACGAGGTATTGTTGCTTCACAATATGCCTTCGCCTTGTCTCGTTTTGAGCCCCTCTTCCGAGTGGGATGACCTTCGCAAAGCCTAAGGGAATTCACGATGGAAGGTGATTCCCAAGAGAACCCGGGAATCCACTGAGCGTTTATGCTTCACGAAACACCCATCCTGTACTAGTGATCCACATGCCAAGGCAGTGTCGCTATACATCGTGAAGCACACTGCTTCACAGCACCTTTCTTCATGAGGCACCTCTCCTTCACGAGGCAGTTCTCTGCGAATACTATTCCACTTCGTGAAGCACCTCCCATTCGCACCCCTGTCCCATTCTAAGGCCAAGGAACTCCACTTCGCAAAGCGTACTCTTTTTCTTGGAAATTCCTCTTTCCGTGCGACCCTCTAGGTTTGCACGATGTGATTTCAAAGTCCCATGGACAACACCACCCATAGCATTGCTTTGCCTGATGCTTCTTCACATAGGCACGCTAACGGCTATTGCTTCTTCGCATAGCCGCGCTAACGTGGACCCCTCGATGGTTCGCTCTACGACACCTCTTTGTTATGGATTTGCTAGTACCTTCCCTCCCCCATGCGGCAGAGGGTACCGGTTATGTAAGTCCTAGGGGTATGGAGTAGACCCACCTCGTCCGAGCTGCTGGACGTTAAACTGCCAAGCACCTTGTCCTCAACACATGACGTTAAACTGTGATCCGACCCCATGCTTCGCATGCAGGGTCCCCCTGTCTCGGACATTCTTTACGCCGCTCATCTCCACTAGAATTGAATCTTCCTCACATGGAATGAGATCCTCCCTTTTGGAGTAGCGTGTGTCCACGGGAGAAGGGAAACCACCTTGGTGTATGCCCCGAAGCCTCTCTTGCGGAAGGTAGCACCCATGCACCTCTGTACTTCCCCCCAACCAAGGCCAATGGAGGGCTCTATAGGGAATGAAGAACCTTCCATCTTTTGTCCCAAATCCCTATCCAACTATGCTTTTCCGCACTTCATGCCTCCATCCTTGAGTAAGTCCCAGCACCATGGGCCGCCTAATGCTTAAGCCCCTTTTCATTTCCCACGGACGCATCCTTCGCGACGTGATCGTGAGGTCCCTACAACCTCTTATTTCTCACACCGAGCATGACTCACGTGATATTAGAGTTAGCGCTAACCCTGACCCCCGCCTCAAGCGAACTACGGGGACTTTGATATGTGCTAAGTAATAGTATGTAGGAAGCCTCCATGAGGTTCAAGCCCACCACTCGGTCGTTTCTTCACGTCGAGTTCCACCCTCGTCCAGCATGACGTTAAGCATTATGCCCCCATCCAACATGACGTTAGACTGCACTCCCAAAATACGAGGACATTGATTCGTGCTAAGGCATGGTACGTAGGAAGCCTCCATGAGGTTCAATCCCACTACCAGTGGATCCACCAGGTTCACCTTCACTTCGGTTCACCGACGAAACCCTACCCGAACTATGAGGTCGTTGATCCATGTCAAGGCATGGTACGTAGGAAGCCTCCATGAGGTTCAATCTCACCACCCGTCGTCTATTAACATCAGGGTTCAACCCCCTCCCTCATGACATTAAACTGCATTCTGGTCCTATGGTAAGCCATTGTGACCAACCTAAACTACATGGTCTTTGATCCGTGCTAAGTCATGGTACATAAAAAGCCTCCATGAGGTTCAAGCCCACCACCTAGACCCCTAGTCCCTTCATGTCGGACTTCCCGCATCCAACCTGAACTACGTGGTCTTTGATTCGTGCTAAGGCGTGGTACGTAGGAAGACTCCATGTGGTTCAAGCCCATCACTCATTGGTCACTCCGACCTCCTTTACGTCGGTTCACCAACACCTGGGCAGCCTAGTGTGTAAGCCCCACACCATCTGGACCAAGGTCTCTCTTCTTTCTCGTCGGTTCGCCCACACCCACCATTTTCACCTGAACATAGAGGACATTGATCCATGTCAAGGCATGGTATGTAGGAAGCCTCCATGAGGTTCAAGACCATCACCCGGTCTTTCTGACCTCATTCACGTCGGTTCGCTGACGACACCCATCGGACCATGGTCCACATTCATGTTGGTTCGCTGATGACACCCATTGGACCAAGGTCCACATCCACGTCAGTTCACTGAAAATGATCATCGGACCAAGGTCCAACTTCACGTTGGTTCACCAACACCATCCAGAACTATGCGGACATTGATTCCAGGCCACTGGGATACGTAGGAGGTCCCTTCGAAGCTCAAGCCCAACATTACGGTTACCCTTGGGATGGTCCCATTTCATTATCCCTCCACTTCATCCACCCATCCATCCATCATCCACTTTGATTCTTACCCGGTCTTCCACATCCCGGTGAGATCATGCCACTCCACTCCCCTCCATAGCGTCCGGGAAGCCCCCACGAGCTGACCATGATATTGTCAACCCTTCAAGGGAAATTCCCCAATCCGATCCACTCCCGCTAGTGTTCTGATCAGGCCGATCCATCTCCGCTGGATGTTAAACCTGCGGAATACCCTATGTTAAACATATGAAGGTGAGGAACACCACAGATACATGCCTATGGAATATGATTCCCCGCGCTCGATGTGGGATTCCTCGGGCTTCCACACCCTCAAGAAGCCCTATGACAAGGGACAAAAGACAGACACGCCAATTCCCCAGTGATCAGAAACGCTACAGATGCCTCTATGTGACTACTCCCACGACTGAAGGTTGTTGTCCTGACCGGACCCTTTGGAATGTCCAGAAAGAAGCATTGTAATTAACCGGCGTCCATGGAAACATGGCGCTGGGAAGAGTTTCTTGAACAACGTAATAAATCTATTAGGGAGACCCCATCTAGGTGACGAGTTCTGAGGAGGAATCCATGGAAGGATGAACTGACATCCCATCATCCCGGTTTCGATAAAGGAGCAGAAATCCCTGAATAAAGAGTTAATGCCACCCACCTTTGGAAATCGAAAATGCGGGGCAACAGTAGCGCGTCCTCACAGACAGATGCGTGCGCCCCGGCGAATGTGTCGGAAATAAAAATGGTGAACCCGATGTGAAATTATTCTCCTCAATATGGAGATTAGTAGCATTCGAGACACCAGTAGATTGACATGTCACCAGATCCAGACATCCGGTGACGGGTCCCGCCAAGAAAATAGCGGGCCTGGCGTGAAACTAACCGGATTTTGGGGATGTAGAACGTGGGGCATTCCATTATGAAATGTGTTGGCATAGATCCATCTCACCGAGAATAGAATGACGTTGGGGAACTGGTTGTCGATACGTTTCCTTGCAGTACAGACAATTTGATCTCACTACATCCCAAGAACCAGGTTGCTGCTATGGAGACACGATCACCGCCCGATCGCCTATGCAGGGGCGGGGAAAATACCAGCAGAGCCGCTCCACGTCGCTCTACTACTGTCGTGACGGCCTCTACATCTATGAATACGGGACGCCCACATCCCCTCTCCCCGTCAGAGGTCATCCAACGAAGGGTGATCAACAACATTGTACGCAGGTACGAGGGGGAAGGGGTCATCCAAACTCAAGATATGGCTTGCCTGGACCTGGATGAATCCTGGCCCTGCCGTCAACGCCACCCTCAAAGGCCACGCTGGGAGCCCCTGCTCCCCACCCAAACGTTAAATCGTTTCAGGAGCCTGTCCCGGGAACGCCTCAACAACTCCTTACCTTACGTTGATGAGGCGGGTGATGTCCAGCTCAGCCTGGTCAGAGTCCCAATCCAAGGGCTCTAGGAAAGGGCTCCCATCCGGCCACGTCAGAGCCGCCGTCCGGCTTCGACATAGGATCAGGTAGACTATGCCCCTGCACCACCTGCACCAGCTCGTCTGACCCGACGTTAGCGTCGGGCCAGAGCTGAGGACGCTCGTTATAGGGTATCGACATCAACATCTACTGTGGCCCGAGCCACCGCCGACGTGCATCCTGGAGTCCCTACATACACTGAGCAGGGGAACTCCTTCACCTGACTAGGACCAAGGCCCCAACTGCCCCATGGGCAGTTTGGGTTGGCTCTCGGGGTCGCAGGCCCGAGCGGTGATTGCCGCGAACCAATCCACTGTGATGTCACTCTAACAGGAGGTCCTCCCCGTACCACCATTCCACAGAGCGTGGGCCTTCCCCGCTCCGAAGCTCGTCATGGGGTTATTCCTCGTGCTACTCCCATCCCAAATAAAGACCTGCCCCGTGGCAGTGACACTCGACGTGGAAGCCTCTCCCGCACCCACCATACAGGGAACGAAGTTCCTCCTCATATCCCCAACCGTCGATGTGAAGGTACTACCCATCATGTCTCTCTCCAATGTGGGGGGTCCTCCCTATGTCCTCTATTCAATTGGAAAAGGTCTTACTCGCCCTAGAAACCCATGGAGTGAAGGTCAGCCTCGCTCCACCCACACCAAGCATGGAGGTCCTCCCCATGCTCATGCTGGTTCCAATAGAGGTTCCGCCCACATGGGTGCTGTCCATGGAGGTCCTCCCCATGCTCCTGCCATTTCTAATAGAGGTTCCGCCCACATGGGTGCTGTCCATGGAGGTCCTCCCCATGCTCCTGCCGATTCCAACAGAGGTTCCGCCCATATGTGTGTTGTCGATGGAGGTCCTCCCCATGTACCCTTCGACATTTTCCCTAGTGCCCCTCGGACCCTGGCTATCTCAAGTGGGATTCCTCTTCACCATGGAGCCAGCGCTACTCCGAGACTACATGTCGAGAATCAACCTTGTCCCGAAGATCCATCTAGGTGCAGGAGAGCGTTTTGTAGCCACCATAAGAAGAGTCCTGGGAAGGCCCGAGAGGAGGTCAAACCAGCCCGTTTCTCAGATTCTGAAGCGGAATGCGACTCAGCGATGGAACCTTATCCCCTCTCCTTTGTGTCAAGGATTGGGGCAGGAAAAAGCTGTGTCAGCCTCATTCTCCCATAATGCAAAGTCCACCGGATTCCCACCTCTCTCAGTAGGTACATCCAGGAGGAAGAAATTGTGGAAATTCCACAGGTTCCGACTGTGAAATCAACACCGTCGTCACCAGAAGCACCCTCTACCTCTACTAGAGATCACACAGAGCTATTTTGGGGGCCAACGACAGTAGAGCAATGGCGTGACCCATCACCAGTGACCGAAATTCCCATGCCAAAAGCTATGGCTATTAGCCCATCGTATCGTGATATTGTGGTCAGGTCCCCTCACTCTTCAGAAGATGGCCTAGAATTCGGCGGGCAGTCAGCTCGTTCGCCGTATTCTCCACCGCCAAGTTTACTATCCCAGTGGTCCTCCTCAGTACCGCTACCGGTCCCTCAGCCGCCTCTGGTTGACGAGTGGGGAAATACGGGTCCAGACCCTGAGTCTGACCCAAGGATCTTCTGGAACATTCTCATAGAGGATCACTTCCTGGAGAAGTTTTGGCTGATGGCAGTGCCAAACTTTTGTGTGCCAGAGTCCATTACCCTAAAGGAAGTAGGGTGCTTCTGCCGAACCCTATGGGAGACACAATTCCACATTCTTTATGAGCGGGTAGTGTACCCTTGGATCTGGGAGAACTTTGAAGAAATCAGGGAGCAATGTCGCCTGATCGATTTGGCTCCACTCCCTGTGGCTCAGCGCCCTTAGTCGCCAGGCTTCTAGAGCACCCTTCAACGGAAATGCGTTCTGAGTCTCAATGTACTCTGCAGAACCATCAGACAAGCTACCCACATGTGAAAGTCTATGGAGGGGGACATTATGACTCCCTCCTCTTTAGTCCTATCAAGGGCATCCCGTTCCGTTAGGCGATATTGAGGGCATTCCCCCAAGGAGGGTCGCAGTCCACATGGCTGACGTAGTGGACAAGGAGGATGAGCTTGAATTTCTCGATGGATAATTAACCCCTGAGGGTGTACCACCACTACTGGACCCATCAGTGAGGGTTACCCGTCAGCAGAGGAACCTTCTAGGCCTCCCTGTACCCACCAAGTAGCTGGTACTCCGTAGAAATGCCGGTAAGGGTAAGGATCATGTCAGAACCGTCAAGCACTCTGACCCGTCCGCCTCTTATAGAAGATGGACAAAGATCCCGAGAAGGCCGCGTTACGCCAGTGGCTTGCTGAGTAGAAGACACTGATTGACGAACTCATGGCTGAGCATGCTTCAGAGCGGCGACCCGACTATGGTAATCTCATGCTGGGGCGGCAGGGGCAGAAACAATTCCCCCCCGATGAGATGCCTCAGGGAAACCCTGATCATGCTACTTCCACAGGTAGGGCAGAAGCAAGAACTCATGAAAAGAGGGTGTGATACATCTCACCAAACCCTCCTGAACGACGGGACAATCTGAGGAATCCAGCCCAGGTTCCCCCAGCCGCCCCACCGGTCGTTTTTCAAGTCGCTCCACGAGCTGCTGAAGCCGTCTACCATGTCGAAGAACCTAGAAACGTACTTGTGATTAGGGATCCCCGTCAAGACAGAGACCCCACCCATATGATCTTATAGGGGCACTCATCATCCACCTCGAAGAGCTGGAAACGCGGCAGGTGGGATTCCCACCGGATGGCAAGACATATCCTCCGTTGGTGGATGATATTCCCGCACCTCGAGTTTTGGGAACCCCACTTTCTCGACCTTCATATAGGGGACCTGCCGCAACACTTGGACCACTTTTCTTCTAGGTGAGGCCCCATGCTGGGGACCCCGACTCAGCAAGAAGCCACCAAGCTCCGATGTTTCGTGCAGACATTGGAGGGCCCCACATTCTTCTGGTACAACCAGCTCCTTATAGGATTGGTGACTGGCTAAGAGGATCTCCGCTGGCAGTTCCAATACCAGTTCAGCTCCACCATGCGAATGATCAGCATCAGAGACCTCTTCAAGTGCAAACAAAGGCCTGATGAGCGAGTCGCGGACTTCATCGCCCGGTGGAAGGGGCTTACATACCCCCTTGAAATGCCGCTCACTCAGGAGAAATTACTAAAGATGTGTGTAAGGAACGTTAAAACAGAGCTGGTTCCTTGTCTGATCACCCAGAACTACCCTGGAGGGTTCTGGTATTTTTCAGATAAGGCTCAGCAACTTGAGGAGGCTCTGCAATAGGCTAGTCAGGCACATTTGCTGCCCCTGTGATCCCATCCAGGAGGGCTACCAGAGCCGAAACCGCTGCGGTGGCCCAAATAGAATCCCCCAGGCAACTGGAATTACTACCAGCAACATCGGCCCCGCAACCCCGCTGAGGCCCTCCACCTCAAGCACAGTCTTCTGCCCAGCAGCAACTTCCTCAGAATCGACAGGTTCCCCCACACAATGCGTCACCACCACCTAGGCGAGACAATCAGGCACCGCCTCCTCGGCAGGCCCCTCTGGCCACTCATCAGGGCCAGGCTCCCAAGGCCCCCTATCCGAAAATAAGGAACCAAACTTACTCATTCAATGAGAATCAGGTCCCCGGTTACTTCCAAAGTGCTCTAGAGCAAGGGATTGTGTGATAACTCGAGTGTAGAAGACCACGAGAGGCGAATCTCACCGATCACCCCAACTACTGCCCCTATCATTGGATTCTGGGGCACACCCTCAAGCAATGCGATGTGTTTAAAGACTAGATTCAAGACCATGTCGACAACAACATAGTCAGGATGGGCCTAGCACCGACACATGTTGAGGGTGTCTTCGTAGGGTCAGAGATCGGTAGCGACGGAGAAGGCGAGTGGCAGCAGGTTCCTAGCCATGGGTCTCAGAAATACGACGACTGGATGGCTTGAAAAACTGTCGCCCATTCCCATGGTATCATTAGGACACGCTTGAATCAACTGGAGCCTTCGAAGGAAGTATCCAGTACCTCTGAATCGTTATCACAGCCGACCTCTTCCCAAAAGGGAAAGCATCGACGGTGTAAGAAGAATCAACGCGCTCCAACTTTTCCATCGTCATCCCACACTCTTGGAGACTTTATGCCCCCTAAAATGGGGATTCCTCACAGAGTTCGCCCGGTGGTGGATAACTCGTCGAGCGACAGCAAGGGGTATGATCATGTTAACACCGTGGTGCTGGTAAAGCCCTATATGGCTCCCGGCGAGGGGGGAACGCTAGGAGAACCTCCCCAACATCCCCAGGTGATGCCAACGTCAGCGGAACTGCAACCACACGGGTCGTCGAGGCACATCAGCGGGCACTATCAGTCAAGCTGTGCAAGCTACTGAAACCAGACAGCTGGCTCAGCGCAGAGCCCAGCATGCACAACCTCATCTGATGCCCTTACCTCTACCTCCACCACCATTTGTGCTACTAGATCAGGCAGAGCTACCTTGTCCATGTCATGGTCAGTCTTTCCCGGCTATAGGCCAATCTCCATTGTCCGATTCTAATATGGTGGCATCTCTCCAGGATTCAACTAGTAGGCAGTGGGATGTAACCAGTACTAGCCATCCGTCGGTTCAACCGGCAGGACCCTCTATGCCTCCAACTACAGAACGAACTCATGTAAGTAGAGGCTCACCCTTGGCACGGAAGTATAATGTTCTGAGGCACCTGACCGGAATTACAACAAGGCTTTCTATCCTTTAGACACTTCTCCTATCATCTAAAATGCGTGATGCACTTACCGAGGCCCTAAAGATCCCCCTTCAGTTTGAGACGGAGGTAGCAGCCGCAGAAACCTTCGACGTTGAGGCAATAGAGAACTCCAAATGCCAGGCAGTTATCTCATTCTCCATTAAAGATGCAGAACCTCCCATTCAGTGGTATATTCCCCCACTGTATGTCACTGTCCAGTTCAATGGCATGGAAGTCCACCCCTGCTTCATTGACACGGGTTCTGGTATCAACCTAATCCTAAATCGGACACTAAGAAAGTTGGGTTTGTCGGAACATGATTTAACACTTTTTGACCTCATAATCTAGGGATATAATAGGACCGAGCAATCCCGAGTCAGCAAGATCCGCCTGAAGACCCAGTTCGGTGTCCTAATTTCCAACACCGAGTTCATGGTTGTCTCCCAGGACACTACCTACAACGCATTGATGGGTAGGCCATGGCTCCATCTTCACGCAGCGGTCCCTTATTCGTATCACCAATTCCTCAAATACTCCCTGAATGGTCATGTAGGCATGCTCCAAGCAAATGCGTCTCCTTTTGCCTCTTGTGATGCCCACTATCTGGACGTCGACTATTACAAGAACAAGGATAAGAAAATCCTAGAATGTGTGGATGAACCCGCCCCGGTCACAAGCGATCCCTTGTCAGGCCTGGATGACGCCTACATCATCCTGATCCACCGATTGGAGGCCATGACCCCCAACATGGGGCAGTGTTTTTTTGTTTCAGGTATGAAAGGAAGGCATGTTCCCATGTCCAAGCGACTAAAGAAAATCACCTCGTACTCCTAAAACAACAAGGCTCAGGTGATCCCGGAACCTCCTACCTCTATGCGGTATTGGAATGTTAGGCTTATGATAATGGAAGTACGTTATACGTGTCTATTCTGCCAGGCCGAAATCAACTGACTCAGGACGACGCGTCACCACTGGTTTGATGTCATCAAACATGGCCCCTTAGGCCGATGGACAGATGGGATAGGATCTACTGCCTTCATTGCAATGGTATCAGTGGCGCATGGGTCTCCTGATATGGTGACCATTTCTGCCCAAGCCGAAACCAACTGCCCGTCGGGGTTTGATAGCTCAAAAGCAGCTCCCCTTGCGGGAAATCCCTCCACGAGTGGAGAGGAAGATCTGGAGGATGCTCCCCCCACCTTTTAGGAAGGCATCTCTACCACAGTTTATAAACTGGTATAGGTGAATCTTGGCAGTGAGGCAGATCTGATACCCCCATTAATTAGTGCATCCATGTCCCCCGAGGAGTAGCAGCAGTACGTAGACTTTCTCAAACAAAACCGTGATGTGTTTTCCTGGAGTTACAGTGAGATGCCAGGACTAGATCCTCGGGTAGCCGTTCACCGCCTGGGCCTCCCATCAAACCATCATGGGTTTAAGAAGCCTCCTAGAAAGATGCACTCTTCTTATGGTGCCATGGTTGAGGCTTAAGTTGACAAGCTTATCAAAGCCAACTTCTTCAAGGAAGTCCAGTACCCCAAGTGGCTTGCGAACATTGTGCCAGTCAGGAAGAAGAATGGGAAGATCAGAGTCTGCATCGACTTCCGTGATCTCAATTGCCACTGCCCAAAGGATGAATTTCCCCTCCGGGTGACCGAGTTATTGATTGATGCCATGGCCAGGTTCCAAGCCCTCTCTTTCAAGGATGGGTATTCTGGGTACAACAAGATCCGGATGGACCCCGAGGACGGGGAGTCCACTACCTTCAGGGCTCCCCAAGTTACTTTTTGTTACCAGGTTATGACCTTCGTCCTGAAAAATGCAGGTTCCACTTATCAGCGGGTCATGCATCGCATATTCAGGCCGATTCTCGGAATGCTACGTGGATGATCTAGTGGTAAAATCTCGCCAGTGCCAGGACCATCTCAAAGACCTTGAGAAAGTGTTCGGTTTCCTCCGTTCCTGCCACCTGAAGATGAACCCATTAAAGTGTGCCTTCAGGTTCACCTCTGGGAAGTTTCTTGGATTTTTTTTAGATACCAGGGCATAAAGATCGACCTAGAGAAGATCAAGGCCATCAGCCAAATGCCTCCCCCGAGAAATATTCGGGAACATCGAGGTCTGCAAGGACACTTATCCTATATACGCTGATTCATCGTGAATCTGGATTGCATGTTTAAGCCCTTTTCCCAGCTCATGAAGAAAGGTGCCACTTACAAATTGGATGAAGAGTATCAGAACGCCTTTGAGGAAATCAAGCAGTATCTGCTCCAACCTCTGGTTTTGATGTCACCCATCTCTACAAAGCTGCTGGTCCTTTACGTGACCGCCCTGGAATGGTACCTCGGTGCACTTCTCACCCAAAAGAATAATGAGGGTACAAAGAATAGTCTCTACTATCTCAACCGCATGCTTCTCAATAAGGAGATCAGATACTCCCCTATCGAAAAGACCTTACTTGCGCTTGTGTTTGCTGTATAGAATTTGCAGCATTACCTGTAGCACCATGAGGTACAGTTGGTCTCTTGGGTAGACCCACTGAAGTACATCCTGAACCACCCCATGTTGACCAGCCGACTAGAGAGGTTCAAGGTGATCCTCCAGCAGTTTGACATCAGGTTCGTGCCTCAGAAGGCCATCAAGGGACATGCAAAGGAATACTTTTTATCTACCTATCCTACCTCGGCGGATCAATCCCCGGACCTATATTTTCCTGATGAGATGATCCTCTCAGTAGATCATGCCATCTCATGTTGGAAAAATCACTTCAACGGTGCCTCCCGGAGTCCCACCAGTAGGAGGCTCAACGATCCTATGCTCAACAGAGTGGATCTGGGTATCATCTTCATCACCCTGATGGAAGCTGTCCTTCCATACTCATTCCTGTTGTCCGAAGGCTGCACCAACAATGAGGAAGAGTACCAGGCTCTCATCACCGGCCTCGAGTTGGACCTCGGGATCGATGTTCCCCATTTTCAAGTGAAAGGAGATTCCGAGATGGTAATGAAGCAGGTCAATAGAGACTATATCGTCAGGAAGCCGGAGCTTGTGCCATTGCTGGAGTGCACCCTCTGTCTAATGGAACAGTTCCCTTATCAACCAGAGGTTACCCATGTCCCTCAGTCACAGAATGGTCGAGCACATTCATTGGCTGGCATAGCTGCGTCGCTTGCAGAACCCGAGAAAGATGATTTGATCATACATGTGGCACACCGGAGAGTCATTGCCCCCTTCACCCCAGAGGACAATGACGGCCTGCGGGTAAGTCATCTCACCACCTTACCTTCTACGTCAGGGGACCCAGGTTCGTCAGACACAATGGTTGAGGCCACTCCCAACCGGAGGGAACCTTTTGTCGAGTATCTCCAAAATGGTTGCCTCCTAGAAGACCGGGCCGAGCGCGAGCGAATCTGACACTGCATGCTATAATTTACCCTCAAGAGCAGTCCCAGTCTTGAGAATATCCCCTATAAGTAGAGATTCGATGGTGTTCTCCTCCATTGCATTCAAGGAGTCGAGATTTTTTTGGTTATGCAAGAGCTTCACGCCGGTTCCTATGGTGCCCACCAAGCTAGGCCAAAGTTGTCCCATCAAATCCGATGGATGGGGTACTTTTGGCCCTCTATGATCCATGATTGTATCGATTTTTCCAAGAGATGCCACACGTGCCAAATTCATGCCAACTTCCTGCATCGGCCGCCAGAGCCCCTCCACTCCACCAAGTACTCTTGGCCATTTTCCGTGTGGGGACTCGATGTAGTGGGACCATATGCATCGGCGATAGCTCACCAGTGTAGGTTCATCCTAACTGCTAACGATTTCTTCTCCAAGTGGGAAGAAGCAGTTCCACTCAAGGAGGTCAAGGCCCGTTCCATCGTCGACTCTGTGAGCTCCAATATCATCCACCAGTTTAGGGTCCCTCACGCTATCCTCACTGATAACAGCATTGACTTCTAAGAAGACGAGCTGAATAAATTGTACGCCAAGTACAATATCTGTTCGAACCATACCTCTCTATATCATTAATAGGAAAATGGACAGATCAAGGCGTTCAACAAAACCCTCTCTAACATTCTGCAGAAAATGGTTGGTTAGATCAAGAAAAGTTGGCCAGACAAGCTCCCCAACGCCCTATGGGCTTATCCGACGACGACTCGCAATTCCGACTAGGTGACCACATATTCCCTGGTGTATGGGGCTGAGGCCATCCTACCCATTGATATCCAGCTACCATAGTTACGCACTACAGTCCATGACTAGAAGGCACCAGATAAGGTGGCTGAAATCCGTCTAGATGAATTGGAAGCACTGGACGAGAACAGGCTTCATGCCCTACACAATCGGGAAAGGCATCAGAATAAGATAGCCAGAGCCTTCAACAAGAAGTTTTTCCTTCTCTCTTTTCAATAGGGTGACCTAGTGTTGGCCCTTAGAGCTCCAATGATCCCATTTAGGAAACCGCCCAAGCTAGATCCCAAATGGGAAGGACCTTATGTCATCAACAAGGTTTACCCCAACGGAGCATACTCCTTGGTGACCATGGATGATGAGCACGTAACTCCTCCCACCAACTCCATGTTCCTCAACCAGTACATTGCCTAAACACATTTGGTCCTACACAACCTTAAACTTTACTGTCCCTCATGACCCTAAACTACATGTTCCGGTCCCACACGACACTAAACTGCACATATCAGTCGCACACGACCCTAAACTACACCATCGTCCTGCAAGACGATAAACTACAAAATAGTCTGAGCTCTATGACCTTAAACTAAGATATCCCGCATCATTACTGTAGGACGTTAAACTGCAAGCCGGTCAGGCCTCCCTGACCGAGGCTCAGCCTCAGGCCCCTTTCCCTCTTCGGGCCCCTGGCCCCCATCCTTACTGTAAGACTTTAAAATGTAAGCTGGTCAGGCCTCTCTGACTGAGGCTCAGCCTCAGGCCCCTTGGCCTCTTCGAGCCCCTGGACCCCGTCATTAATATAAGACATTAAACTGTAAGCCGGTCAGGCCTCCATGACCGAGGCTCAGCCTCAGTCCCCTTGGCCTCTTCGGGCCCCTGGCCCCCATCCTTACTGTAAGACGTTAAACTGCAATCCAGTCAGGCCTCCCTGACTAAGGCTCAGCCTCAGGCCCGTTGCCTTTCGTCGACTTAGGCTCTCTTATGGGATTGTACGGTGTGGTGTGGGACACATCCTCATTCACATCAGGTTACCCACCGCACTGTACATATCCCCAAATTAGATGCATCTCTCATCCATCACGACATTAAACTTCACTTCAAGAACTACGTATGTCTTGATTCCCATCGTAATGTGATACGTAGGAACGCTCAGACGTCCCATCTTGAGCCCAGCCCCGGGCTCTTCTCTTTCACTGTCCCCAATGGGTATTGTTTCCTTTGAGTATCCTTGCATGAAGAGGTGTAAGCTTTCTTAGCCCCAATCATACAAGGATTATAAGGGTTTCACTATGTTCCCACTCTCATTCTTCTATTCTCCCACGTCCTTACCACACGACGTTAAACTGCATGGCCTTCAAGAAATACGTATTTCTTGATTCCCATCCTTATGAGATACATAAGAATGCTTAGAAATTTCATCTGTTGGCCAAGCCCAAATGCCAAAATCTTCCCCTCGAGTCAAGACATATGAAATGATGCACACTGTTTCCCCATGTCACGTCATTCAAGCCTCGAACTGTCTATATGTCCCCCTGGAGATGTTTGTCTCTTTCGTGGATGGGTACAGCTATGCTTCACCCACTCCTTGACTGGGATTCCATCAATTTCCACACCCGGAGGGACCCCCAAGAATGGCCTGGATACCACACCCAAGGGCTCTTCTACCGATACGGGCCAACTCCCCCGGGGGTTTTCGAGTAACAAACTGATAGAAGTCCCTCATTGAGAATTTGGTCAACGGTCGATGATCATTTGTTGCTCCAATATCGGGACACCATAGGGACGCTATGTTTCGAACATGGTCAACAGTGTCCTGGAACTTCGGGTCCACCCCGAGATGTCCCAATCATTGAGTGCAGTGATTTGTTCTGCCCCATCCCGAAGCGACAAACTTCCCTCCAGGTGGTGTCAGCAGTCGGGCATGCGGCCCCGATTATCTTATAAGGGATGTATGACATGGTGTAGGATTACGTCCTCTTCCACGCCGGGTAACTCTCCATGCCGTACACTTCCCCGGACTAGATAAAATTTTCTTTTTTCCCAGTCCTCACTACAAGATGTTAAACTGCAAATTGGTTAGGGCTCCCTGACTGATGCCTAACCTCAGGCCCCTCGGCCTCTCCGGAACCACGACCCTCATCCTTGCTAAAAGACGTTAAACTTAAAGTTAGTCAGGACACCCTGACCGAGGCCCAGCCTCAGGCCTCCCTCACCGAGGCCTACCCTTAGGCCCCTTGGCCTGTTTGGGCCCCCTGGCCCAGATTCTTTCCTACAGAACTATGCGGTACTGTGTGGGATTATGTCCTCATTACCCGCCGTGACATACACCTCCTTGTTAGGATATTCTTCCCCCTGGGAATTCCTTCAGAACTACGTGTGGCTTGATTCCCATCCTTATGGGATACGTAGGACCACCCGAATGTCTATGCTTCGGGTCCAGCCCCATCTCTGGAAAACCTCCATCCCACCTTGGCACCTTGGCCTACTCTTCCTCCACGAGGGTATTATATGGTGTGGTGTGGGATTATGTCCTCATTCACATCGGTCTTGTAATGACCACGCCATGTACCTCTCCTTCCTGAGCTGTTTCATCGACCTTTTCCAATGGTTCACCAATGTGCCATGAGGTACTCTGGTTTATTACCTGGAATGTCAGACTTTACTCGAACATGTCTGCACCCACTTTCCAGGCTTTTTGTATCCCTTCATCAGGGATTCCATCATCTTCACACCCAGGGTGACCCCTAAGAATGGCCTGGATACCACACCCAAGGGCTCTCCTACCATCACAGGCCAACGCCTCCAAGGGTTTCGGGCAACAAATCGATAAAAATCCTGCGTTGCGAATATGGTCAGCGGTTGATTCTCGTTTTTTGTTCCCACCTCAGGCTAACGTGATATGGAGACTATTTTTCTACCACTACCAACAGTTACCCTCTACCGTAATGCCAACCCCATTAAGCCCAAAATGTCGATTACATGATTCACATCCTTCTCCTGTCTCATCATGTCCAAGTAGAGTTCCAAAACTCTTGTCACTATTCATCCATGAACGTCTGCGCATTGGGGGAACAAAGTCATGTCAAAGGTGTCCTTCGGGGCTCTTCACCGACTTCCCCTCGATGGATGTTTCGGGTATTGCGATAAGGATCTTCCCCCCTTGTTTCCCCCACCGATTTAACGCACATGTGCTTAGGGATCGGGTTGAGGTATGCGCTTACCTGGATAGTTGTCATACACTCATGGTCCGAGCTCTAAAGACCATAAACTAAGATCTCCCAAGAACTACGTCTGGCTTGATTCTCATCCACATGGGATACGTAGGAATGCCCAGACCACCTGTCTTTGGGTCCAGCATGAGTTCAGCATCCTGTCTTCGGGACCCTGACTACGAGACTGCGTGGCGTGGTGCGGTATACATCCTCATTCATGTCAGTTGGGTTTCATGACACCATAAACGTTCCCCACCTAGTATCGTCTCTGCTACATTTTCATTGCATGGCGTTAAAATGCATGATTGGTCTTATCATAAGACACTAAACTATGACATTATCGTCCTGGCCACGTGACGAAAAACATCACTGCATTGTGATGACCTCGTTCTAGAGGACATCATGTTGGGTATTAGTCATGTGCCATGACATTTTTCAACACCTATCACGGCTTGATTCATGTGGAGACAGCAGGACCTGCAACCATAGGCCTGTCACTTCACACAAAAAACCACTCACCTTAAAGGACAAACAAGATTTATCAAATTCTTCTTCTTTTAGTATAAGGGTCGCTCCTGAACTTCCCTTTTTTCCTGGAACTGGTACCTTACCGTGCCACCCTTTCAGAACTATGTATGTATTGATTCCCATCCTCATGGGATACGTAGGAGCTCCCGAGCACTTCCCGGAATGCCCAGTCTAACTTTCATGTATGGTCCCTCGACTTGAGCACTCCCTAGAGAACGCATGGTAAGTAGGGCTTATGTCCTCATCTATGTCGGGTTTTTGTAAATACCCGTCATGTGCCTCCTGTGTTTCCTTCCACCCATGTTCAGAATTATACGACCCTAAACTATGATCTCACTATGGGAAAGGACTCTTCTTCCTCTATCTAATACGTCTCATTGTCATATTCAAATGCGTTTTGACAAAGATCCCGATGTTTGGGATCTTCATAGGGACATTCCCCTCGTCCCATGACTAAGCTTCGTGAGCTCGCACTGTGGATACTCATCCTCTTCCACATTGAAAAGGACCCTCAGCCGACATGGATACTAGGCTTAAGGGATCTCCATGAATGCTGGACATAAGGGCCCTCCGATCATTTCGGGCCAACATCCCTACGGATCTCTGTCAACATTTGTGACATGGTCCCGTGTTTCGAACATGGTCAATGGTTGACCCTCATTTGTCTGTCCCCATTCTAGGCTAACGCGATATGGATGCTGCATTTCCGCCGTACTTAACAGTTATCCTCTATCGTCACGCCTTCGTCATTGTGATCCAAATCTCGAGCGTCATGATTCACACATTTCCACTTCCTCATGTTTAAGTGGGATTCCAACATACTCGGCTCTATCTCTTCTCGCATCTAGTTGTGACACATGGTTGCGTTAGTATTATGCGGCCGGTATTCAATGAGTGTCCCCTCACCCTAATATTCCCCCTTTCTATGTTGGGAAAGTCCCACCACTACTTCTTGTTTCCCAAATCGATCATGACTCATGTGGTCTTAGTAGTTTTGGAAGGATGTGTACCAACACGGCCATGATTTTCATCCTCTCGCATGACATTATACTGCGCTTTCAGAACTATGTATGGCTTGATTCCCATCCTCATGGGATACGTAGAGACACCCTGGTATTTTTCCTAGGGTTCAGCCCATAGGAATCATTAATCATATTTTTCCCCTTTCTGTCCCCCTGGCCGGACCCCTCGTAGAGGACCATGTAACTATAATTCTACCCTGAAAAAGTTCAGGATGCCCCAAGATCCCATTGGGAAGCGACATACCCCCCCCCCCTTCCAGAGAGGCCCTTTCCCAAAGATGGAAGGATCCATAACCAAAATGATGGGCCCATCTAGCTTTCTCCCGCCATGGTGGTGTAATTACCTGAGTGTTGGATTCTATTCGGACAAACCATCACTACATATTCCACGCTTTGCGTGCCCCTTATTCAGACCCTCTTCCCCCTTCATGTCTGAAGGGACCCCCTAATAGCCTGGTCTCATGCCGAATCAGCTCACCAAACGTCCTGGGCCAACGTTACGGAAGACTATTCATGATTGGAAGGACCCCCTAACAGTATAGATGCTTGACCTAGGGTCCGCCTACTATCTTGGGCCAATGTATCGAACGATTGATCGACAACATTTGTGACCTAGTCTCGTGTTTCGAACATGGTCAACGGTCGACCCTCATTTGTTGTCCCCATTTCAGGCTAACACAGTAAGGATACAATTTTTCCGCCACCATTAACGTCTGTCCCTTATTGTCACGCCATCCCCACAGTGTTCCAAATATTGGGTATCGTGATTCACGCTTCCCATTTCCATCTGTTTGGACGGATTTCAGAGCCCCTGGCATTGCACCGTTCGTTCATAAGAGCACACTAAAGAAATGGCAATTCGGCTGTTTTGAGAACTTCCTTCTCCGGCCAGACCTCTCCCATCTTCTAGAAAGCCTGACTGGTTATCCAAACACCAGATGCCCAAAGATTTGTTTCCACTCCTATGTTGGGTGGAATTATTAGGAATCTATCTCTTGTTTCTCACATCGGGATTGACCCAGGTGTGCATGAGGAATTGTTGTCGGACGTCCCGCAAACAGTGTAGGGATGTAATGAACCGATGAAAACAATGGAAATTGTGCATGCTACGGTATTCAAAAGAAGATAAAAATTGAAGTATGAAAGTACCATTAAAAGGTTTGTAATTTGTCACAATACCCGGGGGTCGACTTCCCCCATGGACGGGTTGACCCCTTCAAAAGAGTGTTACAGCTCTGCCACCCTTCGGCTTGTGGTGTCCAAGAATTGTTGCTGCTGACCCAGCTCCCGCTCCTCCTCAGCAGCGGTGGGGCGCAGTTCGTCAGCCTTGGCCCTGGCCCTCTCTATGCCAGCCTGAATGGAAACCATCTTTTCAGAAGCCTGCCTCATATGATCTTCTACCTCCGCCAGTTGGGACTTTAACCGTGAGATCAGCTTAAATTTTGTATTAAGAGAGGTTGAGTGCTCATCTGCCCAGGCCTACAGTTGTTGGATCTCACTTTCAGCCTCCTGGAGCTTCTTGATGTTTGTCGCCTTCCTCCGCTTCCAGCCCACACTGAGCCCGCGATCATACTTCCAGATCTTCTCGACCATGAGATCTCAGATTAGCGCATGAGGACATTGGGCATCCACTCCCCTAGCACATAGTTGGCGCAGCCGCGAGTGAAGCCTGTCTATTTCATTCATCCATAGAACTTGGGGGGTGTCCTTGATGAAGCGGTTGATTAGCTTCTATGATCAGCGGAGGACTATTCTGATGTCTTCTTCATCGGAGGCCATTTCGTCCTAGTCTGCGTGATTGGCAGGCTCGTATGCAGGATACGCCCGCAAGAAGTCCTCGGCAGGATCAACATCTGGCATTGAATCCGGTGATACATCTGTCTCCGGAGTAGGCGTGATGGGACATGGGTCGGCAGATTGATCCTCGTCGTCAGACTCCACCTCAATAACCTCGGGCACGACCCTACTGGTGGTCCTTCCAATGATAGTGTGTGTTACAGCTCGGGGAGATGGGCGGACTATCTCCACCATCACTGGAATGCCCCTAGGAGGGATGCCACCAGACATCCGGACCAACCTTGCTGTAGCAGCCAATGCCAGCCGGAGAACTGTATGATAAAGAGGGACATAAATGTTAGTTGGCACAATCTATATATGAAAACAATGAATCCAGTAGAGGAAACTTATAGAGATCGAACTCCTAGTGATGCTCCTGAGTCGATGCTGATGGGACCCCAAGGCGTGGCCCTCCGTATACTGTTGGAAGGTCTTTAGATTCTGGAGGAGCCACCTCGGGTGCTCTGGCCCCACCAAACGCCGAACTGGATGCAATCGTAGGCGCAGGTTCTGATGGTCCTGCATCATCACCAGCCAAGGGGCGAGTGTGAGGCTTGCGTACAAGTTATTCCTGCATAGTTCAAACATTAGTAATAAATCCATGATGGCTTGAGAACGGACCGTGAGGAAAGAAACTCGGAATGCTACCTCGAGAGCCTTTGTGAAAGCATCAGAATCCGAGTCTTGGTCTCCGACTTCACCCTCATCCAACAGGCTCCCTCCGCTAGCCTCATCCTCCCGAGAGGAGTCCTTTGATTCTTCCAGCAGGGGGATGTGCTCCCTCAGATCAGAGGATGACAACTACGGAGGAACCGTCCGATCCAGAAGTACCCTCACCCGGTCTGTCATTGGGCATGGAACACCACTAGAGTGAGTGTAGTCCTCCAGATCAACCAGATATTGCTCCAACTCTGCCGGAGACACCGTGAAACCAGCCCGGACTGGACTTATACCTGGAAGAACCATCCCACGAAGGTTCAGGAGTTCCCACATATCAGGCAGACTGAGGTGTTTCCGGTTGACATCCCAAATATCCTAGGCCTTCGAGAAGAAGACATCCTCTCGCATGTCGATATGACGCAGCCGCTTCCCTGGAGCCTGAGTGGATATCTTGCGGAATCCCCTTGGCGGCCGTGCCTCCAGATGGCCCTGCTCTTCTGGAATCACTAGAACCACTGTTGTTGCAACACCCTCGGCTGGTGCGGGTCACGCTGCCATGACAACCCCACCACTGCAAGAGGCCCTTTCTGCCCTCTGACCCCAACATCAGGATAGGGGAGTCCCACCGTCACCAACCCGAACAGTTGGCTGCATCATTATCTCCCCCGGATAAGCGGCCTCTCAGCTGATGGCAGACACCCTCACCAATTCGAAAGCAACGGTGGATGGAGGCAATGAAATTCGCATCTTCCCGTCTCCCTGTGTGATCACGAGCCACAGTCGCTTCATCACATATGGATGCTCCTTGTGACGCACCTCCTAGTGGACCTATGAGGTCAGCCGCTGGAGGCACCAGAACTGCCTCGCAAACTGATGTGGGGTGTACGGTTCACAGAGTGGTTCATGATCCACTCGTGCCACCAAAACTCTGCCTCGAAAGTATAGGAGATAAGCCCAGTGCTCTTCCATTCCCTACCCATCGTTAGTGAGTAACCCCGTCGGCAATAGAAACTGGTGGAAGTTAAACTCATCCGCCCTCCACACCCGGTTCAACACCATCAGTATGGTTAGTTTGAATGGGAAGCTCCCAAACGAATTCAAAAATGAGGGGCATAAGTTTGATCACGGTGGAAAAATAGGATTTGGATACTCATAAATCCTCCTGATGTGCGCCACAATCCACCCATACAGAAGGTGGAAGGGCCCGCATATACTTGGCGGCTTCTTTCCCTCGCTAACATACCGCATCATCTTATACATCTTGGTGAGAATTGGAATCCTCAGATTGACCCACTGCCCCATGGCCAGCAAAGACGCCATGATGAATGAGCTGAGCCGCACCCCCATACTGGTATCATTCACTGGTAGGATCCAACCGCAGATAAGGGCCGCGATGAATGCCGCCAGCCTGACTAGCGGCTTCTGTTTAGTGCTAACACTGAAATCCCATGTCGTACATTGGATATCCTACAAGACCCGCTAATGCGAGTGCTCCTTTCCCCGTTGAGCTGCCTTCGGACAAGTTCGAGGCCTTGGAGGGAACTCTCGATTCTCCAGGAAGTTCAGGAACCGCTCGAACCACTTCTTAAAGTGGACATCTCTCACTGCCTCCTTGTACTCTCTAGGGACCAGTGCCATCAGTACTGACGCCAGTCGCGGCATCTGCTCCAGATCCTCCCACGCACTCATGACGGGGAGGAACTCATCATATATGGCCACCATGATTGGGACCCACGAAATCTGATGGACATCCCACAGACAGATTCCCACCTCCCCATGGTGCAGGTGAAAAGTATCGGTCCTAGACGACCATCTTCTCAGCAGCTCTGGCATCAGCTGTTTCAGTTGGAAAATGTGGAATTGGGGGGCCCATGCTGCCTCACACAAACCCACTCTCCTCATCTCGGACCCAAACTCCTTGTATGAGGCGTTTACCCAGTAGTCCCATGCCCAGTCATTGGTGAAGTTGTCGCCCTGGCACAGGTCCCACTCATCAAACCAACCCATCTTCGAATCCTGCAAATCTACCTTCAGCATGGTGAGGTATAGAAGAGGGGACGTCTCCGATTGTAGTGGATTCCCTTCAATATTGTTCACATGGTTATAGAGATAGTCGGCGGTGACGGGTGTGAAGTCCTACCATGCATGACCATCGGCCGCCCTGAACCACTTGCTCTAGAATGGCATGCTCCTGAACCAGCAAGCTGGATCGTCCCTACTCGCCTAAGGGATGAATATATCATCCCTCAGCCCAAAGCCATACAAGGGAAGCTTCTTGAACTGCGGATAGTTCTTCTGACTCTTTGATAGTAGTGATATCAAAGAATTAAGTTTTGAGTGTCTTCGGACCATCTCTCCAAGGCCCAGACAGTTAGCCATCTCATCCCTCCAGGCGGCGTCTGCAATCACCCCCAACACAGCATCTCGATGCACCATTTTGGTTTCGGAACTCGAAAAAATTTCGGGTCGGGTCATGAAGGTTGCTCGTGAAGATCTGTCGCGAAGCTTGGGTGCAAAACCAAGCCGTGGAGCCTAGCCTAGGCCAGATAACATATGTTTGCTTGGTGCGGTCATGGAGTCGGAGACTTGCGGTTCGCCGCGAAGCTCAATTCGTGGAGAGCAGACGCAGAGACTGCGGAGCTTCGCGAAGTCGAGAGCACAAAAGGACAAAAGGCGCAAGAATAAAAAAGTGAGGTCAGTCATCTTATATATATACGGCGACCCCGAAGCTTCACGGCATGTCCCGCCCACGTGGAACATCGCGGCGCGTCTGGACCACGCGGTCCCTGTCAGCCCCGCGTGCCCCTTCGCGAGGCCACATCGTGAACCGTAGATAATTTCAGCGACTTTCCCTCAAACTTCGACCCTTCATCCCTCCGCGACTCCATGTCTGAGGGGGGGCATTTGTGGGTGAAAAAATATTGAATGCAAAGGGAGGAAGGAAATGAAGCTCGCACGCTGCCTCACGAAGCCCCGACACAGAGCTCCCCCGAGCAATGTGGTTGCATCAAAGCAAAGGAGCGGGTACCGCTCTGTGAACGCCCTAATGTTCGCGAGCCCGCCGTAAAACAAAGGAGGCGGTACCGCTCTGCGAACACCCTAACGTTTGCGAGCCCTCTGGGAAGCAAAGGAGACAGTACCGCTCCTTGAATGCCCAGACGTTCGCGAGCCCACCGCGAAGCAAAGAATGCTGTACCGCTCCGTGACCGCCCTGATGTTTGCGACCCGCCGCGAAGCACCCCCGCCCCTTGGCGCTGCATGAGCTCTGCTTTGTGGAACCACTTCCCTATAAATACTGGGCTCCCCCTAAGTCTAGAGGATGGAAAATCCGACCTTTCAGCTTCTCAACTCCCGAATCGTGAAGCACCCTTCGCCCTGGGAATCATGAGATCTGCGAGGTATTGTTGCTTCCAGAGATGCCTTCACCTTGTCTCGTTTTGAGCCCCTCTTCTGAGAGGAATTCCCTTCGTGAAGCCTAAGGGCATTCACAAAGGAAGGGGATTCCCAAGGGAACTCGGGCAGCAGCGTAGCATTTTTGCTTCGCGAAACACACATCTTGTACTAGTGATCCACATGCCAAGTCAGGGTCAATGTACATCGCGAAGCACACTGCATCACAGCACCTTGCTTCGCGAGGCACCTCTGCTTCACGAGGAAGTGCTCCGAGAATACTATTCCACTTCGCGAAGAACCTCCCATTCACAACCCTGCCCCATGATAAGGCCAAGGCACTCCACTTCGCAAAGTGTACTCCTTTTCTTGGCAAGTCCTCTTTCCGTGCAACCCTCCAGGTTTGCACGATGTGATTTCAAAGTCCCATGGACAACACCACCCGTAGCATTGCTTTGCCTGATGCTTCTTCACATAGGCACGTTAATGGCTTTTTCTTCTTCGCATAGACACGCTAACGTGGACCCCTCTATGGTTCGCTCTACGACCCCTCTTTACCACGACTTTGCTGGTACCTTCCCTTCCCCAAGGGGTAGAGGGTACCGGTTATGTACGTCCTAGGGGTACAGAGTAAACCCACATCGTCCGAGCTGCAAGACCTTAAACTTCCAAGCACCTTGTCCTCAACACATGACGTTAAACTTTAATCTAACCCCGTGCTTCGCATGAAGGGTCCCCCCCCCGTCTCAGAAATTCTTTACGCTACTCGTCTCCATGGGAATTGAATCTTCCTCACATGGAATGAGATCCTCCCTTTTGGAGTAGCGTATGTCCACGAGAGAAGGGAAACCACCTAGGTGTATTCCCCCAAGCCTCTCTTGCGGAAGGTAGCACCCATGCACCTCCGTACTTCCCAACTACCAACACTAGTGGAGGGCACGATAGTGAACGAGGCACCTTCCATATTTGGTCCAAAATCCCTCTCTCGATGCGCTTTTCCGAACTTTAGGCCTCCATCCTGGAGTAAGTCCCAGCACCATGGACCACCTAACACGTAAGCCCCTCCTCGTTTCCCATGAATGTATCCTTCGTGACGTGATCGTCAGGTCCATACAACCTCTTGTTTCTCACACCGAGCATGACTCACGTAAGCTTAGAGTGAGCGTTGACCCTGACCCCCGCCTCAAGCTAACTACAGGGACTTTGATCCGTGATAAGTCATGGTACATAGGAAGCGTCCACAAGGTTCAAGCCCACCACTCAGTCGTTTCTTCACAACGTGTTTCAACCTCGTTCAGCATGACGTTAAACTGTATGCCCCTGTCCAACATGAAGTTAAACTGCACTCCTGAACTACGAGAACATTGATCTGTGCTAAGGCATGGTATGTAGGAAGCCTCCATATGGTTCAACCACACTACCAGTGGATCCCCCGAGTTCACCTTCACGTCAGTTCGCCAACGAAACCCTACCCGAACTACGAGGTATTTGATCCATTTCAAGGAATGGTACGTAGGAAGCCTCCACGAGGTTCAAGCCCACAGCCCGTCGTCTATTCACGTCAGGGTTCACCCCCATCCCGCATGACGTTAAACTACTTTCTGGTCCAGCGGTAAGCCGTTGTGACCAACTTGAACTACGTGGTCTTTGATCCGTGCTAAGGCATGTTACGTAGGAAGCCTCCATGAGGTTCAAGCCCACCACCTGGACCCCTAGTCCCTCCATGTCGGCCTTCCGGCATCCAACCTGAACTATGTGGTCTTTGATCTGTGCTATGATGTTGTACGTAGGAAGCCTCCATGTGGTTCAAGCCCATCACCCATTGGTCACTCCGACCTCCTTCATGTCGGTTCACCAACACCTGGGCAGCCTAGTGTGTAAGCCCCACACCATCTGGACCATGGTCTCTTTTCATTCTCATTGGTTCGCCGACACCCACCATTTTCACCTGAACTATGAGGAATTTGATCCATGTCAAGGCATGGTATGTAGGAAGCCTCCATGAGGTTCAAGACCATCACCCAGTCGATCTGACCTCCTTCACATCGGTTCGCTGACGACACCCATCGGACGAAGGTCCACATTTACATCAGTTCGCTGAAGACACCCATTGGACCAAGGTCCACATCCACGTCGGTTCGCTGACGACGATCATCAGACCAAGCTCCACCTTCACGTGGGTTCACCGACACCATCCCGAACAATGCGGACTTTGATTCCCTACCACGGGGATACGTAGGAGGTCTCTTCGAGGCTCATGCCCAATTTTATTGTCGCCCTTACGATGGTTCCATTTCATTCCCCCTCCACTTAATCCATCCATTCAGCCCTCATCCACCCTGATTCTTACCCGGGCCGCCACATCCCGGTGAGATCATGCCACTCCACTCCCCTCCACAGCATCCGGGAAGCCACCCACGTGCTGACCCCGATATCGGAATCTCTATAAGGGAAATTCCCCAATCTGATCCACTCTAGCTAGTGTTCTGATCAGGCTGATCCGTCTCCGCTGGATGTTAAAACTGTGGAATACCCTGTGTTAAACATAAAAAGCTAAGGAAAACCTCAGATACATGCCTATGGCATATGATTCCCCACGCTCGACGTGGGATGCCTTGGGATTCCACTCCCTCAAGAAGCCCAATGACAAGGGATATAAGACAGACATACCAATTCCCCAGCGTTCAGACACGCTACTGATGCCTCGACGTGACTACTCCCCGGAATGAAGGTTGCTGCCCTGACCAGAACCTTTGGAATGTCCTGACAGAAGCAGTGTAATTAACCAGCATCAATGGAAACATGGCACTAAGAAGAGTTTCACAAACAACGTATTAAATCTATGAGGGAGAATCGGACTAGGTGTTGAGTTTCGAGGAGGAATCCACGAAAGGAAGAACCGATATCCCATCATCCCGATTTTGATCAAGGAGCAGACGTCCTTGAATAAGGAATGAATATCACCCACCTTTGGAAAGAGGGAATGTGGGGAAACAGCAGCGCATCCTCATAGACGGATGCGCGTGCCCCAGCGAAAGCATCGAAAACAACCCCCTGTTGAGAGACATTCCAGGGACTTCAATCATGGCAACTAGTCAAACATAGAAGAATTATTCTCCTTCTGAAGAAACATTTTCTCAAGTTTCTAAGGCAATGATGATAGGGGATGAATCCAATCATGTAGCTGAATTATTATTAGGAATATTTTATTATCTATCTAGATCATGATCTATTTATACCATTCTTATGGAATTGAAAATGATCTTGATTCATCATTTAGGGTTATCAGCTCCCATATCTACATCATAAGGTGATGCCTTTGTGTTGGCTCAAAATTTGGTAGAAGGTGATGCATCCCCTGTTCTCGGAGATGTAGAACAAGTAACCTCTTTAATTGACCTGTTTCTAGAGTACATTCTACCCCATGGTAGTGACTCAGATTCATATTTATATATGATATTTTCTCTTAGCATGGTATTTAAGAAGACATAGAAACATATTAGGAAAATAATTGCGGAGAATCCTTTTCATGAGTTGATGTCCCATTTTGGTAAACTCCCATCACTATTCGACATATTGGGATTTAGTGGATTCAATTATCGGCTAGCGTACTATGCAATAAAATAGACCATTCTCTGACACTAGTAGGAATATGAGTTGTGGAAAGATATTGAAGAAGCTAAATGAATTCTTAATGTTGATTGAATCCAATATGAAGTAGTTGAGGCAGAGGCCGATCATAACAAGGGGCCAGTTGAAGTTAGCCAACAACATAATGATGTAATGAAGTAGATTATATATCTTCAACAAAAAGGGATTCTATTCATAAAAAACTCGAGAAATTGAACCAAACATTTTGAGAAACCCAGTTAAAGGATTAATATCAATTTTAACAAACCTGGAATCACATCGTCAAGGTGAAGAGGCTGATGTTGCTTGACTGCCTCATGTTCAATAGGTGGATGATAGGTCTCATGACTCCGTTCATCAAATTAAGAGTCAGGATAAGAGTTTCATTTAACACATGAAAGAGAGGCTCTATTATGTATATGTCCCTCTGATTTTACATATAAATTAATAGAATATTGTCTCCAGTAAAATATGTCTTCATTTTTTTATTTGAAACATCAATGGTGATGATGACGATGATTTCTTTGACATCAAACTTTTATGTAAGATAATCATAATTAAAATAATATGAATGGTGGTAATAATAATTTATTATTAAGATGAAGACTCTAATGAGCATTGTTTTATTTTTAAAAGGTTTATATTGGTAAACCCCCAAATATTTTTATCTTTTGACTTTTTATTTCTTAATATTACTTAAACCAAACAAAACATGTATGTTTAGAGAGCCGAGAGTCTAATTTTTTCCAGAGTTCTCATTGTGTGTTTCCAATCTGGTGAGTACCATGTATCTTATTGCTGGTAGTTTAGAGTGATGCATGTTGGACTACAAAGGATAGCATTTAAGGCCATATATCATTGACTATAAATTTTTAAATGAGAACCCAAAAAAGGCTTAGTGGCTTGTAATTTCTCCAATATTCTTTAGATACTTACAAGGGGAATATTGAGTGATTATTTTGATGGTCACAAAAACTAAAACATGTATAAACATAAATGAGGTCTCCTCTAAGAATGATGTTAATGTTATTTGAAAAAACTGTTATGGGTGTTGTATTTTTGTATATAGTACTATGTGATAAACTTCATGGACAAAATGTGGTATCTTTTTACTGACATTCATGTTATGTAGGAAACTTATGCATGGCCACCTAGAGTAACTTACTACTATGTCAAGAGAAATATTTCTTAGGAATTTAACATTTTATTGTTGATAGACAATGGAAAATAATATTTTGGGGACTCAAGACCATAGTGGGTGGTTTTTCCAAGATATGTGATTGTATGAATAATGTGTTATCTATTCCAGCATATTTTATTAATATAAAAACCACTTATACACAAATTTAGTGTGTGTGTGTGTAGTGGGTAAAATTTTTCATAAAGGGATCTTTCTGATATCATGCTATGTAGTTTTAAAGTCATGTAGTGATTAAATTATAATGTGTAGTTTTAAGTCATCAATTGAGCACATTGTGTGGCTTTAATTTATGGTCTTTATCATTGACCAAAGGTTTGAGACTCTATAATTTATTGAATTTTTTTTGGAAACATATTTCCATGTTCATGTATAGAAAGGATGAATTTTAAACTATGATTTGGAAATTTCTAGATCGGAAGAATGATATAGGAAAAGGGAGAAAATAAATAGATGAATTATTTTCTATGAACAAAGTTACCATTATTTGACAAACCCATTATGGGGGTCGTATTATGCGGGTGTAATTAATGAATATGTTTTATGAAAAAAAAGTGGAATATTATAACTAACATCCCGGTTATGTAGGCAACTTACATGAGGCCACCTAAAGGCACATATTGCGTAGTCAGGCAATATAACTCTAAAAAATATTTCATTATATTTCTATAAGATGAATAATGTTTACAGAGATTCAAATTTTCCATAGCACATAGTTCGCTTTGTGGAGAAAGGTACCTGAATACAGAAACAGTATTTCCAATCATGATTTACAAAGAATTAGAAGAATATAATTTCTATGAAGGTCTGACCCAAATTTCGAAAATATAGTGTTTCATGTTTTAGGTTGTACAACTAGGGCCAAAATGGAAATAGTAGATGATATGTGGTCAAACGATCCAAGGAAATCTTATATTTATTTGAACACATGGAGAGGTAAATGTGTATACAATGGTCTTGAATACATTTATATTGAGAGAAAGGTAAGTGGAAAATATACGTGGTTAACTTTCATTAAGATAGAGATTCTAGTTTATTGTCATCAAATTTTGAAGGGGAAAAAAGACACTTTCAACATGAATGAAATTACCATTATTTGACAAACCTATTATGGGGTTTGTATTATGTGGGGCCAACTAGGTCATATACTGCATAGCCAATGAGTGGAATCATTTGAATTATAGGCTTGTTATGTAGGAAAATTATGCATGGCCACCTAGGGGAACGTACTACATAGTCAATCAAAATAGTATTTAGATATCATAAACTCCTCCACCAAATCCTAAGAACGATTATGAAGTTCTAAAAATATTCAAGTTTAAGAGTGTGAAATATGAATGGGGTAATGATCAATCCATATGAGAAATATTTGAATAAATATTGTCTATGAGTTTGGAGTCACTTACATAGATCTCGCTCATATGTAGAATGGAGAAATTTGTTGTTTATGTGGTGGGATATCTAAAGAGATGACCCAAAATGAATACTCCCACATAGATAATTAATTATATGTGGAAGAGATGTAAAAATTTATCCCATGGATGAGACATAGAAATAAGGACGTTCCTTCACTACATATCTCTTATGGATGAGAATTAAGATATATTTAGTTCATTGATCACTTCCTATGATGTTTGGATTCATGCACATGGAATAAAGGGGGTCGGATTATTATGGTTATGGTTTTGCACAAGATTGGAGATCCAGGTGCCTCTATGTATCTCTTATGGATGATAATCAAGAAAAACATAGTTCTTGATAGAATAATTTCCCACACTAATTGATTTTGATGTAGAGATGATATAATTTAACACATTTTGGAAGAAGAATAATTAAACTTAAGACCCGAAATGGTAAGAATATCAAACCATGTATCCTGAAATATCACTCTGTATAGATATTGTTTATATACAAGAGTAGAAGTGTGAAATAAATTTTATATTGTTGTGGCTGGGCCTATGATTGAAGATACAGTATCTCTACATATCCCATTGAAAATGGGAATCAATCCACATATATTTCTTGAAATAAGGTCCTTATAAAGATCGGATTCAAATATTTGGAGAAATCCAACTCATGTGCCACTAAGGAGTAGAAATGATATAAGTGATTCTTGCGCAAGGAAGCTCATAATTTCAAATAAAGAAGATGTTAGTCGTACTATTTATTATCAGGTAATGAGGACAAATGATGTCAGGCAGTTTAACGTCCTGAGACAAGGAAAAATATGCTACATATTTTAATGACACACAACTTGGACTCTTAGGGTTATAATGAATTTTAATGTCTTGAAACTAGAACATTTTTCTATGTTGTTTAGAGTCATGCAGCGGGGATGTTTGTCGATGTGAAATTACACAAAGTAATTATTCAAGGGTGTAGCATTAGTTGGAGTTGTAATAAGTTCTCCATATATTGTGATTAGGAAATAAGATCCATTAGAGTTAACATTATGTATGGAATAAGGTCCTTCCCACTTTGGCTCAAGCTTTGGAGGATTCATTCCTAGTGTCATTGGATTCATGAGGACCAATACCATTTCTACTTGGAGAAATCAGAAGAGGTGAAATTTATTATTAACATTTCATACTACCCTGTTCTGATAGACTTATAAATGATAAAATGTTTGTAATATCTTTTTCTCTAATCATTCAATCTCATTAAATAATTATTGATACTTTTATTCTATAGATAATTGATTACATATTTCAACTTGGAGTGAAGGAAATTGCATTTCAATTGGAAAATATACTTCTTTGTCGTAAACTAATGAATATGTAGTTTCCTAAGTGGCAGTATGGGTAGTAGTATGATAATACCATAACACACACAATAGTTTATCAGGACAAGATTTATTGTCTTTATCCACCATATTCTGGAGTATATTTGATAGAGTCTTATAAAAATCCTTTATATGTCTATTAGACACAACATGATTGAGATATGAATGGTTGGATTTGATATTTTTCTCCTACTATAACTTATTTACGTCTAAATAAAATAATTTGGTGTCGTTGTATGTCAATATAGTATGAGAGACACCAAATATTTTAATGATCTTATCATCAAAAAATCATATAATGATTTTTTTCTCTAACATCATTGAGGGGTACTACCTTATCCCATTGGGAGATGGAATCAGTAGTAGTAAGAATACACTTTAACTACTTTTCAATAGATAGAGGATAAGGTCATACTAAATACATTCCTTATGTGGAAAATGGACTGGGGGTATTTAGAAATATGTAGTAACTCCTAGTGTTTATGAATGAAATGGAATTCACTTGGAATGAATGAAATTTCTTGGTGACTTTATTGATATCAGGATTCATTGAAGGCCATAAGTATCCAAGCCATCGGTTTGATCAAAAAGCCTATGCCTAGACTACTAACACCACAATCTTCTATATGTACTTTTGTCATGATAGCTAAAGATTATTTTCCATCAATACATTTAAATATAGTTACATAAAATCCATTTGTGTAGAGAATATTTTGGTGATATGGGGTATCATAAAGAGTAAAAATGTCCACTCATCGTCAGATCTATTCTTTCTCATCTATCTCTGGTGGAATTACTCCATTTTGATGGTATTCTATGATGCGTTTCATCTATAATATAGTATGACTATACGAATTAGAAATAGGGATAATTTAATGAATTTCCCCCATTCAAGTTTGAAGGAAAGGTGAAAAAACATGACGATGGGAAATAATGATGATTGTCTCATCCCCATTTGGATCTGCAAGGGTTGTGGCTACATTACCCAGCACATTAGCTTAATAATTTTGTGATCCTTAGAGATAATACAAAGTTGGATCTGAGAAAAATTCATTCATTACCACTCTCACAAAATCACACAAAGGGATTTTCCAACATTTTTTGATAGTATAATCCTCATTGATATTTTTTATTTCAAACTATGAATTACCTTGATTTTATAGATCTTAATCGGAATTGTCCCAATGATAAAATACCAATTCCATTCATATATATTTTCATTGGGAAAATGTATTCTATCCATTTGGGATTTTTAACCTCAGTGAAAAAGCTAGCCTGGATATGATTATTGACTTCAGCTACTATTTTACATGCATAAGTTTGGTGTGTTCTTCTTTCTTCCTACTAGAATCCTCAGTTGTCTTATGGAAAACCCAAGTGATGAGTGGCTACATCAGTATCAGGACATTGAATATCTTTATATTTCCTAGAAAATATATATTAATGTTGATTTATAAATTAATTATATATCTCTTACTCTTTAGTGTTCATGGACATACTAATTAGAGTAGGGTATGGATCTTATTTTGTATGCAGACTTATTTATCTGAGTTCATCCACAGTGGTGGACATAGCTTCCTCAAATTATGGAGGAGCATCCATGATGTCTTTTTCTTCTACTAACTTATATGTCACTTCATCTGTTTCTTCTTACACATTAGTTGATTAGTCCAAAATTTCTATGCTAGGGGATGAGTCAATATTGGAATATCAAGAATAAGAGGAAAAAATTTCTAACCATACTGAGGATGAAGGCCCTTACTGGAGCATTAAATTGGAGATAATGGGTTGGGAATCAACCTCCTTGTCTACCTCTAGTACTGCGAAAGAAAATTCAAGATTGATTTATGAAGTATAGACTTCTTGAATCTTAGATGATAAAATGAAGTAATCTCAATTTAAACATTCACCACTCTTTGGTAAATCAACAATTTCTCCCTTGTTATCAGGCATGATTTCTTCGATTGATATTATGGAAGTTACTGGATGAGTGATTAGATTTGGGAATATCTTTTCAATTTGATTTATTGGAAACACATAATCATTACTCAAATATGTGAATGGGTTAGCTGGGATCTGTTCCAAGAAATTCAAAGCCTTGATTTTTGTTAGCACTTTGGTCATGGACCTTGTTCGCTTTTTTTAATAAAATTATACTTCAATATACTGAAATTCACACATTTTTTATAGACCCTCTTCACCATAAATTGTCCCAAATTGACCACTAAATCAATACTTGATAAATTGTTGATATGAATAAGGGATGGATGTATTCTTATGTAGCCAAGGTCTTCCATGTAGAATGGTGACGGTTTTTTCCTGACAAACAACCATGAAATCTGAATTAGAAACAAGTTCACAAAATTTTGTTCTTAGTGTAATATCACCTAGAGGTTTTTTTTCATTCTTATCATAACCTTGAAACATGAAATTAGAAGGAGATACGTCAGAATAAGTAAGGTCTAATCGATGATGTGTGTGGATGGGAATGAGGTTTACCCCTTAGCCACTATCAATTAAGGATCCTTAGATGTATGTATTGTTAACCTTGAGAGATAGATACAAGGGCTTGATGTGTCCACGTAAAACATCATCCTCATCTTTATCCGTAAATGAAATGATCACATGACATTCTGAAATATCATTCTCTACATGGTAAACATTAGGAGTAACAACCTCTGTTTCAAACTCTCGAGGACTTGAAAAATCCTCAATAAGTGCTTCTCCAATATCATTTGATAGATTCAAGGCATCCAATATCGAAAACTTTGGCCTATACATGGGCCTACTATTTCAAAACATCGTAATTTTGTTTTAGAGGACTACATTTTCTATCATGGATATGTGGTTTTTTAGGTGTCTTGGATGTTGATGCTCCTGATGTAGATGTACCATGTATCAGGGAAGAAGCTAGAAATACTTTTTCTTTTGGAATATTAGACTGAATATATTTATCTACTTACTATGAAAATGATAGTGTAACCTCTAATCCTTCCCCCAAAATAATCATGTAATTTTCAATCCAGTCATGTGCAGGATAATTTCAGTGTTCTTGTTGATCCAGCTGAGTGGATCTCCCACAAGTTTCCACCACATATACAGTTCAAGTAGGGGTAGAGTTAAATAACTGTTTCTAGCGTACCCTCATCTTCCCATGTATCCTTGGCATTGGATTCTTCCTCTAGATCCCCAATTAGGAACTAGGAATTCTATCTTATCATAACCAAAATATCCATTTGCATTTGGATTCGTTATGTGGAAACAATAATAGAATCAATGATCAATTCATTATCCGATAAATATTCTCCTTGATTGGTTGGTTCTAGTTGTGTCATTTGGTGGGGCATGTCCCATGATTTTGAGATATATGGAAGGAAATCTTCCAAAGTAACGTCTAAATAAAATAATTTGGTGTCGTTGTATGTCAATATAGTATGAGAGACACCAAATATTGTAATGATCTTATCTTCAAAAAATCATATAATGATTTTTTTCTCTAACATCATTGAGGGGTACTACCTTATCCCATTGGGAGATGGAATCGGTAGTAGTAAGAATACACTTTAACTACTTTTCAATAGATAGAGGATAAGGTCATACTAAATACATTCCTTATGTGGAAAATGGACTGGGGGTATTTAGCAATATGTAGTGACTCCTAGTGTTTATGAATGAAATGGAATGCACTTGGAATGAATGAAATTTCTTGGTGACTTCATTGATATCAGGATTCATTGAAGGCCATAAGTATCCAAGACATCGGTTTGATCAAAAAGCCTATGCCTAGACTGCTAACACCACAATCTCATGTATGTACTTTTTTCATGATAGCTAAAGATTATTTTCCATCAATACATTTAAATATAGTTACATAAAATCCATTTGTGTAGAGAATATTTTGGTGATATGGGGTATCATAAAGAGTAAAAATGTCCACTCATCGTCAGATCTATTCTTTCTCATCTATCTCTGGTGGAATTACTCCATTTTGATGGTATTCTATGATGCGTTTCATCTATAATATAGTATGACTATACAAATTAGAAATAGAGATAATTTAATGAATTTCCCCCATTCTAGTTTGAAGGAAAGGTGAAAAAACATGACGATGGGAAATAATGATGATTGTATCATCCCCATTTGGATCTGCAAGGGTTGTGGCTACATTACCCATCACATTAGATTAATAATTTTGTGATCCTTAGAGATAATACAAAGTTGGATCTGAGGGAAATTCATTCAATACCACTCTCACAAAATCACACAAAGGGATTTTCCAACATTTTTTGATAGTATAATCCTCATTGATCTTTTTTATTTCAAACTATGAATTACCTTGATTTTAGAGATCTTAATCAGAATTGTCCCAATGATAAAATACCAATTCCATTCATAGATATTTTCATTGGGAAAATGTATTCTATCCATTTGGGATATTTAACCTCGGTGAAAAAGCTATCCTAGAAATGATTATTGACTTCAGCTACAATTTTACATGCATAAGTTGGGTGTGTTCTTCTTTCATCCTACTAGAATCCTCAGTTGTCTTATGGAAAACCCAAGTGATGAGTGGATACATCAGTATCAGGACATTGAATATCTTTATAGTTCCTAGAAAATATATCTTAATGTTGATTTATAAATGAAGTATATATCTCTTACTCTTTAGTGTTCATGGACATGCTAATTAAAGTAGGGTATGGATCTTATTTTGTATGCAGAATTATTTATCTGAGTTCATCCACAGTGGTGGACATAGCTTCCTCAAATTATGGAGGAGAATCCATGATGTCTTTTTCTTCTACTACCTTATGTGTCACTTCATCTGTTTCTTCTTACACATTAGTTGATTAGTCAAAAATTTCTAAGCTAGGGGATGAGTCAATATTGGAATATCAAGAATAAGAGGCAAAAATTTCTAACCATACTGAGGATGAAGGCCCTTACTGGAGCATTAAATTGGAGATAATGGGTTGGGAATCAACCTCATTGTCTACCTCTAGTACTGTGAAAGCAAATTTAAGATTGATTTATTAAGTATAGACTTCTTGAATCTTAGAGGATAAAATGAAGTAATCTCCATTTAGACATTCACCACTCTTTGGTAAATCAACAATTTCTCCCTTGTTATCAGGCATGATTTCTTCGATTGATATTATGGAAGTCACTGGATGAGTGATTAGATTTGGGAATATCTTTTCAATTTGATTTATTGGAAACACATAATCATTACTCAAATATGTGAATGGGTTAGCTAGGATCTGTTCCAAGAAATTCAAAGCCTTGATTTTTGTTAGCACTTTGGTCATGGACCTTGTTCATTTTTTTTATAAAATTATTCTTCAATATACTGAAATTCACACATTTTTTATAGACCCTCTTCACCATAAATTGTCCCAAACAGACCACTAAATCAATACTTGATAAATTGTTGATATGAATAAGGGATGTATGTATTCTTATGTAGCCAAGGTCTTCTATGTAGAATGGTGAAGGTTTTTTCCTGACAAACAACCATGAAATATGAATTAGAAACAAGTTCACAAAATTTGGTTCTTAGTGTAATCTCACCTAGAGGTTTTTTTTCATTCTTATCATAACCTTGAAACATGAAATTAGAAGGAGATACGTCAGAATAAGTAAGGTCTAATGTAACACCCTGACCCCAGCTACCCGGAGTCGGTGCATTACTATGTAACATTGGCATGATCACAAAAGATCAAGTCTCGAAAGACCGATTAGTTTAGTAGCCTTGGAAACACTAGATACATTCATAAATGATACATTACATCATAAAGTGAAAAACTAATAACAAATTCTTCATAGTCCACACTCATATCCTCTTCTGACTATCCCTGCAGGTCATTCCAAAAATACTTCTTCACATCCTGGAAAATATTAAAACATTGAAAGGGGTGAGCTCAGATGCTCAGTAAGGATAACAATACTGCGAAAGCTTTCATAAATAAACATAAACATTTAAGGCAATGTATAACTAAAACAAAAGCCTTTTAAACATGAACATAAACATAATATAGCAAAAGTAAAATGAGATAATGCCATTTACTTTTTCACATAGTGATTCTACTGGTCGAATAATCACATGAAATATCATTAACCACTTTCATAATGAGGGAATGTATAATGCCAGACATTCTGAAACATTTTGTCAAGGCCTCGGCCAAGACGTCTAAAATGATTAAGGCCTCGGCCAAAACCATAAATCAAATTGGGAAATGGCCTCGGCCAATTCCACGTCTAGTTGTCTCATGAGACCTACCGATGCATCGAGGAGCTATAGCGGGCTCCACCCGTCACTTATTAAGTCCAATACATTCCTCATATGAATAGGTTTAAACATATCATAAACCATAACATAATCGTATCACATAAAACATGCATAAAGGAAACATATCATTTCCACATTTCAATCACAAGATATCAATACAACACATTGATATAATAAAAACGCTTTTAAAACCATTTTCAATACCAAAATAAAAGAAAGATAAAACTTTGTATTTATTTTTCATTAAAAAATGATGGCTTGTAGAGGAAGCCGAAACTCAAATAATGGTCATGGCGGTGGAGAAGTCTTTGTCACCACATAATTACGGAAAGAAAAACATTCCCTTTTGTCGTTTAGCAAAACGCTTCGTATAAAAAAAGATTCCTTTTTAATAAACGTAAAATTCGAAGGGGTTTATACACCGTATAAAAGAAATTTGTGTATAAAACCAAATATGCCTCAATGAAAGGGGATTGAGACGAAGTCCTTAAAAAGATCATTTTTTTAAATAAAGTACATCTATAATGTGTATTCACTATAAGTACACATAAATAATGTAAAAATACAAGATAGGACATAATAATATCATGACATAATTTGAAAGTAGGAGATTAACCCAAATAATAGAAATTGGGTTAAGAAGTTCCCTTAAAAATATCATTTTTAAATAAAATAGATCTATTATGTGTATTCACTATATGTACACATAAATAAAGTATAAATACAAGATATGACATAATAATATCATGACATAATTTGAAAGTAGGAGATTAACCCAAAGAATAGAAATTGGGATAAGAAGTTCCCTTACCTCGTGTCTGACTTGACTCAACCGTTCTTTAACCTCCAGAATAATAAACTGGAGTAAATATATACCTTATTAAGAACCATTTTCAATTTCATTATCCTTTTTATATCACTTATTACAATGATATGAACATTCTGTAATTATTTAAGTTAATAACGGTCGTTTTGTCGATCTTAGGTACTTGAGTCAAAAATAAAGTTCTTATAATTACAAGTTGTTCATGTGGTGAAATATCCATTATATCCAGAATTATATTCATGATTTAGATATCATATATATCATATATATACATTATATACATTCATTTATAATATTACGTAACATTTAGAGGTAAGAAATGAAATGCACCGTTCATGGAGACGGTAAGCAGTACGTACGCATGAACGCTACTTTCATTTCTATTTCGTATTTAATGGAATGAAATCATAATTATATAAATGTATTCCAGTATAATATAGTGTATAATACCATTTAGTCTGTCCTTTATACATCCCACATATGGCATTAACGATTCAAATCACTTTGAGGGGGCGGTAGTCCGCACTTCCTAAAATGAAATTATCGCGTTTACCCATAATGGAAATCATAAAGTATGCCATAAATGAGAAATAAAGAAGAATAAGTAAAACATAAACATATTATATATCATATATAAATATAGTTACATCTTAATGGCCACCTTTGAAGGAGTTATATGAGTGTTGAACAATCATCGTTTCGTGAGGCAGAAATTTGCCATCCACAGAAACCGTATGTTCTTTAACCATTAGATATAGGTGTGTGTAAGTGTAGCTAGAATACTTCTTATAACAACATCCTAGTATATTGATGATACTGGTGTTGTTACAAAATAAATGAATAAAAATAGTTTAGGGGGTTGGAGAAGAAAAATAAAACAAAACAACATTAGAGAAGACATTACCTCAAAATCGGGTAACTCTTTTTGATTTGAGCCAAAGGATTCCTTGGAAAGCGTTCTGCCCAATGTGAGGCTTCTAGGAGTAAGAGGGGGAAGTTGGGAGAGTATTTGGGCAGAGGTTGGCCGAGCCAAATGGCTTGAAAGTGTGAATGAGGTGGTAGAGGTGGGGGCCTTTTATAAGAGGAGAGGAGGGGCACTCTTGGAAAGTAAGGAAATTTTACATTATTATACAATGCTTTTCGGATTCTAAAGGTCCCACACTTATATAATTCGTGGCTAAGGTGATAAGGGTTATAAATCTACCCATCCAATAGTCTTTGGACAAGTGTATGCATTGGAGTGTACATTATCTTTTCATTTTATTAAAATCGTTAAATAATGAGGTCTTCGCTGCATCATAATGATGTCATAAATAATTTAATTTATTTAATGTTTAAAAATTATAAAAAAAATTCTATGATGTAGGAAATATTTTTATCTTTCCTATGACTATTTATAGTAAAAAATATGACTTTTATAACCCCATGTAAAAGTTTTTTTAGTAAAACATTTCATGTTTGTGTCATTTTTTACTTTAACATTAAATAAAAGATATTTATGTCATTTTCCAACTAAAGTGGATCCATGGGGTCCCCAAGTTGACCCATGGATTGTCTTGGTCGGCCATGGCACATCCAATGAGGTTAGTACTAGTTTCATTCTCATGTCATATTATTAATACATTATTTTTACCTTAAACTAAACTAATTACCTCTAATCGAGATTAAGAACTTAAAAGTTACTATTCACCAAAAATTATTTTAATCTCATTGAACCACATTTTACTTCTTAATTACAACCATGTATGTCGGATTTTTGAAAATCAAATCACAGAGGTGGTAATATTTCATTTAAACGAAAAATCAGTTATTTAACTACCACTTAGTGGTTTCACTATTCATCAAAAAATTGAAGTTTTTCAGAACAATGCCAAAATTTTACCCTAAGCTATAATTGGTATTCCAATTTCAAAAATGATGTCTATTTTACAAAATTCCAAAAATATAAGTTGCATTAATTTATTTTATAATTAATTCCTGATGTCACAACAAATAGCGTGTTTTTAAGAAACAATTTATATCAAAAGATTGGCAATTGTTTATATCCAATTTCAATGTTAAATTAATTCTAATGACCACCATTGGATAAAATGGTAAGAATATATTATAATTATACTTTAAAACCACTAAATAGTATAATTTATCACTATAAATTATTTTGATTAAAAATGTTGTTTTTAAGTATTTTTCACTATTCATAAAAAATTAGAAGTTCTCAGAAAAATACCCAAAATTAAACATAGGCTAATTTCGATATTCCGAATCCAAAAATGAAGTCCATTTTGAAATATAAAATTTCTATAATTTTAAAAAGTGGTTATTACTATTCATAATGGCTACATTGATTAGTCGCGATGTTTTAGAACTCGAAGTTGCGTACAATGCAAGCTATTGCATTATTGAATGAGAAGCGTATTGTGGAAGCTCGTGGTGTTAAATTATCCCCTCCTTCAATAAATTGCATCCTCGCAATTTGAAATTTTTCTTGGAAAATAAAAGGTTGAAAATAGAAAATACATTTGTGGAAAACCCACATCGGAAATAAGGTTAATAAAATTTAGCCTTAATAAGAGGGAAATGGAAAAAAGAAAGTCACCACAAAATTATGATCTCGATAAGGAAAACATTGGTGGCAATTAGAGACGTATAATTGTGTAAAAACGTAAATATATGTAGGGAGTGATTGTGGTCATCAATCACAATCAACTGTCAAATTGAGGGCCTCAAAGCCTTCAATCTATGTTGATTTAAAATATCATCAGTTGAATAAGACATAAGGTATTAGGATAACACATTTTTTTGTTTTAATATCCCTTTAATAATGTTTAAGAATTAATTTATTCATTGAATAAGAGATAGTTATATATATTTATGCTTGACAATTAGAGTTTCAACCTTCAACTCATCTTTCACTCAAAAAGATAATAAAACTCAAAAATATTATACTTATCCTAATTGTATAAGGTTCCAAATGTTAACACATACCATTTAGATTAGTAAAATTATATAGTAATAACTAGGGACTTCCTGTAGGTTAGTGGTAGGAAATAAAGGTCTGTCGTACTATGGTTGTGGGTTCGATTCCTACAGCTTTGTCCGACGCAACGGGTTATGCCCCACCCTGCAGGTTGTACTTTTCCTAAAACTATAGTATTATAATATTCAAAAATAATCTTCATAAATTTTTTAACCTTAAACAATACTATCCAAAGATCAACTTAATCCACTCCAACCTTTATAGTTATCCAAAATACCTCTGTCCAGACTTTCTCTAAAAGGTCTCTTAATTCTAAAATCAATTTATCAGATTCCCCAAACAAAGTAAAGTTTCTCTTATTGTCACATACTAAAAATATAATTACCTTCATCATATTAAAACCTAACTGAAATCAACAAGTACGACAGTACAATCCTTATATATATATATCACATTATTCTAATAACCAGAATATAATCCATGAGTCCAAAAGCACCAATACATTAGTTATTCTGCTTCAACTGTAGTAACAGCATAAGATTGTCCTTGATCCCTTGGCCTTTTCTAAGGTAAGTTTCCCTGACGCTTAGGGTATTCATTTGCATAATGCCCCATTTCCCTACAATTGTAGCATTCAACATTGATAGCCTCTTTCTTTCCCTTGCAATCACGCGCCTGGTTACCTTTTTCTCCACATTTATAACAAACTCCCATTCCTTTTAGGCAAGTACCAGGGTGATTCTTCCCACAATTATTACATAATGTAAAATCCTTCTTTCCCTTTTTCCCTTTATCCGTCTCTTGTTCCACCATTCTCTTCTTTTCTTGATTTGCTTTAAAGTCATGATACTTAGAGAATTCCTTTTCTTTCTTGATAGCACATGAGACTATATCTTTGTATGTTCAGAAAGATTGTGATACTAGAGATCGACGGAGAAATGGTTTTAACCCATCAAAGAAACGATCAATCTTACCTCTTGGGTTACATATATAATCTGCAGCATACCTCGCCAACCTTGTAAAGTTGGACTCATACTTTGCAACATTCTCATCCTCCTTTTGTTTCAGACTCAGAAATTGCCTTTCCATATCTGCTCGATGGTCATGAGGAAAGTATTTTTCTAGGAAAAGCTTTTTGAACTCTCTCCATTCTATACTTGATACTTATTCATCTTCCTTTGTATTTTGAATCAATGACCACCATTGATCAGCATCTCCAGTGAGGCAGTAAACTGCCATGATAACCTTCTCCCTTTCGCTACTCCCCAAGGCATGGAATATTTTCTCTAAGGAGTTTATCCATTGCACAGCTACTAATGGATTTGTACCCCCATTAAAAGTTGGTGGTTGTTGCCTCATGAAGCAGTCTAACATTGATCCTCCACGTTGCGGATCAGGGTGCTTCATACGCGTAAGGTTATTATTCATAACCTGAGTGAGTTGTCCCAGTATGGTAGTAAGTTGATCAGCACCAGTTGTATCTCCAGATCCACAATAATTATCTTGAGCAGGAGGGAAATCCCTACACGGAGTGCATGCATTGATACGGTTTCCATTCCTTCCACTAGGCGCCATTTCTAAACAATGGCATAAACTATATTAGTTTATGAATCAAAATACATAATTCCATACTTGTAAGATACTTAACATAAATTGAACTATTTATGGATATAATCCATAAAAATGTTTTCTTTGAGGATGTATATACTCATAACCCTTCATAGTGGTTTATAAAGAAAATGAGAATTATCCAAAGCATATCCCCCGGGAGTGTCGTAACCAAGAGTGCAGCCAGGCCCATTGTCGTGCACCAGTTCCCGTTCGAGTCTAGCTCAAAGCGGTGTTTTCGGGTTTTACCCCTAGGTACATATGTGCCAGAGCCGCCTCTACCGGCTCGTATCTAGACAGGGATGTATTGCTCGGAAAACACACAACATCTCTACAATACCAAAATTCTAGGAAGTTCTTCTATACTAATCCTCAAAGTCTATCTTTGGGCTATGTGCTCTAATCAGAGTTTATCTAAATCTAGCTTCCACGGTTAGTACTAAACTGCCTCTGATACCAACTGTAACGCCCCGACCCCAGCTACCCGGAGTCGGTGCATTACTTCGTAACATTGGCATGATCACAAAAGATCAAGTCTCGAAAGACCGATTAGGTTAGTAGCCTTGGAAATACTAGATACATTCATAAATGTTACATTACATCATAAAGTGAAAAACTAATAACAAATTCTTCATAGTCCACACTCATATCCTCTTCTGACTATCCCTGCAGGTCATTCCTAAAATACTTCTTCACATCCTGGAAAATATTAAAACATTGAAAGGGTGAGCTCAGATGCTCAGTAAGGATAACAATATTGCGGAAGCTTTCATAAATAAACATAAACATTTAAGGCAATGTATACCTAAAACAAAAGCCTTTTAAACTTGAACATCAACATAATATAGCAAAAGTAAAATGAGATATTGCCATTTACTTCTTCACATGGTTATTCTACTGGTCGAATAATCACATGAAATATCATTAACCACTTTCATAATGAGGGAATGTATAATGCCAGACATTCTGAAACATTTTGTCAAGGCCTCGGCCAAAACGTATAAAATGATTAAGGCCTCGGCCAAAACCATAAATCAAATTGGGAAAGGGCCTCTTCCAATTCCACGTCTAGTTGTCTCATGAGACCTATCGATGCATCGAGGAGCTATAGCGGGCTCCACCCGTCACTTATTAAGTCCAATACATTCCTCATATGAATAGGTTTAAACATATCATAAACCATAACATAATCGTATCACATAAAACATGCATAAAGGAAACATAACATTTCCACATTTCAATCACAAGATATCAATACAACACATTGATATAATAAAAACGCTTTCAACACCATTTTCAATACCAAAATAAAAGAAAGTTAAAACTTTGTATTTATTTTTCATTAAAAAATGATGGCTTGTAGAGGAAGCCGAAACTCAAATAATGGTCATGGCGGCGGAGAAGTCGTTGTCACCGCATAAGTATGGAAATAAAAACATTCCCTTTTGTCGTTTAGCAAAACGCTTCGTATAAAAAAATATTCTTTTTGAATAAACGTAAAATTCAAAGGGGTTTATACACCGTATAAAAGAAAGTTGTGTATAAAACCAAATATGCCTCAATGAAAGGGGATTGAGACGAAGTCCATAAAAAGATTATTTTTTAAATAAAGTACATCTATAATGTGTATTCACTATAAGTACACAAAAATAATGTAAAAATACAAGATAGGACATAATAATATCATGACATAATTTGAAAGTAGGAGATTAACCCAAAGAATAGAAATTGGGATAAGAAGTTCCTTTACAAAGATAATTTTTAAATAAAATAGATCTATTATGTGTATTCAATATATGTACACATAAATAAATTATAAATACAAGATAGGACATAATAATATCATGACATAATTTGAAAGTAGGAGATTAACCCATAGAATAGAAATTGGGTTAAGAAGTTCCCTTACCTCGTGTCTGACTTGACTCAACCGTTCTTTAACCTCCTGAATAATAAACTAGAGTTAATATATACCTTATTAAGAACCATTTTCAATTTCATTATCCTCTTTATATCACTTATTACAATGATATGAACATTATGTAATTATTTAAGTTAATAACGGTCGTTTTGTCGATCTTAGGTACTTGAGTCAAAAATAAACTTCTTATAATTACAAGTTGTTCATGTGGTGAAATATCCATTATATCCAGAATTATATTCATGATTTAGATATCATATATATCATATATATACAGTATATACATTCATTTATAATATTACGTAACATCTAGAGGTAAGAAATGAAATGCACCGTTCATGGAGACGGTAAGCCGTACGTACGCATGAACGCTACTTTAATTTCTATTTTGTATTTAATGGAATGAAATCATAATGATATAAATTTATTCCCGTATAATATAGTGTATAATACCATTTAATCCATCCTTTATACATCCCACATATGGCATTAACGATTCAAATCACTTTGAGGGGGCGGTAGTCCGCATTTCCTAAAATGAAATTATCGTGTTTACCCATAATGGAAATCATAAAGTATTCCATAAATGAGAAATACAGAAGCATAAGTAAAACATAAACATATTATATATCATATATAAATATAGTGACATCTTAATGGCCACCTTTGAAGGTGTTATATGAGTGTTGAACAATCATCGTTTCGTGAGGCAGAAATTTTCCATCCACAGAAACCGTATGTTCTTTAACCATTAGATGTAGGTGTGTGTAAGTGTAGCTCAAATCCTTCTTATAACAACATCCTAGTATATTGAGGATACTGTTGTTGTTAAAAAATAAATGAATAAAAAGAGTTTAGGGGGTTGGAGAAGAAAAATAAAACAAAACAACTTTAGAGAAGACATTACCTCAAAATCGTGTAACTCTTTTTGATTTGAGCCAAATGCTTCCTTGGGAAGAGTTATGCCCAAAGTGAGGCTTCTAGGAGTAAGAGGGAAAATTTGGTAGAGTATTTGGGCAGAGTTTGGCCGAGCCAAATGGCTTGAAAGTGTGAATGAGGTGGAAGAGGTGGGGGCCTTTTATAAGAGGAGAGGAGGGGCACTCTTGGAAAGTAAAGAAATGTTACATTATTATACAATTATTTTCGGATTCTAAAGGTCCCACACTTATATAATTCGTGGATAAGGTGATACGGGTTCGATATCTACCCATCCAATAGTCTTTGGACAAGTGTAAGCATTGGATTTTACATTATCTTTTCATTTTATTAAAATCGTTAAATAATGAGGTCATCGCTGCATCATAATGATGTCATAAATAATTTAATTTATTTAATGTCTAAAAATTATAAAAAAAATACTATAATGTAGGAAATCGTTTTATCTTTCCAATTACTATTTATAGTCAAAAATATTACTTGTATAACCCCATGTAAAAATTGTTTTAGTAAAACATTTCATGTTTGTGTCATTTTTTACTTTAACATTAAATAAAAGGTATTTATGTCATTTTCCAACTAAAGTGGCTCCATGGGGTCCCCAATTTGACCCATGGATTTTCTTGGTCGGCCATGGAACATCCAATGAGGGTAGAACATGTGTCAAGCTCATGTCATATTATTAAAACATAATTTTTACCTTAAACTACACTAATTACCTCTAATCGCGATTAAGAACTTAAAAGTTACCATTCACCAAAAATTATTTTAATCTCATTGAACCACATTTTACTTCTTAATGACAACCATGTATGTCGGATTTTTGAAAATCAAATCACAGAGGTGGTAATATATCATTTAAACGAAAAATCAGTTATTTAACTACCACTTAGTGGTTTCACTATTCATCAAAAAATTGAAGTTTTTCAGAACAATGCCAAAATTTCACCCTAAGATATAATTGATATTCCGATTTCAAAAATGATGTCTATTTTACAAAATTCCAAAAATATAAGTTGCATTAATTTATTTTATAATTAATTCCCGATGTCACAACAAATAGCGTGTTTTTAAGAAACAATTTATATCAAAAGATTGGCAATTGTTTATGTCCAATTTCAATGTTAAATTAATTCTAATGACCACCATTGGATAAAATGGTAAAAATATATTCTAATTATACTTTAAAACCACTAAATAGTATAATTTATCACTATAAATTATTTTTATTAAAAAAGTTGTTTTTAAGTATTTTTCACTATTCATAAAAAATTTGAAGTTCTCAGAAAAATACCCAAAATTCAACATAGGCTAATTTCGATATTCCGAATCCAAAAATGAAGTCCATTTTGAAATATAAAATTTCTATAATTTTAAAAAGTTGTTCTTACTATTCATAACGACTACTTTGATTAGTCGCGGTGTTTTAGAACTCGAAGTTGCGTACAATGCAAGCTATTGCATTATTGAATGAGAAGCGTATTGTGGAAGCTCGGGGTGTTACATCTAATCGATGAAGTGTGTGGATGGGAATGAGGTTTACCCCTTAGCCAATATCAATTAAGGATCATTAGATGTATGTATTGTTAACCATGATAGATAGATACAAGGGCTTGATGTGTCCATGTAAAACATCATCCTCATCTTTATCCGTAAATGAGATGATCACATGACATTCTGAAATATCATTCTCTACATGGTAAACATTAGGAGTAACAACCTCTGTTTCAAACTCTTGAGGACTTGAAAAATCCTCAATAAGTGCTTCTCCAATATCATTTTATAGATTCAAGGGATCCAATATCGAAACTTTGGCCTATACATGGGCCTACTATTTCAAAACATCGTAATTTTATTTTAGAGGACTACATTTTCTATCATGGATATGTGGTTTTTTAGGTGTCTTGGATATTGATGCTCCAGATGTAGATGTACCATGTATCAGGGAAGAAGCTAGAAATACTTTTTCTTTTGGAATATTAGACTGAATATTTTTATCTACTTACTAAGAAAATGCTAGTGTAACCTCTAATCTTTCCCCCAAAATAATCATGTCATTTTCGATCCAGTCATGTGCAGGATAATTTCTGTGTTCTTGGTGATCCAGCTGAATGGATCTCCCACAAGTTTCCACCACATATACAGTTCAAGTAGGGGTAGAGTTAAATAACTATTTCTAGCGTACCCTCATCTTCCCATGTATCCTTGGCATTGGATTCTTCCTCTATATCCCCAATTAGGAACTAGGAATTCTAGCTTATCATTACCAAAATATCCATTTGCATTTGGATTCGTTATGTGGAAAAAATAATAGAATCAATGATCAATTCATTATCCGATAAATATTCTCCTTGATTGGTTGGTTCTAGTTGTGTCATTTGGTGGGGCATGTCCCATGCTTTTGAGATATATGGAAGGAAATCTTCCAAAGTCAATGACCTCTTTGTCCTTGACATGATCTATTTCTCTTCTGACTGTTTCTTCTCTTTTAGATCATGTCAGTTCTTTAAGGATTGACCTGTAGAAAAATAATCTTTGATAAAGATGGATTTACTTTGGTGGAAGTGGTTAAAGACATAATCGGTTGTTTCAATAGTGTTCTTAGAATGGCATGATTTTGTTTGATAATTATCCTAATCATACAATCACCACACTTAAACACATTTTATCTTTTGACTTCTTGCCATTATCCATCTTTATTTAGATTAGAATGAGTGACACATGCTACATGGGCTAACAAACATTTATGTTTCACCAGTCTAGAGTCTACCAATTTTTACAGAAGGTATTTAAAAACAAATACACTATTGAATGGAATGCCTCAACAGTTTATAAAAGGGGAAATAATTTGGAATATACTCATCTCCATTGTTTGGTTTTTTCATCATTCACAACTAAACCAAATTGTTTTCCAAATATGAAATGTTGTAATTGGGAACCTGTTTATTTGGAAAAGAATAAAAATTGTTCATTAACTCCTCAAACTATCTCTATCTTTGATATTTATGATCATCATTATGATATGATCATTGCTGATGTTGCTCAAGAGGTGGATCCCTTTGGCATGATGAAGGTTTTGAAGTGGACGAAAGTACATGTGGTTGTTTGAGTGTAACAGTAACATCTTCGTATTTCATATTTCTCTTTCCCAAAGCAGATGGAATTATACAAGATTTATATTTAGTATCCACAATGCAATCATCCACTTGTTGATTAATTGAAACAAGGTCAAAAACCCTCTTGTTTATTTCATAGGGATCAACAGTGAATGTAACTCATCGCGTATATTTTCCCCAAAAATTGATAGAAACTGTACAAGAAAAAGTGCTAGGTTTAATGAATATGTTATCCTTTCCATCGAGCAGTGAAATCTAAAACATTTTCACTTTACCTTTTTTCTATTTGTATGATCAAAATCTATTTTCCTCAGTACTGTTAAGATAAATTGGAGAAGGAATTTATGACGGAGGTCTTCCCATCGAGTAATTGATCTAGACTATAAACTTGTATTCCAAACAATAGAAGGAAACTTTAATGATTACACAACACATATGACATTTTATACTTTTTCTTGTTGATGGGTCCCCATCATGGGATCAAAAAGAGAAACAAAATGTATTAAATTATTCGATGGATAACCCAAACCATTATTGATTGGAAATTTTGCATTCACAAAGCTTGGTGGGGGAGGAATCAGATCCACCCATTCGGGAAAGAATTATTTTTTTGATGTATTGGTGCACATTGTTCTTCCATAGAATCCAATTGAATATTTAATGCCTTAATCTTGTTCATAAGAATTTGGGGAATATATAGATGAGCTAGGAACTTTACAGGTACAGAAAATGGAGCTTGAATTGGCCCAACGACTGGAAAACCCACTGGTGGTGGTGCAAGTATTTGTCTTGGATAACCCATGGGGACAGAAATATAAAAAATATTTTGATCTGGCCCAGACTATGTACCCAATGGAGGGGATTCATTATCTGCATTTGTATTTGAAACAAACCCTCTTTGCTGAGGAGTTCCTACAAGATGTGAAAGATGAGGATCTTCTTGGGGAGCTTGTCTATCTAAAATGCTACTTTAAAGTTACATTATATTGAGTCTTTTTTACTCATTCATCTCCTCTTCTTGTAGAAAAAAGCATTATTCTAGAGAAAGATATTAACCTTCACTGATGGAAAAGGGAGATGTGATCTGACCTTTACCTTTCCCCTTGCAAGATGCCTTTCTAAGGGGTAGGAGTTGGTTACTTGAAGGAATACCCGAATTCTGGTTAAGCCCTTGATTTCATGTATTAACACCTCCTTCATTTTCTTTAGAGTGTATCATATTATTGATAAGAACATATTCTTCTAACTCCCCTGAACTAGACTGATTCTCTTGAGTATTTTCTTGTATTGGTATTATTGATATTTATTAATTCATAATGCATTTATGGTATTCTATTAGTATCTTTATAAGATCATTTCCTTCTGCATCTTCCATGAGACTCTATTATCTTATATTCTGAATTCATGGGAACAGTTTAATGGAGAATAACTTGACTGGAATCTTTGGACAGATTTATTGTGTGTTCACATTCTAGATTCTTCCATAATAAGGGAAAAACTGACATCCGTTGAGGAGGGGATTGTTGATGTGAAAAACCCCCATCCCTGCAGGCTGGGGCTATTTCTGTTCTTCTTATTCAAACCTATAAACATTTTTTTATTGATTTCTAAGGATGAATTAAAAAAGGCCCTAGCCTTGAAGGCTGGGTGTCTCTTGAACTACTATAGTTAAGATTCATGTCGCTACTCTTCTAATTTTGGGAATTTTGGTCCAAACTTTGCATGGGTTCGTCATCCAGAAACAACTTAAATCCCATGTTTTTGAAGACCATTGTGATATTTTAGACATGTGTTCCGTATTATAGCTTACATCCTCGAAGTGGTATGCCTACTGAATATTCTTATATTCTTGATGATAAAGTATCTAAATGGCTTGATCTCTTTGGGTATGACTCAGATGAGATCTAGTCAAGGCCTGTTCTTGAGTGTATCTTTTATTACACCCAAAAACTGTTTATTGTAGCTAGCCATGGGAAATAACATTGAATTACACCACTTTTGGCAGGCATTGCTAATTTTGGAGTGCAGTGAAATGAAATTCTCCATGTGCACCCCATCCATTGATATGAACAGTAGATGGGGAATCTAAGATTTACTGGTGTAGCCACTTTAGTGCATTGAGGCACACATTTGGAAAGGTTCTTTACTTCTTTTCACCCTTTGGATTTCAGAAAACTGAGAGAGAATCCAAGTCGATTTATTGTTGAAACCCTTCTATTACCTTTACATGACTTTGATATTCAACATATGGTAACATTTGTCTTTCAAATGATAAAGTGTCTTCCATAAGTTGAGGAAGATATGATGAATGTAATCATCTTCGATCAATTCTAGAATGTTGTATTGAGAGTTTTCCAAAGTCTAGAACATAAGTACTATTTCACAATTAGCCAATTGTTTTCTCATATTCCACATATCTTCATTATTTATTTTTGTAGGTTTCTCAACATAGTCCGACCAGAATGGACACTTCTCGAATGTTTCATTACAAACAATGGAATTAGTTTATCTTTCCTCTAATATATTAGAAGTCAAATGACCTAAAAAAGGATCAGAGAGTGATTGTCTCTTAAGGATGTATTCTGGTTGAGAAAGTATTTCACCTGTTAGTGGAACGGTATTAGATATGACTGGCCTTATTTTAGAATATTCCTTAAGATAATAGGGCTTTCACATTACTACATTGTCAATTAGAGAACTGTCTTGACATCGAAAAAAACTACTATGAAGAGAACATTCACATGGAATGCCATCATGGGGAGGACCACCATGGTGGATTATAGAAAAGGATAAATCCTATTTCTCCTTGTTCTTGTGGCCACACAGAGGGTTACTGTGGCTCTCATTCAGAGATATGATTTCTAGATTGACCAAATTTTCATGAATAAAGACTTCATGAGGAAGTGTGTGATTGGGCACTTCAGAGTTACTGCTACTACTACCACAATTTGGTAATTGGAGGGTATGTTCTTGAGTTGCAATTGATAAATTTCATAGGGATTTTAGAACTCTAGCATTAACAGGAGTCTAATCATATATTGGATCATTATTTTCAATCTTTGTTTGAAAAGGATTTTTATTCGATGCTCTTTTACACATAGTTGGGGCCAATTTCTAGGATAAATGGTTTTCATCGGTAGGTTTATGTGCCTACCGTGGACTGGTCATTAAAATGGACGGATTATATCAAATTGGATAAAGTGTATGTTCTCGATTTGATTATCCGTGTGATATGGGGGAGTATGCACCATAACCCTCATGGTCTAGAACAACGGTGTTTATCTGCTCTGGGATGGATTTCCTATGAGTCATCCTAAGTGTGGGAATAGAATTATGTGTTAGTTCCTCTGGTACTACTGATGTTGTTTTTATGATATTATGAAATACTTCCCAATTATAGGTATGTATTTTTTATCTTGCCTTACACCATTTCTAAAATGTGTTTAGTGACATCAACGGATAGAATTGAAAAATACTTCCATTCTATTTTTTGGATTAGGTGTATGTGCATGATCATTTCCTTATTTTCCTATCAATTGGTACTAATATTACTTATGTATGGGGGTAGAGAGTTGAGTCCACCTCTGATTTTTCATCGGAACTTTCCAACGGACTTCTCTGGATACTACCAAACGAGACTGTTGGTAGGCATGATGAATGATAGAATTTTTATGTTCATGATGGATGTTTTCCACCAAGAATGTTTGATGGACTTCTTTCAATGGTTAAAATTGAGACTACTGGCAAAATTGGTGAGTGTAAGCAAGTTTATGGTCCTACTTACCAGTTGGCACCATATTTGATTAGCGGGATTCCTTGAATGTAGTCAGACGAGCCTGTTAACAGGCAGATATTGTGTAAATAGGTGTATGTGCATGTTCATAGTAATCCATCGAATTCAACTGGTGGGATTTCCAGGTCACTTCCAGAAAAGTCTATTGGGCAGCAATATTGGGATGGATGGGTGTATGTACATGTTCGTTGTTTTCCATCAAGTTGGGTTGATAGACTTCTCCAAAGGAAAAAAGGTAATAACTTGAACCCTTTTAGACAGAATTTTTACCCAGTGGCTCATCTTGCATGCCAGAGTCTGAGGGACCGGGGCCAAACAACTGAAGGCAACACCCCTATCATGTTAGGGGTTCACGGCCCGACGATTATGCTGATGGAGATTTTTGGTGTTATCCCTTGGGAAGGACAAATGCATCATTGATTTGAGGCAATGAGTTACCTCTTCATCCACTTACCTATAGTATGGGAGGGACATTTTGTTGCATTATGGGGATAAGGACTCGAAATGGATGAAGATTGTTGTTGACACCGTCTGTTTCATGACCACCAGTCATCACTGACTATACGATCGATGGTTGTTGTTAAACTGGAGAGCCTATTGAGAAACCTCCAGGGTTGGTATAGTATCATGTTGATGGTGTTCCCTTGCCAGTACATTGGAGACCCAGCATTAAAGAAACTGAGTTGGTGATGATGTCCTTATAGTTGATGAGGATCCATCTTGTGTCATAGCCAGGGCATTCACGGGTGCAAAAATGATGGAATCCATTTTACAGTGAAGGGAGTTCTTAGAAAACATGAGAAAAACAATGAACTCCACTAAAGAAACAGCTTTTAGTTGTATACATGCATGATTGATTCCTTTTTTTTGTCCTTCCTTTATCAATTTATAGGGTCCTAACAGATGTGTAACACTATTAACTTGGTTAATGATTCATGTCTAGTTGACCATTTTTTCATCACAGATTCTTTAGAATCTGTGTTTTGGTTAGGAGTTACTACTTCCAGGATATTTTCATTGGATTTATTTAATGAACGAGAAAAATCTAATAGTGCCTTATCATAAAGGTACCTGCTTCTCAAAGGTAGTCATTCCTTGAGTTTTAACTTACGATACTTATGAACATGCATTGGTCGAGAGGATTGGAGGTCAAACTCATCACACCCTTTTTGGGGGGAATTTTTGTCAACTATGGGACACTCTCCTAGATTTGAGATATTTTCATTAATCCTTATTAATTCACCAAGAAAAAAATATGTTTCACTTGGAATTTTAATTAAATTATTATCATGTCTGAATTTTATAATCATCTGTATGTATTCAAGGTTCTCCATCAATGGTATCCTCTAATATACTATTTATAGGTTCTTTTAAAAATCATTATGCTGATACCAGTTTTTAAGACACCCTGTGGGGAACTCTAGAATTTATTATTGTCTAGGGAGAATAATGTCTATTTTTAGGATGGGATTATACCCATAAATGGTCTACCTACAAATCCTTGTGAAATGAATCAGCACCCTCATAGTTTAGTTCCACTTAATGGGACACATCTTACCTTTTATGGACATCTGATAAGGACCTAGTCGTATATTTTAATTCCATATTGTAAGGACATCTATGTAAAAGGTTCTTCGTCAAGTTTTGGGGTGGGAATTATTCCTAAGAAGAATAAGAAACTTGTAAATAATATGTGTTTCCATGTAAGATTACACCATGTTGGGAATATGGCTCAAGAAATATAGGGTTTATTTGTATTGTTGGGTTTGAACCTGAGAGAGGATTCTTACATATCCCATTTGGATGGGAAGGAAATACCACATAGTTCAATGAGTTTCATAGTAGAGTATAGTCCTTTGAGAGAAATGAGTTTCGGGTTACTAACTGAAAATAATTTCTTTGGTGATTAGAGGGTTTTAATTTGGGGATTACTTTTAAGGTGGATTCCCATTTATGGCTGAAATGGGATGGAGCATAGGCCTTAAGAAGGCTTCCTACATATCCCAATTATGGTGGAAATTATAGTTATCATAGTTCAACAGTTTATTGGGTATTAATTCAGGGCGTACTCCTAAGGAGGATGCGTATTTTAAGGGAATTGAGGTCGGATTCATGAAGAGGATATCTAATGAGATCGGGCCCTAATGAAGGCTTCCTATGTATCCCAGTTATGGTGGGAATTATAGTTCTCATAGTTTCTTTGTTCAGGTGTTTGTGCATTTGTTGTGATCATGACAGAATATCTCTAAGCCCACGCAAGTCATGCGCGATGAGAGAAACAAGAGGATCTCAATTATTGAAAAAAGGAACACACACTTTTCCTCCTCCACTGGTTGAAGAGGATGCACCTATGGTAGAGTTTGTGTAAGAGGTCGAGGTAATGTGCCTTACCTATATTCACTTTAAATTAGACATGGGTCCAATGTAAGGAATGAGTAAAGGAAAAAAGAATTAGAGGGAGAAAGACTGTCACCTCCTATTTAAAAGGCTAGGGATTAACACCAGGATGTATACCCTTTATTGGTCCTGGTAGGTGAGGGAGAATTATCATTTGTTAACAAGGAAAAGAAAGTGTGAACTATACCTTCCCAACTATTGACATGAGGTTCCAAGTTTCTAGAGCTCAAAATAGGTAGACATAGCCCAAAAACTAATCCTCAAAAATGGGAACTCCCTAATAATGTTCCTGGGAGAAAGGTCCATGGGACTACTGCTATAAAGACACATAGACACTCCATGAATCCTATCCTCATTGAAAAAAAATGTGGGAAACCATTGACTACAGATATAACAAACCAAATACGAGAAACCCTGATATGTACTTCCCAATATTTTCATAGGTCCCAAATTTTTGTGTAGGCTTCAACTTAGTCTCTTTCAAATAGGAAAACCATGAAAGGGAATACCCTATCATATGTGGATTTTAATGGGGTTTACAAGATGATACATAGGCACTGTGAACAGTTATTCCACATAGGTACCCCGTATAAGTGTACTGTGTAGGTACCCCACATAGGTACCTTTCGTAGGTGTGTTGTGCAGGCCTAAGTGATTAATAAAGAAAAAAATTCTTCACATCATGAAATCAAACCTATGCGACATTAAAACTATGAAATACTTTCAAAACATGCATATCCCATCTAATTATATATTCTATCATGTTTTTAGAGATCTACCTGAGAAAATTTTGGGGATCTGAGTGAAAGAGATACACAATGGGAGATTCATGAAGTCTTCCATCTTTTTCAATCCTTAAATGAGAAACCATGGGATCCTGTTTTTAAGAAATGAGGGGTATGGTCGAAGTATATTCAATGAAAAAGGTAGGTAATGCATCCCTTTTGCATAAATCCTCTTGATATGTGTACTAAAATCAACTTTCTGTGAGCAATATCATGTGTCCCGGCCGCGTAGGTCTTCTATATATGTTTTCTCCAATATTTTATGCCTTATAGTTCTTTGAGATTTGTCTTGAGACATCGGAATATTCTGGGAATTTCATCATATCCATTTTTTCTTCCTAAAGTGTGTAAAAAATGTGGAAAATCCCATTTGTTCTTAATCATTTCCTTATTCATCTTTTGGTAATTAGGGAATAACTGTAGAGATCCACCAACCTTCTTTAAAAATAGAACTAGGTCACCCCAATGTTTGACACTAGGGTGAATAAATCCTTTGGATTCCAAATCATCTTGTTGTACCATTAATCCCCTCAACTCGGTGGGGGATATATGGCATGAGGGAATAGATATCAACTATGATCCCAGTTCCAAGTGTATAATGAACTCCATATCATATTCCAATGGTAAAACTGAAAAGTCATCTGAGAAAACCTCTGGAAATCCTTCTAGCACAGGAGGTATTACACCCTCAGGAGCACTATCATCATCTTCCAACATGAGTTACGAGATCTGATAAACATGGTTTCCCAACTCTGAAAGTGTATGCCAAAACATATCACTACAAAGGATTCCATTCACCTCAAAGAAATTGGGTACTTCCATCAGGTTCCACTAAACTCACTCATCATCTAAACCAATCAATGGGCGCCTATAAGTTCACCATCTAATCCATTCTAAATACCACATCGAAGGAGTCCATTCCAATGTCACAAAAAACCCACTCCTTCTCGACCCATAACAAGTTGAGTACACAAGATGTACACCTAAAACCCTAATCTCACTTCTTACCAAGCGAGGATACCAACTCCATCACACATGGGATAAGAAAAGATGATAACTTTTACAAATAAACAAGATGAGAATAAATAAATGAAACTAAATCCCCAGTATCAAATAGAACAACTGCTAAAGATGATTTAATTAGAATAATACCACTAACTATCGCACGTATTATATCTTATTCCACTAGTGCTCGATCCACCGAATATATATTCCTTGTCTCAGCCTGATCATGAGAATGACCAATGGCCTGAGGCTATTCCATGAATTGAATCATTCCAGAATATGATCTTCACCAACTTCTAAGACATCCCAACTGATATCCCGCTGTCCTAGATAATTCTTGTTAAGCTAACATCCCTCTGAAAGCCACTTATCCTTCACCACCCTAATATGGGCACACTATTCTACAAAATCATTGTAGTTTCCCCAAAAATCTTCACCGGTTATAGGGTCTAGGTGAAGATGAACACACAGGTCACAAGTGGCTTGAATTCCAACATTGATGGAACATCACTGGCCCATAATCAAGAGCCATAGTTGAAGAAAATTGAGAAGGATGGCCTGAACTACCACATCCCTTTTTCTCTACTCATCCTACTTCCTCTTATTTTCAGATTAACTGCCACTTCCCACTACTGATACTAATCCATTGAAACTATACTTTCTTCCATGATAAATATCTACCTTCATTGAAATTATCAACCACATTGTTATATGTTTTTATCTTGAACAAGAAAACTTGAGATCATATTTCTATTTGCAACCCCATTTAAAACATTTGAGCCTTAATCTGCTCATTTGTAATGATCTTGAGAACGTACTGATATAACTCTAAAAATTACTTAACATACTCCATCATGAACCATTCTCCCTATATAGGATCCATAATCTCTCAGTACCTAGTGATGTTCAAAATATCAGGACACTAATGCTCATTGAAAATGACCTTGAAGTATTTCTATCCCATCTACTCATGCTTTCTATCTAGAGAAACTCAATCCCATTACTTCTAATAGGGACCTTCCAACATAAATGGATGACATTTCTCTCTAACCACCTCATAAATATTAATAAAATCGAACATCTACTATATTATTTCAAGAAACTCCTATGATTCCTGATGTATTGTACTACCTTGAAAATAAGGAGGCTTGTTCGTAAGGAACTCCTATGCCTTGTCTTTTCCTGGACCTGGTTTGACTTCTCTAACATGAGCAGGACCAAAGATCAATACTTATCCTAAAGCTCTAACAACCCAAACCACAACATCCACCAACCTTTGATAAATTTTTTGAAGATAAATCATTCTGGCCTCTCCTTACGGTTGCCCCCAAATTATCTAAGGACTCATTTTAATACAACAACAACAAACACAAAGAAGAACACTCAACACATGTTTTGAAAATTGTCAGCAGAATAAAAAAACAAATCTAAAACACTTCCATAAATAAACACATAACCGATTTCATAAAAATAACAATGCATCCAAACCACTCTACCCCCACTCGATGTCCACATACAGCTTGCATCCCATATATATCTCCTAAAGGAGAATTAAAATCAATCCCAACATCCCATGGTGACTTAAGTCCTATCTGGAGTTGTGCTTTTCAGCCCCCCACACAAAACTAGAAACTCAATTACTGATAATCCTAGTTCCATTATATCAATTCTCATTTCAAAAAAACATTACCCAAAAATAGCATGACCTTCACTCATATTATTTTTTCACGAACCATGTTGGGATGCCATCCCACCGAACACCCAAACCGATCTATGGAATGGACCAAAGGGTGTTATTCATCCCCACAAGCTGGAAACTAGTTCCTAGGTATCAAAAATAAGCATTGAAAATGATTTCACCCATTTATATAGTCATAAACTACCAATATATATAAGCAATACAATAACTGATAACCACAACCAAACAAGGTACAACAATTTTTAGATTCTAAGTTTACAAGTTTAACCAAAACCCTAATTTACAATAACGGAATGGGAACAAAAAATTATCCCAAAAACCCCAATGAAACAAGAGATATAACACACTCAAGACATCTCCATCAAAACCTACATGAAGTGGAACAATGGAAACTGGATCCACCGTCACCATGATATATCATGCCTTTACCTGGGTCATACATAACAAAGTCTACATACACACAATGATGTATGAATGGTGTGAGTAAAATCCTAGTAGTATACAACCCAAAAGAAAATTTTCAATTCTATATCATTGTAAAAAATCAATATGAACATTTTCATAAGAATATTCGAATCATTTCCATGAAAACATTTTTGGAAATAAAATCTCAAGAAATGCTTTTTAATGAGAACCCCTTTTTAAAAAATAATATTTCATGAAATAAAAATATACACAAGGTTTAACATATACAATTGGATAGAACCAAATAAAATTAGAATCATGTCATAACCGGGAACCATGGAAAATACCTATAGGTAACTAGTACAAGTGGGACTCAATAAACATCATACCTCGGTGATCAATATCATCCAACTCAACTACCAAAACTGTTCTCTCGCATGATCCACTAAAGTGGATATCATCAAAAGTTCTAGTGTTACAATAATATTCTCAAGCATGATCCACGAGATTGGATCTCCTAAAACATTCTATTGGTCACTGATCATATCACCTATTTATTTAGTGTTGCAATCGTTAATCCTATTCGACTAATCCAGTCCTCATCTACTTCTAAAAAAACTAGCATACTATTTTTCATTGACCCACTAGAATACCATGGATTCCCTTTTCAATCAAATTGCATTTCACATATCACATAACTAATAACTTTCACATACACATTCAAAGCATCACAATAAAACAAAAACCACAACTTCCTCATTTTCATATTTTCAAATCAAAACCGTTTATAAATACATTTCACAACACTTGAATGATTCATAAAGAAAATTTGGAAAGACAAAAATTATTATCACAATTGGGTCCAATAATTTTAATGGGGAAACCCCCTTTTAAAATAATACTCACATAAAAACCATTTTCTAACATGCTTCACAATACATTCACAATTTTAAAACCTATTTAAGGTGCATAAAAAAGAATTCGACCTACAAGAAAACCACATTTTTCATGGATAATACACTTTCAAAACATTCAAACCATTAAATATCATTAAAACGAATTTCACCTATAAAAAGTGCATAAAATATATTCATGAAATAGTACAATGAATCACACATGAAAAATTACTACATTCAATTAGAAAATACAATTTTCATCACTAATGCATCTCAATACCCTTCCAAAATTTCTTTTCACCCCACAATTAACCCATAGAACACTTTTAAGAAAGCAAGAAGGAAAATAAGAATCATCTAATAATGTAAAATCATGGAAGCACCTGCATTAAATTTTTGAAATTTGAGAAATCAGCGTGAAACCGCAACTTAACCACCACATGACCCTATAGAGGCAAGATTGAACAATAATCATTATGATTTCAGCCAACACCATAAGATCGATCCTCGGTTAAGTAAAATAACCCCTGGAAAATATTAATTCAAGAATGAAGGAATTTGAACACTAGAAAGAGTTAGAAATCAAGAGGAAAAATAATTACATGATGTTTCCATGAAGAACTAGGGTCAAAACAATCTAAGGATTGAGATTCAAAGCCTTGAAGAAATCATGGAGGGATCTCCCATGGCTGAAAATCCCAAATGAAGTGGATTGGAGGTGAATATTGTTAAAATTGACTAGGGAACAAAGGTAATTTTACACATTTTAAATACCTAGAAATGTCTCATGGCTTTCCCTCATGGTTTCTATACCATTTGGGAACTGTGTGTCCCTCAATATCCAATAGTAACAAGCTTCACAATTTGAAAAATCATGTGCCAACCATGATGTCGCCACTATCTAAACATGAAATTGGCAAGAAGGTTTCCTAGGAAAGGGAGCACAGTTTCCATTAACTATAAGCCAACCGTGTTCCACCAACATCCTAGCCCAAAATATATATTTTCCACCAAAAACTAAAGATTAAACCTTAGGATAATGAAAGCCTAAAAATAAACAAAGGAATACAAAAAAACCAAATCATATACATGAAACTCTTCTTGACCATTATTCAATAAATTAGATCCATATATCTCTATGAAGAATAGATGATAAATATTGTACATTCCTTGAATTCATTCTATATATTATTTTATTCTCATAATACCAATCCTTGAAGGTGTATGTTTTAAGAAAACTAGGTCTTTCAATGAAGAGTTGTACATCTTAACTGATATCTTCCAATATTATTTATTCTTATAATTCTTATATAACTTCTCTATAAATCATTTAATGATTAATACAGTATCATAAATATACTTATTTGTTATTATGTTGATGAAACAACCATTACCCCCTCTTCTATATGAAATCGGTGATGAAATTATCACTCGTGAGTATGAATGCTATACTACCTCCATAGATCGATATGATTTATTTTCCGTCACTATATTTCATGGTTTTTTGTTAGGAAAGATGAAATGTATTTAGATTATACTCATGATATAATAATTAATCTATAATGTCAAATTAGTATTTCTCTTTAATTCATTCCATCGGTTGAAAAATAGAATCATCAATTGTGTGTACATATAGATTACCGTCTACACATAGTGTTGTAAGTAATATTTAATAACTAATTTGTTTAAATGTTAATAAATATATATATATAACGAATAAATATTATATTTATATCAGTTTTAGAATTATATAGATGAAGAAATTGAGATCAATGTTTAAGAACCATAACTATCAAACCAAAACATAAATGAAAAACAAATCAATTAGGACCTAAAATAATGATGATTATGAATGATTGATAATGAATTGGTGATAAGATTTTATAATTAAATCATGTATCATATTATAGGAAATAATATATATATATATATATTATAATTATAATAAGTTTTAATTAAGTATTCAAGAGGTTATATATCTTAGTAAGGAAGACAATATTTAGGTAAGGGTTCTATGTTACAATTTAATTTTTTACTAAGATCAATTATACAAAAATATATACTTATGAAATTATATGATATATCTCTAAAAAATCATAAATTGTTTCTTCCCCTCTAGGTATTTCTAGATATTGCAACATTTAATTTTATTTTCCCTTCATTATGTATTAAAGAGACCGACAAGAATGATATTAGGGAAAGATGACTTTATTCGTCTCTTCAGATGGGAATCCTTTTCCCCCATTTCTATATTTTCTCAAAAAAATATGATTTTTTTCATATTATAAAAATATTTATTAAAGTCATTTTCTCCCTTGATTTACTTTCTATAGAGAATATTTTAGGAGTTTTATTATAATTTTCAATACAAGTCACTTTTGAATTTTTACTGATAACGTGAAATGATTTTTTATCATACACTACATGAATGAATTTTCAAATAATAATGAATTCCATTCAGTTTGAGGATTCCATTACAATTTTATCAAAAAAATTAAAGCATAGGATTTCATCAGGATTTTATATATTTATTGATTTTAAAGAAGTGCTTAAAAAATAAAATGGGTTTTTTTACAAAAAATGATAATGTTATCACTTTGTAATATTATCATTTATGATAACATCTATTGAGGTTAATTATACATCACCTAAGAAATTATATAATGAAACCAGATTTATTTATTCCCTATTAAGGTTATGATGATGATATTTTTATAAACACCATTTATCTTTCATATATTATAAAATTATAAAATGATAAAATGATTATAAAACTAGTATACTTTCCATGAGTTATGATATAATAATTTTATGAAGGTTTTATGATATCATGAAACCCATTTATATGGTTTTCATTATGTAGTTGATGGGACTATAATTATATATCCCTCTAACAAATTGTGTCAATATGGACATATAATGAGATAATAAATACTATAATGGGGAGTGAACCTAAATAAAGAAGGATACTTTTGTAAATAAGTTAGTATTAGGAGATAACCATGACTATGGACATGAATGAATGGGGAGGGAAACCAATCAACTGAGATAGTATTGGATGTGATCCTCGACTAATGAAATTATTTTCTATTCTTTTATGTATACCACATAATTATTCCTTTTTCTTATGTTATGATCCCAGGGAACATTATTGAATATTTATGATTCCACACTCTTATAAATTATGTATTCTATTATAAAAAATCCATATTCCAATAGTCATGATAATGATACATGACTGATTGGGTATGAATTTTTATGTTATGGTAAGGTTATTATTCTCTTTGTATTTCAAATTCACATTTATGATCATTGATATATATCAGTTATTTTTATAATTAATGAGTATATAATACAACCCTTTATTATTTTTTATTTCCCCTTGATAATATGTAGGGAGTTTTATAGGGAATTTCAAAGAACTATTCTAGTTGTGAAGATCTAAGTTAGAGATGTTGTAAATATTTCATAAACCCATTTTTTTATGTATCCATTTTCCAAAGAGACTAAACCTTCATGGTTAAAGAGTGGATCATGTTGATATGTAATGGACATTAATCTAATAAGATGAAATATTTAGTTATAATATATAATTTTCTCTATTGTTTATATCGTGGAAATATTAAATTATATTTTGAAAAGAGTATGAGGGAACATTATTGAGAACTCTTAGGGAATGTATTAGTATAGGATACCATCCTATTGTTTTGGTATGATAGATATTATTTGGTTTTACTATAAATATATCCATGTATGGATACTAATATGGAATATGGTTTTGGAACTGATTCATCAAGGGGTAATAACATCAAAAATAGTCTATTAATTATATTTCATCCATATTTCAAGTGCATGGTGACCGATCCATTAATAAATACATAGTTTGAAACTCCCAATTGATATGAAAGGGTTCATTCTCACTTTTATTACAAAACATTATAAGATATTTTAAATTATTAGGTATAAATTGGGTTAAACCAAAGGTATTTTTGATAGAAATGAAGGTGTTAATATTTATACATCCTAAAAATAAATTTCAGGATTATATGGTTTACAGTTAGGCTTGTTGTTTTCCATGGTGCAAATTTTGGTTTCATTGAATGAATGGAATCCAAAGGAACCATGTTATTGGTGAATGTGGAAAATAATGGGATTATTTTTCTCCTATGTAACCGAATGTAATGGGAGTCAAAAATGAAAATACTATTTATATGATTATGAAAAACTCTATATCAATGAATCAGGATGAAAATGAAAATTAGAAAAAGGAAGGAATAATGGTCTACTAAGTCGTTCAGGAGTTAACACCCCAGTTCATTGTAACACCCTGAGATTTTATGAGATATATTATTTTTAATTTCTTTGATGTATTCTATTATACACTACACCAATATTATCTTGTACTATACAAAACATCATATTAGCTAGCAGTATACTCAACACTATTCTTGGCTCGTGTTACACACAATTTCGAGTTCGTTTTGTGGAAATTATTCTACACAACATTATGTATAGATTTTGTTTAATGTATAAATGAAATATGTTTTGATTATGTTATACAAAACACAAAACGAGGCCTTCACTACATGAAGCCATGACATGGCTTGCATTACACGTAATCAAGAACTTCTTCGATAGCGTGTGTAGTACACAATACCATGTTTCACTAAATGAGATATTATTATAATATTATTATGAACTAACCATTATGAATAGTAATACCCAATTTTTTAAATTATATAAATTTTATCTTTCAAAATGGACTTCATTTTTGGATTCTGAATATCGAAATTAGCCGAGGGTGAATTTTTGTTATTTTTCTAAAAACATTCAATTTTTGATAAATTTGAAAAAACTGGGATTCTATTTAAAAACCTCCTTTTTATTTAAATAATTATTTATTTTATTAAAATTTATTTTAGGTCAAAATTGATACATAATACCTATATAATTTCAATGTAATTCATTTGAGTCATTTTATAATAATTTTTGATATATAAAAATTTTATAAAACTTTTCACCGTCTTTTACCCACCTCCTAGAAGAATTTGAAAATTTACATAAAACATAATTTTACCGCTTCTTTTAGTGGAATTTCAAAAATCCGAGAGACACAGTTAATATCAAGGAGTAAAATGTGGTTCAATAAGATAAAAATAAGTTTTGGTAAATAGTAACTGTTTTACTTTTATTTACCACGTTTAAAAGTAAATAGGGTAATTAAGGGTAAACATGATTTTATTATTACCCTAACACATGACCTAATTCTATTGGATAAGTGTAATTAGACCAAAAACAACCTTAGGAAAAAATATTACCCTTTATGTCCACTTGGATTAGATTAGGATACTTATTATTATTTTATTTAAAGAAAAGTTAAAATAGTTAAAATCAAATTTTAATAACTAAAACCTTTTTAATATAGGGTTATACCTAAGATAAATTCGACTAAAAATATTCATTAGAAAGCTAAAATGATTTCCTACATAATGGTATTTTGATTTATAATTTTTAGAAATTAAATAATTTAATTTATTTATGACTCAATGATGATGCAATAATTACCTTATTAATGAAATATTAACATAATTGATGTTATAAATACCCAAATAAATGTAATTTTAGACTTTTTATGAATTAATATAATTTTATAGGATAATAAGACATGTTAGTATTGATTCAATTAACTTTTTTACAACCAATAATGTTGTTATGATTTTCACAAAAATCAATTTCCAAATAGTGTCAAAATTGACATAAAATAGTTTTTAAAACAAATATTATATTATTAATTGTTATTATATTTCTAAAAATATAAGGTTCGGCCAAATAACTTAGATAAGGTTATATATATTAATAATGAGCCACTTGGGGTTCGTTTGGCTTGTTATAGTATGTTTATTAACCATATAGTGTAAGAAAACAAGAAGACACAGTAAAAGTTAAATTATTTAACTTAGATTTAAATCTTAATGATAAGGTTAAAATAGTAACCTAAACTTGTTTAAAACATATTTTTTGAGAGTAATTATACCCATTACCACTTTGAATTCTAAATAAATCAATTTTGAGCTATTATAAATAGAATATGAATTATTATAAATTAATATTTTATGTTTTTCCAAAGGTGCCCCTCTCCCCCCTTATAAAAAGGGCACCCCATTCCTCTTCACTTCACACCCTTTTGAGTTTTTAATCTTGGAAAACCCCTGAAAATTACTCTTCTCACCCTCTCTAGTTATATCATAGAGGTTATGGTCTTCTCAAAAGACCAACTCTAGTGCCCTAAGAAGATGTTTAAAGGAGGTGCGTCGAGGAAGTGGTAATCTCTTCTACCGAATCTTTCAAGTTTCTTTTTCCTCTACTTACTCTTATTTAGTTGTTTCATTATAAAGTAATAAAATAAGTATTAATTATATAATTATATGTTATTATAAATAAGAAAAAACCCTATTTCACCTTCTATCCATCCTACGGAAAACAAAAATCACCGCGTGTGCGTACGTACGGAATACCGTCTCCACGCCGTGGTGTAATTAGTTTTTATGCCACCACCTTACACAGATGGGTATAATTGTGTAAAGAATAAATATATATGATTATTATAACATCATAAGGATTCTACGATATTATATCATCCACTCCAATTCCATTTAATAAATATGGGAATGATATCATCGCTCATGCATATGTACGGATTACCGTCTCCACGACGCGATGAGATTTATTTTCTATGTTAACAATTCAAGAATGATTATAAAGTATATATAATAGGTAACCATGAAATATATGACATAACGATGCTACTGGAATTATGTATATATATATATATATATGTATGTCATCTACTTAATTCCATTCAATTCAATAAGGAAACGAAAAACAGTGTTCATTCGTACGTACGGCCTACCATCTCCATGAATGTTGTATTTCATTCCATTTATCGATCTATTATATATATGTATATTCTGAATATATATTATATATAAAACATGTTTTATATTCTGGAATTAATTAATCATGATCTATGTAATCATATTAATAATTACATGTCAAAACACGGACCATAAATGAAACAATTTTACCCAAAACGCTGCATTAACATGGAATTTAATAATGAAATGATAATATAAAGTCATTAGTGAATCATATATGATATCATAAATATTATTATGGTTCTGTTACAATTTAATAATATGTTTAAACCCACTATATATGAGTCTCATACACATAGGGAAGAAATTGGACATAAGGTAAGGGATAATTTAACAATCTCATTTTTATCTGAGATTACTTATTCGTAAGTATTTTATGGGGTTATATTTTTCATCCATGTCCATAAAAATGTTTTCATAAAGTTTTTTATATTATTCCTTGTATTTTTAAATTCATTTTTACCCATATTGACTTTTACTTTGTGTTATGTAAGGAATCTTGCTTTTGTTTACCATACGTGGTACTTTTTGACTTTTCCATTAAAAGTACGATGAGAATGTTTTCTTTAACTTATACAGCATGAACATATTTTTACAGTTTTATAAAACCTTATTTTCATGAAGCTTAATCTACAAGATTTCATTAATATTTTCAACAAAATACTTTTCTTTTAAAATTTCATGCCATTTTATGAAAAGAAAATGATTTTGAATAAGAAAGGATATTTTCCTCAAGAATTCATTTCAAGTGTTTTATCAAAACCATTTTCCATCTAAGATGAAATTATTTCATATGTGTATGTTTTAAATATAATATATCTATGATTTACATGGTTTCACTTTTCTTATGATGATATTATATCCATTTTTTTATATGGATTATGTTATAATGGGATGATGTTTATGAAATCCATTTTATTCTTTGGGTTATGATAAATGATTTATGTTTATGTTGTGGCACACGTAAGAATGATTTCATTATGAGATTGGTGGGACATATATCACCCTCCAATGCATTGGGTAAAGATTTATATCTCATGAGATAAACATGGCTGGAATGGTAAGTTAATCTGTTTTAGTGATATAAGACTGGAACGAGGAGTGAACTTGATTCAGAAAGGGACTTTGTCCACTAAGATGGTCTTGGAAGCAATGCCTTGGATACTATGGAAATCATAACATGTTCTTAATGGTTTCCACAATTATATGCTTTATTCCCATGATATTTTATCATGATTGATGATCCATTATGATCTATGCCTTACGTACTGCCATATTTTATGTCATTGCTCAAGATTTTGATGTTTAAATATTATGTTCATGTTTTGAAGTTCAAATACATATTGCTTGTTTTATATTCTCCATGCTTATCCTTACTGAGAATTTGAGCTCACCCTATATATGATTTCTTTTCCCTAGGATATAAAGAATTGTTTTTGGTATGAAAAAAGGATGATCTTTATGGGAGATGTTGAAGATCGTTTACCAAGATTAGAAGATTATATTCCGAGTTTCGAAAGACACTAAACTATTATGGTCCTTTGGTGTATTTTTTTTGTTATGTATTTGATATTATGAAAAAGTAATGTATTATCTATGTACATCAAGCTTTGGGTCTCTACATTTTGTATCAGAGGAAAGGTTTAGTTATCCATTGGAATCTAGGATGCGAAAACTTTTGTGAGATCCCTAGAGATATTTCTAAGGTATGTCTCGTGATTTCCCTAAGGTTAAGTACAAGAATAGTTCATAGTCCTAGAATTATGATAACAATCTTAGAATTAACCCTAAGATGTTATATATTTAAGGTACTCCCCCTTTATTATGTTGTTTTTTCTAGCATGATTTTTTCCTCTAACACTATTCTTTTTGGGTTTTAGATGATGGCTAGAATCCGAAGGAATCGTGTTGATCAATGTAATGGAAAATGCAATGATTGTCCACCTGAACAACCAATTTTATGGGATATGGAGTGAAAAATGTTATTGCTATACATACACAAGATATGAATCATTCTAGGCTTCCAAATGAGAAGAGAAGGGAACAATATTATATTGAGTCCTTCATGAGGCAACGCCCACCTTCTTTCAGTGGGTCTTCTGATCCACTTGTTGTGGAACAATGGATCAGTACCATTGAAAGTATATTTTCTATACTTAGCTATTTGGAAAATGAAAAAGTCATTATAGCTATTTAAAGTTTATATGGTGAAGTAGATAAATGGTGGATTCTAATTAAGAATACGAGGCCCTGAGATGAAATTGAATCCATGGAATGGGATGAGTTCGAGAACTTATTTTTCCAAAAGTACTTCCCTCGAATTCATCGAACAGAGATGGAAAAAGAATTCCTTGAGCTTAAGAAAAAGGATGGTGAATCTGTTGCTATATACGAAGTGAATTGTACAATGATTTCAAGGTATGCATCTGTATTTATCATCCAACCTAAAAGTAAAGTTGATCGATTCTTCAGTGGCTTAAAACCAAGCCTTCGAAGGGCATTAGCTATAAGATACTTTAGTAGCTATGAAGAAATTGTGCGTTGTGCTATGATGGTAGAAATGGATGTTTCTGTTACATATCCATCTAATGGTTTTGACAAGGAACAAAAGATGGATTTCAAGGAGAAATCTCAGAATAATGGTAAAAATAAGATAAATGTTTCTTTATGCTCAAAGTGTGGAAAGAAGCATGGTGGAGATTGTCTTAAAGGGACTAGAAAATATTTTAAGTGTGGAAAAGAATGTCATCGAGCAGCTGAGTGTCGATGTAATGGGAAAAGGGTTTCTAATGATGTGAATAATGAAAAGAATGTAGAGAATGCACCACCAACACTTCAATGCTTCAAGTGTAAGGAAATGGGGCATTATGCTAATCAATGCCCTAATCCAAGGGTTAATGATGATCAACGTGAGCAACCTCTTAAGGAAAAGGATAACTGGAAGTCACATGAACTGAATATTTGTGATGTTGAGTATGAAAATGATGTTTTGTAATGATTAAGTGTTTATGTAATGGGATTTCAAAATAGTATCATGGAATCTCATTTATGGCATCGTGGAATTTTGGAATATCTAGATATGGGTTTTCAATAATTATATGGTGCTGGTAAACATGAAATGTGATTGAAATATTTTAGGAAAGAAGATGATATGCGCATAATGAGGCGATAAAGAAAAAAATGAAATGAGCTCATGACTGATATAAGGACAAAGTTATATCATGGTTTGAGTATATAGAAATTCTGGGATTTTGGTATGTTGAAAGTGTTAAATTTTGACAGCATTCATGTTTTCACTAAGGGTCAATGGGTATTCATTTTTCAAGATAATACATGATTAAGGTATTCACATGTTTTTAATTTGACCAACAAGATATATCGTATGGTATATAGGGGATAAATGCTGGTATTCACATGCTCGGTAGATGACATTTCTATTAATTGTTTTCTTTATACTATGAGCTTGGACAGAAGTATTTTGGATAAGCTTAAAGATTGGAATGGATTATGTTAGACATAAGTCATTATTGTTTAATTCTAGAACATTTTTCGATATTATTTATGGAATGTTATAATAATTTAGTTTTATAAAAAGGACAACCTGCAGGACGGGCGACAACCTGTCGCGTCGGACAAGGCTGTGGGAATCGAACCCACAACTGAAGTGAGATAGGCCTTTATCGCCTACCACTGGCCTACAGGAAGTCTCTGGTTAGTAGAAACTAGTTTTATTATATTATGTAGTATGATATATGAAGTATACGTCCATTTTAGGAACCATATATGATTAATCTCACTATATATGCACTTCTGTATTTTTGATAACTTTTTATAACATTTTGTTTGAGATAGATGGAATGAACTATCATTCTATCACATGATCTGATAGCACTTCACGAATGACAAATTCAACTACATTTCATTAAGAGATGAATTGTAAATTGTCCAAGGAACGACCAACAGTTAGATTGTAACAAAATCAAGAAAGTATTTCTCCTCATTCCATTTTCTTCAACTTTTGGGAAATGATCCTAAAAGACAAAAATTTTGTCCTAGTGCCCTTATATTTAATGAATTATATGGTACCCTAGATCATCATAAATTTATGGCTTTGTGATTCTAATATTTTTCATAGTCATGTCCTCTTCCACTCTTCATCAGAATTTGATGGTTGTATTTCTCTTCTATATCCATATTTTCACTTATGTTGTCATATGTGGAAACCCAATGTTGAGTTACATTGGGTGACTGTTATGATTCTAAACTCCCTTTTTAAAATGAAGTTTTAGTATTCCCTTTTACGATTTGGGTTTCTATGAAAGAAACTTTCATGTAGTAAACCATTTATAACCCTGACAAATTTCGATGGTGAAATTCATTTTAAGGGGGGTATAATGTAACACCATGAGATTTTATGTGATATATTATTTTTAATTTCTTTAATGTCTTCTATTATACACCACACCATAATTACCTTGTTCTATACGCAACACCGTATTAGCTTGCATTATACTGAACACTATTCTTGGCTCGTGTTACACACAATTTCAAGTTCGTTTTGTGGAAATTATTCTACACAACATTATATATAGATTTTGTTTAATTTATAAATGAAATAAGTTTTGATTATGTTATACGCATCACCAAATGGGGCTTTTACTACATGCAGCCCTGACTTGGCTTTCATTACACTCAAACAAGACCTTCTTCAATAGCGTGTGTAGTACTCAATAACAAGTTTCACTAAACGAGATATTATTATAATATTATTATGAACAAGCTGTTATGAATAGTATTACCAACTTTTTGAAATTTTATAAATTTTATCTTTCAAAATAGACTTCATTTTTGGATTCGAAATATCGAAATTAGCCCAGGGGTGAATATTTGGTATTTTTCTAAAAAATATCATTTTTTGATGAATAGTGAAAATAATCGGTTTCTATTTAAAAACCGACTTCTTATTTAAAAAATTATTTATTTTATTTAAATTTATATTATGTCAAAATTGAGACATAATACCTGTATAAGTTCAATTTATTTCATTTGAGTCATTTTATAATAATTTTAGATATATAAAAATTTTATAGAACTTTTCACCGTCATTTACCCACCTCCTATGAGAATTTAAAAATTTACATAAAACTTAATTTTACCTCTTCTATGAGTAGAATTTCAAAACTCCGAGAGACATGGTTAATATCAAGGAGTAAAATGTGGTTCAATAATATAAAAATAATTTGTGGTGAATAGTATCTTTTTACTTTTATTTTCCATGGTTAAAAGTAAATAGGGTAATTAAGGGTAAAATGGATATTATTATTACCCTAACACATGTCCTAATTCTATTGGATAAGTTTAATGCGACCAAAAACAAACTTAGGAATAAAATATTACCTTTTAGGTCCACTTGGATTAGATTAGGACACCTGTTATTATTTTATTTAAAGAAGAGTTAAATTGTTAAAATCAAATTTTAATAAATAAAACATTTTTAATATAGGGTTATACATAAGATAAATTAGACTATAAATATCCATTAGAAATATAAAAATATTTCATACATAATGGTATTTTATTTATAATATTTAGACATTAAATAATTTAATTTCATTATGACACAATGATGATGCAGTAATTACCTTATTAATGAAATATTAACATAATTGATGTTATAAATACCAAAATAAATGTAATTTAAAACTTTTTATGAATTACACTAATTTTTTATGTTCATATTACATGTTAGTATTGATTAAATTAACTGTGTTTGAACTAATCATGTTTTTATGGTTTTCACAAAAATCAATTACCAAATAGTGTCAAAATTGACATAAAATAGTTTTTAAAAAATATATTATATTATTAATTGTTATTATATTACAAAAAATCTATGATTCGGCCAAATGACTTATGTATGGTTATATATATTAATAATGAATCACTTGGGTTTCTTTTGACTTGTTATAGTATTTTTATTAACCATATAGTGTAAGAAAACAAGAAGACATGGTAAAAGATAAATTATTTAACTTAGAGTTAAATCTAAATTATAAGGTTAAAATAGTAACCTAAACTTATCTAAAATCAATTGGTTGAGAGTATTTAGACCCATACCATCTTTAGCTTCGAAATAAATCAATTTTGTTCTATTATAAACGGAATATGACTTTATTATAAAATAATATTTTAAGTTTTTACAAAGGTTCCCCTCTCCTCTCTTATAAAAAGGGCACCACTTCCCTCTTCTCTTCACGCCCTTTTGAGCCTTGAAGCTCGGCCAAACCCAACCAATTACTCTTCTAACCATATCTATTTATATCATAGAGGTTCTGGAATTCTAAAAATACCAACTCTAGTTCTCTAAGAAGAAGTTTAAATGAGGTGCGTCGAGGAAGAGGTAATCTCTTCTACCGACACTTTCAAGTTTCTTTCTTCTTCTACATCCTATTATTTTGTTGTTTCATTGTAAATTAATAACATAAGTATTACTTATATATTGATATGTTATTATAAATATGAAACAACCCTATTTCAACTTCTATCCATCCTATGGAAAACAAAATCACCGCGTGTGCGTACGTAAAGAATATCATCTCCACACCGTGGTGTAATCAGTTTTTCCACCACCACCTTACATGGATGGGTATAATTGTGTAAAGAATAAATATATATGATTATTATGAAATCATACCGATTCTAGGATATTATATAATCCACTCCTATTCCATTCAATAAATATGGGAATGATATCATTGCTCCTGTTTACGTATGGATTACCGTCTCCACGACGCAATGAGATTCATTTTCCTTGTTAACAATTCAAGAATGACTATAAAGTATATATAATAGGTAATCATGAAATATATGACGTAATTATGCTACTGGATTTATTTATATATATATATATGTATGTCATCTACTTAATTCCATTCAATTCAATATGGAAACGAAAAACAGCGTTCAGGCGTACGTACATCCTACCGTCTCCATGAACGGTGTATTTCATTTCTTTTATCGATCTATTAAATAGACATATATTTTGAATATATATTATATATAAATCATTTCTATATTCTGGAATTAATTAATCATGATCTAAGTAATCATATTAATAATTACAAGTCAAAACACGGACGATAAATGAAACGATTTTACCCAAAATGCTGCTTTAACATGGAATTGACAAATGAATTGATAATATAAAGTCGTAAGTGAATCATATATGATATAATAAATATTATTATAATTCTGTTACAAGTCTATAATATGTTTAAACCCACTATACAAGATTCTCGGACACATACAGAAGAAATTGGACATAAGGTAGGGGATAATTTAATAATCTCATTTTTATCTGAGATTGCTTATTCGTAAGTATTTACTAGGGTTATATTTTTCATCCATGTCTATAAAAATGTTTTCACAAAGTGTTTAATATTCATCCATATGTGTTTAAAGTCATTTTTACCCATATTGACTTTTACTTTGTGTTATGGAAGGAATCTTGCTTTTGTTTACCAAACGTGGAACTTTTTGACTTTTCCGTTAAAAGTACGAGGAGAATGTATTCTTTAACGTATACGGCATGAATAGATTTTTACAGTTTTACAACGCCTTATTTTGATGAAGATTAATCTAAAAGATTTCATGACTATTTTAAACAAAATCCCTTTCTTTTAAAATTTCATGGCATTTTTTGAATAGAAAATGATTTTGAATAAGAAAGGATATTTTCCTCAAGAATTCATTTCATGTGTTTTATAAAAACTGTTTTCCATATAAGATGAAAATATTTCATATGTGTATGTTCAAAATATAATGTCTCTATGATTTACATGGTTTCACTTTTCTTATGATGATATGATTTCCATTTATTTTATATTGATTATGTTATAATGGGATGATCTTTATGAAACTCATTTTATTCTTTGGGTTATAATGAATGATTTATGTTTATGTTGTGGCACAAGTAAGAATGATTTAATTATAAGATTGGTGGGACCTATATCTCCCTCTAATTCAATGGGTAATGATTTATATCTCATGAGATAGACATTGCTGGAATGGTAAGTTAATCTGGCTCAGTGATACAGGACTGGAATCAGGAGTGAACGCGATTCAGAAAGGCACTTTATCCACTAAGATGGTCTTGGAAACAACGCCTTGGATAAAATGGAAATCATACCAAGTTCTTAATGGTTTCCACAATTACATGCTTTATTACCATGATATTTTATCATTATTGATGTTCCATTATGATCCATGCCTTACGTACACCCATGCTTTATGTCATTGCTCTAGATTTTGATGTTTAAATATTACGTTCATGTTTTGAAGTTCAAATGTATATGGATTGTTTTATTTTCTCCATGAATACCCTTAATAAGAATTTGATCTCATCATATATATGTTTTCTTTTCCCCAGGATATAGAGGAAGGTCTTAGGTAAGAAAAAAAGAAGATCATTATGGGAGATGTTGAAGATCTTTCACTAAGATTAGAAGATTATATTCTAAGTTTCCAAAGACACTAAACTATTACGGTCCTTTGGTTTCTGTTTTTGTTAGGTATTAGATATTCCTAAAAAGTAATGTAATATCTATTTATGTCAAGATTTGTGTCTCTAAATTCATTTTTTGGGTTTTATGATCAAAAAATGTTTAGAAATGGATAAATACCACAAAAAAGATAATTTCAATTGTCTAGTGCTTCAAACCTAAAAAGGTTATCTGAGTTTTTTATCGTATGAAAGGAGAATTCGATCAATTATGGACCCTTACAGAGAATATTAGGAAACAGGATCAAATTGAATCCATGTTGTGGGATTAGTTTGGAGGATTAATTTTTGTTAATTATTGTCTTTGTATTCCTTGTTGGAAAATCTTGAAGGAATTCCAAGTGTTATAACATAAGTATGATGAGTCCATTATAACATATGAGGAAACTTTTATAGGTATTTCATGGTATGATTTAGGTATTATCATTGGAGAAAAATGTATGATTGATCGATTATTTAGTTTCTTAAATCCATATCTTTGAATGAAGTTTCTCATAGGAGACATCATTATCTATGATGAAATCATTTGACGTTCTATCAAAGTGGAAGTAGAGACTGTATTCACCCATAAATCTCATAATTTTGATATGAAAATAAATATGAGATTGAAAGGATGTTACAATAAAAACCATGGAAGAAAGTCTACGAGTCATCCTTAATGCAACAAGTGTGGAAAAAAGCATGGATGAAATTTCATTAAGGGGACTGGAAAATGTTTTATTAGGATAAAAGTAGTACATTAAGGTAAATAATGCTAATGTTATATTAAGAGTAAAAATAATGAAATGATAAATAAAAACTCTCACCAATATTTTCAACCCACACTCCAATGCTATAATGGAAAATTATATGAAAATTACACAAACCATTACTTGAATATAAGGGTTAATAATGATCATCAACATCAGTAAACTCTTAACCAATAGATAAAATGAAATATCGGTGATCGCTATTGTTAATTTGTTGTATTATAATGATGTGGTGAAAAGTAAACTTATCATCCCATCTTGAACTAATAATATATTTTTTTATTCTTCTTCTACACACAATTTGATAACTGAATATTTTTATAAGGTAATCACATTACCACCTAAAAGAATAGATGTTGAATTATTATAATTAACTCATAATGGAATAATTATTACATATAGAGTCTAATATTCAACCTTAGTTTATGTTTTTTAAATGTTCTTGCTCTAAATATAATTATTCTTCCTCTAGTTTAATTGGATGTAATTTTGGGAATGGATTTAATTTCATTATATAAATCCCATATCAATTACTGAGGAAGGGATGTAAAATTTTATTCTACAATCCATCCTATCATTGCCTATCTATTCAAGGGTAAATATAAACATCCAAGGGAAATTAAATCTGTTGAATGGATCATGATTCCTACTCAAAATGGTCATTTATATTAGATAATTTCAGATATCCTCAACATATAATATTTTCCTATTGTGTGGAAGTTTTATGATGTTTTGTTTGAAGAGTTTCATAGTATTCCTATGATTCTTGAAGTCAGGTTCTCAATAGAACTTATACCCAATGCAAAACCTATGTAAAAGACACCATATATAATGGCTTTTATTGAGTTTCCGGAATTGATTAATTTTCTATACAAGAATATTGCTAATACACTCATTTAGACAAGTGTTTCACCATCGGGTGTGCCAATCCATTTTGTTAATAGAAAGAAAAATCAACGCTAAATATCAAAAATTATCAATAACATAACAAGATCATAATAAAAATGAAGTATTCTCTACCCCATATTGAATAATGTTTTATGAATTACAAAGAGATAAATATTTTTCAATTATTGATATACAATCCGCTTAATATATATTGAGGGTCAAAAGTGTAAACATTCCAAATACAATATTTCATTTACGGTATGAACACTAAATTTTTAGTGATATTATTATTTATTACTAATTCACCTACTAACATCATTAGTTTAATTAATTGAGTCCTTATAGATTACTATGAGTAGTTTATGGTAGCCATTAAAGATAATATTCTTATATATTTTTAGAGAAAGGCATAACATTAAGATCATTTGATGATTATAATATATACTCCATGGAAGGATATGTTTTATTAAAAATTTACAATGTGTTTATTTTTGTTATAAAATTGTTTAATCTTGCATCACATAATCTAAATAAAGGATATATTTGTGGGTTTATAAAATATGGATGTCATTGAAAATTGACCAAGATCGTCCACTATTAAAGAGATCTGTAGTTTTCATGGATTGGTTTATTGTTGTAGACACTTTTTGAAATATTTTTCATGGAAATATAATCTACTAATCTAGTAAACAAAGAAAATATTAATATAAATTTATATTGATAAATGTGAAGAATGTTTTGGTGAAATGTAGAGATGATTTTTCAGTTAACCTGTTATCACACTACCCTATAGTGGATAAGGGGTTCTGATTTATCTTAATGATATAAAAAGGGTCATCGATTATTTATTATACAGAATGATACATTGATAGATTATATATCACGCCAACTGAATGTTCCTGAGAAAAATTACATGGCTCAGTATTTGGAGACAGGTTTGGTAAATTTTTCATAAAATATATTTCGTAATTTTCATTATAGATAAAGAAGTAACATATATACATATCATAAGTGAGAAATTAAATATATTCACCTTGAAACAGTTGACTATTTTATAGATAATCTAGTTGAAGTTTATTAATAATTATGAATTTTTATTACATTTCCAATTTGGGAAAGAAAATAGGTAATTATTCATTGATTAAATATAACCAATTCTAGATTATATATGATGAGGATCACGAAATATCTAAAATTTTGTTATTTTCAAAGGATTAGAATTGAAATTATTTAGATATAAGAGAAATAATACCTTGCTCAAATGAGTGTTCAACCACAAATACATGAGAAGATTAAAGAGTTGAAAAATGGGATTATATAGTTATAAAAAAATTGAGAAATTTTCATTGGTTCTACAATTATTATGGGGGAATGATAAGGTTTATAAAAATATTACATCCTATAAATACAATACCTGAATAAATTTATCTTGGAAGAATCTCATAAATTTCTATTACTAATTCCACCTAAAAGTAGAAATCTAAATAGAGATATGAGAGAGTGTTTATAGTGGGATAAAATGATGATATATTTTTAAAATTATGTATCTCTATGCTTGGTATTTTAATAATTTATTTCAAAGAGATGCACGTTAAAGTCTTTACTACAACCATTACGTATTCTATAATGGAAATGAGAATACATCATCATGTATTTCACCATCGGCCACCATAAAAGTTTTGAATACAATAGTGAAATTTTTGTTGTATTTTCACACCATAATATATCAAAAAACAACACTACTTCCTGGGAAATTTTTTATTTGGATAATATTTTCAGAATATACATTAAATACGTTGTATGTTTCCATGGAGAACTATATTCTATTATATCTAATCGATATTAAAGGTTAACATCAATGTTCAAGAGAATTATTGAACAATATATAGATATATAGTTGTGTTTTGAGGGTTCTTATCATGTTATGATAGATATGTAAGAGGAATATTAAATCCCAAATGAATAAATATAGATCATATTCAGAATATTTAATGGGAGTATTGGATTAACACATTCCTCAATTTGAGTTTTCTTACAATAATATCTTTCACTCAATCGTTTACATGGATAGTTATAAAGAAATATATACAAAAAAGTAGAGATCTATAAGGTACAATGATGAACATAGAGAAATAAATCTATTTAGACATAACCTAGATAAGGAAATGGAAGAGAAGGTAATATTCAATCAGCTTCACATCAAGGTAGCTCAAAGAAGACATATGTGTTATGCTAAATATTATTAGTGATGTCTTGAATATGTTATTTGTGAGAATGTATTACTACAAATATCATCACAGAAGAGTGTTATGACATTATTAAATAAGGGAAACCTAATCCCTGGTTATATTAATCCTTTTTATATTGTTGAATATATTGGGATAGTTGCTTATTTCTTAAAAATTTCACTTAACATCTCTAGAGTTGATGATGTGTTCCATTCATATCTACTATGTAATTAAATACCTGATCATTAACATGTACTAAACTCATCTATTATACCATTTTAGGTTTATATATTCTATTAAGAACAATTTTTAGAAAAAATTTATCATGGAGATAATGTTCAATGGATTAAGACTACTCATATTATTATTGTTCATTAGAGGAATCAAAAATTGAAGAAGCAATATGGAAAAATAAATATTTGATGATATATATATATCTTATTTTTTATATTATATTGATTAAGTTTTTAGGGATATGATACTTTTTGGGGGTAGAATGTAACTTACCAATATTTTATATATATTCTATTAAAATAATCTCGTAGCATTTTATAGATTACATTATACACAATTCTATGTCTAAATGAACTGTGATATGGTTTTCCTTTATAACATAGACATAAAATTCGATGGTTTTAAAATTAATAAAGAAAATATGATAAATATTTATCATGTTTTAAATAACTAAAATAAATTTATTAGTTCATAATAAAGAGGTGCTAAATTTCTAGTAATGTTATTTGTTGCCTCTGAAATTGTTTTTCTTTTAAAGTTGTTTTCATGGAATTTTGTGCATGAAAAATAGAATTAATTTATAACAATTTTATAATTTATATTTGAATAAATTAATAACATTTATATAATAATTTAAATATTATATTATGGGGTTTTTTGAATTATTTTAAAATGAATTATTTTTCAGTTATTAAACTAATTTTAATAAAAAATGTTATTTCATTTCATGTTAAAGTATCATTCTATTTTTAATTTTATCATAAGGTAATATAAGTATAATTTAATTTTAAATAATAGTATTAATTACATTGTAATAATTATTATATGTGATTTTGTTATAAGTTCACCTTTGAGCTTAAAAATACATTCTTTGTAAATATTGTTTTTCTTTAAAAAAGTTGTTTTTATCATAATAAATTAAATTAATATATTTTGATTAATTTATTTAATGAAATTTATAAAATATAAATTTAATTAGGTATATTAAAATTCATTTTATTATTTTAAAAAATCATGGAATTGATGTATATTATGTTTTATAGCGGAAAATACATTATTCTAAAATTGGTTTTCATTGTGGTTTCTAAGCTTATTTAAATTTGGTTTTTCAACATCTAGAAATTAGATCTAATAAAAATGAGTCCATTTTTTGAACTAGAATAATTAATATAATTTTGTAGTTTCAACTAAATTTTTTATTACATTGAATAGTAAAAATTATAAAACTATGTTACTGGGATTTGGGCTATAATGAATTTTCTAGGGGTTTAGACTAAGATATAACTGATGAAATTCCACCTAAATATATTTAATTATTTTAATTTTAAGTAATTTAAACCATATTTTATCTTGTATTTAAATTCTGAGACATTTGGAGCCACTTTCGCATAAGCGTGACCTTATATCATTGAAATATTTCTAAAAATTCTTTATGTGTCCCTCCTGTCACTTATTAAAGTGATCCTATTCTCCTTCCATATTCACGAAATTTGAGCCCTCTATATCACCATATCCCTTTACTAAAACCATCCTAGATTCATTAAATTCATCTTAGATATTGTGGGGTTCTCTTAAGAATAATTCTTCAAGGTTTAGAATGTCAGCCAAGAAGGTCCCTCAAAAAAGAGGTAAAAAGCATAGTAGTGATAATTGGATTTTATTTCTTCTTATAATTACTCAATAAATTTTTTATCCATCATAAAATGATTAATATAGTATAAATTACACACTGGGGTGTTTTTAAGAGTTTAAAACAACTATATTATACCTCTTCATCAACAAATGGTAGAATAAACATTCACTCGTGAGTACATGTGGAATACCGAATATATGTAGCGATATGATTAATTTTTCATCACCATAATTCATGTTTTGATGTTATGAAATATTTAATGTATATTATATGTATATTATAATAATTATTCTATAATTTTGAATTATTATTTACATTTATTTCATTCTATCTATCGAAAAATGAAAACATCCCTTGTGTGTACATAAAGACTATCTTCCCTATAGAGTGATGTGATTCATTTTCATCAATTTTATATATTCAGGTTTATAAATATGTATATAATCAACATATGTAATAGTAATATCATTATTATCATTCTGGAGATGAATAAACCATGATCAATAAGAAATCACTATAAATGCCTGACCACAACATATATGAAACATAATGTAGTTAACACCCAAAATGAAGATGATAATGAATAATATTTAATAAATAGATGATAAGATATTATGAGTAAATAATTATTGGTATTATAGGTATATATATTGTTATGTTAAAATATTATTATAATTTTAAATTTATTATACAGTAGGTTAGATCCCTTATAATGTTAGGTGGACACGTGGAAACGGTTTTATGCTACAGCCTCATTTTTTTACTAGGATTGTTTATGTCTAAATTTATTATTATGAATTTAAATAATATATATATCCCATGTATTATTTAATTACTTATAATATTATAATTTTTGGTGATTATATGTTTTCATTTCTTATTACTCTCTATGTAGTCAACAAACCAAAATAATTTTTTAAGGAAAACATGCTCTATATCACTCTTTTGATGAAAAAATAATTTTCTACGATGTCCATATTTCATCCAAAATATTTTAAATAATGTTTAAAAAATTCTCATTTGATTTAATGAATTCAATATTTAACAATTATTTTCTTTTAATAAATTTTTAAATGAATCTTCTTGTCATTTTATGATTGGGTTACATTTAAATTTTTACCACAAATTTAAAAGGAATATTTATTTTAACAAACATATCATGCACAATGCCCTGACCCCAGAAGCTCAGAGAAGGTGCATTATTTATAAACATTGGCATGATTACAATGAATCAAGTCCCAAATGACAGATAAGTTTTTTTTCTTGGAAAATAGATTACATACATGAACATAACATTACACATTAGAAAGTAAAACACAAAAAAAAATTATCCTTTGAGAAAGCCAATAATCCCCTAGATTAACCTAGGTTATCAATCATAATACACTTCATGTAGTACTGGAAAAAAAGACATAAGAAAGGGGTGAGCTCAAATGCTCAGTAAGGGTAAGCAATATAGCGGAAGATGACATAAAAATTAGGCATGGTGAATAATTTAAAACAAATTCCTTTACAAATAATAAACATGAACACTTTATGGTAGGAATATGAGATGAGTAAATAATGCCAAAATAAAACCCAGCCATGGGTACTCTACTAGATCAATAACCACATTAACTGTCAATAATATTTTTATAATGAGGAAATGTATAATGCAAGACATTCTGAAACATTTTTTCATGTCCTGGGCGAAGCTGTCAAAAAATGTTTAAGGCCTCTGCCAAAACCATATAATAAATTGGGAAAGGCCTCGACCAATTCCACATCCAATTGTCCCATGATACCTACCAATTCATTGAGGATCTATAGCGGGATCCACCCATCACTTACTATGTCTAATACATTCCTCATATGAAAAGTTTGAAACGTAACATAAACATTCATATTAAAACAAACATATGAAATATCAATACTTTATCCATAAACCATGAATTGTATAAAAATAAAATATATATAGTAAAACATGTGACAAACCCTTCAATGCAATATGGGAGATTTGTATCATAATAAATAAACATCAAACAAGTTTAAAATCCATAAATGGATGTTGACATATATAAAAATTATTTGTAAAACTATTTGAGAGAAATATCCTTTCTTCATGAAAACATTTAAAAGTCACACAATTTATTAAGGAATAAATTTAAAGAAATTTTTTAATAAAAATTCACATACCACTTTGAAATTTTTTAATGGAATTAACATTTTATAAAAATTCATGTATGAATTAATAAATACTTAATAAATCATTTTGAAAACAAGGACATTAATGTGAATGATTTAAAAGAATAGATATTTAAAACATTTAAAATTATGTTTTTTTAAAAGTTTCACTCATAAATAATCCCTTTGAAAACTCTTTTATGATTCATGGACAAGGATAATCAATATTTCCCAATAAAAACTTACCCATAAACAATCTTTATTAATAACGAGATTGAGAAACTAACCGTTACCTTGTGCTTTCCATTGCTCGAGGGTACGTTTATCCTCATGTATAATTACCATAGTATGTTATTAAATTATAAAAAAACCATATTAAAATTTATTATATCATACATGAATCCTTTATGACTTTATGCTACCCATTTAATAATTATTTCTCTGTTAAATTAACATTTTGGGTGATAATCGCTATCTTTATTTTACGTGTTTTTACTTGTTATTTGTGATCGTATCATTTAGATCATGATTTAAATACCTCAAAAATATAATACATGATTTATATATAATATAAATTTAGAATATAAATATTTATAATATATTGATATATGAAATAGAAGTCACCGTTTATGGAGATGGTAGGCTGTATGTACGCATAAACGATGTTTCCGTTTTCATATTGTATTGAATGAAAGTAAGAGAATAAGATACATGTAAGTAGATACATACATACATATATATATATATATAGTATAATTATTATGTCATATATTACATACTTATTAATAATATATATTTTTATAATCATCATTGAATGGTGAACGTGGGAATGAATCTCATCGCGTCCTGGAGATGGTAAACCGTACGCACGCACGAGCGAAAATATCATTATATTAATTGTGAAATCGTATATAATTGGTTTTTATAACATATATAAATAATATTTAACATGTTATATGTATTATTTACATCATTTATTATCATTGTTATACACATCCAAAAAATGAAGTGTTCGAATAACAAACTACACCATGACGTGGAGACAGTAAGCCGTACTTAGGAAAGTATGGTTACTTTGTCAGTTATAGGATAGATAGAATAACGAATATGGTTGTACCATCATCATTATAACATAAAAATTTGTAGTAGGTAATGGATTTATTAATTTTTCATGAAAACAACAAAGAATAGGAAGTTGAAGAAGAAACATTCTTGAAAGAAGGAGGTGAAATTATTACCTCTTCTTCAAGTGTTTTCTTTTTGAGTTGATCAAAAGGGCTCCATAGGATGGATTTATAATCAAATTAAAGACTATGGGATAATGATAGGGATTTTGGGAGGATATTTGTGTAGGGATTGGCCGAGCCAAATGGATTTGGATGTGTGATTTTGAGAGAAAGAGAATTTCCATTTTATAAGAGAGGTGAGGGTCACTTTTTGAAAAGCCTAAAATATTATTTTATAATAAAATAATTTATAGTTTATAATGGCTCCAAAATTATTTATTTCTAGGATAAGATGGTTATGGGTCGAATTAACATCAACCAATAGGTTTTAGACAAGGTTAGGTTTCTATTTTAACCTTATCTTTTAAATTTAACTGTTAGATAAATAGTTTAACTTTTACCATGTCTTCTTGTATTCTTACACTATAGGTTTAATAAACAAACTATAAACTTACAAGAGAACATCAAGATGTTCATTAATGAAATGTATAATATTATTTAATTAATTTGATCAAATGTTAGGTTTTTATGAATGTTATATTAACCAATAATATAGAATTTGTTCTAAATATTAATTTATTTCTATTTTGACCCTATTTGGTATTTTGTTTTTGTGAAAATCAATAAATCCTTATCACTTCGAAAAAATTTATCTAATAAACCATAACATGTCATATTAACCTTTAAAATTAGTGTAATTCCTCAAAAGTCTCAATTTAAATTTATTTGGATATTTATAATATCAATTATTTTAATATTTCATAAATAAGGTAATTACTACATCATCACTGTTTCATAAATAAATTAAATTATTTAATGTCTAAAAATTATAAATAAAATATAATTATGATGGAAATAATTTATATTTATAATTAATATTTATAGTTGAATATATATTTTGTTTAAACCTATATATAAATTGGTTTAGTTATTAAACTATGAATTATTCACTTTTTACTCCTCTTTAAATAAAATTATAATAAATTTCGAAATCTAATCCAAGTAGAAAAACTAGGATCATATTAAATTCATAAATAATTTTTTAGTTCTAATTCCACTTATCCAATATAATTATGTCATGTTTTAGGGTAATTATAATATCATTTTTTCCATTAATTATCCTATTTACTTTTAACCGCAGTAAATAAAACTTAAAAGTTACTATTTATCAAAAATTATTTTCATATTATTAAACCACATTTTACTTACTGATGTGAACTATCTCTCTTAGATTTTTGAAATTCAACTCACATAATTGATAAAATTATGTTTTATGCAAATTCGCAAATGCTCTTACAAGGTTGGTAAAAAACGTTGAAAGGTTCAATAAATTTTTTTAAATCTAATTTTATGATAAAATCACTCAAATTAATTATATTGAACTGATATAGGTATTATATATATATATATATTTACTTAAAATAAATTTAAATAAAATAAATAATTATTTAAATAAAAATTCATTTTTAAATAATAACGTAGTGTTTTTCACTATTCATCCAAAATTAAAAGTTTTTAGAAAAATACCAAAAATTTACCCTAGGATAATTATAATAATAAAAATTATAAGATGAAGTAAATTTTAATAAATTCAATACATAAAATTTTTCATTTATTAATTTAAAATTAATTCATGTTGTCAAAACCAAAAAGCAGGTTTTTAAAAAACTAAAAACTACAAAAATATTGACATGTGTTTATGTCCAATTTGAATGTAAAATTACTTATAAAGACCTTATGGTATTAAATGAAAAAAAATCTAATTATACTTCAAAACCATTAAAATGAATAATTTAACACTATAAATTATTTTGATTAAAATTTTACATTCAATTAAAACATAGTATTTGTAAAAACAAGAAAGTTATCAGAAAAGAACCGAAAATTTATACAAATTAAATTTTCATATCCCGCTACTAAAGGAGAATTTAATTTCATTAAATTGGATATATAAAAGTGTTAAATATTGGTTTTATAAAGGTTTCTCCCTGAAAGGGGGGTAAATTTTCAATTTATGATAAATAATTATTTTATATTCAAAAAGGAATTTGTTTTTATATTATGTCTAAGAAACATATAATATGGACTATAAAATTTTGTTGAGTATATAAAAATCAAAATTCAGTTAACACTATTCATAACTGCTTTTTGAACGGCTAGTTTGGTATGTTGTGGTGTGCTTAACCACAGTGCTGCGTGTTGGACAAGTTATTGAATTACATTGAAGATATAATGTACTATGAAATCTGTGGGTGTTACATTCTCTCCTCTATCAATAAATTACATCCTCGAAATTTGAAATTTTTCTTCAAAAACAAAATGTTAAAAATATAAAACAAATTTGTGGAAAAACCACAGTAGGAATTCAGTTAATAAAATTCAGACTTAATAAGAGGGAATGGGAAATGGAATGTCACCACAAAATTTTGATATCAATTAAGAGAACATCTGTGGAAATTAGAGACACATAAATAAAGGAAAAACTTAAATATTTATAGGGAGTGATTAAGGTCATCAATATCAAACAAGAGTAATATTGAGGGCTGCAAAGCCTTCAATCTTGGATGTTTTAAAATATCATTGGTTTAACAAAACATAAGGTATTAGGATAATAGATTTTTAGTTTTAATATTCCTTCCAAAATGATTAATAATTTAATTATTCATAGAATAAGATGAAGAAAATATACATGAAAAGTATAGTTTCATCCTTCAACTAATTCCTACCACAAACTCTTCATTCACTCCAAAAGATAATAGAATTCAAAGATATTATATTTATCGTAAACATATAGGGTTCCAAAAATAATGAATTTATAATTCATTTGTCAGACAATATAAAAAAAATACACTATAAAAACCAGTACATCACGTAGGCAAGTTGTTGGTGTTTCACACTTGTCACTCTTCGGTTGCGGGTTCAAATCTCGCTGCCTTTCCAGATGCGATGGGTTGTCGCCTGACCTGGGTTGTCCTTTTTATGACAACCAAATAATAATCATAAGAAATGATTTAACCTTAATAATAGAATCCAATGTCAAACCTAATCTATTCCAACCTTTATAAATATCCAAAATCCTTTTGTCTAAACATACATTTCAAAATTTATATCGAAGGTAAACACAATGAAAATACTTTTTTCACGTAATAACATGTGAATACCTTCATCATGTACTCTTTTAAAACATGGTAACACCCTGAATTACCATAATAGATTATTGATTACATTCATGCTCCCTTATTCCTTATATAATACTAGATATATTCCTTATATCCAAAATTTTTGAATACTCCAACAATAATGAAATAAACAAACCATTAATCAGTTACATGGTAGTCAATAATATCCAATATAATTTATCCAAATCAACCATATATTATTCCAAATTTACTACCTCAGTATTAGAACTATATTAAGGTTTATCATTCCTCCAATCATTTATTTTAGAAAAAGATTAACTTGTAGTTGAGTCAATTTTCATAGAACCAAGTAATCTCAAATCATTATTGAAATATTATTCTAGTATAATCCTTATTTATTTCCATAACTCATATAACAAGTAAATAATTGATACAACAATCAAATGAAATAATTATTTAATAAAAACATAAGAATAGTAGTCATTCCTCTTCATCTGTGATAGTATCATAATTTGATTATTATATAATAGCATCATTTGTGGTATACTCTGATGACTGTGACAGTGATTCGTGTTGTGTCACAACTCCTTGCAGATGAAGCATTTTATATTTGAAACCTTTTTCTGACCCTTGCACCACATACATGGTGTCCTTTTTCTCCATATATATAACAAAATAACACTCCCTTCAATTATTTACGAAGGTTATTCTTTCTATAGTTATCACTTGTAGGAAAATCCATCTTTGCCCTCTTCCTTTTATCCATATTTCCCTCTACCATCCTTTTCTTCTCTTGCTTCCCTTCAAATCCATATGAAACAAAGAATTATTTACTTATCTTATTAACACATGATACTATTTCTTAATATGTTGAGAATATGTGCGAGACTATTTCCCTTCTAAATGTTGTCTTAGTACCATGAAATATAGGATCCTTCTCACTTTTTGATGTATATGTATTACTAGAGTTCTAATTCCTTATACTAGGTGGCATTTATAAACAATGGTATATACTAGGTCAGTTTATGTATCTCAATTCATAATTCCAAAAATGTAAAATACCTAACGTAAATTGAACAATTTATGGATATAATCTATAATCATAAAAAAAAAATTGAGGAAATATTTACTCCAAAATCCTTTATAATTGATTGTAATAAAAATGTGAATTATCCAAAGCATGTCCCCCAGGTGTGTCGTAACCAAGAGTGCATCAAGGCCCATTGTTGGGCACCGGTTCACATTCGAGTCGAGCACAAATCAATGTTTTCGGGTTTTACCCCTAGGTACATCAATTTCAGAGAAGCCTGTACCTACTCATATCCAGACATGGATGTATTACTCAAAAAACTCACAAAATCTCTACAGTACCAAAATTCTTGGAATTTCTTCTATACTAACCCTAAAATTCAATCTTATGGTTGTGTTCTATAATTAAATTTTTTCTAAATCTAGTTTCCAATGTTTTTACTAAACTTACTCTAATTCCAACTGTAACGCCCCGACCCCATAAGCCCGAAGTTGGTTCATTATTTTAATACATTGGCATGATTACAACTAATCATGTCCCGAAAGACCGATCAGTTTAACAGACTAGGAAAATAGATTACATACATGAATGTTACATTGCAAATTGGAAAATAAAACACAACATAAATGATTCTTTCAGAACGCTATTTATCGCCAAGATTAACCCTGATTATCAATCATAATACAATTCTTGGAATCTTGAGAAAATAAAACATAAGAAATTGGTGAGATCAAACTATCAGTAAGGGTATGCAATACAACATAAGAAAGCATAAACATTAGGCATGGTGAATAATTTAAAACACTTTCCATTAAAAATAATAAACATGAACACTTTATGGCAGGAATATGAGGTGAGTAAATAATGAAATAATAAAACATAGTCAAGGGTTTTTAACTAGTCAAAAAACCACATGAACGATTAATAATATTTTCAAAATAAGGGAATGTATAATTCCAGTCATTCAGAGACATTTTATCAAGGCCTCGGACATGACGTCTAAAAATGATTAAGGCATTGGCCAAAACCATATATAAAATTCGGAAGGCCTCATCCAATTCCACATCTAATTGTCTCATGAGACCTACAGATGTATCGAAGAGCTCTAGCAGGCTCCACCCGTCACTTACTATGAAAAATACATTCCCCATATGAATAAGTTGAAACATAACATAAAAATTCTTATTAAAACTAGGATACTAAATGTCAACACATTATCTATAAACCAGGAATGGCATACAAAATGTCAACACATTATCCCTTTTTCATGAAAACATTTAAAAGTCACACAATTTAGAAAGGAAGAAATTTAAAGACATTTTTTTATAAAAGTGTCCCATACAACATTGAATCTTTTGAATGGAATTAACATTTTAAAAACATTCGTGTCCATGTAAATAAATACTAAAATACCATTTTGAAAAAATGGACATTAATGAGAATGATTTATAAGAATAAATATTTAAAACATTTAAAATGATTTTTTAATAAAGGATTCCCTTAAAAAGAATCACTTTGAAAACTATTTCATGAAACATGGACATGGATAATAAATACATCCTAGTAAAAACATAACCATAAATAATCTCGGTTAATAATGATATTGAAGAATTAACCCTTACATTGCACTTTCCTTTGGTCAAGGGTACGTCTAACCACCCATATAATGACCACAATATGTTATTAAATTATACCCAAACCATATTCATATTTATTATATTATACATGATTCATTTATGACATTATAATACAAATTTAATTTTGACTTCCATGTTAAATTAACATTTTGGGTTATAATCGCTTTCTTTATTGTACGTGTTTTAACGTGTTATTCTTGATCGTATCATTTAGATCATGATTAAAAAATTATAGAATATAAAACGTGATTTATATATCATATATATTTTGAATATAAATATTTATAAAAGTTAGATATATGAAATGGAAGGCACCCGTTATGGAGACGGTAGGTCGTAGGTATGCATAATCGTTGTTTCCATTTTCATACTGTATAGAACAGAAGTAAGTTAATAAATATATGTATATACATACATACATACCTATATATATATATATATATCTCCAATATAATTATTATGTCTTATATTACATACTTATAAATAATATATATTTTTATAATCATCGTTGAATGGTTAATGTGGGAATGAATCTCATCGGGTCATGGAGACGGTAATCCATACGTACACACGAGTGAAAATATCATTATATTGATGGTGAAATCATATGTAATTAGATATAACACCATAATAAAACCAAGACATGGATATTTTAATAGTCTAATAACCACATGAACCCTCAGTAATATTTTTATAATTAGAGGATGTATAATACCAGATATTCTGTAACATTTTGTCAAGGCCTCATCCAAGACGTCTAAAAATGATTAAGGCCTTGGCCCAAACCATATATAAAATGGAAAAATTCCTTAACCAATTCCACATCTAATTGTCTCATGAGAACTACCGATGAATCATGGAGCTATAGTGGGCTCCTCCCATCACTTACTATGTCCAATACATTCATCATATGAAAAGGTTGAAACATAACTTAACATTCGCATTAAAACTAGCATACAAAATGTCAATAAATTATACATAAACCATGAATGGTATAAAAATAACACATCCACAGTCCAACATATCTCATAACATTATATAAAATAGGGAATACTTGTATCATAATAAATCAACATGATATATGTTTAAAATTCATCAATGGATGTTGACATAGATGAAAATTATTCATAAAACTCTTTGAGAGAAGTATCCTTTTTTCATGAACTTTTTTAGAATTCACACAATTTAGAAAGGAATAAATTAAGATACATTTTTTAATTGAACTTTCCCATACCACATTGAATCTTGTGAATGTAATTAACATTTTGAAAACATTCATGTCCATATAAATAAATCCTTAAAAATCATTTTAATAACATGGACAATAATGAGAATGATTTAGATGAATAAATATTTAAAATATTTAAACTGTGTTTTAATAAAAGAGTCCCTTAAAAATAATCTCTTTGAAAACTCTTTTATTAAACAGGATGTGGATAATAAATATGTCCTTGTAAAAACATACCCATAAACAATATCGAATAATAATGAGATTGAGAAACTAAACCTTACCTTGTACATTACATTAGTTGAGGGTATGTTTAAGCTCATGTATAAAATCCATAGTATGTTATTAAAATATACCAGAACCATATTAATATTTATGATATCATACATTATTACTTTATGACTTTATACTACACATTTAATAATAATATCCTTGTTAAATTAACATTTCGGGTAAGAATCACATTCTTTATTGTACATGTTTTCTCTTATTACTCTTGATTGTATCTCTTAGATGATGATTTTAATAATTCCATAATATAAAACATGAATTATATATCATATATATTTAGTATATAAATATGTATAATAGACATATATATGAAATGGAAAACACCATTTGTGGAGATGGTAGGTCGTATGTATGCATAAATGTTGTTTTCGTTTTCATATCGTATTGAAAGCAACTATGTTAATAAGATAAATGTAAGTACATATATATATATAGTAGAATTATTATATCATATATTACATATTTATTAATGATATATATTTTTATAATCATCGTGGAATTGTGAACATGGAAATGAATCTCATCACATCGTAGAGACGGTAATCACTACGTATGAACGAATGAAAATATCATTATATTGATATTGAAATCATATGTAATTGGATGTTATATCACATATAAAGAATGTTTAACATGTTATATTTATTATTTAAATCAGTTATACTCATTATTATACTCATAAAAATAATGAAGTGTTCAAATAACAAACTACACCACGACGGGGAGACGGTAATTTGTACGTACGCACGTATGGTGACTTTTCCATTTATAGGATGGATAGTCTAATGAATATGGTTGTACCATATTTATAATAACATCACAGTATATAGGAGGAACTGTATTTATTATTTTGGTATGGAAACATCAAAGAAAGAGGAAGTGGAAAAGGAAAAGAAGTTGAAAGAAGGCGGTGAAATTACTACATCTTCTTCAGGTGTTTCCTTTCGAGTTGATCAAAAGGGATCCATACGTTGGCTTTATGATAAAAGTATGGAATCTAGGTTGATTTAATGTATGTTTTTAGGATATTTGGGTAGGGTTTGGCCAAGACAAATGGCTTTGGATGTGTTATTTTGAGTGAAGGGGAAGTGCCCTTTTATAAGAGAGGTCAGGGTCACTTTAGGGAAATCATATAGTAATATTTTATAATAAACTCATTTTTGATTTATAATGGATAAAAATAATTTATTTCTAAGATAATGTGGTCATGGGTCAAAAGATTCTCAAACACTAGATTTTATACAATTTTAGGTTATCATTTTATCTTTATCATTTTGATTTAACTCTTAGTTAAATAGTTTAACTTTTACCTTGTCTTCTTGTATTCTTACACTATATCGTTAATAAACATACTATAAACTTCAATGAGAACCTCAAGAGGTTCATAAATGTCTTATATAATATTACTTAAGTACTTTGGCAGAATATTAGGTTTTTACGAATATTATATCAACCAATAATATAATATTTATTTTAAAACTTAATTTATGTCTATTTTGACACTATTTGGTATTTTGTTTTTGTGAAAGTCATAACAACCATATCACATAGAAAAAAAATATAATATACCCTAAAATGTCATATTTACCTCGAAAATTAGTTTAATTCATAAAAAATCAATATTTACAATTATTTGGAGATTTATAATATCAATTATTTTAATATTGCATTAACAAGGTAATTACTGCATCATCATTTTGTCATAAATAAATTAAATTATTTATTGTCAAAAAATTATAAATAAAATACTTTAATTTATAAAAAAAATTATATATATATAATGTATATTTAAAGTCGAATTTATATTGTGTTTAACACTATATAAAAAATTGATTAGTTATTAAACATTGAATTAAACACTTTTAACTCTTCTTTAAATAAAATAATAATAAATGTACTAACCTAATACAAGTGGACCAAAGAGTATCATATTTTATTCCTAAGGTTGTTTTTGGTCGAATTACACTTATCCAATAGAATTAGTACATGTGTTAGGATAATTATAATATCATTTTTACCCTTAATTATCTTTTTTTAATTTTAACCACGGTAAATAAAAGTCAAAAGTTATTATTCACCAAAATTTAGTTTCAGTTTATTGGACCACATTTTACATACTGATATGAACCATTCCTCTCATAAATTTGTAACACAGAGAAGTGGTAATATTATGTTTTTTTTTTCAAATTTCCAATAGCTCAATGATGGTGGGTAAAAAACGTTAAAAAGTTCAATAAAAATTTATACATCTAATTTTCTTATAAAATGACTCAAATGAATTACATTGAAATTATATAGGTATTATATATGTATTTTTACTTTAAAAAAATTAAAATAAAATAAATATTTATTTATAAAAAAAAGTCAGTTTTAAATAATAATGCATTGTTTTTCACTATTCATCAAAAATTGAATGTTTTCAGAAAGAAAAACCAAAAAATTAACTCTATGAAATTTTTGATATTAATAATTCAAAAATTAATTCCATTTTACAAAATTCAATACATATAAGTTTCATTTATTAAAGTAGAATTAATTTCCGTTGTCAAAACCAAAAAGCGGGTTTCAAAAAAAGTAAAAACTATCAAAAGATTGACATTTTTTATCAAATTTAAGTGTGGAATTACTTATAATGACCTAAACTGTATTAAATGATAAAAATATAATCTAATTATACTTAAAACCCATTCAAATGAATAATTCAACACTATAAATTATTTCAATTAAAAAAGTTGTTTTCAATTAAAACATAGTATTTGTCAAAATATGAGTGTTTTCAAAAAAGTACCACAAATTTATCCAAACTAATTTTTTGTACCAATTATAATGGAAGATTTTAATTTCATTAAATTAAAAATATAATGGTTTCAAATATTGGTTTTAATAATGGTTCTCCATTAAAAGGCGGTAAAATTTAATTTTATGAAAAATACTTCTTTTATCTAAAAAAATGAGTTTGTTATTATATTATGTCTAAGAAACACCGAATATAGATTATTATATTTTATATAGTATATAAAATTCAATATTCAGTTATAACTATTCATAACCACTTTTTGAATGGTTAGTTTGGTAAGTTGTGGTGCGCTCAAACTCAGTGTTGTGTGTTGCGCAAGTTATTGAATTAATTTGAATAGAAAACTTACTATGAAATCTTGGTGTCTTACATTCTCACCTCCTTCAATAAATTGTCTCCTTGAAATTTGAAGTTGTTCTTCAAAAATAAAATGTCAAAAATAGAAAATACCTTTGCGGAAAACCACATCAGAAATTGGGTTCATAAAATTTAGTCTTAATAAGAAGGAAAGGGATATGAAAAGTCACCCCCAAATTATGATCTCAATTAGGAGAACATCGGTGTCAATTAGAGACACATAATAACAGGGAAAATATAATTATGTATAGGGAGTGATTGAGGACATCAATCACAAACAAGTTTAAAATTGAGGGCCTCAAAGCCATCAATCTATAATGATTTAAAAAATCATTGGTTCAACAAAACATAAGGCATTAGGATAACACATTTTTGGTTTTAAGATATCTTCCCTAACGTTTCAGAATTTATTTACTCAAAGAATAAGAGTAAAATGATATACATTACAAGTAGAGTATCATCCTTAAAATAATTCCTACCACAAAATCTTCTTTCAATATAATAGATAATAGAATTAAAAATATTCTATTTATCGTAATCATATAGAGTTCCAAAAATAATGAATTTATAAATCATTTGTTAGACTATTTAAAAAACTAAAATAAACAAACAATAACATCACATAGGCCAGTGGTAGGTGTTGCACCCTTGTCTCTCTTTGGTTGCGGGTTCAAGTCTTGTGGCCTTTCCAGACACGATGGGTTGTCACCTGACCTTCGGGTTTCCCTTTTTTATAACAATCCAAAAATAATATTAAGAAATTATTTAATGATAACAATAATATCCAATATTAAACATATGTTATTCCAACTTTTAAAATTATCTAAAATACTTTATCCCAAACATATAGTCCAAAATTTATAATGAAGGTAAACACAATGAAGATATTTTTTATCACGTAATTCTGAAGAATGTGTTGTTTTCAATAATACATAATGGTTTATTTAAAGGGGGAGTATGTTGAGAACAATACTCAATCTCATTATGACAATTTTGATGCCTCACAAATGACTTTAATTATTTTCTAATTATTTTTTTGTTAATTATTTTTCAGGAATTAATTATCCATTATATTTTTTTGGATGAAATATTCATGTTCTTGAATAATGAGAATTAATTTCTAATGTATTTGCATTTAACGTGTTCTGGAAACATTGTTCATGCTATACGTATTCAGAATTTTCTTTTGCACATTCTGAAAACGTTGTTCATAAACTATGTGGAGAAACATAGCATAAGGATGAAATGACGTGCATATTATATAAGTGAAAAGTATGGTTAATCAAACATATGTTTTTAGAAAATTTTGAAAAATAAACCTACATTAGGAAAGAACCCTGTGTTTGGGATATTAGAACAGTATGGAAGGAGAACTGTACGTAAATAATAAACATTATGTTTGTTTCTCAAAAGTATGGTTTTTCAACCTTACTTTTTTAAAAAACCATATGTTATGGGAAAAGTATGGATCAAGTTAAAGTATGGATATTTTACCATATGTTTGAATGTTGAAGAGAAAATTATGGATGACCAACCATACGTTTATGATCAACCTTACATTTGAAGAATGTGACAAAAACCTTACGTTTATAATCAACCATACATTTCCAACCCTACGTTATCAACCTTACTTTTGAAAGATATGTTATCAACCTTACGTTTATGATCTACGTTACACAGATGCATACTGTACAACTCAACCTTACGTTTGACATCGGTGAATTTAAAGTCGATATTTTTTTGCAAAGGTCAGCAAGATAATTATTTGGCTAATTTAAAGCTAGATTTAAAGCCAATTTTGAAGTGCGACATTGACTGATTCAAATCTGTTTTATCAATGAGTTATTGATTGAATTAAAAGGAGATTTTTGTGCTGAGTCTTCAGGGAAGTTATGACTACTCTTTAAATTCAAATATTTGAATATCGCGAGTAAAAAATGCGACTTTTGTGGATCTGAAATTTGTAGAAGAAGTGATAATCATTTTTTACATATATGAAAAAGAAAATACGAGATCTTATGTGCTCTCTCTAGATCATTCTAAATAGAGGAATAAAAATAGAGACTATCAAATCATACAGTTCTGCTGATTCAAGATAGTGACAAAGCTCTGTTTTCTGAAGAAGAATAATCATGATAGAAGATTCATTTGTTCAACATCGATGATAATTTTTGAATCTGATACTGCTGAAGTTGTGAGTTATATTTCTATATCTACTACAACGAGATCGACTCAGAAAGACACTATTTTTTAAGATCATTATTTCTTAAGGCGATGATCCATATACTGTCAATTGTATGCTGTTGCAATTGTGAAGAACATCTAGAAAGTATTTTCATAATACAGAAATCTTTATTTTATATTCTTGAGTGACCAGATTCTCATTCTATGCTATGTTGGTTTTGTGAGTAAACTAGAGTGATTTGTTTTTCCTTATATTATAAAGGTTTAAAATGCATGTACTATGTTGTTATAAGGTCTATTGAAACAAGGACCAGATAGTGAAAATCACCATGCTCTTGGAGTAGAGCGTTGGAGGAGTGGACTAGGGGATTTCTGTTCCCTGAAGCATTATACATCTTGTGTCTCACCTATTAAAATTTTTACTGCATTAATTCATCTGATTAATGTTAAAGGGTAGAACACAATCTCGCAAATATTTCTGAAAATACACAATTCACCCCCCCTCTTGTGTATATTTGGTATAATCTGATCCAACAACTGGTATCATAAGGTGAGATTTCTGATAAAGACTTAACAAGATGAAAGTGATTATACACAGAGAAAGATGACAGATACAAGAGAGGGAATGTCTATGGTCATTGCATCATACTTTAATAGATAAAACTATGGATTCTGGAATTTGTGAATGATTATCTATCTAAAAACAATAGATATAGAGTATATTCTAATATTCTGACTCCATATGAATTAACAGAAAAACCTGAAAAATGGAGTGCAGCTACTGAAGCAGATTATGACATGAACTCGAAGGCAATGAATGCAATTAAATGTGGTCTAGGACCTGATTAATTTAATAGAGTTTCTCAATGCCCAAAGGCATATGAAATGTGGCAACCTGTTGATGTTGCTTATGATGGAACTAACAATATCAGGGAAATAAGATATGAAACTGCTAATCTTAAATTCGATACTTTCAGAATGGTTGAAGGTGAGAGTATTACTCAAATGAATTGAAGATTGATATTGATTGTCAATAATATAACCTCCTTGGGAGATCTCATTAAACAAGATGATCAAGCTTTAAAAGTACTGAGAGTAATACCTACAAAATGTAATGGAATATCTGCAGCAATCAGGCAGTCGACACCTGTCAAAGATTTAACCATGAGAGAACTGATTGAAACATTAATTATGTATGAATATGAGATGGAAGATGAAGCAATTGAACATAAAGTGCTTATCAAAAGAAATGACACTTCCTTGAAAGTATCATCACCGATCCAAAACAGAAAGATGGAGAAAAGGGTAAAATATAAATCAGAAAGTTCTTATTTATCTAATTATGATGTGGAATTGGCTCAGCTAGCTAGAAGAATCAATAAAATCTATAGAAAGAAGAAGGGCTTCAGAAAATCTATTAAAAAGGATGATAAGGAAGTCAGATGTTATGAATGCAAGAAAATGGGACACATCAGACCTGGCTGTCCTCATCTAAAAGAAGACAAGATAACGAAATTTTTCAAAAGAAATGATTATGAGAATAAAGACAAGAAAGATATGAAATCAACAAGGTGTGTATCAGAATATTCCAATAGCACTTCAGAATCAGACCCAGAGAAGGAAGAATCAAATCTGAATGCTAACATGTGTTTTATGGAAGAAACAGATGAGGTACAATCTTACTACTATTCTGACTCTAGTTCTGAATCTAGTTGCTATAATAAAAAACTTGTAGCCTACTACAATATTCTTGAAAAAAAATATGATTCTCTATTTAAGAAGAATAAGTCTTTAAAGAACATTGATAAGGCTATTTCTGATGAAAGAGATACAATACTGAAACAATATAAGGAGTTAACTGAAATGTTTGACTCAATTAACACTAACAATACTGATTATGAATCAAAGATAAAATCACTACAAACTGAAGTGGAAACTTATAAAAATTGAACACTTGTTTTTACTAAAGTATAAAATATTTTAAATTAAATTCTTGGGAAAATGTCCTCAAATAGGAATGATTTGGAATTGGCAGTAAAGGTGAAAAACCCAAGCTGAACAAAAATTATTTTATTCCAAGTGAAAAAACACTAAATTGTAATTACTGTGGAATAAGGGGACATATTAATAAAAAAATGTTTCCTAAGACAACCCCAAATAAGTGGTATTAAGAAAGCTTTTGTATCAAATGATTTATTTTAGTCTTCTGAAATTAGAAAAATAAAGCAAGTCTGGATTCCCAGATCCTTGTTGGCTTACACCCTTGGACCCATCAAAATATGGGTACCAAAGAAAATTGTGTAAATGCCTTTGTAGGGAGGATGTCACAAAATAAAAAAGGACATATGGAATATAGACAGTGGTTTATCAAGGCATATGAGTGTAAAGTCATCTAATTTCTCTACACTCACTAAGAAAGATGGTGGACTTGTCACTTTTGGTGACAATGCCAAAGGGAAAATCATTGGTTTTGGAATAGTTGGAGATCCAGAAGCTGTCTCAATCAACAAAGTACATTATGTACAAGGATTGAAACACAATCTGATAAGTATCTCTTAACTATGTTATTATGGTTATGCTATTTATTTTTCAAATAATTTTTTATCTATTTTCAAAAATAAATTGCTTAAATTTAGAGCTCCTAGAACTGACAATGTGTATACCCTGGACATAAATTCCTTGTGTAAACAAAAAGTAAATTGCTTAACTGCTAAAGTGAATGATTCATGGATCTGGAATAGGATAGTTGGACATTGTAATATATATATTTTACCAAAATTATCAAAGAAACATCTAGTTTCTGATTTGCCTAGTCTCAAATTTGAAAGTGATAGTTTCTGTGATGCATGTCAACTTGGAAAGCAACACAAATCATCCTTCAAATCTGTTAACAGAATTCCTACATCTAAACATCTAGAACGTATCAATATGGATTTGTTTGGACCTTCAATAGTAGTAGGTTTGGTTCGTAAATCTTATGTATATCCTTTAATTGATGATTATTCTAAATTTACATGGATCTTCTTATTAAAATTTAAAAATTAATCTTTTACATTATTTGAAAGTTTCTATTAATTTATTCAAAATAAAAAAGGTTTTAAAATAATTCCACTAAGAAGTGATCATGGTGGAGAATTTTAGAATCATCAATTTAATTCATTTTTCCCAAATATGGGTATTAAACACACCTTCTTTGCACCAAGAACACCTCAGAAAATTGAATTTTTGAAAGAAGAAATAGGTCTATTCAGGAAATGGCAAGGACTATAATAAATTAATATAGTCTTCTTACTTATTTTTGGGCAGAATGTGTAAGCAAAACCTGCTAAATTATGAATAATGTTTTAATAATACTAATTTTGAAAAATACACCCTATGAACTTTGGAATAAGAGAAAACCTAAAGTAAATTACTTTAATGTTTTTGGATGTACGGTTTACATATTGAACATCAAGGACAATCTTGGTAAGTTTGATCCAAAATCTGATGAAGGAATTTTCATACGATATTCAGCTACTTCCAATGCTTATAGAGTCTATAATAAGAAGTCAAGGATTGTTGAACAATCAGTTCATGTGAAATTTGATGAATCTAATACCTTTGAGAAAAGGACAGATCAAATGGATGAATCTGACTCTAATGATAACATGAGACTTGAGAACTTGAAAAATGATTTTGAAAAAGATATAAATGAAATTCAGTCCAGTTCAAAAGAACATAATACTAATGAACCTATGAGTGGTCTAACTAGAAAGACTAGAACTATAAAGATTCACCCTTTTGAAACTATAATAGGTTACTTAGACACATGAATAAAAACTAGAAGAAATATAAGTAATATTGTAGAATACTTTTCCTTTCGATCCCAAATAGAACCCATGTCTATAGAAGAAGCTTTAGATGATGAAATTTGGATGATAGCAATGCAAGAAGAATTAAACCAGTTCAAAATAAATGAAGTCTGGGAATTAGGTGAAAGACCACAGAACAATCCAATGTTAGGAACCAAATGGGTCTTTAAAAATAAGCAAGATGATCATGGAATAATAACATGAAATAAAGATTGACGTGTAGCTAAAGGATATATTCGGGAAGAAGGTATATATTATGATGAGACCTTTGCACCTGTAACTCCTTTAGAATCCATTATAATCCATTTATCCTATGCATCTTATGTGAAATTTAAATTATTTCAGATGGATGTTAAGTCTACATTTTTAAATGGTTATTTAACGGAGGAATTTTATGTTGAGAAACCTTCTGGTTTTGAAAATTCTCAGAAGCCTGATTCTATTTTTAAACTTACTAAACCTCTTTATGGAATTAAACAAGCACTTAGAGCATGGTACAAATGATTAAGCTCTTTTCTATTAAAAACCAATTTTATTGTTGGAAGGTCAGATACAACCCTTTTTAAGAAAACTATAAATTCTAATATTCTATTAGTTCAAATATATGTTGATGGTGTAATTTTTGGATCAACTAATAAAACCCTTCGTCATGAGTTTTCACAATTAATGCAAAAATAATTTGAAATGAGAAATATGGGAGAATTAAATTTCTTTTTAGGACTTCAAATTTATCCAAAATATTTTGTAAATGTTTTGAATAAAAAAAATACATTACTGATCTATTCATGAAATTTGGATTTGAAAACATCAAGACATATACAACTCTTATGTGTACTAATATAAAACCAGATTTGGATGAAACTGGAAAATCAGTTGACAACAAGTTATATAGAGGTATGATTTGTAGTTTATTATATCTTATTGCTAGAAGGCTAGATATAATGTATTCAGTATGTCTTTCTTCAAGATTTCAATCAAATCCTAATGAATCTCATTTTACTGGTGTTAAAATAATTTTTAATTATTTAAAAGGAACTGTTTTTCAATCTCTTCTTTATCCCAAAACATCTGATTTTAATTTAATTTCATATTCTGATGCAGACACTGGTAGTTGTAGATTAGATAGGAAAAGAACTTCAGGAACGTGTCACTTTTTAGGGAGATCCTTAGTGTCATGGTCAAGTAAGAAAAAACATTCAGTTGCCCTGTCAATATCTAAGGCAGAATATCTTTCTCCTAGAAGTTTCTGTTCAAAAGTGTTGTGGACGAAAAATAAACTTATGGATTTTGCACTAAATTTTAATAATACACATATTTTATGTGATAATTCTAGTGCAATAAATATTTCAAAAAATCCTATTAATCATTCTAGGACTAAGAAAATTGATATCATACATAATTTTCTAAGAGATCATGTTGTCAAAAAGTATATATCTTTGGAATTTTTAAGTAATGAAATTCAATTAGCTAATATTTTTACTAAACCACTTTCCACTACATGGTTTGATTTTATTAAGGGGGATCTAGGTTTATTTATTTTTAAATAAAGTTATATTTTACTATGTTTTTTCTTTAATTTAATTCTGTTTAAAATAATTTGGCTACTTACATTTCAAACAGAATAAGTTTCTTTTCCCCGCATAATCCATTTTATTTATATTTAAAATATAATAAATGATTAATGAAAACACGGGAATCAAGGCTGTCAGAAACCATTTTGACTTCTAAATCATTTCATTTCTACCAAAACCTTTCGAACCCGCAAAACAGCACCACTGCTCGTCAAACCCATATTTTCGAACCTCTAAAACCCTAACCTTCAAACCTTCATAAATTCTCATCAAAATGGAAAAGAATAAGAGAGATGATGAGGCCGAGACCAGTAATTATAAGAAACAGTTCTTAGAAGGAAGGAAAATCTTACAGGGAAAGGTGATTGATCGTGAATGGCAATTTTAAACGGATCTCCTGTTAAAAAAATAAATGTCGTTTTAGAATCTCTAATAGACTTTCAAAAGTGAAAATACAGAATTTTTGTAAAAGGTTGAACATCGATATTTCTTCATGTCTGTACATTTTAGTTAGGGAGACAATGAGGACACTATGCAGGCTAAGATAGAGGATATGGATTTTTCTATCTCTTCAGTTGAAATTGGTCAGATTTTGAACTGCCCCCATGAGGGAGTCTTTCATTTTGATTTGAAAAATATAGGAGATTATGTGCATAAATTTGAGGAAATTATGCCTTTTCTTTTTTGTTCTACTTCTATAAAGAAGGTGTTCATAAATGATCTGAAGACCGATCATAAAATTTTAGTAAAATTTGTGCGAATAGGGATTGCACCAAGGATATCTTAGATGTAGAAGATATTATATCCTGACATGTATATAATGTATATTTTGCTCGATGATATAACATTCCATTTTCCAAGGTACATGGTGAGGTATCTGAATTACTGCTATCACAGTGAAGCCAGAATGAACTTCTATCCATTTGGTAGATTCATTTCCAAACTATTGCTAAAAAAGGATATGGTGAGACTAGTGGATGCCGGAGTACGATGTCATCACAGTACTGTTTTTAATATTGGAACATTAAGAAATATTGGATATTTCTGGAGTACTATAAAAGGAAAAATCTTGCCAGTAGTAGCTGAGGAAGAAACAGAGAGTTATCAAGCTCAGTCTGCTAAGTCCAAAGAGGGACAGGCTGAATCAGAGTAAGCACTGCTACAAGGAGAATAAGATTTGAAATGGAAGACAATAAGGAAGATAGAAGTCAGGAGGGACTTCACACACAGAGGAAAAGAACTATTAATGAGGAGCTTGTTTCCCCTGTACTAACAACAAGAGATTTACTCTCTTATATCATTGTCAGAGAAAAAGTTGTTGAACAGCCTCAGGAACAGGATGTGTCTATTACAGAATATGACCCTGAACGAATTGAAGTTGAAATAACATAACCACAAGGTGTAGTTGCTGTTAAAGTTACACTTCAATAGGAAAAGGAGGCAGAGCCTGGTGAAGAAAGTGGCCAGACCTAAAGAAACTCTAAATATTATTATATTAGAAAATCCATTTGAAGAACATGTTTTTGATTTTTGTGATGTGCATATTTCTGAAGCTCAAACAGAAGTACTTCAAGAGAATTTTTCTGTATAAGAGTTTGGAAAAGGCTCTGAGGAAAAATCGGTGGACCAGCCTTCTTGAGAAAAGGAAAAAAGACATGTCTTATGCAGATTCGCTACCTTTAGTATTGCTGCATCACACTGAACCTGAGAATGAGAATCAAGCACAGCTTGCCTCTGATTCAAGGAATAAGGAAATTGAAGAACTGTGCATAAAGGTGTCTCAATTAGAATCTGAAAATGATACTGTAAAGACAGTCTTTGAATCAGAAGAGTTAAAATTTCAGAGACTTAAGGATAGTACAGTTTCCAGGCAAGAAGTTGAAATTTTTAAAATGGATATGTTGAATGCTGTTGTAAAATGAAATTCAGAAATGGTTCTGAAATTATATTTCTCAGATCTCAAATTATTTATGGATACAAAATTTGCATCTGTTGGACCTAGTGCTTCTAGTGGGTCAGGCATTTCACCTGATTTACTCAAAAAGTTTCAGGCTATCATACCTGGAATGATTAATATGAGTGATATATTGCATGATCTTCAATGCAAGAGTGATCCTTTATTATTAATGTTAGACAATCAGAAATTTTTGGTTGATTAGTTGGCATCTTTTGAACCGAGAATCAGATCTGTCTTTAATAAATTCACAGAGAAGTTGTCTTTGTTTATGGATATGGATGAAAGACTTCCCATGTTTTTCAAAGTCAATATCAGTGCTATATTAAATGTGTAATATTCCATATTTTATCATTCTTTTTTATATCACAAAAGGGAATGAAATTTGGATAAAGACAACATTTTTTTCATTTTTTTGGGGGAGAAATTAAAAACGATAAAACAAAGGGAGAAATTAAGTTAAATATAATATTATATTTATCTATTTAAAAAAAATTATTTTTTTTTGAAATTTAATATCATTGATTATTTTATGGTTTTTGTGATCATAAAAAGGGGGTTGTTGTTAAGAAAGTGTTGTTTTCAACAATACATAATGTTTTATTTAAAGGGGGAGTATTTATAGAACAATACTCTATCTCGTTATGACAATTTTGATGCCTCACAAATAACCTTAATTATTTTCTAATGATTTTATTGGTTAAGTATTTTGCAGGAATTTATTATTCATTATATTTTTATTTCTGGATGAAATATTTAAGTTCTTGAATAACGAGAATTAATTTCTAAGGTATTTTCATTAAATGTGTTTCGGAAACACTGTTAATGATATACATAATCAGAATCTGCTTTTAAGCATTCTCGAAATGTTGTTCATACCCTATGTGGAGAATCGTAGCGTAAGAATGAAATGATGTGTATATTTTTTAAGTGAAAAGTATGGTTAATAAACAATATGTTATTGAAAAAGTTTGAAAAAGAACCCTACGTTAGAAAGGAACACTAAGTTTGGGATATTAGAAAAGAATATAAGGAGAACTATACGTATATATTAAATGTTACATTTATTTCTCAAAATTATGGTTTGTCAACTGTAATTTTGTAAAAAACCATAACTTCTTGGAAAAGTATGGATCAAGTAAAAGAATGGATCATTTACCATACGTTTGAAAGTTAAAGAGAAAAGTATGGATGATCAACCCTGTGTTTATGATCAACCTTACCTTTGAAGAAAGTGACGTAAACCTTACATTTGTAATCAACCATATGTTTCCAATCCTACATTATCAAACTTACGTTTGAAGGCTACATTATCAACCTTATGTTTATGATCCAAGTTACAAAGATGCATACTGTATAACTCAACCTTACATTTGACGTCAGATAATTTAAAGTTTATATTTCTATACAATGATCAGCAAGATAATTATTAGGCTAATTTAAAGCTAGATTTAAACTTATTTTAAACCGTTATTTTTGACTAATTCAAAGATGTTTTATCAATGAGTTATGGATCAAATTAAAAGGATATTTTTGTGCTGAGTCTTTAGGGAAGTTATGACTACATTGTAAATTCATATATTTGAATGTCGTGAGTAAAAAATGTGACTTTTTTGGATCTAAAATTTGTAGAAGAAGTTCTTATCATTGTTTTTATATATGAAATAGAAAACATGAGATCTTATGTGCTCTATCTCGATCATTCTAAATAGAGTAAGAAAAACAGAGACTATCAAATCATACAGCTCTACTGATTCAAGAGAAGGACAATGATCACATTTCTGAAGAAGAAAAATCACGATAGAAGATTCATTTGTTCAACATCGAAGATCCTTTTTGAATATACTACTGCTGAAGTTGTGAGTTATATATCTATATCTACTACAACGTGATCGACTCAGAATGACTCTTTTTGTGAAGATCATTTTTCTAAAGGCGATGATCCATCTACTATCAATTTCATGCTAATGCAATTTTGAAGAACATCAGGAAAGTATTTTCATAATACAAAAATCGTTCTTTTCTATTCTTGAGTGATCAGATTCTCATACTAAGCTATGTAGGTTCTGTGAGTGAACCAGAAGGATTTGTTTTGCCTTTGATTGTAAAGGTGACATCTGCTTGTACTCAATTGTTGTGAGGTCTGTTGAAACAAGGACCAGATAGTGAAAATCACTAATCTCGTGGAGTAGAGCGTTGGTGGAGTGGACTAGGGGCTTTCTGTTCCCCGAACCACTATAAATCTTTTGTCTTTTCAATTTAAATACCTTCTCCATTAATTAATTTGATTAAAGTTAAAGGGTTGAACACAATCTCGCAAAGATTTCTAAAAAAACAGAATTCACCCCCCCCCCTCTTGTGTTTTTTTGGTATAATCCGATCCAACAGTAATAATATGTGAATACCTTCATCATGTGTTCTTTTAAAACATGGTAACACCCTGAATTTCCATAATAACTTATTGATTATATTCATGCTCCCTTATTCATTTTAGAATAATAGATATATTACCCATGTCAAAAAAAATTAATACTCTAATAATGATGAAATAAACAAACCATTAATCAGTTCCAAGATAGTCAAGAATATAAAATATAATTTATCCAAATCAACAATATCTTTTTCCAAATTTACTACAACAGTATCAGAACCATATTAAGTTTTCTCTTTCTTCCAACAATGTATTTTCTAAAGATTTTAACTTTTTATTGATTCACTTTTCATAGAACCATATAATCTCAAATCACCATTGAAATAGTATTACAGTACAATCCTTATTTAATTCTACAACTCATATAACCACTACATTGTTGATACAACACTCAAATGAAATAATTCTTTAATAACAACATAAGAATAGTATTCATTACTCTTCATCTATGGTAGTATCATAATTTGATTATTATCTAATGGAATCATTTGTGGTATACTCTGATGACGGTGACAATGATTCACGTAGTGTCGCAACTCATTGCAGATGAAGCATTTTAATTTTTAAAACCTTTTATTGCCCTTGAAATCATGTAATTGGTGTCCTTTTTATATACACTTATAAAATACTCACATTACCTTCAAGAATTTACCAAGGTTCTTATTTCCATAGTTATCACATCTGGGAAAATCCTTCTTTCCCTTCTTCCTTTTATCTATATTTCTCTCTACCATCCTTTTATTCTCTTTCTTACCTTCAAAGCCATAAGACTCAGAGAATTCATTACTTTTCTTATTAAAAAATGATACTATTTCTTCATATGTTGAGAATATGTGGGAGATTATTTCCCTTCTAAATGTTGACATAATACCATGAAAGATATGATCCTTCTTACTTTCTAGATCATACGTATTACGGGAGTTCTAATTCATTCTACTAGGTGCCATTTCTAAACAATGGAAAAAACTATGTCAGTTTATGATTCGCAATTCATAATTGCAAACATGTAAAATACCTAACATAAATTGAACATCTTATGGATATAATCCAAAATCATAAAAATGTTTTCTTTAAGGAAGTATTTACTCCTAAATACTTCGTAATGGATTGTAATAAAAATATGAATTATCCTAAGCATATCCCTCAAGAATGTCTTAACCAAGAGTACAGAAAGGCCCGTTTTTGTGCACCAGTTTCCATTCAAGTCCATCTAAAAGTGGTGTTTCTGGGTTTTACCCCTAGGTAGATCATTTCTAAAGCCGCCTGTACCAACTTGTATCCAGAAAGGGAAGTATTTATTGGAAAACTCACAAAATCTCTACAGTACCAAAATTCTATAAAGTTCTTCTATAATAATTGTCAAAGTCAATCGTAGGGTAGTGTTCTCTAATCAGAGTTTTTCTCAATATAGATTCCAAGGTTTGTAATAAACTCCCTCTAATACCAACTTTAACTCCCTAACCCCTGACTCCCGAAGCTGATGCATTATTTTAATACTTTTTCATGATTACAACGAATCAAGTCCCAAAAGACCGATCATTTTAGCAGTCATGGAAAATAGATTACATACAAGAACGTTACATTACACATTAGAAAATAAAACACAAAATAAATTATCCACTGAGAATGCCATTAATCCCCTAGATTAACCCTGATTATCAATCATAATACACTTCTTGGAATCCTGGGAAAATAAAACATAAGAAATGGGTGATCTCAAACATTCAGTAAGGGTACGAAATACAGTGGAAGATAACATAAACATTGGGCATGGTGAATAATTAAAAACACATAACATTACAAATAATAAACATGAACACTTTATGAAATCAATATGATATTATTAAATAATTCCATAATAAAATATATCCTTGGGTATTTTTCTAGTCAAAAACCACATGAACCATCAATAATATTTTCATACTGATAGAATGTATAATTCCAGACATTCTAAAACATTTCTTCAAGGCATCGACAAAGACGTTTAAAAATTATTAAGGCCTCAGCCAAAACCAAAAATCAAATTGGTAAAGGCCTCGGCCAATTCCACATCTAATTGTCTCATGAGACCTACTGATCCATCAAGGAGCTATAGAGAGCTCCACCCATCACATACTATGTACAATACATTCCCCATATGAATATGTTGAAAAGTAATATAAAATTTCATATTAAAACTAGCATACAAAATTTCAATACTTTATCCATAAACCATGAATGGTATAAAAACTAAACATCTATAGTCAAACATATCACAAAAACTTCAATACAATATGGATGATTTGTTTCATAATAAATCAACATCAAACCAGTTTAAAATCCATCAAGGGATGTTGACATAGATGAAAATTATTTGTAAAACTCTTTTAGAGAAATATCCCTTTTCTCATGAAAACATTTAAAATTCACCCAATTTATAAATAAATACATTTAAATACATTTATGAATCAAAGTTTCCCATAACAAATTGAAACATTTAAATGTAATTAAAATTTTACAAACATTCATGTCCATATAAATAAATACTTAAAACCCATTTTTAAAACATGGACATTAATGAGAATGATTTAGAAGAATAAATATTTAAAACAATTAAAATGATGTTTTCATAAAAATGTCCTTTAAAAAGAATCCCCTTGAAAACACTTTTATGAAATATGGACATGGATAATAAATATTTCCCAGTAAAAACAATCCCATAAATAGTCTCGATTAACAATGAAATTGACGAATTAACCCTTACCTTTCACTTTCTTTTGGTTGTGGGTACGTTTAACCTCCTTTATAATTAACATATTATGTTATAAAATTATACCAGAACCATATTCATATTTATTATATTACACATGATTCATTTATGACTTTATACTAACCATTTAAAAATTATTTCCATGTTAAATTAAAAATTTTTGTGATAATTGATTTCATTATCATACATGTTTTAACTTGTTATTCTTCATCATATCATTTAGATAATGATTTAAATTGTAAGGACCCAACCCAAGTTTCCCAGATCTGTTGCCTTATTTTATTATGTTGGAATACATAAAAGGTATATGAATCCCAAAATATTGAGTAGTTTAGTATTATTGGAAACATGTTACATACAGAAGTTTAACATTATAACTTTAAGGGAATCAAAACACCATTTTGTTCCACTAGAAACATTACGTCTCATAGATTATGCTTGCAACTCATTGATAAATTACTTATCCATGTCATGAGAAAATGAAAAATAATAAAGGGGTGAGATCAAATGCTGAGTAATAGTAAGAAATATAGAATAAGATAATATAATCATTAGACATTGTGATTAATTGGAAACACATGCCTTTAATAACAAGCTTGAAACACATTATGGTAGAAATATGAATTGAGTAAATAATTCCATAATAAAACATAATCATGGATATTCTACTAGTCGAATAACCACATGAACATTCAATTACTAGGTCCATAAGGAGGTATGTGCATATGCCGGACATCATAACCATACTGTCCAAGCCTCGTGCTATGACTATAAAATAATCATTTTTTCAAGGCCTCGTGTCAAGACCATAGTTTGTCTCAATAGACCTACAGATGCATCAAGTGGATATAACGAGCCCCAACCATCACATAACAAGTCCAATGCATTCCTCATATGAGAGGGGATCAATATAAATAACATATACATTCATATTGAAACTATCATATTAAATGTAACCACTTTTGCCAATCATTAAATATAAAACACTAACCATTCTGAGTAATATAGTGAATGGTTTTTGGATAGATCATCCACAATAGATTTTGTCAGAATCCATTATATAAAATATGGTATATTACTTCATAAATCATTAAACCCAATAATACCATAGAATCAACAAGATCATTGAATCAAACAAAAATACTCTTATAAAATCAGTAAGACAATTTTGAGATAAATACTATTTTATTCTGAAAAGAAGAGTTCTTTTGGAAAATCATTGTATAAAACCATAAGTGAAGTAAGATAGTATTTTCATAATAAAATGATTATTTTTAGAAAGATAATGGTTTCCAAAAACCAATTATAGATATCCCTTGTAAATAGTTATGAATTGGAGAAATTCCCTTGAATCGGGCTTGTATTTTGGAAACAATTTTGAAAGATCCTTTTAAAATGTGTATCTATCCATAAAATAATGAAGGATTATGGTATTTAAACATATATATGACACTCACACATAATATATGTGGAGTAAATAATAATACATAATAATTTCATTGAGGTATTTAGACAATGAAAGTATCCCGAAAAAATGGATGTTCGGGTGGGAAAACCCTTACAATAACTCTGAACATGTTCCACACTTGTATATAAGCTCCTGGAATACGAAATTGTAATTATTAATAAATTATTTCAGAATCTATTAGACATTTATTTAGTTTATTATAACTCTTTTTAGTTCATTTATATCCTTATTGATAAGTTGTTGTATTGAATTTCGTTGTTCTAGGGTGTTCATTTTCTTTATATTCATAATCAGTCCACTTGATTTTAAGTATGTGGAGTTCATGTGGAATGGTTATAAATCTCCAGTATTTAAATTGCACATTATTTATTACCATAAAGAATTCTTAATGGTTATTTCTTTCATTTGGTCACTTGGAATGAGGATGAATCATTAGATGACAACCACTTCGATTATTTGGCGGTATTTTGATTGTTATGAACTACTTTTTCCATATAACTTATTTATATTTACATATTCTTCCTCCTAAATATTGATTTGGTTATAATAAATATATTATAGTCTATTTCAACTGTGAATATGGTTTCTAGACCAGTAATGAAGAAGATATTGAAGAACGAAACTTCGTCATCCATGAAGGTTATAAATCAGAACCTCATGGACGTCGATTTCGTTTATAAAAATAAAAGGGAGGGAAAAAGAATATTTATGATGGTTCATCCATTAACATGATATAAATCCAATATATAGATGGTAATGGAGTTATCATGGTCATTTGGATAGAGGAGGTGAGGATAGGATAATAAAATTAGATAAACTGAAATAAAACCAAATGAGAAAGAAAGGTGATTTACCTCTTGAAATAACCTCCTTGAAAAACTCCTTAAGGGAAGGGGTATTGGTCTTTTGGAAAGACTAAGAGATTCCTGGTAGTGGGGAGTGACTAGGGAAGGTTAATTGGGGCAAACATTTATGATATTCAAGGCTTAGAGATGTGAATTGAAGAGGGAGTGGTGGGGGGTTTTTATAGTGGAGGAGAGGGGTAAAGTTTGATAATTTAATTTCATTATTTTATGATTTCCATCAAGAAAACTGATAGTATTGTTTCATGTGACCCCAAATAGTAATAAAATCATGTGAGATTGAATCAAGTTTCCTTACATCACTTATGATACCTTAAATAGTCTATTTAACTGATAAATTGAATATATGATAATTTATAGTATTTAACTATTCATCAAAAATGCAAGAATTTCAGAAAAATCCCAAAAATTCACCCCTACCATTATTCAAACTGTATAATTCAAAAGTGAAATAAGTTTTTCCAAAATAAATTTCTTAATATTTTTAATTTAATTTTTAAATAAGGTCATAGTTAATTCTAAAAATAACAATCTTGAAGTGCAATTAGTTTTATGTGACACTGATAAATTAATTAAGATCCCATTATCATATTTCCTACAAAAATATCATTATTTACTATTAAAGGGTAATATTACTATTCATAAGTGTATATTAATATTCACCAAAAATGAAGTTTGTTCTATCATACTCCAAATAACTTAATGAACATAACTATAGATGACTATATCTTGAAATTCAAAATATAAAAGAGGAAAATTTTCATTCTATATTTATTTTCAAAACCATAGGGTGTTACATTCTCCCCTTCTTAAAAAAATTTCATCTTCTAAATTCACAGAATATTACCTAAAAAGATTTAGGTATGTCTTTAACATAAGCTCCTCAGGCTCCCATGTTGCTTCCTCCATCTTATGGTTCCTCAATAGAACCTTCACCAGACGAGTCGTCCGATTTCTCAATACTTGTTCTCTAGTATCAAGAATCTTGATATGCTCTTAACAGTAATATAGAATGGGATAATGTTCCACTTCATCATAAGTGAGTGCATGTTTTGGGTCTGGCATGTACTTTCTTAACATTGACATGTGAAACACATTGTGAACCGTGGAGAGACTTGGCGGCATTGCCAAATGGTAAGCTAAAGCTCCAATTCGGTCCATAATTTCAAAAGATCCGATTTACCTAGGACTTAATTTTCACCTCTTACTGAATTGTATAATACCATTACATGGAGATACCTTTAAGAAACCATGATCACCTTCTTGAAATTCCAAATCCGTCCTTCGGTTATCGACATAGCTCTTTCACCTACTTTGAGCTATTTTGATATGGTTCTGGATAACATTCACATTTTCTATTGTTTCTTCAACAAGTTCTGGGCCTATGAGATTTCTTTCACCTACATCATCCCAGCAAGTTGGTGTATGAAATCACCTCCCATATAATGCTTCATAGGGTGCCATCCGTATACTTGAATGGAATCTATTGTGGTAGGAAAATTCTAAGAGAGGTAAATACTAATCCCACATGCCATGAAAAGCATATGAACAAGACCTCAACATGTCTTACAATGTTTATATACTCCATTCTGATTTTCCATCAGTTTGTGGGTGGTAGGCAGTGCTCAAATGAAGATCAGTGTCTAGGGACTTCTAAAGACTTTTCCAGAATCATGATGTAAAATGTGGATCACGATCATAAAAAATTGATAGGGGTACTCCATGAAGTCTCACAACTTCATTAATATATGGTCTTGCTAGATGTACAAGTGGTAGATCTTCTCTTATAGCATGAAAATGTGCTGACTTGGTAAGACAATCAATAATTACCCATATTGCATCGTTCCTTCTAGGAGTATTTGGTAGTCCCATGACAAAGTCCATCGCGATATTATCCCATTTCCAATTAGGTATGGGAAGAGGTTGCAATACTCCTCCAGTCTGTTGCCTTCCAGCTTTCACTTGTTGAAAAACCATACATCTTGACACAAAATCAAAAATATCCATATTCATGCTGTCCCACCAAAAATGTTCCTTCAAATATCTATACATATTAGTGCTACCAATGTGTATAGAAAAATTCGATCAATGAGTATCATCCAACAATGCACTTTTCAGATTATGTATATTTGGAACACAAAGTCTCTTCCCAAATTTCAAAATTTCATCTTCATATACTATGTCACTCAATATCCCATCATTCGTAGCTTTAATCTTCTTTTGAAACTCCTCGTCATCAGCATGAGAACTTTTTATCCTTTTTAGTAAAAATGTTTTGGAAACCATTTGAAAAATCATCGACATTTCAACTTCCATGGTTATTCCCATATCCATCTTTACTAGATCCATGAAAATAGGATCCCTTTCAACTCTCATCTTGTTCAAAACTCCATGATCCTTTCTGCTCAAAGAATCTACCACCTTATTTGCCTTCCACAGGTGGTAGTGTATCATGCAATAATAATCCTTGAGTAGTTCAAGTAGTATCCTTTGCCTCATGTTGAGTTCTTTCTGTGAGAAAATATACTTCAAACTCTTGTGATCAGTATAAATCTCACATTTTTTACTATAGAGATAATGTATCCATATATTCAAGGAAATATTATAGCAGCTAACTCAAGATCATGAGTATGATAGTTTTTCTCATGAATTTTTAGCTGTCATGATGCATAAGCAATAACCCTATCATTTTTCATAAGCACACAACCAATTCCTTTCATTCAAGCATCACTATAAATAACAAACGTCATTTACCATAGGTAGAGTAATTAAAGGAGCATTGAATAATCTTCTCTTCAGTTATTTGAAACATTCTTCACAATCTTTTTTCCAAAAAAATTAATCCCCTTTATGTGTGAGCTTTGTTATCAGGTTAGCCAGTTGGGAAAAATTCTGCACGAAATGCCAATAATAACCTACTAAGCCAATAAAACTGCATACCATAGTTATGTTTGTTGGGGTGGGAAAATATTGGATTGCCTTTTTCGTCGCAGGACCAACAAGGATTCCATCCTTAGAGACAATATGGCCATGAAAATATATCTCCTAATGCCAAAATTCAAACTTGCTAAAAATCCCATATAATTCATGTGTTCTAATAGTATTCAGGATAATGTGCAAGTGATTTTCATGATCTTCATGGATTTTGGAGTATATTAAGATATAATCAATAAATACCACTTCGAAATCATTGAGATATTCCTTGAAAACTCTATTCATTAGATCCATGAAGACAGAGGGTGCATTAGTCAATCTAAAAGGCATTGATGTAAACTCGTAATGCCCATACCTGGTTCGAAATGCTGTTTTCAGAATGTCTCCATTCTTTAACCTCAACTGATGATATCTAGATCTAAGGTCAATCTTTGAAAAATATTGATCTCCATGCAGTTGTTCAAATAAATCTTCAATGCGAGGTAGGGGATACTTCTTCTTTATTGTTATAGCATTGATCCCCCTATAGTCGATACATAACCTCATAGATCTATCTTTCTTCTTAACAAAATGGAAAAGGGATCCAAATGGAAAACACTTGAGAGAATAAATCACTTATTAATCAATTCCCCTAGTTATTTCTTTAGTTCCTCTAATTCGACAGTGCCAATTATATAAGGGGTCTTCGATATGGGCCTTGAATTAGGAATTAAATCAATGAAAAACTCAATTTATTGTTCTGGAGGATGTCCAGGTAAATCTTCTAGAAACACATCAACATAATATCTCATAATAGGTACATCCTCTATTTGAACATTACTTTCCTCACTGGCAGTTATTTAATTCTCCTCCTCCCCAATAATTGAATTTAGTTGAGCTAATGGGGGTGGATCTAGAAAAGAATCAGGTGGTGACGATTCTGCTATAAAGATAAGGTGTTCTTTATCATCATCATCAAAAATCTTAACCTCCTTCTTCCTAAAATAAATTTTTTCATCATGGTCTGAAATCCAATCCATACAGAGGATTATATCAAATTCAAACTTGGGTATGATTATGAGATCAACAGATAAAGAACATGTATGTTCCCTAATGGGAACGGATTCACAGAACTTTGTAGCAATGATACTTCCCTTAGGAGTTTTGACTCACAACTCTATTGCTAAAAAATTGGAAATATATAATTTTTATAGCAAATTGGGAAGATATGAAACAATGAGAGGATCCATAATCAAGTAAATCATTGGATAAGCTTGAGGAAATAATTAATGTACCTTGCACCACGTCATTAGGAACTTCAGCCTCTGCATTTGTGATTGCATAAACTTTTCCCTGATCCCTTGGCCCTTTCTGTTGCATATTTCCTTAACGTTTTGGACAATCATTAGCATAGTGTCCCATCTCCCAACAACTATAGCATTGAACATCATTGGCTTCCTTCTTCCCTTTGCAATCACCAACAAGATAGCCTTCATGACCACATTTTTAGCGTACTCCTTTTACTTTTAAGCATACACCAATTTGTTTCTTTCCACAATTTTCACATGGTGTAAATTCAAATCTTCCCTTCTTCCCTATTTCCTTTTTTCTTTCCCAGGGTTTTCAACAGCCCTCTTCTTTTCTTACATTCCTTTAAAGTCATTAGACATAGAGAATTCTTTTTCTGTGTTGATGGAACATGAAACTATATCCTCATATGATGAAAAACTTTGGGAGACCAGTGCCCACCGGAGGAATTCCTTTAAGCCATCATATAATCAATCAATTTTTCTCCTTGGATTTCGTATGTAGTCTACAACATGTCATGATAATCTTGTGAAGTTAGCTTTGTACCTTGAAACAATATCATCTTCCTTCTACCTCATATTCAAGAATTTTCTCTCAATATTTGCTCGCCGCTCACAAGGGAAATAATTTTCTATGAATATTTCCTTAAAATCCCTTTTTCCATCTCATTTATCTCTTCGTCCTCCTTTGTGTTTTGGATTAATGACCACCACTGATCCAAATCTCCTGATAGATAATACACTGTCATGAAAACCTTCTCTCTTTCTTTACATCCCAAAGCGAGAAATTACTTCTCAAGGGAACACATCCAATGCTCCCCTACAAACACATTTGTAGTCCCGTTGAATGATGGAGGTTGTTGTCACATAAAGTGATGTATCATGGCTCCTCCACGTGGTGTATCAGGATGCTCTTTACAAATATGGTTATTATTCATAACCTGAGTAATTTCTCCTAGTATAGTTGTGAGTTTCTCAGCACCAGTCACAGCACCAGAGCCAACATCATTATCTTGCATCAGAGGAAAATCCCTAAAAGGGACACGTGTGTTCGTGCGGTTTCCATTCCTTCCACTTGGTGCCATCACTAGATAATGGCATACACTAGATTAGGTTATGAATCATAATGTATAATCTTAACTTAATAAAATACATAGAAAAAATTGTGATCCTACGAATGGATAATCCCATATTCACAAATATGGTTTCTTTGAGGAATATTTTTTATTCCAAACTTTCATAATGGCTGTTAATGAAAATGTGAATTATCCAAAGCATATCCCTTGGGAGTGTTGAAACCAAGAGTACAGCAAGGCCCATTTTCGTGCACCAGTTCTCGTTCGAGTCTATCTCAAATCGGTGTTTTCAGGTTTTACCCCTAGATACATCTGTGCCAGAGCCGCCTCTACCTGCTCGTATCCAGACATGGATGTATTCCTTGAAAGATACACATAATCTATTCCTTACCAAAAAACGAGGACATTAATGTATGTATATCCTCAAAGAATAAACTAGGGACTCTTCCCTAATTCTATGTTTTCTAATTTTAGTTTCCAATTCTTCTACTAAACTTCCTCTAATACCAATTGTAAGGACCCGACCCCAGTTGCCCAGAGCTGGTGCCTTATTTAATTATGTTGTCATACATACAAGGAATGCGAATCCTGAAAGACCATGTAGTTTAGTATTATTGGAAATGTGTTACATACATAAGATTAACATTACAACATTAAGGGAATCAAAACACTATTTTATTCCACTAGAAACATCACGTCTCCTAGATTATTCTTGCAAGTCATTCATAAATTACTTCTTCATGTCCTTAAAAAATGAAATATAACAAAGGGGTGGGCTCAAACACTCAGTAAGCATAAAAAATACAATAGAAGATAATATAAACATCATACATGGTGAATAATTGAAAACACATTCCCTTAATAATAAACTTGAAACACATTATGGAAAGAATATGAGCAGAGTAAATAATGACATAATAAAACATAATCATGGGTATTCTAAAAGTTGAATAATCACATGAACTTTAAATTACTAGCTTCATAATGAGGGAAGTTCATTTTCCAGACATCATATCCAAACTGTCCAAGCCTTGTTCTAGGACCATAAAATAATCATTTTGTCAAGGCCTCATGCCAAGTCCATAGTTTGTCTCATGAGAACTACTGATGCATCGAGGGGCTATTAAGGCCCCACCCATCACATAATAAGTTCAATTATTTCCGCATATGACTGGGGATCAACATAAAAATCATATACATTTATATTGAAACTATCAAAGGAAATATAACTAACTTTCCCCAATCATTAAACATAAAACACTAACCATTCTGAGTAATATGGTGAATGGTGTTAGGATAGATCATCCACAATAGAGTTAGTCATAAACAATTAAATAAAATATTATATATGATGTCAGAAATTATTAAACCCAATAATACCATGGAATCAACTAGGGCATTGAATCAAATGAAAATACTCTTATAAAATCATTAAGCAATTTTGAGATAAATAATCATTTATTTTGAAAAGAAGAGTTCTTTTGGAAAATATTTGTATAAATCCAGAAGTTAAGTAAGATAGTATTTTCATAATAAAATGAGAATTTTCAAAAATATAATGGTTTCCAAAAATAGATTATAGAGTTCCCTTGTAAATAGATACGAATCGGAGAAATTACCTTGAATCGAGCATGTATTTTGGGAACAATTTTGAAAGTTCCTTTTAAAATGTGTAACTATACATAAAATAAGGAAGGATTCTGGTTTGTAAACATATATATGATACTCACAAAAAATATATGAGAAGTTCTTAATGATACATACTAATTTTATTGAGGTATTTAGACAATGAAAGTATCATGAATGAAAATGAATGTTTGGGTGGAAAAACCCTTACCTTAACTCTGAACATGTTCCACTCCTGTACTTAAGCTACTAGAATAAGAATTTATACTTATTAATAAATTATTTAAGAACCTATTAGAAATGTATTTAGTTTGTCATCATTTGTTTTAGTTCATTTAAATCCTTATTGATAAGTTGTTGTATTGAATTTCATTGCTCCGGGGTGTTCATTTTCTTTATTTTCATAATCAGTTCACTTGTTATTATGTATGTGAAGTTCATGTGGAATGGTTATAAATATATAGAATTGAAATTAAACATTATTTATGAATGAATAGAATTGATAATGGTTATTTCTTTCATTTTGATACATGTAATGAGGATGAATCATTAGATGACAACCACATTGATTATTTGGCTGTATTTGGATTATTTTGAAAAAGTTTTGTCATATATCTTATTTATATGTACATATTCTGGTTCCAAAATATTAATTAGGTTATAATAAATATATTATTGTCTAGTTCAACCATGAATATGGTTTCATGACCAATAATGAAGATGAAATTTTAGAGTGAAACTTCATCGTCCATGAAGGTTATAAATCGGAACCTCATGGACGTTGATTTCATTTCTAAAAATAAAAGGGAGGGAATGAGAATATTTATGATAGTTATTCCATTCACTTGATATAAATCCAGTATATAGATGTTATTGGAGTTATCATGGTCATTAGGATAGAGGATGTGAGTAGAGGATAACAAAAGTAGATAAATTGAAATAAAATCGAATGAGAAAGAAGGGTTCTTTACCTCTTGAAATAACCTCCTTGAGAAACTCCTAAATTGAAGGGGATTTCGACTTTTTGAAAGACTAATATCTTCCTAGTCATGATAACTGACTAGGTAGGGGTAATTGGGGAGAATGTTTAAGATCATCAAGGCTTAGGTAAGTGAAGAGAAGAGGTAGTGGTGGGGGTGTTTTATAGTGGAGGAGAGGGGTAAATTTTAAATATTTAATTTCATTATTTTATTATTTCCATCAAAACAACCAATAGTATTGTTTCATGTTACCCCTAATAGTAATAAGATCATTTGAGTTCGAATCAAGTGGCCTTACATCACTTATGATGTCATAAATAGTGTATATAGCTGATAAATTGAATATACGGCATTTTACCATATTTCACTATTCATCAAAAATTCAAGAATTTCAGAAACATCCCAAAAATTCACTCCTACCATTTTTTGACGTGTAGAATTAAAAAGTGAAATAAAATTTTTAAAAATAAATTTCTAAATATTATTAATTTAAGTCTGTTGGCCTAATTATTTAAGTCTGTTGGCCTAATCCTAGGTTTTTAAGAATATTATTTCAACCAATGATATAACATTTTTAAAAAAAATAATTTATGTCAGTTTTGACAATATTTGGTATTTTGTTATTGTGAAAGTCATATCAACATTATCAGTTCAAAACAAATTATCTTATCAACCCTAAAATGTCATATTAAACTATAAAATTTGTTTAATTCATCAAAAGTATCAATTTACACTAATTTGGATATTTATAATATCTATTATTTTAATATTTAATCAATAAGGTAATTTCTGTATCATCATTGTGTCATAAATAAATTAAATTATTTAATTTCTATAAATATTAAATAAAATACTATAATGTATGAAATCGTTTTATCTTTCTAATTAATATTTATTGTCGAATTTATATTGTGTTTAACCTTATATAAAGAATGGTATAGTTATTATACTTTGAATTTAACAATGTCACTTTTCTTTAAATAAAATAATAATAAGTATCCTAATCAAATAAAATAAGACCAACGAGGATAATATTTTATTCATAAGGTTTTTTTGGGTCTAATTCCACTTATCAAATATGTTTAGGACATTTACTAGAGTATTTATATATTCATTTCACCCATAAATACCCTTTTTACTTTTAAGCACAGTAAATAAATGTCAAAAGTTACTATTCACAAAAATTATTTTCATCATATCAAACAACATTTTACATACTGATGTGAACCGTGTCTCTTAAATTTTGGAAATTCAACACACAAAACTGGTAAAAGTATGTTTTATGCAAATTTTCAAATTCTCTTAGATGGTGGGTAAAAAACGTTAAAAAGTAAAATAAAATTTTATACATCTAATTTTATTATAAAATGACTCCAATGAATTTCATTTACATATATAGGTATTATATATCTATTTTGACTTAAAATAAATTTAAATAAATTAAATAATTATTTAAATAAAATGTTTATTTTAAATAATAACGAAGTGTTTTTAACTATTAATCAGAAATTGAATGTGTTCATAAAAATACCAAAAATTTACCCTAAGATAATTTTGATATTAAGAATTAAAAAATTATATTCATTATACCAATTTAAATACATAGAATTTTCATTTAAGAATTTAAAATTAATTTCCACTGTCAAAACAAAAAAGAGGGTTTTTAAAAAACTAAAAACTATTTAAATATTGACATGTGTTCATGTCAAATTTGTTGGTCGGAGTGGATACTCAAGAGGGGGTGAATTGAGTTCCAATTAAAATTTCTGATTTAAATCTTTATATAAAAATCCCCCAAATTAAATAACAAGAAAAACTATAATGAATTTTTAATACAGTAATGGTTCAGTTAGGTTCTCAAGAGATTGATTAGTTCTCAGTTAATTTAATCAAAAGATTAAATTAGCATTTGAAACGAACTTACTGATATACAATATTTACAAACACTTTCTAGTTTAACTATCAGAGAAATTATAAAATGGATTTATATTTAATTTACTTGGCCGTAAAATATTCAAAATAGTTTTTAAAAAGGAAAATGCACATCATTTTTAAAACAAGCGGTTTAGTATCAAGGTGAGACTTAGTCCTCTCAAATAGTTTATATAAACTATGATCCACACCCTAGATTGAGGTTTTACAATTGTACTCAGACTATTCAGGTCCTCAGACCTCTTCCACAATTCTACATGGGTAAAGAACAACAATAGCACTCAGGCTGTCCAGGTAACACTTGACTTCTTCCAGAATTCACAGTGAGATACAATAAGGTGTAAATAGTTTTGTGTGAGGATTTAGTATCCTCTAATTCAACCTAAGAGTCAGTGTGTGTCTAAATAGATAGATGCACACACACTTCTCAAAATGTTAAACAAAAGTATACTACAACTAAAATAAATGGATAATGAGTTTAGAATGCTCTGAGTGATTGCAGATGAGCTATGGAATCATTTGGATGTTGCAGATATTATTCAAGTCCTTTCTAGTGATGATGACACAAAACCGAGTGTCGTTGTTCTTCCCAACAATGGTTATTTAGCCTTGTGCATATGATGTTCAATAAGGAACAACAACTTGGCTTTAGTGTTTGTTCCAGGTGAATGATATTCTTGAAGCTCTCTATTTTCACAGGTGTTCTTCAAGTACTTCTTTTGTTTCGTGGACCTTCACACACACGTAGGCTCTACCTCTTCTTGTGTGTCTCTGTCTGTGTATATTATTTATGTATCTTTCACTAAAGATCAATATTCTTTTTTATTCCTTCATATCTAGTAAAAGGAATGATTACTTTTTGACAGGTATGAGGTACGGTTCCCTGACATCCAAAAACAAACATTAATTAATAGTAGGTGCATTAAATTATGAAAATATGACCGTTGGAATTAAATAAGAGTTAATAAAAATTCCACCATTTTTCATGACTATCTGTGAGTCATGAGAGCGGTAGTTCATTTGAATTTGAATCGGTATCGGTAGGTCATTTCATTAGCATCAGCTTCGATTGGTCATTTCATCAGCATCAGCTTTGGTAATTTATTTGATCAGCTTTGGCCTCAGTTGGTCATTTTATCAGCATCAGCTTCAATAAGTCATTTGATTTGCGTCATCTTCGGTAGGCCGTTTTATCAGCATTGGCATTGGAAGGTCATTTTATCAGCAATGACTTCAGTAGGTCATTTGATTAGCATCGGATTTGATACGTCATTTGATTAGCATCGGCTTTGGTGGGTAATTAGATCAGCATCGGATTCGGTAAGTCATTTGATCAGCATCAGTTTAGGTAGGTCATGTGATCATTATCGGATTTGGTAGGTCATTTGATCAGCATCAGTGAGGCAGTTTTATCATCGGTGTGACCGTTGTCATCAGTGCGACTGTTGTCATCAGTTTTTCACATCAGTGACTCATCCATCAGTTTGTCACATCGGTGTCTCATTCCTTTAACTCTTGGTGACTCAAGAATATAACTAACGGTGAGTAAAAACATCAAATTCTCACAAAGTTTCTGTTTAATATAGAATACTTCTAGGTCAATAGTAAACCATAAATAATCACAGATAAACATATGTAGACATGATTAAACATATATAAACACATTTAGAACAAATTGAATAATTGACTAAATTGACTTTTATAAAAAAACAACAATTATATGTGATTATTAAAATAACTATCTCATAGAGTGTTCAACAATCTCCCCATTTTTGATAATCACAAATATATGGAATAAATGAAGAGGGAATATGATATAACACAAAGTATTCTTCCCCAATGAAAAAAGGAATATATCTCTAAAGGTAAACATGTCATCATAGCATGGCATCAGATCATAAAAAAATTTAGAGTATATAAACAGAGCATCATAGCTAGCAAATATGACATCACAGCTATGAATAAATCAGAGTTATATGCCTACTGGTGCTTATATAATTTATATCATGACATTAAAGCTTAAATATTATTTAGAGCTTATATATTGTTCTCCACTTTCTTATAATTATATATATTGTTCTCCACCTTAGATATATATTTATACTATTATCCCCATTTAGGGTTTATCAAAAATTAAACGTGAAAACAGAGAGAGAAAAAGAAGAAAGATTCATTGATATAACATCTAAAAATATATAAGGAAAATACACCCAATCTAAATTGATAGACACAACTATTTCTGGGGGTACAGAGGTGTTTTTCCTTTAGCAGAGGGAAGAATGGATGGTCCAGAAGGTGGTTTGGTGGAAGATTGATCAGGACGGACAAAGAGAGGAGGTAAGACAACTTTGGCTAGAAGCGGAATAAGAGATAAGGTTACTTTCTTGGGAACAGATGATTCACTTGGAGGTGGCTGCTGAAGGACGGGCCAAATATTGGATAAATCATGAGAAACTAATATCTGAATTGGAGAAAAACTATATGGATTGAGAGGCTCAGCATTATGAAGAACAATTGCCTTTGCTTTCACATAATGATATGGTTTGATAAAATTGATAAAATCTTGAATTACTTCACCACCATATTGCATGGCCTTCTCAAAATCATCTTTGTTTTGCATGAAACTCTCTAGAGTGGGAGTAAAATCTTTCAACTATTGGAACTGAGACTTGAAGTCTTGAGTGACTGGAGGTAGCTTCAAATTCTCAGCTAGGAATTTAAACTAATGGTTCAACTCATACTTGTTATAAATTTTAGAAAAACAGTGATCCACTTTTTCTTTGATCTCTTTCTAAGCTTTAGTAGTATCAGCCGAATACAACATCACCATCTCTTGAATATGATCACTATTTTTATTTATTTTTTTTCTAATGAATCCTGGTCCAGAATATGTTCAATGTCTGATAACTCTTCTTTTACAACTTCTCTTAAGGCATTAATCTCATGTCTAGTCATCTTGGTCACTTTGGAGGTGCTATACTGAGTAACAATCTGAGTTATCTGAGCCTTCAATCTGCCCAAATCAGATTTCGGCCGGTGATCTATCATGTTTTTCAAAACGTCCAACATACTCGTGATGGTTGATCTAAATTATCCTGCCAGAGATACTAAGTCACTGCTCAAATCCTTGAATGCTTGATTCATAGAGGAAATGTTCCTACCAATTATCTCACCAGTATTGGACATGTCTGGCTTAATAATATTTACCACTCTTTGAGTTATATCATCCATAGTAGCCTCATATAGATTCATAGGAGGAGGAGCATGATCATTAGATAATTCCTCTTTCATTTTTTCTCTGACTGCATGCAGAAACTCATCCTTAAACTTGTCAAAATCAAATTGAGAAACAGAAGAAACATGTCTATCTACAGTCACTTTCATTTCCTCAGCAACTGGTCTAGCCTCAACTGGATGGCTTACTCTTTATAAATTCACTTCTTCTTCCTATTCTTTTTAATGATCCAAACCTAAAACTGAAACACTTGGGTGGTCTTCCAATTCAACCATACAAGAGCTATACCTAGGCTTTACAAAATCAACTTTACCAGAATTCCCAAGAGAGTCTTCCCTATCTACATCAATCACAGTCTGCACTGTCCTTTCATCCTTAGGAAAAGTTTCTTGCTCAACTGATTGTGTTTGTGGATCATCTTGAATCATATTGTGATCATCCACTAGTCGAGTACTTTCATCATCATCATCATCATCACCATTACTATTTCCATTATTGTTTACTAAAGTCTCATTGGTACTATCTTTGTTACTATATTTATACTTGTTAGATATGGATAATTCAGTTTCAACTTTATCTTTATCAACTAGAAGTGGTTCTGACTCAGGTAACTTATGGGGCGGACTTTCGGGTCCAAATTCCATCCTTTTCATAGGACTTACTGTATTAGGGTCACTCCTGTCATCAAGTGGCGACTGAGGATTCTTTTCAGCATCAAAATCATCATCAGCTTTAGCTTCCCCTATTCCCTTCCTACTAGACTCTACAATGTCCTTATGAACTTCTCTCTCTTCTTCCTCATTAGAATAAAAAATTTCCTCATTAGGTTTTAAACCGGGATCTCTCATCCCCTTTGGTCTCTTAGAGTGGTAAAAGGATTATAGGATTCATATAACCTATCTTCATCCGTAACCCATGTCTTCTTCCATGGATTCTTGTTAATTGTCATTTTTTTCAGATATCCTTTCTAATACAAAAACCACTCCTAGATGAGATACACTCATCTCCATCTTCAACAACGCCCATAAACTCTATCATGGAAGATACTTGCTTAGAATAGAATAAGGTTGTAGTCATCTTGGATGGCTTTACCATATCAGCAATATGAACAGTAATTTATCTACTCAAGTTGATCTTCTAATAATTTATCAATAGAAACAACAATAAAACATCTTGATACTTCACAAAAGCAAAATCACCCTTTCTGGGATAGATTTGGTGCTTAATAAACATAAACAATATTTTACTTTCTCTGTCTAACTCACCAGTTGTTATTCATCTGGATTCAGGTTTTCCAATCAACATCTCCAGAGCATACTCGTTGAAAAATCTTCAGTGGTAAGGAGAATATTACCAATGTAATCCTCATATCTACCTTTATGAGGTACCCCCAAACACTCATCACATTGCTTCAATGAAAAATTTATCTTTTTCCCTTTGATCACTGAAGATAATATGGAATCTTCTGGTCCATCCTATGCAATACTGAAATACAAATTAAACTCATGCACTGGATTTGGGTAGTAGATTTGGTTATTATTACAGAACTATTCTTTCCATCCTTGTGTCTCCAACACTTTTAAAAGCACAGACCTACTGGATAACACCCATTCATAACTTACTTCCTTTTCTGTGATGACCACCCGAGTCTCTAATCTTAGGTTCACAGACTTTTTAGTCGTGTTTCTCAATTCTTCTCGAGCGCATTTCAAAGGTGAGGATCTTTCAAATTCCTTTCCTTTCTACTTTTTTTTTCCATTTGGAGGTTCGAGATGTTTGAGTGGTTCGAAAGTTCAGGATTTAGAATATGTGGATTTTGGCGGGAGATGGATGGAAAACAGCTCTTAGGAATAGAAATAGTCGTGGGTCATTAATTTTAGCATTTACGGTTACATTATTAAATATAATATTGATTATGTAAAACAACGTCATTTTGATAAACACTAAAAGTTTCATATAGACTGTATAACTCAATCAGTATCATAGATCGGTTACACTAATCAGTTTCACTAATCCATCATACCTAAATCCTATTAAATAAAATATAACCATTAAGAGCTTAAAGGATTAGTAAAAATATCATCCAATTAAGGTTCAGAGTCAACAAAATCTAGAGAAATATCACCCTTTTGATAACGATATCTCAAAAGGTTACATCTGACATCAATGTGCTTTGTCCTAGAGTAAGACACAGGATTCTTAGAGATGTTAATTGCACTAGTGTTTTCAAAATTTATAGACACATGTTTAAATTGATATCCATAGTCCAGTAAAGTGAGTTTCATACACAGAATTTTTGCACAACAACTACCATCAACAATGTATTCTGCTTCAGTATTAGACAATGCAATATAGTTCTGTTTCTTACTACACAATGATAATAGTGACTTTACAAATATATGACATGTTCCAGATGTGATCTTCCTATCTAACATGTAACCAGAAAAGTCAGCATCTAAATAACTTATTAAGACATAATATTGTCCTTTTGGATAAAACAATCCTAAATTGGTAGTATGTTTATGATATTTGAAAATCCTTTTTATAGTAAGAAAATGAGATTCTTTAGTAGTATCTTGAAATCATGCACACTATCATACACTAGAAATGATATCTAGTTGACTATAAGTAAGGTAAAGTAAGCTTTCAATCATACCTCTATAATTAGTTTGATCAACTGGTTTCCAAGTTTCTTCATCATCCAACGTATAGGTGGTACTCATAGGTGTATCACTTCCCTTATTACTATCAAAACCAAAACGTTTTAAATATCCTTTGTATATTTACATTGATTTAAAATAATACCATCTTTATTTAGAAAAAATTGAAATCCAAGAAAATACTTATGTTCTCCCATTAAACTCATTTCAAATTCAATTTGCATAATCACTGAAAAATCAGTACATAATGAATTTTTAGATAATACATAGATAATATCAACAACATAGATTTGTAAAATCAAAATATCATTAAAAATTATTTTAATAAAAAGAGTGGGATCATCAATTCCTTTAGAAAACCCTTCAGAAATATGAAAAATTTAACTCTATCATACCAAGCTCTTGGAGCATGTTTTACACCATATAAGTCTTTGGAAAGTTTAAAAACATGATATTGAAAATGTGAGTTGGTAAATCCATGTTGTTGTTCAAAAACACATCTTCAACTATAAAACCATTCAGAAATACACTATTGAAATCCATTTGATATAACTTAAAATTCAGATGAGATGCATAAGCATGTATGATATTAATGGCATCTAATCTAGCTATAGGTGAAAAGGTTTCTTCATTATCTATATTCATTCTTCTGGATTGTAACCTTGTGCAACTAATATATATTTGTTTCTAAATATATTTCCAGATTCATCAATTTTATTCCTAAACACCCATTTAGTACCTATGGAAAAAGTGTCCATAGGTATTTCTACTAATTCACAGACATTGTTTGTTTTAAATTGATTTAAATCTTCTTGTATATCCATTTCCAAAAATTCATCATTGACTGCATCATTGATATTTTTAGGTTCTAGCTATGAATGAAAGGCTCGATGTTCAACCTGATTTCACCGATAAGATCATGTTTGTGTTCCTATATCCTGGTTACCTACAACTGCATCTAGAGGATGGTTCTTTAGAATCCTAGTTGATCTAGTTAAGGTAGGACTAGAAATTTCCTGTTATTCTCTAGGTTTGGGTTCAACAGAATCAGGTTCTGGTGTATTTCCAGATCTGGTTGTCTTTACAAAAAGTCCACTATCTGTATCATTAAGATTTAGAATAGACAATTCTTCATTAGGATTTTCAAAATAAGGTCAAGGTTCATGTGGATCAGTTTCATCGAATTTCTTGTGAACAGATTCTTTGACACATTTAGTTCTCTTATTAAAAACTCTATAAGCATTGCTTGTAATTGAATATCCTAAAAATATTCATTCATCACTCTTGGATGAAAACTTTTCTATATTATCTTTAGTATTAATAATAATTACTTTACAACCAAAAACATTGAAGTAACTATGTTTAGGATTCCTATTATTCCAAAGATCATAAGGGATTTTCATAAAAACATGTCTAATCAAGACTCTATTTATAATTTAACAAGCTATATTGACAGCTTCATCCCAAAAATAAATAGGTAAATCATATTCATTTATCAGAGTTCTAGAAATTTTCTGAAGGGTTCTATTTCTTCTTTCTACTACACCATTCTATTTAGGTGTCCAAGGGGTAGAGAAGTTGTGATTATATCCATTATGTGAGCAGTAAGATTCAAACTCATAATTTTCAAACTCAGGACCATGATCACTTCTCAAGGTTTTAATCTTCAGTCCACTGATGTTTTCTACAGACATGAAGTATTTAATAAAGTAATAGAAAGTTTCACTTTTTTGAACTTAAAAGTATACCCATGTATATCTAGAAAAGTCATCTACTAGAACATAAAAATAGTGCTTCCCATTTAAACTATAAACTCTAGAAGGTCCAAACAAGTCCATGTGATCCAACTCGAGAGGTTGAGAATTTGAAACTTATTTCTTTGATTTAAATGAAACAATATGTTTCTTTCCATTTTTGACAGGGATTACAAAATTTATCAGTTGTGAATTAAAGTTTAGTTATGTCTCTAACTAAGTTCTTCCTAGTTAGTTTTCAACGTGAATGTATATTTCAGTTTTTTATTCTTTTGTTCCAATTCCAAGATTCTATATGAAATGCATTTAAACAGGTAATATTCTTCTTAGCTAAATACTTCGAATCTACAGCATATACATTTTCATTTCTTAAGGCATAAAATACTAAAACATTTTTAGAATTAAAAACATTACAAAAATCTTTTGCAAAATTAACATTAAAACCATCATTACATAACTAAGAAATACTTAACAAGCTATATTTTAATCCTTCAACAAATATAACTATTGAAATTAAAATTGAATCAGTGTTAACAATTTGGCCTAGGACAATGATTTTCCCTTTTGAGCTATCATCAAAGGTGATATATCCTCCATCAACCTTGATTAAGCTTTTGAAGCATGAAAATTCTCATTTCATGTGTCTTGAACATCCACTATCCGAATACATTGTCTTTCTACAAGATCTTTTCAATCAAGTTTCCTACAAAAACATTATATATAGAAAATGATTTTGGAACCCAGATTTTCTTGGGTCTCGGAAGCTTATCAAGCAAAACTTTTGGTACCATATTTTCCTAACGGGTCTCATATACTTAACTGAATCAAGAGATTTTGATAGATAAACCTTGTTTGATCTATAAATATGTGAATAAATAGTTTAGGCATAGGAATTTTCCGAACAAGAACTATCAACATACTGTCTAGATTAAGGAATAAATTTATTCTTTGTAATCTATCTTTGTCGAGGCTAATAACCTGAACCAGTAGAATACTATTGTGCCACTTATTTTCCTAGAATTTTTGTAAGTGTGTCCTTTCTATTAGTAAAATTTTCCAAATCTTTCCTAATTTGCCCATTAGAAAATTTCAGTTCAGTGTTCTCTTTCAGTAGTTGAGCATTCTTTTCTTTTTTTACTTCAAGTGCAGATTTAATAGTGCTAGCTAATGCATGCTACTTATTTATAGATTTATATATGTCCTTCATCTCATTTCAAGTATCTTCTAACAAGTTACCGTATTAAAATAAATCTTCACTAGACTTGTTTTCAGAATCAAAATCATCTCTAGTGTAATAAGAATTTGAAGTAGGAGTATCTGATATTACCTCAAAAGTGTTTTTCATGAAACACATGCTACATTTTTGAGATCTTTAATCCTGAGTAATGTCAGAATCACTTGAAATGTCATCTGAAGCACTCCAAGTTTCCTTCATAGATTTTTTGTAGTTTTGGTCCTTATAGTCATATTTATTCTTGAAAATTAATTTTGGATAGTCATCTTTGACATGCCCTTTCCTTTTTATTCGTAGTAGACTATGTCATCCCACTTATCAGTCCTTTTCCAATCTTTCTTCCAATGAACTTTGTGTTAAATCATTCCCCTAATGTTTGATTTTCTGAAAAACTTCCTCAACCAATAAAATTTCTTAAATCATCTGGATATCTGAGCGATCTCTGCATCGCTATCTGATGCACTTTCTTTACATCTTGAGATATCACTTTCACATTGAATTTTTCCTTTGTCCTTATTTTTTGAAGTAGAAGTATTGAAAGCTACTGACTTCTTCCTTGGTTCATCATCTTCTTCCTTGTTTACTTTTAGTTATTTCTAAAACATCATTAACTTACCAATGACTTCCATGATAGGAAAATCTCTAATTTCACAATATTCTCTAATTGAAACTGATGTGCATATCCATATTTCTAGTAGGAATCTGAGTATTCTCATAATCTTCTCCTTAGCTGGAACAACCTTTCCAAGTGAGATCATTGTATATACAATTTCATTGAACCTGATATACATGTTATAAATAGGTTCATCTGGCTTCACTTTAAAATTATTATTCTTATTAGTGTAGGTATTCAATCTCATTTCTTTAACATTAGTTATTCCCTCATGGGAAACAACTAAAGTATCCCAAATTTCAAAAGTAGTTTTACAAGGAGATATTTGATTAAACTCTTCATCTCCTAAAGCACAATACATGGAATTCATTGCATTATAATTATTATTGTAATCAGTCTTAGTTGATTTATCCCAAGTAGTTCTAACAGTTTCTAGAATCTTATAATGAGTCTCTTCGACAGTCCAAATGTAAAATCCCATTCTTTCTAGATGAATTTTAATTTTTATTTTCCATTGGGAATAATTAACACCATTAACGAAGGGTGAACTATTTTTAGCTACACCTTCTAATCTGTTATCCATAATACCTAACTTATATGAAGATATAAAAATTTATAATTAACAAAAATTTTAAGATCTGTAAGATACAAATAAAATCACAGTTGAAAACAGAGTATTTTTGAAAACTTTTATTTCCTATAATACCAAATGTTGGTCCAAGTGGATACTCAAGAAGGGGTGTATTGAGTTCAGATTAAAATTTTTGATTTCAAACATCATATAAAAATCCCCCAAATTAAATAACAAGCTTAACTGTAGTGAATTTTTAATACAATAAAGGTTTAATTAGGTTATCAAGAGATTGATTAGTTTTCAGTTAATTTAATCAAAAGATTAAATTATCTTTTGAAACTAACATATTCATTTACAATAGTTACAAAAACATGATATTTTAACTATCAGAGAAACTTTAAAATAGATTTATATTTAAATTACTTATTAGTGGAATTTTCAAAATAGTTTTTACAAAGGAATAATGTACAGCAGTTTTAAAACAAGAGGTTCAGTCTCTAGCTGAGACTTAGTCCTCTTAACCACTTTATATAAACTATGATCCACTCCCTGGATCTAGGATTTACAACAGTACTCAGACTGTTCAGGTCCTCATACCTCTACCACAATTCTACGTGGGTAAAATAAAACAACAGCACTCAGGCTATCCTGGTCACACTTGACCTATTCCACAATTCATAGAGGGGTACAATAAGGTGTAAATAGTTTGGTGTGAGGATTTAGTATCGTCCTGTTCATCCCAGGAGTCGGTGTGTGTCTAAAAAGAAATATGCACACACACTGCTCAAAATGTTAAACAAAAGTATACTACAGATGAAATAATTGGATAATGATTTTAGAGTGCTCTAAGTGATTGCAGATGAGCTCTGGACTCATTTGAATGTTGAAGATGTTATTCGAGTCCTTTCTGGTGAAGATGACACAAAAACGAGTTTCATTGTTATTCCCAGTTGCAGTTATTCAGCCTTGTGCATATGATGTTCAGTAAGGCACAACAACTCAGCTTCAGTGTTTGTGCCAGATGAATTATCTTCTTGAAGCTCTCTAGTATTTACAGGTGTTCTTCAAGTTCTTCTTTTGTTCTGTGGACCTTCACACACATGTACGCTCTGCCACTTCTTGTGTGTCTCTATCTATGTATATTTTTTATGTGTCCTTCACTATAGATCGATCTTCTTTTTATTCCTTGAGATCCGATAAAGTGAATGATTACTTTTTGACAGGTACGAGGTATGGTTCCCTGATATCCAACATCCAACATTAATTAATAGCATGTGAATTAAATTAAGCAAATATGACCGTAGGAATTAAATAAGAGTTGATAAAAATTCAAACAGTTTTCATGACTATCGGTGAGTCATGAGATCGATACGTAATTTGAATTTTCATCGGTATCGGAAGTTCGTTTGATCATCATCGCCTTCAATAGGTCATTTGATTAGCATCGACTTCGGTAGGTCATTTGATCAGCATCGGCTTCAGTAGTTCATTTGATTAGCATCGACTTCGATAGGTCATTTGATCAGCATCAGCTTCGGTAGGTCATTTGATCAGCACCAGCTTCGGTAGTTCATTTGATCATCATTGACTCCGATGGATCATTTGATCAGCATCGGCTTCGTATGGTCATTTGATCAGCATCAGCTTCGGTAGGTATTTTGATCAGCATCAGTTTTGGTAGGTCATTTGATCAGCATCGGTTTCGGTAGGTAATGCGATCATCATTGGCTTCGGTATGTAATTTGATCAGCATTAGTGAGGGAGTTGTATCATTAGTGCGACCATTGTCATCGGTGTGACCGCTGTCATCGGTTTGTCACATTGGTGACTCCTCCATTAGTTTGTCACATCAGTGTCTCATTCCTTTAACTATCTGTGACTCAAGAATATAAGTAACAATGAGTTGAAAACATAAAATTCTCACAAAGTGTCTGTTTAATCTAGAATACTTCCAAGGCAATAGTAAACCATAAATAACCATAGATAAATATATGTAGACATGATTAAACATATATAAACACATTTATAATAGATTGAATAATTGACAAAATTGACTTATATAAAAAAACAACAATGATTTGTGATTATTAAAATAACTATCTCACAGAGGCTTCAAAAAAATTTAAATTTTAAATTACTTATAACGACCTTCACTGTATTAAATGATAAAAATATAATATAATTACACTTTAAAACCATTCATATGCATAATTTAACACTATAAATTATTTCGATTAAAAAAGTTGTTTTCAGTTAAAACATATTATTTGTCAAAATATGAATGTTTTTAGAAAAGTACCAAAAAATTATACAAACTAAATTTTTATTTCCCTCTTATAAAAGAGAATTTTATTTCATTAAATTGAATATATAAAGGTGTCAAATATTGTTTTTAAAAAGGGTTCTCCATTAAAAGGCGGTAAAATTTCATTTTTTGAAAAATAATTCTTTTATCTGAAAAAATGAGTTTCTTCTCATATAATGTCTATGAAACACATAATATGGATTATAAAATCTTATGGAATATATAAAATTAAAAATTAAGTTAACACTCTTCATAACCACTTTTTTAACGGCCATTTTGGCATGTTTTCGTGCGCTCAAACTTAGTGTTGCATGTTGCGCATGTTAATGAATTACTTTAATGAGATAATGTACTATGAAATCATGGGGTGTTAAATCATGAATAACGTTTACCACCATAATTAATTCCGATTTAATTTAATATTACAATACATGCCCCCATTTTTAATTCATTTAAAATTCATTCCATAAAATTTTAAAAAAATTATATTTTATAAAAATTATTTTTGAATGAAGTGTTTTTTTGTGTGAAATTTTTGAGTGATCTGTTAAAGGGTTTTTCACCTATAAAAATATATTTTTATGTTACATATGCTTTAATGGGTACATAGTCTAATTATACCATCATTATTCATTCTATTGATGCTTTATAATGATTATATTTCTACAAAAAAAAAATTCACCATGGGTTCTGTTGTGATAAAATGTGGGAATATTTATGAAAACTGTATCATTTATATGGTATATGATATGATACAATGATGAATTATTTATGATACTCTATAACACATATGCATTGTTTTAATTATGTAATAGTTTCACTCAGTAATAAACATCCCTCTAACTCATTTAGTAATGTTGGATATCGCATTAGAAAATAATGACTGGAATGGGGTGTGCACTTAGTTCCATAAGGGTATTTATTCAATAATATAGTCATAGAAGTTATCCTTGACTTAATTAATGATAGAATATGGAGTCATTGAATATAGAAAGAAAATATTATGATTAGGAGTGTGTTCAAAACTTTTTTTATCATTATGTTATATTCTCAAGGAACAAGATTTATTGTTGATGATTCTCTACTCTTATGAATTTTGGATTATATTATGACAATGAGTCAAGATAAGTTTAAATTTTAATGATCCATGAATCATTTTATATAAAATATCTATGTTATTATCATGTTACCATACCCCTATTATCATAAAATTCTAATTTTTGTCCATCAATTGGTATCTATTAAGTTTACCCTTTCTAACCATATGCTTTTTTTACATTCTCTTATTTTCTTTCCCTAGGATAAGAAGAACAGTTTTATGTATGGTATATCTATAATGGAAACTATATGTAATACACTATTTTATAGATTATGTAGAACATATATGTATTAGTTTTTTATTTATACAATTTTTGAAAGGCATGAAATCATTATAATTATGGAATGGATCATGTAGATATGAAACTACTATTCTTATAACAATATGTAATATTTATATTTGAATGTGTGGGTCATTATAGTTCTCAAAATAACCACTATATTATTCAAATCAATGGTAGGGTTCTCTTTTAGGATGTAATGGAACACACCCTGTAAAGGGAACTTTATGGTGGCATTATATGAAAAAATCATATAGAATAGTAACCAACAAAATATATAACCAAGTCATTACCAAAATTAATAGAATTTATTTAAAAAATTAATTAATGGGAAAATGATAGAATATAATAGTACAAAATCCATCATAGCCATGACCCCTATACATTGTTCCCTTCTTATCTATTTGGTAAAAAATATTGAGAAAACTAATCCCAAAATTAAAATTTCATTCCCAACATTCCCTAAAAACATTAGGTGGGATTATAATAGTGTTATTCTCATGCCCTATAGAACCAACCATCCTTGATTCCTCAAAATACAAGATCATATTGACCAGGAAATAAAATATATCATAGAATAAAAATGGATCTAGTACTATATTTCTATCAACCATCTAAGGAGGGTGCCTCTAACCTAGGTATATGATCCAGTTTGTGACATATCCCAAGATGAATCTCATTTCCCATAGGCTTGAACTAGTTGAAAGGTATCTAGAAAACTCTATTTTGGGAACATTTTTAAGAAATTATACATCAAACAAGTGGTTAAACCAAGTACCAAAATTAAAATTATAATACATTGGTAAATCCTTATTTAATATATCACATGAAAAAATAACGACATAGAAAAATAAATAAACCCATTAATAGGTATAACATTAGGGAATAAGAAAAATAATTAGGGTAAAATTAGGAAAATCATCCAAAAAAGGAAAAAAAATATTGGGTGGGAAATTGACATAACTAAATTGGTTACATGGAATCAATTCTCAAAATATAAAAAATGAATAATGTAACTCAATACACATATCTGCATGACAAAGAGTACCATCCTACAATTATATTGTCACCATATACTAGAATGAACCCTGAATGTTTATCCACCACCTCCAATTATTGTCTTATATTTAAATACCTGAGATATAAAATGATTAGTAGATACCTTGGGGTATATGGAGTGCATTTGAAAAGAGAACTATAAGATCCCACCCAAGGTTCCATATGAAACCTATGTTAGAAATTATAAACCTTTTAGTTTGAATATAGTAAATGAAATAAAAATTATACTTTTAACTATGATAAATTAATAAGATATATTATAAAAAAGTAAAATATTAATGGAATTTATCAAATATCATGTTTAAGACTAGTGAACCTAGATAATCATCTTCCCAAACAAGGGTTATCCCCCAAACAATGTAATTTATAACCATATCTATTTTAAGGATAATGGGGGATCCATTTCTACATCACTGAAATTATTAGTGATTGGGGGATCATTTTTTATTCTACCTTAACCCATTGATGGACTTGGTGTTCCCATAAATGTTTTATGAGCACCACATTATCTGTTTAACAGACATACACATTCAAAACAGTCATATGTAAATAAATTTTATATAAAAAATAAGCATATTTCTGATACAAGGGTAGAAAAATATAAATTTTACCCTAATATTCCCTTGAACTAATTTATAAAACAATATATTATAACATTATAAAATTATTTAATCCTATTTTAAATAATCCAAAATAAATACTCAAAATAAAAAATAAATACATATGTAACCACCAACAAATGTTAATCCAAACTAATATAAATAAATCTCCCTCAATTGAAATCCACCAATAATTCCAAATAGGAACCTATAGTGTCATGAAGATGACATAAATGCCAAAAAAATCTATAAAAATAGGGAAGCACGAACCCTTGGAATCTATTATTTTAGATAGAAGTGGAAACCATTATGTAATGAATAAGGAAATGAAAATATCCAAGATAATGACATTTCTAGGTGTTTAATAATATCAAACTCGATAAAAACCTTCTAAATCCAATCATATAAAAGAGGAGGAGGTAATTTCCTGTGTGATAGAGGATGAAAATTGATTTTGGTCAGAATAGAATAATTATGGTTTATATTTGAGTGAATGGAAAATATGTGTTTGCATTATTTTTAAATTTTTGGTAGGCCACATAGTTTAGCCTTATGGTTTTCAAGATATTGTTCAAAATATGGGGGTTTTATTACCTTATCCTAGAAAAATTCATGTTTTACATTAATTCTTTTGAAAAGCATTTTTTAATTATGATAAATTCCACTATTAAAATCAGAAAAGTTTTGATACATTTTCTGAATCGGTTTCACCAACCACCATCCAATTGTTTAACAAATCTGGATTACAAAAAATTTACCAATTTCATTGAAAAACTCCATAAATCTAAGGTTAAGATGAAAAAACATAATTTATTAACTAAAATATTTTAAAATGAGGTCTTCTGTATGAAAACTACAGATTACCAAAATAGAGTAGAGATAAGGTATTTGAATTCAAATTTTTTTAAAATAGTTAACATAAATATAGAAGAAGAAACTTATATGTGGTGTTCAAAATCATACATATGAAACTCTATGATTCAGTATCTTATATTCCTGGTAATTTTATTATAAGTTTATCTAACCTAACTAGTTTTATTTTGAATCATAAACCTTAATTTCTCTTCTTCAAAATGGTTTTTAAAAGTCATGTGATCAACCAAACCATATACTATATGAGTGTCAAACCAACCATGTAGTCAATCCAACTAATTTATCACCTAGTAAAGCTGTGTTCATAGTAAAAAACGTTCGGGTAATTATCCTTTATGCGTTTATGATATAACCTACATACACTTGTTTGTATCTAGACATAGATAATTTTTCTAGGAATCAAAAAAATAAATACATTACAAAACATTTACGATGTTTACCATCATTTTTTACATATACCTGAGGTTTTACACTATTTCATTAAAAAAGAATATAAAAAGAAACTAAAATCTTTCAAAATATAACTGATCCAAAATCTAATACCAACAATGGCACACCAAACCATCACTTCTCTATTTGGTACTAAAAAATATATTTTAAATATTATCTTTATTACATACTGTGTCATCCAATGACAAAGATTAAAATAATTTCAATAATTCACTTATTTTAACATTACAAATCAATATTGTTAACATAAACCCATGACATAAATGATTAATGTTTTTAGATATTATCTATATAATGATATTACTTTATGTAATTTCAATTAAAATATCTCAAATAATTCCTATATAAGAATACCTTCTACAAAAAATCCAATATATAATTTACTGGGGAAAGGGAGATATTATGAATTGTGGGTTTGACTTCTCCTAATGAGAAAAATATATCATGAGTTAAAAATAAGGACAATAGGAAATGTAATTTCAAATGATCAACTATATAGCAGGACATAAGAGATTAAAATCATGAGAAAAATTTTCATGATCCCTGGATCACAACATAAGAATATAACATATAAATGTGGTGTGATCATAAGAATAGGAAATCATATCATATTGAACATTTCCTATCCAAACTTTTATCAATTCACATTGATATGAATTATTGTTAATAATGATTATAAGCATGATTAGTCTTGTGAACATTAAATTAAATTTATTTTTTCCCTTCATAGTGTTCTAAACATATTTTAACAATAATTATATCAACACAAATTTCATTATATAATGAGATATAAAAGATTAAAAAAATAAAAGATATAAAATACACCCATGAATTCAATCAAAATGATACAAAAATATAGTCAAGAAGAAGGTGTATATCATCAGGTAATTTAGATAATATTATATAAGATATAACATAAATAGAGATAGATCCTTTAGTAGTAAAGAGAAAATTTGAGGTAAAATTATAAAAATATATTTCATAATTCATTTTTAACAATAATATATAGAGATGAAGTTTTAGATCACTTTAATATTTTCAGAAATCTATAATTAATAATATGTCAAACATTATTTATAATATAAATTAAATAATGGATCCCTATGAATAAATATAATATATTACCCCTAATGAGGAATAGAATAGAAATAATACTATCACTAAAAAATTCCCTTCTATAAATTTAAAAAATCATTAACGAAACCCAAATTTTTAAAAGAGTACTAGAGTATCCATCAGAAATGAGGTAATGTGAAATAGGGAAACCAAAAGAAATATATCAATTTTATATTTTAGAATAATAATGTGAAAAACTGTAAGTGTGAAATAATATGGATATAAATATAATGATCATATTAGTGGGGATAATATTTATACTAAATAAGGATATTGTTTTTTGGGGAATAAAGTCATTATTGAAGAATATTTAAATTAAAATATCATTTTACTAATTGAGAATTGGAATATTTATATATTAAAATCATGGATAAGAAGAACCGAGAATATAAGAAATGATTTCTTTAAAAGACATTATAATTCAATAAAATTATGTTGAGTTATAATACACCATTAGAACTTTAGTATCTTTTAAATTGAATTCTCACATGGGATATAACATCATATGGATTTATAAATCATTTTAATAGAATTATATGTATCATAAATAAATAAATAGGTGTGTATATATAACATAAATAATACCATTTTTTCAATATTTAATATGTCACAAATATGAAAAATTGTGATGGGAAAACCTTACAAGCATGAAAATTTTAATCTAACAATAATTGAAAATGTTTTTATTTTATTTCCATTTAGATTCTTTAAAACATGAGTTTATTTTAATATAATTAAATTAAAAAATAGAGTAAAATAACATATAGGACTAAATTTTACAAAGAACGATCCTAATTCAATGATCGAGAATTGAGAAAATAATACTGATTACCATTGATCCATGCTTTGTCGAACACACTATATCCTAAAGTATAATAATAAAAAATCTATAAATAACATGTTTCATAATATTATTGACATCTATTGTGATTTTTAATATTTTTCTTATTATAATTCATTATAAATTCATTAGTATGTTACTATGTATTCTCAAAATTTAATGTTAGTAATTTCATTCATTCCAAGAAACATTCTTAATGGTGATATTAGTTCATGAATATTGAAAAACATTCATCATTCCAAAAGTATGAAAGCTATTATAATATAATTTCTCAAAATATTTATAATGATATACTTAATTTACATTGTAATTTTAGTTATGATTCATGAAGATGAAATCAGTTATGATCTTGTTTATATATTTTTTGACAAATGAAATGTTATTTCATGATAGAGTGTTAAATATAAAGTTTACCATAATAATGGAAATAAAATATAATTATTTTATTATTTATAGAAAATATTACTATTAATTCATTTTTTATATCCATCCATGAGTGTAATTTGTAGCATCCTTCATATAGGTGGTTAACCTTACAAAAATAAGAAAATATTATAATCAATTGATGAGTATGATTTTGCAGTGATTAGAGTATCATAATTACATAATAATAATTAGATTAGTTAGTTTTTATTAAGTATATAAATCATAATTTAGAATATATTGCAGAAGAAGTTATAATATTAATCCATTAGTTACATAGTAGATATTGTTATTTCACTTAGTATCTGAGTTTTGGAATTTAAAATTAAAAAAGAGTTATTATTATTATTATTAACAATATAATGGACCATTTACCTTTGAAAAATATTATTCATGTCATAAAAATATTTTCTATTTATTAAATACATCCTTCTAACCATTCATGTAATACGAGGATGAAAAAAAACATTCCATTGATGGAGGTAATAATATGAAATTAAAAATAGAAAAATTTTCTTTTTTATATTTATTGCAAGGAAGGTAAAAAATTATTCTCCCATTAACATAATAAAATTTGTGTATATTTATGAAATTTTCATAATTATTTAGTATAGTTAGAATAAACATTTTATATTTTATAGAGGTGTAAATGAAAAAAAATAAAAATGAGTAATGAGGAGTTTTTAACTTAATAGTTTGTAAAAAACTAAAAAATTCATAGAATACACATTTTGTGAGACCATAAAATATTGAAAAATGGAGATCATGTTAGGGGTGATTTGGGTAGATTTTATTGAGTTAAAATGGTTTTGGTGTGAGTCGAAATGCTGCACTAAAGTATACCTTTTATAAAAGAAAAGTGTGGAATTTTTTAAAATTTCAATTAATTTATATTAATGACATGTCACTATAAAAGGATTATATATATATATATGTATTGACATATTTTTATTCCTTTTTCCAAAATTTATAATTTTACAATAATTTAATTTTACTACGGAAATGCATTTCTCAAACATTGCTGATTTTTTTATGAAAAAAATTAAATTCCATTATTATCTAATTTATATAATATGATTCCAAATAAAAATTATATTTAATAATATTAAAGTTCTAAAATTGAGAAAATTAAAATTTTAAAATAATAATTGTGTGTTGTATAAAAAATTTGAATAAAATATAACATATTTTCAATGATATTAAGAATATATTTATAAATTAAATATTATATTATTAAATGTATATTTTTCCTTATAAAATACAATTTTTTTATAAAAAAAATGTTTCTTAAATTTTTATGCCATAATTACTTCACGATGATGTCATTATTGATCTATTGTTTGCAAATAAAGTATTTTTTAAAGTTTACCAATAAATAATATTTCAAAAAATAAATAATGATTATCATTATATAATATTTAATTAATAGTTCAAAAAATTAATTTCATTCTCCAAAATTAAAAATATAATATTTGTGATTTTGTCTTTTCAATTGATACATAAAATATGATAAATTTTTTATAAGAAAATGAATATCTAAAATAATTACAATTTCTGTACTTATATCATATCAATTTATAAATAAAATTATGACATTATATTATCAATAATAACAATATAAATTATCATCATTTCCCCCATAATATATTTTGTTTCTCAATAAAAAAACTATACATCTCATAAAAAGGAAATTCTAAATAATAAAAAAAAATTATGTAGAAAATGAATTCATGCTTATTACATTTATAGTAATAAATATTTTATGGATGTTAATGTATTTTTATATAAATATTATTCTTATATTTAGTTAATATAATATATTATTCATGTTGAAAATAAAAAAACAGTATAAATAATAGTTCGTTAAAAAGTAGTATATTTATATTAAATAATCATCAACAAATATAATTAAAATTAAATATTTTTATACAATAATTTTAATTTTACTATTCTATTTATATGAAAAGAATTTAATAAATTTATAAAAAAAATATAATAATATGTGATGCATGAAAATATATATTATTTTTTAATAATATAATATTTCAATTAATGATTCCCTTTTTTCATTGTATAACTCGTATAATGCATTAGTTTTTGGCTTGAATTTCAATATTCTAACTTGATAAAATTAATTCCTTTCCTTTTTAGTTCTATATTATAAGGAATCAAACTATTTAATATAGTATTTACATAAATTGATTAGGATACTAAAATATTTAGGTGTTATAATGGGTTCCCAATTCATCTATCAATTTCAATCATGAGGAAATATTTTAATTTATTATTCACTTTTGAATTAATTAAAACATTTATTATATATTAATCATAAAAAATATTACAATAGGATTTTAAATATGATTTAGAAAATTTATATATAATCAACAATTTTGATTTATGTTCTTCTCAAAAATATAAATTTTTAATGCACTAATATTTTATTTATGTCATTAAAAAAATATATTTACATATGTATTTTTTGGGGGATTTGACCCAATTGAAATCAATTACATTAGATAATATTGCAATAAATTGAAAATATGGATGTATGAATGAGATTGGTTACACGTTTTTTAGAAGAAAAATCAATTAAATCATATTCTAATTCCATTTTTCATTTGTAGTTTTTAGTTTTTTAATTCCCCAGAGTAGAAAACTAATTTTTTTTCCTTTTTATGATTTTTAAGTGTATGAGAAATTAAAAAACCTATTTAAACATATTTTGATCATTATCAAATAAATCTAAGAATTATACTATACTATCAAACTTTATATTTACTATTGTGGAGGACTTAATAAATTTTCTAAACCTTGATATTAAAATTGAAATTATAACACTAACAAACATATAATGTTTAGGGAATCATTTAATTGGATAATATAATTAACTAAAGTTATTAATTTTTAATATTTGATTAATCTATGACATGAAAAACATTTTTTTATATTTTTTATTATTCAAATGAGATGTGCCATTTATTTGAGTCTACTTCACTGGTTCATGTTTTGGATGTCTACCTCTCAATATAGTAATATTAATTTCAATAAAACTAATGAATAAAATCATAATATTAGAAGAAGAATTGTATATGAAAAACAATCATCCATTCTATAGTGAAAAATATTTGGCACTACATATAAATCTCATGCTCATTTAACCAAACATGATCACTAAAGTGGATCTTAGTATTTGATATGATTTACAACCATTTTATACCATGATTTTCCTACCACTGAATGGGAAACCGTGGGAATTGTATATCCTCCCATTTATGTAAACAACATGATATTGATCCTATGTTTACATTAAATAAAAACACAAAGGTTCATTAGGGTATGAGAATATTTTTAGCTTTAGCAATAGACAGTGAAATATTGTTTCACATGGAAAGTATTTTAACATTTCTGATCATCGTCAAAGTCGAAACAAGGAATGATTATGAACATATATAATGAATGTATAAACATATATTATGGTGTTTCTAATTATTCACAATGAGGTATTCATAAAATTCTATTTAATTCTTGAACTCTCTATAGTTCACTATTTCATTTAAGGTAATATTAAATTTATTTATAAAAACTACTTGGGGTTTTGTGATAAAAATCAAGAAAAGATATGACATCAAAATTATCTCCCATGTCTTATTTGATGATGATACAAGGTATTTTAAAAAGGAAGATATTATTGAAAAATAAAATTAGATATATTCTGTAGTTGTAAAAATATTGGATCGATTAAAAGGAACGTGTGACATAAATCATCATTTAGGATTTAAGGATAACTTCTTCAAGTATGTATCATCTAGTAAGAATATTGAAGGATTTATAAAAAAAATATGAATTCCTAGTAAAATATTTAAGACCATAGTTATTCAATAGACAAAATAATGTTACAAATCATGATATTATTTTTAATAAAATTATATTATTCTATCAATAGGATTGATAACATCATATATAATAGAAGGAGGAAACTGGTTATTTATGGTGTTCTCTAACAAGTCCCAATAATTTTCCATTTGGTAATCATGTCTCCAAAAGAAATAATCAAATATATAAAAGTGTATTTTAAAATTACTTTTTAAAAATCTTGTATAGTGAATATTCCATTAGAATATTTAGAGGGGAATCATAAATGATAATATGTTATCAACATATACATCATTCTTAAACTCATTTATTACTTATAATCACAATTGGTAAAAGTTTATATAGAATGTTATATTTTCTTATACAGTAACCACAAGAAAAAATATAGATTGGAATTTGATTTACTATGCATGGGATTCTATTCTACATCAATTATTTAGAAAAATTTTAATGGTTTCATTTCTATCATATTTATTAATTATGGGTTTATAATTTTTATAGTAGAAATGATCTTCAAAAAAACATGGTTAGTGAAAAAAATAGCATCCCTAGTTTCCTAGTACATGATATCAATCCATTAACATTGTAATAGATCCTTGGTATTATTAATGAAATAATTGATAATTATTAATGTTGAGAGTATGGTTTTATATTATTGAATAATGAGTGATAATATATTCTATTGATTTCGTATATATTAGGTGTGTTTGAGATCTATTAGATGAGAAGGTTGTGATAATCCTACTAGGATATGGATTAACTGGGAAATGATATCAGGGTTCGGGACATGCCAATAAAATATTCTTACTAATTATGGGGTATCAAAATAAACTCTTCTATGCTAATGGTAAGATTCAATTTATGTGTATTGAACAAGGATGTGACTGAAAGAACCACATTTAATTCATGACGGAGTTTAGGTATCCTACTTTTATGCATAAAGACATGGCTTCTCGTATCAGTAGCACTATCACTAATATCATAGATACCCATCTCAAAAACATATGTTTTGATTTAATCCATAATTATTTTCTATATGATAGCATGAAAACATTTTTTTGACACTTGTATTTTAAACGTGTTATGATCAGTTACCAGTTTATTTAAGTATATTAGAAAAATATGCTCCATTGAGTGACTCTATTATTAATTTTTAAACATAATAACCAGTTATTATAATCAACATAGAAACATTAATTTACATTTAGAGATAAAGGGATTATCTAAATTCTCAATTTATTATAGTATTTATGTAATTGAAGTTATAAGTGTAGTTCATGTGGTATCAAGAGGAAATAGGTTATACTAGGAATCCATCACATCCTACCATATATAGATTCATTCTAGTATCTTGAAATCCCCTTATCATGGTCAATCATTCCTTATTACATGAGAAATAAATTTTTAATTTTTTCGGAATTCTTTTATAGTATCTAAAATTGGAATCTCCTATTATAATTTTTTAATAAAAACCACTACATAAATTCATTGGAATGTATCCTAAAAATGGTGGTGGAATCATTACCATTTATAATTTATTAAGTGGATGGGTATAAGATATATGTTACATTGGTCTCTATTTAACTAATATGTAAATGAATTACACATTCTTTTTAGTTGAGGTTACAACACTACGAAACACCATAAATTTTGTTCAATTTTCCCTTGTAATTATAAATATTTTAGTAAACAATTATGTTTGTGAGAGAGAGCAAGTGGTATGGAATATGGGGATCCACACCACTATATTTATAACTTATTATAAATATTTTTTATATTTAAACATAATAGAGTCCTAAAAAGTGATATATGGTTATGAAAAATCCACTTTAATATAACAAATATACCCACATATAACATCAAAATAATACACATATATTTCCTCAAAGCATAGGATATAATACATGTAAGTATTTAAGGTAAATACTATACTATATAAATGATATTAAAATTGAAAAATAATATCCAAAAATATATTTGAATATATATTGATTCCTCTTATAAGGATTGGGATATATTTAGATATTTTTTAAAAATATTAGAATAATATATACTAGATGATGGGATTATGATGAAATTGTTTAGTATTGTTTAAAAATACATATCCTTGAAAGTGAATAATGTCTCTATAGATGAAGGGTTTATTTGGGAAACATCCGATGGTCAAAATCCATCTAAGGTTAATTAACAACAATTCATACTATTAGAAAATTGATAAAGGACAACTATTGATATGAATACACTATAATTATGTGATTATTCACAAGACCACCCATGTTGAAGTCATATTAAATATTTTTATAGTTTTTAACTGCTCAAACTAAAACCACATACACACACTCCTATTTTATATCAATTATATATATATATATATATTTAGATTTCTATATTATTTTAAAGTGTATTATGATTGTTTTAATGAGAATAATAAATTTTTTACATATGTGAAACATAATAATCCACCAAAAAAATTAGAACTCATACATTATCATTAAACAATAAAATTCATATTATGTGTTGAGTTGACAATATAGTGGAAAAAAGATCAACCAAAATTGATTTTCACTAAAATATGGTCCCAAAAAATGAAAACTATGTACTTTGCATTATGTTTTCTAACCCTTGGGTCCCTAATAAAAATATCATCCAGTGAAGGTTTATTCATAAACAATATGGTAGATAACCCTCTCCAAAAAAATGTCTCACAACACATATTAATAAATTGACTTGTGTATTATAAATCAGGAAAATGTAACTATAAATCAAGAATTGGATCACCATAATCATCAGTGAAATCTCATGAATTTATTTTATTCATTAATTATTTAATTACCCATTACATTACCAATAACATAAAAAAGTTGATAAAGAAGAAGATCATGTGTTGCCCCATCTAAATGAGTTGGAGATAAGGGATATTGAAAATGATTTCAATATTATAGAAGGTCGAATTTTTATAATGCATCAGTGAAATAAGACCGAATAATGTATAGAAAGGATAAAAAAATTATGGGACCTGAATAATTAGGGAATAATGTAAAATGAAAAATACCATACTAAACCCCATAAGATATATAATCATGATCTTTCATTCAAACAAATAGTGAAGTAAGGGATTGTTCAATCATAATATTAGATATTATTAATGCTAAATAAAAAAATAATTTTTTTAACATCCTGCCTCTCACTCGTTGGATTGTGAAGAGGTGGTGGAACGTTAATAGGCCTTATGTGATATCCCCATGGCACCAAAGGTTGGAAATAAAAATATAGGGCTTCATGAACCATTGGATGATGATTTTATATTTGAAGATGAAACAAAAAACAATGATAAATATAACATCAAAACCTTTATATAATACATAAGTACAAAGAAAAAACTCAAATAAAACAAAAAAATGAAACCAAAACAAAATAGACAAATCCAACACAAACCAATAAACATATTAGAGTACAAGTGTAAACCAAAATACAGAAAAAAAACACCAATGAAATGAAAAAACATCCAACCAAAACTCCCAACAAGATCCAAGATCCTACTTGACTTGCCATTCCCACAGTATCATGAATAATAAAAAAGAGTTGAGATACCTACCTTTTAATGTGTCTCGATAGAGGACATCTACAAATTCCCTAAAAGTTCCCAAGTAGGGGACTGAGTCTAAATTTCATATGATTTCATCAATGACTTCCCAAAACATTATAATATTAAAAAACTTGTCATCACATTAATATAAAATTGTCTAAAAATAATTCAAATATATTTATATCATAGATAAAACATTTTTTCAATCCAAAAAACTTTTCCTATGGAAAATAATAAAATAGGAATTTAAAACATTTCTTAATTCCATCTGGAATACCCGTTATATGGTTCCACACATCCAAACATCCACACATGCATGAACATGTGAATGTTCCATACTAATAATGGATATATCATCTATCGACACATTCATCACAATGTGATAAATCTCATGTTCCATTACACCTTTGGAACCAATCACCAAGTCTTATATCAACATGGCCTGATAAAATGATACATGAACACATGATAAAATTTATTCCAAAATAAATTCCAATCCATTTCACATAAAATCATTCATTCATTAAAAAACATCAACAACCATTTCCTAGGTATCAAATCAAAAACATATTATTAATATCAGTATTTCAAAATTAACATCAAATAGGATTTCTTGCACACCATCCAATTTCCAAAATTTTCAAAAAACATTACTAATTAGGATAACAATAAAAATAACACAATAATTTCACAATAATTTCAATAAAATAATTATTTGATGATAATTATTTAATCTATAATCAGGTGGATTCAAGAGAGAAGCCACCAATATCACAAAAAATGGTGAAAACGAAGAACGGAACAATGATTCACTTGATATGATCCCAAACCACCTTTACTTCCATATATCCTACCATAAAACATCACTATTCACATCATGGAACATTTAAATATCCACTAAAGAGTAGATCTATGGTTCTGAGAAAGATAAGGTGATGATATCATTGAAGAAAAACAAATAATGTAGACTTACCAACAAATTTGCATCTCCATTAGCCTTTTATTCTCCTAAATATCTCACCCAGACTGAAGGAAATTGTCTCTCATTACTTGGGATAAAAATGGTTTCCTATCATGGGATAATTAAAAGAAAATAAGGTTTAAAGGATTTAATTAAACATAGATAAACCTATTATTTGGGGAAAATTGTACATTTCACAATTATGCCACATGGTTTAGAAAACCATAAACTAACAGTGTAGGTGTTGCAACCTTAAGCCACCCTCACATGGTTAGATCACATGGTTATAAAACCATGCACTGACCATGTTTTTCCACACTATTTCAATGTGATTGGTTTCCCCTGGACATCCAAATGGTTTGACCAAACCATGCATGAACCATGCACCTGTCCATTTCCCAATGTCAACATTTTCAAGGTTTCTTGGAGGTGTTTCGAGGAATCTACCTATGATTATCAAATCATGAATCTCCAAAAAAAATACTCTAAAGTATTCCAGAACCCATCCAAACCTCCTTGAACTAATCCTAATATTTATATATACTTCAAATACATAATGGAGTGGTTATGTACCTAAAACTGGGTGCTCAAAATTATCCCCACCATTGGTATTTTTATCCCTATAAAATAAAAAACTAGATTTTCCCTCAATGATTTTATTCAATTTCCCTATCATTTTCTTTTCACACAGTCATTTTTCTTATTGAATTCTCCCATGTTTCCTTAAAACCCACACTAGAATGTTGTTTTTATAGTGAAAAACATTCTTTTTCCTATCCAAAATTCACTTAAGGACATGAACTAATGATGTATATACATTTAAGTCAATGTGATCCCATAAAATCACATGTTAGGATCAATTTGGTACTTTTTCAATTGAGATACATGAATCAAATTATGTACAAAAATGAACTTCGGTAAAAATCCAACTGATATGTCACATCACCAACCTATTGAAGTATCTTAAAAGGGCCTATAAAATTCAGATAAAACATTCATTTCTTACCAAAACGAAAACTAACAATCATTTTATAGATTCCAAAAAGAACATGATCACTCACTGCAAACGAAAATAGTTGTCAATGATGAACCACATATTATTTATGATGAATCTGAAACATCTCTATTCTCTTACAGATCAAATAAAACTTCCCCATTGTCTCTTTAACATGTATTTTTACAATAAATTATGTATCACTTGTTCTTGTACAAAAATCTGTAGAACGACAAGGAAATCTATAAAATGATTCAAAAGGAGCCATATGTATTGAGTCATGAAGACTATTGTTTTGTAAGAACAACACTAATAGTATATTCCTATCCAATTAGACAAAATAATCAATTACACAAGCCCTAAAAATGTCTTACATTGTTTGGATCATCTATCCATTTGAGAGTGATACGCTATGATCATAGTTAACTGATTCCTAAGAGAATTCTTTAAGGAATTACAAAAAAGAGACATATATCTGGGGTCTTAATCTGAAAAGGTGGAGAATTGAGCACTATTCCTCTTTATTGGTATTTTTTTTATAAAATCCATGTAAATATGCTCCCACTTCCACAAAATAATAGTTAAAGACTACATCATTCTTATTGGTCACCGATGTTATGCCTTAACCTACTAAGAAGTAGTCCATCTTAAAATAAACTCTTCCACTTCCCATTTCATGCATACCCACCAGAACTATGCTTTTAAACTCTATATATCTTTTCAATACATAGATGAACAACCTATTTTTAATGATGTTAGGCATTTAGAATTTTTATCATGACAAGAAAATTTATTATGATTCGATATTCAAACCGTAAAACAAAACTCTCATCCACTTTCCATCCATCAATTGTCTTCCCACCACTGATCTTTGGTCTCAAGGGAACAAATTTGGAATTCTACGTCCGAGCCTTTATAAACTGCACAACCAATTCTAGAACAAATGAAACTAGAAAGAAAATGAAACATCGCCCTAGTAAGTATAATCCAGGTGCATGTATATTATGATTAACATCTTCTTCCATTGATACAAATATTCTTTATCCAACATATTAAATGAATTTGTCATTAATTTTTAGCCATAAAATTTCCATTACCCGTTGTATACATTAAGTTAAATTCAAACATTTAAAGGTATTCCTTCCATATTTCTTACCATAGATTAAAATTTTACTGTGTGAAAATATTTTCTATAATATTATGATCCACAAAAAAAAAAAAATTTATCCCAAAAAAGATAATGATTCTATGTATTCAAATAATAGACTATATTTGATAATTCCAAATCATGTGGTGGGTAGATTTTTTTTCACAACCATAACTGTCGCGAAAAATAAGCAACAACATGATCTCCCTTCATGACAACACATCCCAACCCAAATCCATTTACATCATATTAGACTATATATCCGTAACAAAATTATAAAAAATGTATCGATATGTGATTATGTGAACCTATCCTTAATCTGTTGAAAGGATTTATGACATTCCCCATTCCATTAGAAAGGAATTCCTTTCCTATTCAAAAATATCATTGGTGATACCTAACATGAAAAGTAACATTTAAAACATCTGCATTAGTCCTCCAAGATTAGGATACTATGTATATCAAAAAAATACTTAGGCATTTTTCATAAGGTAAAAATTTCTATCCTTTTTCATATCTATATAAATTACATTTTTAAAAATTATAGGGCCAAGGAAACATACCTACTGTATCTAGAAATCACACTTCGATAACTTGGAATACATATGATACTCCCACAATAAAATCAACACTATAGAATGTCATTTCTCATGATCCACCTTTACACTTTAATACACCAATACATCATCAATATAAATTACCAAAAATAATCTAGATAACAATGAAATTTATAATTCATAAATTCCATAAATATGGATGGTGCATTCGTAATAAGAAAAGGAATACAAAAAACTCAGAAGGGTCATATACTCTTCTGAAAGATGCCTTCAGAATATCTTTCTTCTGAACTCATAGTTGTTGATATCATAAACATATGTTAATTTTATAGAAACATTGAGCTCTCCTCAATTGACCCAATATATCATTAATGTGTGTAAGAAGATATCAATTCTTTATCATAACATGGTTAGTCTTATGATAATCTAAACAGATGCTATGATTTAAGTATGCCTTCTTCATAAAATAACTGGTGATTCCCACAGATATGTACTTGGTAGGATGGACCCATTTCTTTCCAACTCTTCCAACTAATCCTTAAACTCCCTCAATTATATTAGTTCAATATAATAATATGGAAGTGAAATAGGACTGGTCCTCTATAAGATATTAATTGTAAGATCTAATTCACATTTCGAAGGAAAACCTGAGAAATTTTTATGAAAAATATTAAGGAACTAGTCCTATATGGATGGAAAATTTGTATTCCCAATCACATCAAGTGATTACAATAAAATGGTTGTCAATTGGTAAGAGATTGTTCCATCCACTAGTACCAGAGGACATTCTCTTCCTACAACAAATTCCCAATATCATTTAAAGAGATGTCTAACATCATCAGAATATTTGAAACTAACTTTCCATGTATAAAAATCAGTATAGTACTCAATTTTTTTCACCCAATCCATACCCAAAATCAAGTCATATACATACACCTCTATCATAGAGAAATCTCATACCAAATCAGTCCCATCAATTTTTATCGAACATGCTTCACTTTTTGATTTTCAACACAATCTTTTTACCAAGGGTGTTTGGGGTATCAATAGAAAAGGAATTATCTAAACATATTAACCTAGAATATCAATGACATGAGAATAAATAAATGAATGGTAATGTAATTATATAAAACAAATCATGTATGAGAATATAATTAAAACGAATCATACCTATCACCACCGAAGGTCCCAATTAATCCTTTGTAATCAATTTCCTACCTATATACAACTACTTACTTAGTGCAATATTATATATTTTCTATTGATATTATAATATTTGAGGAGTGATGGTATTCCTAGAATCACAATTTCTTGATCAGCTCTATTAATAAGATATATTTTCTATTCTCATCCCATCAAAAAATATGATGTCTGAGAATCATGAGACATGTCTCGATCACTCGAACTTGGATAATAATTATAATAGCATTGGATATTTAATATCATGTTATACCTGTGAAATAATCTAGGTGGTTATATAAAATCATTCCTCATATGGTTGAATAAACCAAATTGAAAACATCCCAACTTACATTTCAGTAGAGGGGAATGATTTAATGATCCCATAGTTTTATCCTGATGTGTCCCACCACTAAAAAAGTAGGTTTACCTATTCAAATTCTTTCTAGAATTAGAGTTACCACATATTACCATAGGAATAAACATTCTCCCCAACTATATTTTTTGATATATTTATTTCTGATACCACCATTCTATTAACAATCTCATTATAATCCATAATATAAATAACAAAAATCATTTGGTGAATTTATAGTTTCAAATCCGACTAAAATTGTGTACCTTAAATGATGATCTAAGAACAACATTTGGTGAAAATATGACTAAATTAATAAATTTATCTGCATCATATGTTCTTGATATTTTCTACTACTTCTAAATGAAGAAGTCTGTTGTTCTATAAATTAGTAATATGCGGGGATAAAATTGTATTTTGAATAATTCTTCAAGATCCTCCCATTCCCTTCCTGGGATCAATTTACACTAAACTACTAAACCCCACCACTAGTGTTATAGAGACACCAAGTTATATATTTCTAATTTCACTTTCAACTCTTTTAATGTCCAAATAAAATCAAATATTTTATTTATCCTATTCAAAAAACCCTCTAATTTTTTCAATTAAGAATCCCCATGAAAGGTGGACATGTTCTGATTTTGGAACTCAAATGAATGATCTAGTTGTTTTGTTTTATACATTTTATTCCCTCAATCCGTAGCTGAGGAGCCAATAAAATTCATTGGAAGAACTTTTGGTTTACCTATGGCTCAGGTGAAAAAACATTCTCAGTAGCCTCTTATGGTGGGATTCAACAATGCCTACCCGATTCCCTATGTTGTAAAAAACCTCAAATTAGACTTAATATCTATAATTTAAAGTATTCACTTTTTCCAATTAGAATTTTTACAATTTAAAAAATCTTATTTATTAATAATAATCCATTTTAACCATTTAAAAAACACCACCATTTATCTTTTTGAAAATATCATCATTTGAAAACATTTTCAACTCTTTTAAAAAAGTAATATTTTTTTAACATTTCCATAAATCATTAGCTCAAAAATAAAAAAAGTAGTCTTATTAGGAAGTCATATTATGAATTGATTTCATGAAGCATTTATCATCTAAACCCATGATTATGAGGTGAAAACTCATCGATAAGTGTCTAAAAACACACATGTATTTAAACACCCTGGTAAAATGAAGTTCAAAATTAAGAGGTAATATATGAATATTTATTCTATATATTTCAATTTCAGACAATAATATCTCCTTAATAGAAACCCAAAATATATACTAACACTCTTCCCATATCAAATACCGATCAACATGATTCCATTTGTAACATCATGTCCCTCTCCATTTGTCTTGGGAAGAGGCAGTGGAAAATCACTAGGCCTTAGGTTAAATCCCCATGACATCAATCGATAGAAATAAATAACAAGTGATACATAAAATATTTGGACATTATTTTCCATTTGAAGATGAAGAAACCAAACCTTGATAACTATATCAACTAAATATCCAAAAGATTCATGAGTACAAAATTCAATCACAAAAAAAACCAACACAAACCAATACAAGCCAAGTCGAACCAAACCAAACCAAACTAGACTAAACCAAACCAAAAAAACCAACAACCATATCAAAGTACAAGAGGAAACCAGATTGAACAATACCCCAAATCAACCATTGACATCCAAAAAAGAACTCACAACCTATTAAATGATGTATCTCAAAATTTCATGCCCCTGGAATCAAGAAGCATCAAAAAATAATTGATATACATTAACATTTCATGTGTCTTGATAGAGGGCATCGAAAAACACAAAATAGTTCCAAAGTATGGGGTGAGTCAAGAATCAGTAGTATTTCCCCAATGAATTCCCAAACCTTATCTGTAGGACAAAAAATGTTATCAAGTTTATATAAATTAGTTAAAAAAAGTTTATAGCAGTTTATATCAAAGGAAAAATAGTTTTCCAACCCATAAGAATTTTCAAAGGATAGTAATAAAAAAGTCTTTAAAACCATTATAAATTTCATTTGTAAAACCCATTCCATGATTCCACACATCCACACATCCACACATGCATTCCCATGTGACAGTTTCATTAATATGATCAATCACACTTCTTTCCTCCAATTCATCACAAGTTGATAAATCCATCGGTTTATTAAACCTTTGGAAACATGAACCAAGCCATATTTTAATAAAGACCTATATAATGCAACAATAACACAAGAAAAATTTTATACCAAAACCTATGTCAAACCATTTCACATAAAAATGTTCATTATTTAAAACATTACAAGAAACATTTCCTATGTATCAAATCAAAATATTACATTCAAAATCACTATTTTAAAATTATTATCAAATATGACTTTCCAAAAACCATCTAATTTCCAAAACATTCCAAATCCATCAATAAAGAGGTTATCGATGAGAATCACACCATAGTTTCACAACTATTTCCTGAAAAAATATATTTCTATCTATGTAATCATGTTTTAATTATGTGGAGTTGAGAGTGAATCCACCTACCTCACAAATATATGTGATAAATAATAACAGTACAATTATTCTGTAGATCCGATCCTAAACCACTTTTCTGTCCCTATATCCAACCATAAAATTTCTCAATTTCAATTATGGAACATAGATCTATCCACAAATAATTAGAAATAAGGGTTGAGGAAAAAGAAATAGAAGATATCAATAACAAATGACCAAGAAAAAAGAGTTACCATTGAATATGGATCTCCAACATCTTTTATATCACATAGGGATCACTCTCAAAATGAAAGAATCATATCTCATGCCTTAGAAGAAAAATGATTCTATGTTAATGGAGATTTAGGGTATTTCAAGGCATAATTGATTTAATTCAAATTAGATCCACAAATTTTGAATGAAAAGCTGTAAACTGTATGGTTTTGAAAACCATGCACCATCCATGTGGATGCAACTTCCAAAATCCACCCCTCACATGGTTGGATCACACATTTAGACAATATGTGATCCAACCATGCATTTCCCCACTGTTGCAATGTGTATGGATTATCCTTGACATCCAAATTATTTTTCTAATTCATGGACCAACCATGAACCTTCCCAATGACTACTTTCATCCATTTCATGGCTTCCTATTGGTGTTCTAGGGTGTGAAAAACCCATCCTAAACACCCCCTCAAACCAGTACCTAATCTAAATTTCCACATACTTGAATGGAACTCCTAATCCCCATGGATTGGTGATTTTCACCCAAGCATCAATCATAAATCAGAGGTAATGATTTCTCTAAACCTGATGAAACCACATATCAAATGTACACATGTATATATATATATAAAATAAAGAAAAAACAGATTAATAAATTTATTCCATAACTATAAAAGAAAATGGAAATGATACAACAAAAATGGTAGTTAAACAATCTCTAAGAGACAAGTGCAACAGGAAGGGACAAAAAAATTAAAATATACTCCAAAAATCATCATGTGATATCATGGGAATCCCCAACTATCTCACCACCAGATACCTAAACAAAGATGATATAAAACTTCACCGCCTTACTGTGGTGCCTTTATTTTATGAGCATCGAAATATTTGCAATTATATACAAACCTCTGAATGAGTTCCCATGGTATGAGCTAACAGACTCAGTTGCATCCCACCCTGGGGTTTCATAACAAGTATCAACATAATAATATGAGCATGCTCAACAATAAGGAAATGAAGACTTGATAAATAGTTTATATCATTTATATCAAAAGCATGGTAAAATATTTAATTTTCCCTTCTTCTACATTTCCAAAATAAATCAATCTAAAATAGTTTCAAATCATTTCATATACATATTTCAATGAATATATATCTAATAAAATAAAGGTATATATCAAATATCATATCAAATCCATATCAATACAAGATAAATAGTAAGAGCCAAAACTTAGGCAATATCATTCCTAGGATCACTATAACTTAGGATAACTAGGACACTTATACAACCAACATAGACAATAACATACATAAATTCTATAAACATATGCATTGAATCATGGTAGACTCAGAATACCCAAAAAGTGAATCTCCCAATAGCCTTTATCAGACCTCTAGAACAATATTCCCATAGATTAGAGGGACAACCCATGAGTGATCCCCCTGAAAGTATCAACAAACAAGGCATGTTACTACACTTTCCACTTAAGTACCCAAGGATTACCATATTCTATGTTTTCCAAAATAATCATCAAAACCATGCTTTGATAACAATTTCATAAATCTATTTCATAATGCTTTGAAAATAGATTTTATTTAACCAAAATAAGGGAAGACCATATTTTATCAAATAAAAATTTCTACGCACACACACAAATACATAAATAAGTCATTCCATTTCATTTATAATACTATTTTTTAATGTATATATATATGAATTTCATCAAACATAGGATATGGTGGGAACCACCTACTTCAAACTTGGGTTGCCCATCCCTGAAATAAAATCTATCATAATAAATAACAAAAATCAACTAAATGAGGCCCTATACTCAATCCACGCAACTAATAATTTATTTAATTTATAAAAAGGGATAGAAAAGAAGATATATCATTACATACATCGAAGAACACACACCTGCCGCATCATAACCAACCATAGATCAACCCCTAAATATAATGGATCTGGAAAAGAATGAAGAGAAATTTCATCATAGAACGATGAATCTAAAACCATAGTTATACATGGATATTGTGATCAAAGGAATTGATGAATAAGAAAGGATTACTCACCTTGATAAATTCACCATAATAGTAATGATGATCCATCACTAAATGAAAATAATTGGTGGTATGAGAGGTATTGAAATCACTGGGGAGTGCTTCTAGTTCTATAGAAAAATGGATGCAGCTAAATACAAAAAATAAAATCCATGTAACTCCATTAAAACTCCAACCTATTATACTTCAAAAGTGTGTAATACCTTTATAAATCAGGTAATATAAGAAGCTTTCATAGGCTGATAAACTTTATTTCTTTTTAATAAAAGCCTTATTTTTACCAATAGAAGATATAAACCAAATACATGGTGTGTAATACTTTCATGTTTTGTACCAAAATCATGGATTTTTCCCAAGAGGCATTATACAGTATGGAATTTAATTAAACGATGTGTATTTATCTTGCTGATTATGAAAAAGACCATTTTAAGAAAAATACTCAAAACCACCATGGATGTCCTCCAAATTTGGATATAATCACACAAATCCATGAACATATTTATGAAAAAAATCCATTAATTCAAAAATATATATATCGCCAAGTATTAAGTATTTTTTCCTAGGAAATGATATATATAAATATGAGTCCCAACACACACCCAAATAAAGATGGAAATGAAAGGAGATAAGTTAAATTCATGAAATTATGTAATGGGAAGTAAAAAACACTACACCATAAGTATTTCCATCCCCAGGAATCATGTAGTAATATAGAGTCTAGAAAAGCGGTGAGACCACTACTCCCTCATTGACTACTCATGTTGCCAAGTCTCATAAGAATCTGATCTATGCTGCCATAATACCTGGACCAAGAGAATCCACATCCCAAACAAGACATTCAAATTAGAAGAACCCATCTATACTGGAAGATTTAGAAAACATATGGCTCTATCTCAGTGTCTTCCCAAATCAAAAGGTGGGAGAGATCGGGACAATATTTATTGAGATATGATATGTGGAAATCATCATGAATGACTATCAATTGAACTAGAAACACTAACCAATAATAAAACTTCCCATGTTACATAGTGACATCAAATGGTCCAATATATCATGGAGACAACATTCCTTATTTTCCATGTTGATAGTGACCCAAATAAGGAGAAACAATCAAGAAAACCCAGTCACCTTGGAAAATATTGAAAATAAAATGTTGATTATACACATATGATTTATACCAACAATGATCTATAACAAGATACTGACATATATCCTAAATCTTTGATGATGCCTCCTAAACCAAAATTTTCATCACCAATTATGCTTTTTCCTCCTCCCATCAAATAGGTGACCTACATGGGAGATTATACAATGCCTTGAAAGGATCCATTCACAAAGTTGAATAATTATTATTATTATCAGAAAACTCAATCATTCCTATATATTTATCCCACGATACACTAAAATAAAACACATAGGTATAGATAATATCCTCTAGGATTGGAAAAACACACTCTATATGATCATAATTCTATGGATAATAAGTCGTACTCAACCTTACATGAGTTCCAAAAACCTCTTGGAGACTCCTCTATAATATAGAAGTTATCCTAGGACCCATATCTGAAAAAATTGTATAAGGCACGTCATGTAACTTCAAAATATCCTACACATAAAACATACCCGTATCATTATCTTTTTTGGTGTCCTGGGTTGAAATAAAATTAGAATATTTTATCAACAGATCAACCACCACCCAGTATCATTTTTTCATTAGGGATTCCATGGTAATCCAAAAAACAATTTCTATAGATACCTCGTCCTCATTTGAAACTATAACTATAAGAGGTTAGATAAAAACTGAAGGATTCATATTCTATTCATTTATCCGTTGACATGTGTAACCACAAGACACACCATCATTAATTTCATGCTTTATAATCGACCACCAGAATGACCTTTTCATGTCACAATACATTATTGTAGCTTCCAGATAAATAGACAATGATGAACTGTAAAATTTTAAAAAACTAATATCTTTATAGATTATAGGTGGATAATAATATTCCCAAAGTATAGAATACTATCTTGAGAGAGACCAAATAGAAATGGTCTACCCACCAAATAGGTTTTCTCAAATTCCTCTGAACAGATAATCCTACTACCAAATCTATATAATAGACTTTAGGAGATGTGATGATACCTAAAAACTGGTTAGAACCATACCTAAAAAATCCTCATAAGAATCTAGATGAAACTAAGTAATGTTTATCATAAGGATCCAGTGTTCCATCAATTCTAGAAAATCCTATGATGGTACATTCCTGCTAAGATCATATGGGATGACATTCCCCTTCTCTGAGGTGTAGGCAATGTCAAAGTAAAACATCCAAAAGGTATTCCACCCAACATCTATGTCAGATATTCATGTAATTATGAAAAATATATATATATCAAACTCTTATGCTCAAAAAACATTGTTAACCTCACCCTATAAAGATATTTCTACCAATAATTAAGTGCATGAATCACTGTGAGATGCACTAAATAATGAGCAGGGTAATTATTCTCATTTAGTTTAAGATTTTGAGAGTTTTAAGACACCAAATGATCATCCTTCATAAGAACACAAACTGAACCAGGACTGGAATCATTATAGAAAACCACATACGCCTAACTAGGCACTAGTAAGATCAGAATAATAGTTTTTGATCGATTTATTTTCAGAAGCTCAAAAAAATGAAAATTTTCTTATCATATGAATTTCACGAAATTCCTAGTAAGGGTATTAAAATGTTACAACAACATTGAAAAATCCTTATGAACTATTGATATTATCCAGTAATACCAAGAAAAATCTGAATCTCATAGATGTTACAAAGTTTTTTCCCATGAAAATTAATCCTTCACCTTATTAGGATAAACTGATAACCTATGATTAGAAGTCATATTCCCCAAAAAATTCACTTTATAAATCCAAAATTTTCATTTTCAATGATTTATATATAAATGGTGACACCATAGGTTTTAAATAAAAAAACTAAAATGGATCTCGTTATCAAATCTTGAATAAACCAAAATATCATCCATGAACAATACAACAAAAATGTCTAGATACTAATGGAATATTTGATTCATCAATGCCATAAAAATAACAGGAACATTAGTTGGACCAAACAACATCACTATATATTCATAATGGCTATAACCTCTCCTAAAATACATTTTCAGTAAATTACACTCCCAAACTCTGAGATGATGATAACCAAAATGAATATCAATATTCGAAAAACACTTTCCCCCTTTAACTGATCAATAAAATCATCCACATAAGGAAAATGATAATTTTTATTATTCATTACTCAATTTAAATTCTAATAGTCCTGGCCTAAAAAGAGTGAACTGTATTCCTTCTTGGGAAATGGAAATAGGTTATGAATGGAGAAATGATATGGTGAACAAATCCCTTCTCTATCAAATCATTCACCTAAATCTTGAGTTCATTCAGCTCTGCTGCTGTAATATGATAAGAAGGTATCACAATAAACTATATACCTAGAACCATGTAAATCCGAAACTACACCTACCTCTCTAGAGTAATAAGATAGAAAGATTATACAAAACCTCATGAAAGTCCTAAAAAATAGTGGTAATATCAATAATTGATGAAAGTTCATTAGGATCAATTTCCATAATAGACAAAAACTTTAAATTTCTTGGAGGATGGTCCTACCTGACCAAACCTCAGATCTCATTCCCCCTAAAACACTCATGATCTCCCATCCACCGTAAGAAATAAGAAATACGAAAGATAACAATAAACCCCAGTTAAGTGATACAAAATTCTATCCATCTAGATAATTATTTCAAATAGATACAAATTGAGAATGAGTAAATTCATGACTAACTGTACATCAGAAATCAATGGAAAACATGAATATAAGTATAAACTCTGCTATTTCCTCTTCAAAATTGGTCTAGTTATCTTCGTAACAAAGGAAATGATCTCTATTGAAGGATTAATAATATAAACCAAATTGAGAGATAAAAATTAGTGGAAAACACTACTATAAAATAAATTAATCTCTAACATAGATTCCATAAATATATCCCCTATCATTGTCATTAGAACAATGTCTACATCGACTTGAAACATATTAAATATGTGAATGGGATTCAATCCTAAGGTCTATGGTTAGAACCCTATAGTCTTTGAAGCATCTGAATTCACTATAGCAGCCTTTGGAGTCAACGATCCTTGACCATATCAAGGTGTATACATAGCTTAAAAAAAGTGCTACACATGATAATAACACCCATAACCATTACCCATATTCATATGTGAAAGATAATAATGTCGGTTGTGTTTGAATTTTCCATACTAATAATAAGTCATAGACTTTCTGCTATCTGGAACTGATGGTGAAGAGGAGGCCTACCGATGAGAACCACCTCCACCACTCAAGAGGATATCCTTCCAATTAATCATTTTTCATTACAAACCACTAAAGCAACCACTAGTTGGAGGATAAGAGTAAGAATACCCAACCTTTCTTTCAATATTCATCTTTAGAATCATATCTCTATCTACCATCACTGTACAGGTCAGAAGATTAAGAATAAATAAATATAATATGATATCTAATCACAAAACCTATGGTTACATTGATCTTTTAGCTAGAGAATCTTTACCACCTATGGTGTAGAACGAGCTTCCTCTGCAAACCAATTTCTGTATGCCAACATGAAGTGTTATAATTTATTAAAAGATAGGAAATCCTGATAATTCATCATCATTAGTGACCCTGTGAAATAAATCTGAAATAAGAGAGTCATTAAACCCCTCTAATCCAATCCCACGTGCATATCTACCTGTATCATAGAATCCCACCATTTTTTTGGGACCCTCAAGTATTAATTCTACACATTTCACCATGATACTGTCAAGTTTATCTATAATGTAAAAGATCTGAACGATCATATCCAGCCAGTCCTCTTTATTTTGAGTTTTATTCATATCTTTAAAGGATGGTGGCTTCTCACGCAAGGGATCCTTTGATAAATCTACTTCACCTCCAACTATCAATTGTACGTCAGTGACTGTAATATGTACGTGTGTTACATTTTTTCAAGAACATGGACAGCCCGTATGATAAAATATATAATATTTTAATATATAGCTTTATTACCTTGAATAGAATCTTCCACACCTACCTAAGAAACCAGTGGAAGACATCTATGAGGCATACTATTTTATAGTGAAATAGAATAAATTATTAGAAAATATAATAATAAATGTTTATAGTGAAAACTAACTAGATAAAACTGAGATTAAGATAAAAAAGTCAAAGAAAGAGACCCAAATCCCAACATCCTATTGTAACACGAGTCTCATCATAGTATAATATGGAAAGACTTTGACCACAACATACCATTCAAGTCCTAATAATCCTATCTCTAGTATACTAGGAATCCTAAGAGAATGAATATTGAGGGGGAAAACCATTGATACCAAACTATGATGAACCCAACCTAGACACCCTCTCAATCCGGTACCAGACCTATATTTCCACATACCTGAAGGGCATTCCTGATCCCCATGGGATGATGAATAGCACCTAGTCTTCAATAATGACTAGAGGGAACGATTTATACCAGACAAAAAAATAACATGGAATATATATATAATAAAAATAAACAACGGAAGAAATAAATATATTCCATAACTGAAGATGATAGTAGAAACACTACAACATAAAAGGTAGCTAAATAATAACCAATAGACAAGTCCAATAGAAAAGGAAAATAAATAAATAAATACTCCAATAATATACATGTTATAGCATTGGGAACTCCCACTATCTCACCACAAGTTACCTAGACATGGTTGATAGATGACCACACAACCTCATTGCGACTCCTTGTCTTTCCCTGTCTGAAAATATATTCAAAGGTATACACACCAATGAAGAGGTGTAGATGGTTTGAGCTAACAAGATCAGTCAGGTCCCACCCAAGTGTTCCATAACAAGTCTCAATATAATAATCTGAACTGATCATCATTAACAAAAAACAATGAATGATAATCATTTTATAGTTTTTATATTAAAAGCATTGAAAATTATTTAACTTTCATTTTCCATGGTTTAATATAAATCTTGGTAAAAAAGTTTCAAATCATTTCATATACATATATCTAAGGATATATATCGAATCAAAGGAATTTATATATCATATATCACATCAAATCCATGGATGTAAAAACTAAAATTTTATAGGCCAATACCTAGGAAACATCAGACCAAGGATCACTATAGGGCAAACTAGTAAAGAAACTCATACCCCAACATAGAAAATCTGAAACACGTCTATCCCCTAATCATATAAATAAAATCTTGATAGTAAAGGAACACCCTAGAAATTGAAATTCCAAATAGTGTCTATCATGACCCTAGAACAATCATCTTAGTGAGCAGAAGAACATCCCATTAGTGAACTCCAAGATAATATCATTGGATGAGGCTTATTACTACAACTTCCACCTATGTACCAAAGGGATACAATGTGGTACGATTTCCAAACCAATTAATAAAAAAGTGTTTTTGAAAACTTTCAGAAATAAATTTCATTATGCTTTGAAAATACATTTTATATTACCAAAAAAAAAGAAAAATATTATTTTATCACAAACGAATTTCCATAAACACACACAAATACATTAATCAATGATTCCTTTTCATTTATAAAATAATTTATAAAACTAGATTAATTCAGTTCATCAAACATAGGCTAAACATAGAATCGCATACCTCAAACATGGTTTGTATGCACCCTCAATGGAATCCATGATAAGAAAAACACAATGATGATAAATGAAGGCCCTAAAATCAATCCACAGAACTTAAAATTGATTAATTTTATAAAAAGGATTATAATAGAGTATAGATCACAACATAGCTCAAAGAACAATCACATAATACTACAGCCAATAATGAATCACCCACGGAAGAAGATATGATGAATGATATAGAACGGAATCAATATAATTATAATCACATATAAGTGGATCTAAAACCGTAGTAAAATAGGGATACCATAATCTAATTCAATAAATAAAAAAGTATTAATCACCTAAAAACACACACCATAATCACAATGATGATCAATCACTAAATTAAAATATTTTTTGGGATTGGAGGTCTATAATATTTCAAGGGAGTTCTTCTAGGTTGAGAGAAAAAGGTCTATGGACATATAAAAGAATAGTCATTCATAAGCGCCCTAAAAAATATCCTACAAGATGTAAATGGAGTTTCACCCCTTCACACATCGTGTATACCTGAATCCCTCATACAATAAAAACAAATCACATTTTTAATATAAAAAAACTTGTCTTTACCAATACATGATGCGAACCAAATACCTGAAATGAAATCCTCTCATGTTGTGTACAAAACTCATGGATTCTTCCCCGTAATATTTTCAATGTATGTAATCAAATTAAATGGCTTGTATTACCCCTGTAGACAGTGAAATGTCCAATTTTCAATAGAAAACCCCAAACCATAATGGACATTCTCAAAAATCAGGGAGAACCTCACAAATACATTAACACATGTAAACATGTACTCAATTAATTAAAACAAACATACATCCCCAAAACATTAGTTCATTTTTTCAAATAATTCCATCAATCCTTAGGAGTCCCCAAACACACCTATATAATGTGGGAAATTATAAGAGAGAATCTAAATACCTAAAAGTAAGTAATAGGATGTAAAGCATGGTTTACACTAGCCATGCTCAAACTATGAGCCTCCTAGAAAGCCTCGAATGTATGCCAAAACTCCTCTGAACCTCTTGAAACATAACTTGATCATTATATGTACTTAAAATACCTAAATAATTAGTTATTCACCTAAAATACGAGGTGAAACAAATATACATTTCACAAATGTGATCTCATAAATTTTGATATTTTAAAATATACTAAAATGATTTTTATCCCATAAAAATAAGTTTGATAGTATTAAATTAGTTTTTCTGATGGATATATATATATATATAGTTCCATAAATATTTACTCCTAATATTCAAGAATTGTGTTATTTTTTCAATTTAATTCATGACTTGATCATGCAAATCTTAAAATGTATTATATGATTTTAGAGATAACTTATGCACAATGAATTAAGGTGTCTATAATAAGATGTGATTTGTTGAGTTGAATAATATAATAATAGAATTAATACTTCTTAATTTACCAATGAAATTACAATAATGTGTGATGGGGGTTTTTTATAAAATTTAGTGAAATGTTTTAATCCAGTCAAATTTTTAAATATTATATGTGAACTTATATTTGAATGAATAATTTTTTATAGGATGATCATTCTAGAAATAAATGAAATGAAATAAACAAATTCATTAGATAGAAAACCATTATGGTCATTCTTCAATTTTTCTTATCACCCAATGCTGAAAAATATTAGGGACATGACCAATCCATTTTTTTTTTTAAAAGAACAATCTAAAAAAACTAAGACCCCCTAACTATTTCAATGTTAAAAAAACTCTCTTACATGGAATATATAAAAATTATACACTTCATCCAATTAATAATAGAACATGGTTTTGGAAATTATATCAATTATATTGAAACCCCATGTAATCCTTGAAATATTTTATCTTGTTTTAATTAGTCATTTTCTTATTCATGGGGTATTACAATTTCTCATCAAACCATTTTGTGGTAAAATATATTGGAAACACATAAATATTATTAATTTTGTAACAACATAAACCCTGAAAAAGAAGATGATATTTTATCATTAATCTTCTATGACTAGGGATATATCATTTTTCACAAAGAAAAATATCTGATAGATTGATTAATTTTAATCTTAAGATTGTTTTCTAAAATTATTCTAGCAAGAGAAATTGTATTTTTTAGAAAAACATATCATTTATTCCTAAAATAATATTTCAATACCCAAATAGTCCTAATATAATGAAAAAAACATTGACCTTGTTAGTCTTTGCAGATTCCCAAATTTAGAATCCCTAATTTTACCCAAATCTAAACCCTTTCATGGTTTTCAAATCCATCTAACCGAATCTTCTAGGTTATAAATTGTTTAATATTGAATTTTAATGATAACCCCCACCCCCAAATATAAATCTTAATTTCCCACCTTCGGTATTATAACATACCCCCATTTTTCTATAATCCCTCTAATTTTACTTCTACTAACATTCCAAATTCCATTTCTCAATCCCAGAAATATTTTACTTTTCCAAACCATCTTCATTCTACTAAAAAATTGAACACATCTATATAAAACCATAATTACCCATTTTTTCGACACAAACCATCCATTCATCTCAAAAACTATGAAATAAATATTCTATACATAGAATAAACAAATGCCTCTACTCTTTACTATAAAATATTAGTACACCTATAATCCCTCGTACATTTCCAACCACTAATTATATTTTTTATTATAAAGGTTAAATTTCCCAACATTTTCTTGAGATTTTAAGATTTGTGTTTTATTGAATTAGTAAAACCCTTTCTTTACAATTCCGATACTTTTAAATAGTTTACAAGTTTACAAAATTAATTCTATCAATTTAATTCATATATACCATTAATAACACACTTCCTTAATTTTGGATCGGCCTCAATAAATGAAATATTGTTTAGGATATAATTCCTATAAAATGGTAGATGGTATAAAATAATTTGAAAACATTTTATGAAAATTTAAATTTTAGTAAAGGATTTGAAAATAAAGAAAACTAATTAGTCTATATAAATATAAGAAAACCCATGGAAAAAGTTTTCTTTAAATATAATGAAAATTATGTTCATAATCACATGTGAAATTATTTTTTTTTTAATAAAAACCCATTAAAATTAATGAAATCATATAAAAATAATGATTTTATGTTGGGGAATCTAAATCCTCTCTCATCCAGAATTACCATTTTATACCACCTATTCAATGGGATGAAACAATTAGTTTACTTACCTCATGTTTTATAATTGGAATAAATAATTATCTAAAGCATTTGATGGTTATAAATCACACTCATGCATCATTATATATAATAAATAAGTACCAAACCATGAAATAAATAAATAAAGTCTTTTATTTTTGTCAACAAATTCATTAAAAAATATATTTAAAGCCCTTAGGAAAAAACATTCATTAATATCATAAAATTAAGATGAAATTTCTTTTATCATCTTGTAACCCTTAAGAAAGAAAAAACATAGGATAATTGATATAGATTTTTCTTTGAAAAATAACTAAATCTTGAATGGTAAGGTCAATAATGATGAATATATACTTTATATTGAAAATGAGATTGAGTGGTAAAGGATAAATAAGATACTATTTAGAAACCATTGTAAAAACATAATAAAATTGAAAATAACCCTAAAAATCCTGAATAAATATATAAGAGCATTCTAAATTAATGTTTTTTTATAGATAATGAAATATAAATATTTTTAAATACAACATTAAATCAATTTAAATATAGTTTAATAGAAAAATCTATTACCTCAAGTCAAGAATCACTTTGTAGGGCTTCAAACCAACAAAATTATAAAATTTTATTAATTATTTGTTTCAATTAGAATAAATTAAACACATTTTCCTTTCATAGTATTCCATTTAAATAATTTTTTTTAATATTTTACATATCTTTAAAATTATTATATTTTATGTTGGTTTTTTTTGTTTGATTCATATTTTCCAAAACTGGTTCGATATCCTAGTTTTGTATAATTTCCTTATCCAATGGTTCCATAAGTTTTAATTTGTTCATATATATGGTTCATGTCATTCTATAAACAATGGTGTTTTATATGTTATTATATATTTACTTCTATATGAATCTTCATTGAGGGTTATTTTTTGATGTTTTAATGTAAACATGATGTTTTTGTTAGTAAATATATTACTTTTATGGAAATTAAAAATTAAATAATAATATAAAGATATATTTCATTAATGGGGATATATTTCATTAATGGAGGAGTAGTCTAAATATAACATGAATGTCGTTTTCATTTTCAAATGGATATGATGAAGGTAGATCATTGTTTTTCCACTATGAACATAATGTCAGGACTTAACATAAGGCTTCCTAAATTAGAATTTAATATAAAAGAAAACCATTAGTACATGGGAATGTTATTTGGGGAATTATTTTTTCAAGGATTAGGTGAGATATGATTCGTAATGAATGTAAATAGGTTAGGTGGAAATGATAACCATTTATAATAGAGGGAAGTGATACTATTATCAATACCTAAATTCATCATATATAATAAATTTAATTATCAAGTCATGTAATCCAAAAATAACCCATTTTTTAGGATTGGATAAGTATGTTAGATAATTCACTCAAAAAATTACATTTATATGTGATTTTTAATGAATTTTGGCCATATAACATAGCTTGACAACCATTTTATCCCTTTTATCCTAATAATGGTGACTAAGATTTTACCTTGGTAACCGATTTTTGTGTATAAAAATAAAATAAACCCTATTACCTAATTTGAAATTTATTATTACAAATTAGAAAACTAATTTTCAAGATTAAATTTTTAATGGTGGTAAATATTAAATATAATATAATTATACATAAGTCTATGAAAACCATTTTTTATAAAAATGTAGTTTTAAACAAAATAATGAATTTTAATATAAATAAAATATATGTTTTATTTTCAATAAATTTAATTATTTATGAATAAAATAATAGATATTTATGTGATTTTTAAGACAATCCAAAATATAAATTTACCACAAGAATACTTAATAAATAGAAAATATATGATATTTTGCAACACATTATTTCCCACAATTTACATAAAACAAATCATATTTGAAAAATTTACAAATTTTTCACTAATCTAATTATAATATTCTGAATCCAAAAATTATTTTCATTTTATTAAATTTTTATACTAGTGTCCAGAAATTAATATTTTTAAAATGGCCATATAACACCTAAAAAACAACATAGAATAAAAAATGCTTCCTTATCTAAATGAAATGTCATATTATTTATCCATATCATAAGAAAAAAATTATGATATAACAGTAACTTTTAATATTGATTTATTCAATTAATATTGAATAAATTATAAAATTCATTCAGTACTAAAATTATTCAGGTAATCAAATATTATTAATATCTATTATAATTATTTATTATTTCCTTATTATCATTAATTATATATGCATTAGTATGTTATTATTTATTCTCATTATTGAATGTTTTTAATTTCATTCGTTCCATTAAAGTTTCCTAATGGTGATATTAGTTCATTATTTCTGAAAAAAATCACCATTCCAAAATTATAATAGTTAATAAAAACAATTCTCTAAATATTTTTAAATATATACATGAATTCCATTGTAAATTTAGTTATGATTCATGAAAATAAAATCACTGATGATTTATTTCATGTAATTTTTAACAAATAAAATTTTATTTCATGAAAGAGTGTTAAATATAAAACTAAATATTATAAAAGAAATATAATATAATAATTTTTTTTTACATAAAATATTACTAGTAATTCAGCTTCCATATCCATAGATGAGTGAAATTTGTAGAATCCTTCGTGTAGGTGGTTAACCTGAATAAAACAAGAAAATTTCATAATCGATTAATGAGTATGATTATGAAGTGATTAGAATATCATCATTAGATAATAATAATTAGATTAATTAGTTTTATTAATGATATAAATCATAATTTATAATATATTAAATTAGAAGTTATAATAGTAATCCATTTGTTAAATAGAAGATATTGTTATTCCTCTTGGTATTCTAGTTTTGGAGTTTAAAAATAAACAGATTTTTAATTATTATTATTAACAATTGAATAACCCATTTTCCTCTGAAAAATAATATTCATTTCATAAAAATATTTTCCATTCATTAAATACATCCTTATAACCATTCAAGAAATATGAGGATGAAAAACAAAGGATTCTATTCCTAGAGGCAATAATATGAACTTTAGAATATAATTCTTTTCATTTTTCTAGTTGTTTAATGGAAGGTAGAAAATTATAATTCCATTAACATAATAATATTATTTTATAGTTATAAAATTTCATGTATATTTAGAAAATATATTGGAAATGTATAAGAGGTGTAAATGAATAGAAATGAAAATGAGTAATGAGGAGTTTTTAACTTACTACATTGGAAAATAACTAAATAATTCATATAATAGAAATTTGGATAGACTATAACCTATTTTAAAAGGGCGACTATGTTAGGGGATATTTGGTTAGATTTTTTTGTGTTAAAATGGTTTTTGTGTGAGTAGAAATGGTGTAGTTAAGGGTTCCCTTTGTAAGTGAAAAGTGTGCAATTTTTTAAAATAATAATTAATTATATTAATTTCATGTTGAAGGTTCCGGGCGCAGCGGAAGCACATGGGTGGATGTGCCCACTTGGATTTTTTTCATTAGTAATGATCAATCCGGGATCAATAAGACGATAAATTCCAGTCTCCATGGATCGAATCACAGAACAATTCAAAGAAGAAGGTTTGTCCCGGAACCACAAACAAGGATCGTTACAGGTTGATTATAATTAATTTAATTAATTATAATGAAATACCTTTTGGGTATTATTTCTTCATTTATTTTCTTGATCATGTTGTCGATGTGATCCATCATTGCATCTTAGAAGCCATGTGTAGACTCCCTTTAGCGGTGATCCAAATGTGTACCTCATATCTCTAGACGTTGCCAAAGGATTATCTAGGTGCTAGCGTGGAGAACCCTTTTCTTGCGTTGTCTGCCTTAGATCGCCTTGATCTGATAGAAGACAATCTCTTTCGGTCTTGAGAGAATTCTTGGAGGAAGAGGTTCTTTCGGCCTTGAATGAATTCACCAGAATTGTTATGCACAATGATTCGCTTGTGTGTAGGAAAATAGTTGGGGTTGTGAAGATATTTAAAATCAGGTTTGAGGTTGCAGAGTTATGAAAATAAATAAACGCGTTATATGTTAAATTTATTTCATTAGCTCTTATTGAAAACCACCATGTCTAATCATTAATTCCTTGACATGCGCTCATGCTGATTATAATAAATATCATATAATAAAACAATATTATATCCTCAAAATCCTAACTGAAAAAACTACATGATGTGTAATAATAAATACACAGAGTGTACTTGTTTTTCATTGAAAACTACACGGCGTGTACATTAAATGTGCACTATGTGTATATATTATTTTGATTTATTCATTTCCTTTTTCAAAATAAAAACGACACGGCGTGTAATAATTAATACACGGCGTGTACTTGTTTTTCATTTTATTCTTCCTCCAACATTAAAATGATTTAGGATTCCTTGAATAATTATTAAACCACATACAAGAATAATCTATATTCTACTTGAGATACTTTAATACACTTAGTGTGTGACCCTCTAGGCCTCTTTCTCATTAGCATTAGGTGGGATTGCCTAAAGTCCAAGATTAATGTCTAGCAACGGGTCAAGGAACCCAAGAGAAAGAAGTTGACGCCGCATTGATGTATCACCACATACGAACGTTTACTGTGTAATTTAATCCCTTAGTCTCAATATCTCATCAAGAAGGTTTCATAGCAGTATCATAAACCTATATGCTTGATCTGTCGTTCTTTGAATACCTGAAATAAACACATCGTTCACACCATGGCCATGGAATTTAATGCGACAGTTCTATTTCAGTCGAAGGGCCGAGATATCAACTTCCATAATTGAAAGTGACAAATCCTTCCTCGACTAATCCAGTAACAACATGTCACTCGTGACGCACCCAACATACCCAACTTCCCGCCAACTGTCTGCATGATGGTTTTCGTCAATAAATCTAAGTGCGAGAGTCATGACATGAGTTAATGATAATCTTCCAGTCTAAGGACCATTACACAGCTCGTAGATAGCAATGTCCGATGACACCAAGACATGCAGAATTGCTATTGGTGGGTCTGTTCGAATAATCTCCCATCTTGGAGATTACCAAGTGAGAACTCCACGAGAGAGAGTCTCTTCTTCTTATGAGTACTCGCACATGATGTTCTGTATATTATGTGTCCTATTAAAGTATGTCATCTAACCGTATAACTTTATTTAATAATATTGTTATAGCATTTCAAGGTTCTCATCATAGCGGGTATCTTCCATGACCTTATCAATGCAACAAATATTCCCAGACATTACTATATTATAGTCATGCAGAACAATGAACAATATATAATAAGTGAACATTCATGTAATCAAAGTACAAAACAGTTGGTTCTTAGGACACCAACCATTAAAAACTCCCACTTGGACTAGAGACAACTACCTACGACTTTTAGTCCGCTAGACCTCACATAATGATTATGTTTCTACTGAGTCAAGGTTTTAGTCAAGGTCTCTGCCACGTTGTCTTTCGTGGAAATACTGTTCACTGAAACTTCACCTCTCTGAGAAAAATCCCTCAAGAGATGATACTTCTGAAGTATGTTCTTTGTCCGCTGATGTGACCTTGGCTCTTTTGCAAGTTCCACCGCTGCAGTATTATCACAATAAAGTGTGATAGGATTTTTACTACTCGATATAATATTCAGCTCTTTGATGAATCTTTGAATCTATACTGCTTCTTTAGATACCTCAGAAGTTGCGATATACTCTCAATCCACTGTAGAATCTGCCGCCACACTTTGCTTTGAGATCTTCCAGCTCACTACACCTCCATTCAAAATGAAGATGCATCCAGTCTGTGACTTCATGTTATTTTGATCAGTCTGGAAACTAGCATCTACATGTCCTCTGATGACTAGTTCCTCATCTCCTCTAGAAACCAGGAACATATCCTTAGTACGCCTCAGATACATAAGGATAGTCATGACTGCCATCTAATGGAGGTCTCCTGGATCATCTTGATATCTGTCTACCACACTTAATGCGTAAGAAACATCTAGCCTCGTACATAGCATAACATACATGACTGACCCAATCGCGGATTCATAAGGGATCCTTGCCATTATCTTTCATTCCTTGTGTGTTTGAGGAAACATTTTCTTGGAAAGATAGATGCCATATTACACTGGCAACAGTCCCCTCTTGGACTGTTCCATACTGAATCTCTTCAGTATCTTGTCAATGTATGTACTTTGACTCAGGCCAAGCATTCTCTTGGATCTATCATGATGGATCTTGATCCCAAGAATATATGTTGCCTTTACAAAGTCTTTCATGGAGAAACATTTATGCAACCATGCCTTAACTGACTGTAAGATAGGTACTTCATTTCCAATTAGTAATATGTCATCAACATATACTATTATGAAAACAAATGCACCTCCACTAAACCTCTTGTAGACACAAGTCTCACATTCGTTCTTAACAAAGTCAAATTCCTTTACAGCTTCATCAAAATTAATTTTCCATGACCTTGACACTTGAATTAATCCATAAATGGATTTCTGTAACTTGCATACCTTGTTGGCATCCTTCGGAGTCACAGACCATTCAGGTTGTGTCATGTAGACATCTTCCTGGAGGTTCCCGTTAAGGAAAGCTGTTTTGACATCCATTTTACAAATTTCATAGGAATGGTAAGAGGAAATGTCCAATAGTATTATGATGGATTTAATCATCGCAACCGATGAAAAGGTTTCATCATAGTCAATTCCTTGACGTTGTCTAAAACCTTTTGCAACCAGTCGTGCCTTATAGGTGCTGACTTGCCCCTCCATGCCCAGTTTCTTCTTGAATATCCATTTATTACCAATAGGATTTACATTAACTGGAGGATCTACCAAAATCCATACTTGGTTTTGGTACATGGAATCCATTTCAGAATTCATGGATTCATTCCACATGGAATCCTCTATGCATTCAACTGCTTCCTTTTAGGTAAGAGGATCATCATTGTCAACCAATAATTAGTCACCATCCTCGGTGATAAGAAAACCATATCGTTGTGGTTCTCTTACCTCTCTTGTGCTCTTACACAGTTCTTGTGTCTCTTGAACATATTGTTCTTCCACAGGGCTTTGTGGAATATATTCTTGTACCAACCCATGTGTATGTTGAGCCTTAACATCATCGAAGTCTATCTCGCTCCCACTATCTCTTTTGGAGATGTTCTCCCTCTCAAGGAATATGGCGTGTCTTTCCACTGTAACCTTTTTGTTTGAGGGGTTGTATAGGTAATATCCCCTTGTTTCCTTGGGATACCCAATAAAGATACACTGTGTGCCTCGGGGAGCGAGTTTGTTACCTGAAGATGCCTTAACAAATGCTTCGCTACCCCACACTTGTAAATTCGATAACATGGCTTTGCGTCCGCTCCATAACTCGTATGGAATACCATTTATCGATTTAGTTGGTTCTTGGTTAAGTATGTGTGATGTTTTTTGTAATGCATATCCCCAAAAGGATAATGGAAGACTCACATGACTTAACATTGATCTCACCGTGTCCAATAGGGTGCGGTTCCTCGATTCACTTACACCATTCCACTGTGGCGTGTAAGGATGAGTGAGTTGAAATAGAATACCAAACTCCCGTAAGAAATCAATGATGTCCTGATTAATATATTCTTCTCCTCTATCTGAGCAGACTTTCTTAATCTTCATACCATACTGGTTCTCAACTTCAATCTTCTATTCTTTGAACCGATCAAAAGAATTTGGCTTATACCTCATTAAGTAGATATATCCATATCTACTAAAAACATCAGTAAGAGTTATGAAGTACGAGAATCCACCCCTTGCTTCAACTGGAAATGGTCCACACACATCTGTGTGAACTAATTCTAGAATCTCTTTAGCCCTTTCACCTTTCCCACTAAATGGGGCTTTGGTCATTTTGCCTTGTCGACACGCATGACATACACCAAGTGGTTTTAGTTCAAAAGAATCTAAATACCCATCAGGAAGTAATTTTGTCAAACGTTTCTCATTGACATGACCTAGCCGGTGATGCCAAATTTGGGTGTGGTATGAGTCATGTAAATTTACTTTTTCATTCATGTCCATTACATGGTTTGTGTAGTCTATCACATAAAGGCCGTTATATAAATATGCCATACCAAAATAAATGTTATCTTTATAAAAGTAGAAACATTCATTTCTAAACTTGAATATGAATCCATCAGTATCTAATCTGGATACTGAAATAATGTTTTTAGTAATAGAAGGCACATAATAACAACTCATTAACACCAAGATCATCCCAGTAGGCAATTTGAGGTGGTAGTCTCCGACAGCTACAGTAGAGAGTCTGGCTCTGTTGGCTGCTCATAGTTCCACCTCACCTAGGTCAATCATTCTGAATCTACTTAGTTCCTATATTTGGATACAGATGTGAGCACCACAAGAAGTATCTAATACCCAATTAGTAGAAACAGATAGATTGCATTCGATAATAAATGCACCTGAAGCTTCCCCTTGCTTCCTTGGCTGGGTGCAGTTTTTCTTCCAGTGGCCCTTCTTTCCACATGTGAAACAAAGAGTTTCCTGTTCCTTTTCCTCTCCTTTGATCTTCCTTTTCATGGAAGGCTTTGAAGAAGATTTGGGATTAAAGCTCTTCGCCTTCCCATTCATTTTATTCACCATAAGGAGAAAATGTTTTTCACACTTCATGTCATTATCCACTTAGAGAATAAGGATAAAGAGATCAGCCAGAGACTTCTCAATGTTGTTCATGTTGATGTTCAGAACAAAGTTAGAGAAGCTATGGGGAAGTAATGCAGGAATGAGATCGGTACCCAGTTCTTCAGGGAGTTTAAACCCTAGAACTTCCAAGCGCTCAATGTAGCCAATGATCTTGACTACATGAGGCCCAGTTGGGGCAGCCTCTCCATGCCTGCTCTGGAATAGAGCCTTAGAAATTTCAAACCTTTCCTGTCTTGATCTCTCCTAGTATAGACCACGGAGGAACTCGATCATGCTATAGGCATCCATGTCCTCATGGGACTTCATGAGTTCACTTGACATTGATGATTGCATCAAACATTGAACGATGAGTGCATCGCTCAAATGTTGATCATAGACAAGGAAATATTCATCACATTCCCCTTGGGCAGGAGGATCAGGAAGTGAGGACTCCAGCACATAAAACATTCGTTCATTGCGTAGGATAACCCGAAGGTGCCTAAACGATTCCTGAAATTTACTATTGGTGAGGATATTGTCTTTATCCAGAATTGATCGCAGAGAAACTGTGGTTGACGAGTTTGTCATCTTGAATCTACAACTTAAAAGATCATATTTATTAGTACTTTCTTGATTAAATTTTATGAGAAATAATAAATTTTATTAAGTCTCCCACTATTTTATCTAGTCTCAATGGCCCTCACCATTGAACTCGAAATGTCCAGTTACTTTGACATTCTAGTGGCAAGGATCCATATTCCCCTTCGCATAACCCCAACAATGGTTGGTCAAGCTATTTGAAGTTATTTATGTAGGGAGTTCTTTTCCAACTGTGAGATTATAGTTCCTTGATCTATTGAGTGGACTCCCCAATCCTGAAATCCTGACTTGGATTTCCTCAACTCTTGCCTCCAATATTACTTCAAGTCTAGCAAGGGCTACTTCTCTTGATGTAATATGGTTAAGTCAACCCGAAACCTTTCATAAGGGATTCCTTTATAAAAGTAAGTTTCCCAAAAAGGGTTGGTCAAACACATAGTTTTATTGAGTCTTTCCCTTAATCATTTAACGGAAGGCTTGGTCTGACATAATATGGTATTTGAGGGATTTTATTCTTCATGTGTAGTTTCTCATTATCACATTCTTGTTAATATTAAGTGATGCTTTCTTAAGTGATTAACCATGTTCTGATAATGTTTACGCATAGTCTGGTTTTTATTTTATTCCATCCTTGCATTCTTGTTTATTTCATTAATTATGTGATCGCGACAACACATACATAATAAATAAACAATGAAATCAGACAGAAATAAAATAAGATGGCATGATCCTTATCTTCTATTGGTTAGCTTATCTAGCGGTGTTGATAAGATAACCCTGACCTAGGGAAAACACCTTGAACCTGTTGGTTTGTGTTTTGTAGGTCCCACCTGTCCACCTTTGTGTCTCCTTGCATCGGTTTCACCTCCTCTTCGGGATTTGAACCGTATCCTCTATCTTGGGAGATCCTCCATTACATGGGTTTACATTAATGAAACCATGGGCACGCAGTCCCTACATTTTATTAAAACAAGGCTCGCAGACCAACAAATTAAAATTACATAAATTTAAAAGAAACCATACACATACAAAGGGACTTTGGTCTAGCTCATGATAATCTATAGCATGCAACGACATTTACGCCTATTTAGAATTCAAATTCTTTTAATAGTTCTTTCATTTATGATAAGACGTGATCAAATTTAATTAATTATGATCTTACAATTAATCAATTATTTATATTAAATTCCATTCTTAATTTCCTTGAGATTATTCTCATCCATATTCCTTGTACATGTCTTTGTACTTTGGAGGAAACCTGGTGAAATTCCATTTCTGGAAATTACACGGTGTGTAGTTTATAATTACATGGCGTGTATTTCATTTCACCTTTTATCCAAAGTACACGCCGGGGGATTTGGCGTGTTTTCTGTACTTTGGAAATTTTGGAGTACACGACGTGCAGAAAAATAATACATGGTGTGTACTTCCTTGTTACGCGGTAACCAGCCTAGAAACCCCGTGTACACGGTACGCGACTTATCCTTGTACACGGTTTCACCTGGGCCGGAACGGACTACATGGTGTATTGCTCCAACATACACGCCATGTATTCCTGTTCCACATGGCATTCAATTCTGGTCAACATGGCATGATTAATACTTAGACATATTCAATTTACACGGTGTGGTTTGACGGACCAGTACCGGTTCATTGAACCTAAGTACACGGCGTGTAGTTTTAATTACACGCCGTGTAATCCCGTGTTGTACAGACAGAAATAGTGGCACCTCCGAATGAGTTCCTCGTTTTTATTTTAATAAAAATAAAAAATTAAAAGGTCATTACTGTGATATGAATCAAGAAACAAAGGAGGAATAATAGATCTCATTTTTTCAGATTAATAGAACGATATATTTCGAATTGAATCAAATATAAATGCGTAAATTATCAATGAAAATTAAATAACTATAATCAACGTTGTAACCTCCCTCTGATACCATTTGAAGGTTCCGGGTGCAGTGGATGCACAAGGGTGGATGTGCCCACTTGGCCTTTTTTTATTAGCAATGATCAATCCGGGATCAATACGATGATAAACGCGAGTCTCCACGGATCGAATCACAAAAAATTCAAAGAAGAAGGTTTGTCCCAGAACCATAAACAAGTATCATTACAGGTTGAATGTAGTTAATTTAATTAATTATAAAGAAATAAATTTTGGGTGTTCTTTCTTCATTGATGTTCTTGATCACGTTTTTGATGTGATCTGTCGTTTCATCGCACAAGCCAAGTGTAGACTCCCTCTAGCGGTGATCCACACGTGTACCTCGTATCTATGGATGTCTCCAAAGGATTCTCCGGGTACTACCGTGGAGAAGCCTTTGCATTCATTGTCCGCCTTAGATTGTCTTGATCTGATGGAAGAGGATCTCTCTCGATCTTGAGAGTGTTCTTGGAGGAAGAGGTTCTTTCATCCTTGAAAGAATTCTCCAGAATTGTTGTGCACAACGATTCTCTTGTGTGTAGGAAACGAGTTGGGGTTGTGAGGATATTTAGAATCAGGTTTGAAGTTGTAGAGTTATGACAATAAATAAACGCGTTACGCATTTCATTTATTTAATTAACTCTTATTGAAAACCCCCATGTCGAATAATTAATTCCTTGAAATGCGCCCACACTGATTATAATAAATATCATTTAATAAAAGAATATCATATCCTCAAAACCCCGATGGGAAAAACTACACGGAATGTAATAATAAATACACGGCGTGTATTTTTTTTCATTGAAAACTACACGGCATGTACATTAAATTTACACGGCGTGTATATATTGTTTTAATTTATTCATTTCCTTTTCAAAATAAAAACTACATGGCATATAATAATTAGTACACGACGTGTACTCATTTTTCATTTTATTCTTCCTCCAACATTAATACGATTTAGGCTTCCTTGAATAATTATTAAACCACATACAGGAATAATCTTTATTCTACATGAGATACTTGAATACACTTAATGTGTGACCCTCTAGGCCTCTTTCTCATTGGCATTAGGCGAGCTTGCCTAAAGTTGAAGATTAATGTCTAGCAAGGGTTCAAGGCACCCAAGAGAAAGAAGTTGACGCCACATTGACGTATCACCACATACGAACATTTACTATGTAATCTAATCCCTTTGTCTCAATATCTCATCAAGTAGGTTTCATGGCAGTGTCATAAACCTATATTCTTGATCTGTTGTTCTTTGACTACCTGAAAAAAACTCATCGTTCACATCATGGACATGGAATTTAATGCGACAGTTCTATTTCAATCAAAGGGCTGAGATATCAACTTCCATAAATGGAAGGGAAAAATCCTTCTTCGACTTATCCATTAACAACATGTCACTCGTGACGCACCCAACGTACCCTACTTCCTTCCAACTATCTATGTGATAGTTTTCGTCAGTAAATCTAAGTGCGTGAGTCATGACATGAGTTAATGTTAATCTTCCATTCTAAGGACCATTACACAGGCTCATAGATAGCAATTTCCGATAACACCAAGATATGAATAATTGTTTTTGGCGGGTCTGTTCTCATAATCTCCCATCTTGGAGATTACCAAGTGCGAACTCCATGAGAGAGAATCTCGTCTTCTTACGAGTACTCGCACATGACGGTATCTATACTATGTGTCCTATCATAGTATTTCATCCAACTGTATAACTTTATTTAAGAATATTGTTATAATATTTCAAGGTTCTCATCATAGTAGGTATCTGGCATGACCTTATTAATGCAACAAATATTCGAAGACATTACTATATTATAGTCTTGCAGAACAATGAACAATATATAATATGTGAACATTCATGTAATCAAAGTACAAAACAGTTTGTTCTCAGGACACCAACCCTTACACATGTCACTATAAAAAAGATTATATTTATATATTTTTACAAATTTTTTTCCTTTTTCAAAAAAATTAGAATATTACCTTAATTTTATTTTACTATGGTAATTCATTTCTCAATATTTCCTAATTTGTTTTATCAAAAAATTAAATTAAATTATTATCTAATGTATATATTTTTATTCCAAATAAAAATTAGATTGTATAATATTAATGTTCTAAAAGTGAGAAAATTCAATTTTTAAAATAAATATTGTATGTTCTATAGAAAATAGGAATAAAATATAACATATGATCAATGATATTAAAAATATAATTATAAATTAGGGAATATATTATTAAATTTATAATTTTACTTTATTAGATACATAATTTTTCTAGAAAAAAGTTTCATAAATTTTTATGCCTTAATTATATCACGATTATGTCATTATTAATCTAGTGTTTGTAAAGAACTTATTTTTTATAGTTAACCAATAATTTTGATCTAATACTCACTTCATTAGTCAAAAAATAAAGTAAATTTTCTCAAATCAAAATTCTTATATTTGTGATTTTATCCTTCTAATTGAGATAGAAAATATAACAATAATGTTATAGGAAAATTTTTTCTAGAATATTAATAAATATTGTTCTTATATAATATCAATTAATAAATTTAATTATTATATTATATTTTCAATATTAACAATATATGTTATCATCATTTCATTATAATATATTTTTTTCCTGTAATAAACACTATATATCTCATATAAATGAAATTCTAAATAATATAACTTTTTAAGTAGAGATTGAAATCATTCTTATTACATTTATATTAATAAATATTTGATGAATGTTAATTTATTTTTATGTTAATATTATTACTATATTTCATTAATACAATTTCTTATTCTTGTTAAAATAAAAATAAAAAACAATATAAAAAAATACTTCATAAAAAATTTGTACATTTATATTAAAATATTGTCACCAAATATAATTAAATTTAAATATTTTTATTCCATAATTTTAATTTTACTATTCCATTGATATGAAAATAATTCAGTGAATTTATAATAAAAATAATATAATAATATGGTATGCATAAAAATAAATATTATTTTTTTAAAAATAAAATATTTCAATTAATTTTTACCTTTTTTTATTATTTCACTCACATAATGCGTTAATTTTTATCTTCATTTTCAATATTCTAAGTCGACAAAATTTATTCAGTTTTTTTAGTTTTATCTTATATGAAAACTAACTATTTAAAATAGTATTTACGTAAAGTGAATTTGATACTAATATATTTAGGTGTTAAAATGGGTGCCTAATTCAACTATCAATTTCAATCATAAAGATGTTTTTTTATTTATTACTATCTTTTGAATTAATTAAATCCTTTATTCTATAGTAATTATAACAAATATTACAATAGTATTTCAAATATGATTTAGAAAATTTATCTATAATCAATAATTCTGATTTATTTTCTTCAAAAAAATATGAATTTTTATGCACTAATATTTTATTTAAATCAACAAAAAATACAATTATTTATTTATATTTTTTGGTTTTGACCCTATTCAAATCAATCTCATTTGAAAATATTCCAAAACATTTACTATATGGATATATTAATGGGAGTGGTTACATGTTTTTTAGAAAAAAAACCAATTAAATTATATTCTTAATCCAGTTTTCATTTATAATTTTAGTTTTTTAATTCTCCAAAGTAAAAAACTATTTTTTTCCTTGTTATGATTTTTATTAGTATGATAAATTAAGGAAAATATCATTCAACTTATTTTGATCATTATCAAATATATCTTAGACTAATACTATACTAGGAAACTTTATATTTACCTTTGTGGATGACTTAATAAATTTTCTAAACATTGACACTAACTTTGAATTTATATCACTAATAAACTTATAATTTTTAGGGAATCATTTCATTGGATAATATAATTAACTAAAGTTATTAATTTTTTATATTGGATTAATCTATCACAAGAAATTCATTTTTATTTTCTATTATTATACAAATGGGATGATCCATATTTGTTTGTCTACTTCACTGGTACATGTTTAGGATGTCTACCTCTCAATATAGAAATATTAATTTCAATAACACTATTGAATAAATTTAAAATATTGGAATAAAAATTATCTATAAAAAACATTAATCCAATGTATAGTGAAAAATATTTGGCACAACATATAAATATCATTCTCATTTAACCAAATATGATCACAAAAGTGGATCTTAATATTTGATATGATTTATAACCATTTTATTATATGGTTTTCCAACAACCGAAAAGGATACATTGGGAACTTTATATCCTCAATTTTATGTAAACAATATTCTATTGATCCCATGTTTACTCAAAAAGGAAAATCACAGTTTCATTAGGTGTATGAGAATCTCATTAGCTTCGACACTAGACAATGAAATATTGATTCACATTGAAAGTATTTTAACATTGGTGTTCATTGTGAAGGTCAACATGAAGAATGATTATGAACATATATGATAAATGAATATACATATAGTCTGGTGTTCCTAATTATTCATAACTATGTATTCATAAAATTTTATTTAATTCTTGAACTATCTTTAGTTCACTATTTCATATAGGGTAAAATTAAAATTATTAATAAAAAATTTTGGGGGTTTTTTATAAAAATTGAGGGAAGATATGAAATCAATATTACCTCTCATATCTCATTTGTTGATGATACAAGGGATTTCCACAATTAACATATTATTCGATAATATTTTTTAGATATATTTTATAGTTGTAAAAATATTGGATCAAATAAAAGGAAAGTGTTATATAAATCATCATTTGGGATTTAAGGATAACCACTTTAATGATGTATCAACTAGTAAAAATATATAGAGATTTATAAAAATATATTAATTCCTAGTAGAATATTTATGACCATCCTTATTAAAAATACAAAATCATGTTAAATATCATTATACTATTTTCAAACAAAATAGACATTTATATCAATAGGAAAGATAACTTCATATATATTAGATGGTGGAAAATGATTATTTATTGTGTTCTCTAATAAATTCCAATAATTATTCTTTAGGTGACCATGTATCCTAATGATATGATCAAATATATGAATGTTTATTCTCAATTTACTTATTATAAATCATGAATAGTGATGATTCCAAAAGAAAATTTGGAGATGAATCATGAATCATAATTTTTTATCAACATATACATCATTATTGAACTAATTTATTAAATATAATCACAATTGGAATTTTTTTTCATAGAATGTTATTTATCCTTATTTTTTAACCACATTAAGAAATATAGAGTGACAATATATGTGTTATGCATGGTATTCAATTCTATATCCATTATCTAAAAAAATTATGTTGCTTTCATTTAGTTCATACTTATCATCAAATATGATTTTCCAAAAAACATACAATTTCCAAAAAAACATCCTAATCTATCAGTAAAGTGGTTACTGATTAGAATCCCACAATAATTTCACAATAGTTTGAAGAAAAAAACTTATTTCATGCTAAGTCATTATTTTTTAATCCAGTGGATCGATAATAAAGCCACCCACCACACAAATATTTGTGAAAAATAATAATGGTGCAATTAATCTCTAGATCCGATCATAAACCACCTTTCCTTCCCTATATCCAACCATAAAATATCACAATTTCTATTATGGAACATAGATCTATCTACAATTAATTAGATCTAAGGGTGTAGGAAATAAAAAGAGAAGAGATCAATAATGAACGGCTAAGAATAAAGAGTTACCAATGAATCTGGATCCCCAACAACCATTAATTTGCCTAAGGATCACTCTCTAAATGAAGGAATCATATGTCATTCCTAAGAAGAAAAAGGATTTCATGTCATGAGAGAATTAAGGGAAAATAAATGCTTAATATATTTAATTTGTATTAGATCCACTAATTTTAAAGGCAGAGATGTACACCACATGGTTTGGGAAATCATGAACCCACCATGTGGTTTTTTACATTCATAATTCATACCTCACATTTTTGGATCACAAATTTAGACAATCTATGAACCATATATAAATTTCCCCACTGTTTCAATGCTCATGGATTATCCTCGACATCAACATGGCTTTTCCAATTCATGCACCAACCATGAACATTCCATGTTACTACTTTAATCCTTTTCATGGTTTCATATTGTTGTTTCATGGTGTAATAAACCCAACCTAGACACCCTATAAAACTGGTACCTAACTTGAATTTCTGAATACCTAAAAGGACTTATTAATCCCTATGGTTTATTCTTTATCACCCAAGTATCAATTATCAATTAGAGGTAATTATTTCTCCAAACCCGAAGAAACCACATATTATATATACACATGTATAAATGTAAAATAAAAAACAATATAAGCATTAATTTATTCCATAACTAAATAAGATTTTGGAAATTATACAACTCAAAAGGTAGTTAAACAATCTCTAAGAGATGAATCCAACAGTGATGGAAAATAAAAATAAAAATATATCCCAACAATCTTTATTTTATAGAATGTTAATCCCCAACTATATCACCACTATATACTTAAACAAATCTTATAAAAAACCTCACCACCTCACTGTGGTTCCTTTCCTCTCAGAGCATCGAAAGATATATAAAGACATACAAACCTATGAAGGGGTGGACAAGTTTTGATCTAACATACTCAATAGGATCCCACCCAGGTGTTTTATAAAAAGTATCTATATAATAATATGAACATGCTTAACATTAAGGAAAACAAGGTGTGATAACCACTGTATAACTTTTATATCAAAATCCTGGAAAACATTTATTTTTTACTTTCTTCTACATTTCCAAATAAATCTAGCTAAAATAGTATCAAGCCATATCATATAAATATTTCAAAGAATATAAATCATATAAAATAAAGGTATGCATCACATATCATATTAGATCGATATCAGTATAAGATAAATAGTACGAGCCAAAACATAGGAGATATCATGCCTAGGATCGCTATAGGTTAGGCTAGCTAGGAAACTTATACCCCTAACATAGACAATCAAAAACATAATTCCCATAAACATATTCATTTAATCTTGGTAGCATAGAAATACCCCAAAAATTGATTCTCCCAATAGTGTCCATAAAGACCCTAGAACAATATGCCCATATAGTATAAGAACACCCCATTAGCAATCCCCCTGAATGTGTCAACAAACAAGGCATATTACTATGCTTTACACCTAATTACCCAAGTATTACCAAGTTCAATGATTTCCCAAGAAATAATCAAACCCATTATTTGAAAGCCATTTCATAAAACCAGTTCATAATACTTTGAAAATACCTTTGCTTTTACCAAAATAAGGGAAGGCCATATTTTTTCAAAAAAACATTTCAACACACACAAACACACAAAAATAGATCAATAAATCATTCAATTTCATTTATAAAACAGTTTTTAAAAGTATATTAATGAATATTATCAAACATACGCAAGGGTGGGAACCAACTACCTCATTCTCAGGTCACTCATTCCTGAAATTAAATCCATAACAAGAAAGAACAAAACATGAAAACTGAGGCCCTAGAATCAATCCATAGAAATAAGAATTGATCTTATATATAAAAAGTTTTAACAAAGAAGATATGTCATAATATACCTCGAAGAACACACACCTTCCAAATCATAACCAACAAAGTATCAACCCTTGAATATGACGGATCTAGAAAGGAATGAAGATAAATTTCATCATAGATCAACGAATCTAAAACCATGGTGAAACATGGATACCGTGATCAATGCCATTGAATAATAAGAAGGGATTACTCACCTGGAGAAATTCACCATAATCTTAATGAAGATCAATCAATAAACAAAAATAATTGGTGGATCAGATGTATTGAAAATCAAAGGGGAGTGCTTATAGGTCTATAGAAAAATGGATTTAGCCGAATAAAAGAAATATAATCCATGTACCACTCTATAAATCTCATCCTATTAGACATAGATAGTGTGTAATCCCTTTAAGCATCATGTAATATATAAAGCCTTCATATGTCGATAAACACGTTTCCTTTTTAATAAAACCCATATTTATACAAAAATTAGATGTGAACAAAATATATGGTGTGTAATACTTTCGGGTTGTGTATTGAAACCATGGATTTTCCCTAGAGGCATTACATAGTATTTAATTGAATTAAATAGAATGTATTTCTCTTGAAGACTATGAAAAGTCCATTTTAGAAAAATACACCAAACCACCATGGATATTCTCCAAACATGGAGAGAATCTAAATAATCCTTGAACACATTTATACATGGACTCCATTAATTGAAATAAGAATCCATTTCCAAAATTAGGTCATTTTACCTAGAAAATGATATATATTCTTGAGAGTCCCAAGACACATCCAAATAAAGATGAAACTGAAAAGAGAGATGATAAATACTTGAAAGTAAGTAATGGGATGTTACAAACACCCCAGCATATGTATTTTCATACTCGGGTTGTCTAGTGGTATAATGGAGTCTATAAAAGAGGTGAGGCCACTACTCCCGCATAAAAAACTCATGCTCCCATGTATCATGATAACATGATCTATGGAACCATAATAACTGGACCAATATAATCAACATACCAAACAAGAAATTCACCTGATCATAACCCATCTCTATTTGATGCTTAAAAAAACATCTGGCTCTAACTCAATATCTTACTAACTCAAATTGTGAGAGACATCAAGATAGTATTGACTGATCTATGATACGTGGAAAACATCATGAATGAATACCAATTGAACTGAAAATTCTAACCAATAAGATACCTTCTCAAGATTAATAGTGACCTCAAATGGTCCAATATATCATAGAGCCAACATTCCCTATTTTCCATGTTGATGGTGAACCAACATAGGAGAAAAATTCATGAAAATACAATCACCTATGAAGATATTCGAAAGAAAATATTGATGATCCACATATGATATATGTCAACTATGAACTATAACCAGATGATGACGTATATCTGAAATCCTTGATAATGCCTCCTGAACCAAAATTGGCCTCACAAATCATGCATTTTCCACTTATTCTCAACAAAGAGCTGACCTACTTGGGAGACTATACAAATCCTTTAAAGGAGCCATTATGATAGATGGATAATAATTTTTATTATAAGAAAACATAATCATTACAAGATATTTATCACATGATCCACTAAAATCAAACACACGAGCATGGATAATACCCTCTAGGATCGGGATAACACACTACATCTGATCATCATTCTATGGATGATAACTCATACTCAACCTGACATGACTCCCCATCATCTCATAGAGACAACTCCCTATATTAGAAGTAAATCTATGACCCCTATCTAAACAATGGTAGAAGGTTCCACATGTAGCCTCATAGTATCTTGCATATAAAAAATACACATATAATTAACTTTTTTGGTGTCCCTTCTCGAAATAAAATGAGTTGTTTTTTTCAATGGATCAATCACCACCCAGATATCATTTTCACCATAGGTATTCAATGCTAATAAAAAAATTGTATATATACATTTTTTACCTTTCAAACAAAAACTAGAATAGGCTAGAGAAAAACTGGAGGATTAATATTCTCTTCCTTTATTTGATGACAGGTGTAAAAGCAAGACACGTCATTATCAATGTCATGCTTTATACCCAACCAAGAGAATCACTTTATCATGTCTCAATACATCTTTGTAGTTTCCAGATGAACAGGAAATGAATAACTATAAAATTTAAAAAACATACATCCTTATAGATGATGGGACGATAAAAATATCCCTAAAATGTGGAATTCCATCTAGAGAAAGACCAACCAGAAATGGTCTCCCCCACCATATAGGGTTTCTCAAGTTCCTCTAAACAGATATTCCTATTACTAAATCTATATAATAGACTCTAAGAGAGATGATTATATGTAAACACTATTTAGAACCAAACCTAAAACATCCTCCTAAGAATCTAGATGTAACTAAGTGAAGTTTACCATAAGGTTCAACTCTTCCATCGATTCCATAATATCTTGTGATGGTACATTCCTACTAAGAGCATCTGCGATGAAATTCCACTTCTCTGAGGTGTATAAATGACAAAGTAAAAAATCTAAAGGTATTACACCCATCATCTATATCTGATATTCAAGTCATTCTAAGAAAAGAGATAGATCAAACTACTATTATTAAAAAATATTGTGAACCTACCCCTAAAGAGATAGTTCCATGAATACATAAGTGCATGAATCATTTTGAGAAGAACTAAATAATTAGTAGGATAATTATTCTCATGCAGTTAAAGATGATGAGATTTTTAAGCCACCACATGATCATATTTCATAAGAACACAACCTAATATAGAACATTAATCATCATAGAATACCATATACCCCTAACTGGGTAGTAGTAATATCAGAATAATAGTTGTTGTTAGAAAGCTTTTTAGATCCATAAAAGAAGAATGAAACTTTTCATCCCATATGAATTTCACCATTTTCTAGGTATGTATATTCAATGGTGACACCAACATTGATAAATCCTTCATAAAATATCGATATTAAACAGTAATACCAAGAAAAAGTTGAATCTCAAAGATGTTACATGGTTCTTCCCATGAAAATAAATCCTTCACCCTCTAAGGATCAACTGATAAGCCTTTATTAGAAATAATATGACCCAATAAATTAACTTCGCGAATCCAATCATTTTATTTTCAAAGATTCGTATATAAATGGTGAATCCTTAGGATTTTCAGAACAAAATTCAAATATATTTCATGTTGTGATCTTGAATAAACCAAAATATCATCCATGAACACAATAATAGAAATTTCTAGATACTAATGGAATATTTGATTCAGAAAAACCATTAAAACGATAGATTCATTTATTAGACCAAACAATATAACTATATATTCATAATGGTCATACCCTCTCCAAAAAACCATTTTAGGTACATTATAATCCCAAAATCGAAGCTGATGATAACCTAAATGAAGAAAAAATATTCAAAAAACACTTTCCCCTTTAACTGATCAAGAAAATAATCCACATGAAGAAAATGATACTTTTTCTTAACCATTACTTGGTTTAACTTCTAATAGTCCAGACATAAATAGAATAAACCATATGGATTCCTGGAAAAGAGCATAGGGGTATGACTGGTGAAATACTATGGTGAACAAAACCCATCTCTATTACATCACTCACCTAAATCTTGAGCTCTTTCAACTCTTCTGGTGAAATATGATAAGAATGTATCAAAATCACCTATGCACCTAGAAACACATAAATCCTAAAATCTACCTAACACTTTAGAGTAAGAAGAAATAAATATTCTGAAAAACCTCAGGAAAGTCCCAAACAATAGTGGTAATATTGTCATAGAAGAAATTTCATCAGGGTCAGTTTCTACATTAGACAACAAACTTCTAATTTCTGGGAGGATGGTCCTACATGACAAAACCTTAGATATCATTACACCTAAAACAATCACAATCTCCCATCCACAGTAAGATATAAGAAACTACAATGATAACAACAAACCCTAGTTAGATGAGAAAAAATACTATCAATCTAGATGAGGATTACAAATAGATTCAAATCTAGGTTGACCAAATCAATGACTAACTCTGCATTAACTATCGATAGCGAAGATTAAGGAAACAAAAACCCATGCTCTTTCCTCTTCCAAAGAGGTTTCTCTAACTCCAAAACAATGTAAATGATCTACATTGAAATTTTAATAATATAAACCAAATTTCAAGATATACATTATTGGGAAACACCAGTATCCAATAAAGCAATCGCTAATAGATATTCAAGTAAGAGTTCTCTTATATTTGTCGTTGGAACATTTTCCACATCTACTTGATAGTCATATACTACATGAAGGTGATTCAATACTAAGGACTATGGTTGGATCCCTATAGTATTTAGAGCATCTGAATTCACTATAGTATCCTTTGGATCCGACGATCTCTAAACATATCAACGTGTAGACATAGCTTGAAAGAAATGTTGAACATGACCAAAATACACATAATTATTACACATATTCACAGGCTCAAGATAATAATGTTGGGTGTGTTTGAATTTTTGACATTATTAATAAGTCATATACACACATCTAGATGGAACTGAAGGTGAAGAGGAGGCCTTCCGAGGAGAACCACATTCACAACTCATGCAGATATCCTTCTAATTAATCTTTTTTCGTTACAAACAAATAAAGCTACCATTTGGTTGAGGATAAGGGAAATAATACCCAACCATTATTTTTATATTCATCTCAAGAATCATATATCTCTCTTCCATCCCCATATAGGTCCAAATATTCATCATAAATACATGCGATATGATATCTAATAAGAATCCATGGGGTTACTTCTGATCTTTTACCAAGTCATTCTTTACAACCTCTGGTGAAAAATGAGCTAGATCTGCAAACCAATTGGTGTATGCCGACATCGAGTTCCTTCCTTTATAAAAACATCAGAAATCCAGGTACTTCATCATCATTTGTCAGACTAGGAAATAATGAAAAATGAATATTGTTTGTAAACCCCATGAATCCATGCACACTTGCATATCTTCCTATATCATAGAATCATGCCATCGGTTTTCGGGAACCTCACATATTAATTCTACAAATTTCACCATGATACTATCATGTTTATCCCTAGAGTAAAAGATCTGATCAATCTTATCCATCAAGTCCACTTTCTCATGAGTTTAATTCATACATTTAATGGATATTGGCTTATCACACAAGAGTTCTCATGATCGATCTATTTCACCACAAATAATTAGTTTCACCTCAACGACTGCAATATGTACTTCTGGTAAATCCTAGTCAATAACACAAACTACCAATATGAAAAACACTATATGATTCCCATATATAGGTGGGTTCCCTTGAAGATAATATACCACACCCATCTAAGGAACTCATGGAAGGAATCTCAGAGGCATACTATTGATTAGTGAAATAGAAGAAATTATTAGACAATAGAATAGTCATAGTTTAAAATGAAAAACCATAAGACAAAACGAAGATTAAGATAAAAAATTAATAGAAAGAGACACAAATCCCAACATCCAATTATCACATGAGTCTCATCATAGTAAGAGATGGAAGACATTGACCACAATATACCTCTCAAGTCCCAATAATCCTATCTATAGTCTTCTTGGAATCTTATTATAAGTTATATTGAGGGGAAAGACTTTTTATACAAAACAATGATGAACCCGACCTAGATACCCATTCAAAATTGTACTAGACATGAATTTCTACATACCCAAATGGAGTTCTTGATCCCCATGGGCTGATTAATTGCACTTGGTAATCCAATAATGACCATAAGGAACAATTTATACCAACCTGAAGAAATATTGGGCATATATATATATATAGTAAAAATAAGAAAGGGAAGAAATATATATATTCCATAACCGTAGATGATAGTAGAAACAGTACTATTTAAAGGGTAGCTAAAAATTCTCCATGAGACAAATCCAATAGCAAAGAAAAATAAAATAAAATAGATACTCTAATAATATACATGTGATAGCATGGGGAATACCAACTATCGCACTTCTAGCTACCTAGACATGGTTGATAGAAAACAACACAACCTCAATATGATGCCTTGTTTTTTCCTAAATTGAAAGATATACAAAGGTTCACACACTAATGAAGTGGTGCACATGGTGTGGGATAATAAGATCATAGGATCCCACCCAGGTGTTCCATAACAAGACTCAATATAATAATATAAACTTGATCATTATTATAGAAAACAAGGAAAGATAATTATTTTATAGTTTTTATAAGAAATGTAGGGAAAAATATTTAATTTTCCATTTTCCATATTTATAAATAAATCTAGTTAAAAACTTTTCAAATCATTTCATATAAAAATATCTATGTATATATATCGAATCAAAGGAATTCATATATCACATATCATATCAAATCCATGGATGTACAAGCTAAAATTGAATATGCCAAAACACAGAAAAAATGACACCAAAGATTACTATATATCAAACTCGTAATGACACTCATACTATATCATCCTGCATTTTTGTCACATAAACTTTCATTACATTATAAAAAACTGAGGATCTTTAAGGATTAGTGTCTTGGAAACCAGGAAAATAATACATGAAACAAAAAAAACATTATTCTTAAACACTTGAAAGGATTCTCCTTATGTTCATCCTAGGTTCATTACTGAATCTCATAACCTGGGTACATACATCAAAGGAAAGGGTAAGTAGAAGGCCCAGTAAGGGAAACAAGGGAAACATTTAACATGTGAACTTGAGATACATCAATAAAGTCATGAAAAGAACTTTGAGGCATGAGAATGAAATCATGAGGAATATAATAATAAAAATAATGTATTTCATATCATGAAGATGTGCCTACAACATTTTACAAAGACAATCATTTCTGTTTCACCAAGGTCCTTCCCCAAGGTGTCAATAAAAATTACCAAGGTTATTCACCAAGGTATCAGTCTAAATGGTCATCTCTAGAGATTAAGTCTTTACCCAATTCATTGGAGTGATATCAGGGTGAACCCTTAAATTTGTTTTTATCATCATGTGTGCCACATATATCATCATCAATAATTTCAAAAACAACCCATATAGAATGAAAGAAATGGGTTTCTTTTCATAATCATAACATTTTAAAAACTACTTTAAAGACATGATCTTTGTGTCACTTTAAAACCCACAGAAAAGGAAGGTGGGTCTCATGTATGTAAATACCAGAATTTAAAATAGAACAAATTGGTATATATGTGAATACCATTAGAGAAGAGGGAGCTCTGAGTATTCACTTAATAAAATAATAGAACTTTAGAAATAGAGAGAGACATTTTGAGAAGGAAATTCTGCAGCATAAAGGCTAGGGTACGAGGTTTTAGAAAACCTTGAAAAGAGAGGGTACATGGGTAACCCACTCATAAATGATCCATAAAAGAGTAGGGAAACAGAATATAAAGTATTTAAGAACATGGTAATGAAATTTGAAAGACATACCATATGAAATTAAGAACATGAAAGGAAGACAAAAAGAATATTTCTCTTATGAAAATTCGGCAGCCTAATGGCGTCACTTAAACATCAACAAAAATGATTTGACGAGATCAAATAGGGTCTCTCCTCATATGAACATAAAATTTCAGTATTATATATATATATATCATACCCAAAAATAATAAAAAGTAACTTTAATGACATGTCAGGAAAGTAGAACTTTTAAAAATGAGAAAGGTGAAAGAATCCCTTAAAAATTTGGCAGCCTAACGACGCCACTTAAACTTCAAAAAAAAATGAATTGACGAGATCAAATAGGGTCTCTCAACATATGAACATAATAGATCATTATGATAGATATAGAGATCATACCCCAACAAAATAAAAAGGAACATGAAATACTTTCCATGAAAATAGATATTGAAAATGAGAAGGGTGAAAGAATCCCTTAAAAATTCGGCAGCCTAACGACACCACTTCAACTTCAAAAAAAATGAATTGACGAGATCAAATAGGGTCCTCATTATATTAACATAAAATATCAGTATGATATATTTAGAGATCATACCCCAAAAAAATAAAAAGGAACATGAAAGACTTGACATGAAAATAGATCTTGAAAATGAGAACGGTAAAAGAATCCCTTAAAAATTTGGTAGCCTAACATCGCCACTTTAACATTATTAAAATGAAATGATGAGAGCAAGAGGGGGTATCTCATAATATGAACATTAAAAGGGAAGTAATATGAATATAAAATAACATCCTTCAACATAAGAGCATGGAGCATAAAAGAAATGACATAAAGGAGATTACTTGAAAAGAAAGAGAGAGGTCGGATCCCTTACCTTAAAACGTAACACTTAAAACTCAATGGTTTGGACCTTGAGGGCTGGGGGGACCTTGGGAGGACTTCTTGGGAGGTAATGAGACCAGAGCTTAGTTGGGGAAGAGTTGGGAGTTAAAAATAAAGGAGGAAAGGGTGGATATTTATAGGGATGGTGAGGTGATACTTTAATAATTTCAAGGGACACCTCACAAGTGGTTTTCTCAAAACCATGTGCTCTCCCACAGTATTTCCCATGGAGTTAGGCCACATGGAGCCCCCAATACAATATTTAATCACCTTTGGTCGGCCAACACTTAAAATATCTCATGACATCATCATGACACAGTTATGATGTCATTAAACATACCGAAACCCTAAAACTGTATTTTCACTATTCATCAAAAATTTAACTTTCTCAGAAAAATACGAAAATTTCACCTTAACCAAATATCGATGCTCTGATTTCAAAAATGAACTCCATTTTATAAAAAAATTCACTATATATTTTTAATTTAAATTTTAAATAAATACACTATTCACCGAAAATTCATTTTTTCATAAAAAAACCCAAAAATTACTATAACATAATATCGATGCTCTAAGTACAAAAATAAAGTCCATTTTATAAAAATAATTTTCTAAATATTTTCTATTTAATTTTTAATTAAAAAATACCATTCACCCAAAAAAACTAATACTTGACTAAATATTTACGATGTCGTTATTTACACATTTTATTGAATCACATTACTTAATCAAGGTGTCTAAATTATATTAATACTTTCTTTAAGTGAGATTACTAATCCATTTGGTCACATTACTAATCCTAAGCATAAAATCACTATTCATAATTTACAATTCATCAAAAATCATGTTGATCTTATTAGACTATAAATTTTGTACTGAATATAATTGTAGAAGACCGTTTTTTGAAAATCATTACACATTTTTAATTATTTAAGGTTTACATAAACATTTTTAATATATTATTTTTCTAAAATTCATCAAAAATATGCATACTATATTTATCAGGTCATTTGAAAATTCATAAACTTCCTCATAAAAAGAAATCAAAATTTTTATTTAAAACAATGGATTTCACAAGGTAGTTACGGTCTCCTTACATAGCCCCTTGTCACACCAGTATAGGACCTAAGTGTAAGGTGTGATAAGGTGAGATAATCTGAGGGAGGCTCGGCCAACATTGCATGAGTAGTAATTTCTATCAGTTTGAACTTCTCAAGAAGTCGATTCCGTTCTAGCATCACACAATGAAGTTCGGCTTGGGTTTGGTCCAGAGCAAAGCCCAGTGGTACTACCACCTTCCCAAGTTCTGTTAAATGGGCTTCGATTGTCCTGAGACTCCTGGATGAGGCCATCAAATCTCCTTTCTATATTAATTAACAAGGGTTACTTTTATTTAGAGGCAAAAGTCGCCATTCAATTTTTAACGGTCATACTGACTAACAGTCATATAATAGTCAAACCCCAACAATCTTATTTTAATTATACTCATGTTATCATATGAAATAGTTTTTTTGATTATGAAAAATAAAATAACACACAAAATTAGGAAACAAGATTTATTCAAAGTTTCGGGTCGTTACAATCTTCCCCCCAAAGAAATTGCGTCCTCGCAATTTTTAAAATTGGGTTTTGAAATTTCATTGAAAGTCCCACATCGGAAAAAGAGTCAGTAACACTATTACTTTAAAAGATAGAAAAGGAAGTACAAAGGTCACTCGAGTTAACCCATACTAGGATTCCATGTAGGAAAACATGGATATGGAAGAAAAAACAAAGGCACAAGTTCTAAGGGAGAGTGATAGAAAACATGATTAGGATAAAGTTAACAATAATAAAATCAAAAACTTATGATGTGTGTAAACGGTCTTTGATTACCCAGTAGGAAACGTTAACAGACAATGTTTTTATTTTGTGTTCCTTTTGATAGTTTTGAGGAATTCATTTCCTACATATAATAAAAACATAAGGAAATACACCTACCTTCATGTAGAGTTTCATCCTTTAATAAGTTTCTACCAAAACTATTCTTTTCTCAAAACAATGAGCATTCAAAACTACTTGGTCTCAACAAAGCATAAGAATCATCTCATAAAGAATCACATAATCCTCTAAATATTAACTATCTATTTATTCTATCTTTAAACATTATCCCAAAAACAGAAAGGGTAAGATGATACAACTCTTCCAAAATAAAGAACCCCAGAGGAAGGGAAACTACTTTAAATCTTCAAAGTTCCACGGCACTACCCAAAGTTCATCATAGACCATTCCATAAATAATTGTCCTTAAAACTCCTCAAAATAAACCAAACTAAGATTGAAACCCAAATACAAGAAGGATTTTATAACATAGTCTTCCAAGATAAATTTTATCGCTCATCTACAAACAACATCAACCACTCCTAACATCTTATAACAACAGTAGCTAACCTAAACATATTTTACCCAAGATAGATTAATCATTTCCATATATAACCTAAATTACTATATGTCCGCCTTAAATTCATCAATTATTCAAAATATAAGTCAACCTTTACTCCTCAAAGAAAATACTGTAGTAATATATTTACCTCGATCAAATAGGGTTCCCAAAATAGTTAACGTCTTCCAAAATAATAATCATCCTGTAATCCCCTAATCACCGTTTTTTAGAAGAAAATCTTTACTACATCAACATGTGGCACATAACAATAGATTTTTTCCTTAATGATATAAAATAATCTAAGTTAGTGACTCGATGATCTTAGAAAACATAAAAGATACTCTCATAGAGCACGAACTAATATACAACATGACATAGACAATTATTTCCAAGAAGTTACATGTACTTTAGTCATAATGATCCATCTCAGCATAGGAATTGCATTGTTCCCTTTTCCTAGAAGATTATTGATGCTAATCATGCTTCTCACCCATTCCAAGATAGCATTGCCTTGGATAATGTATAACTTCTCCACATTTACGACAAGGAAATGTATAAGGCACATTAGATCGAACCTTATCTCCATTCATCACATTATCCATTTTTTTAAACCAATTGGATACTTTATGCCCTATCTTACCAAACTTAAAACATCTCCCGGTTCCTTTGTGACATTCTCCTTGGTGCCCCTTTCCACACTTTTTGCACAATGGAAATTGGGTCTTCTTTCCCTTATCAACTTTATCAGATGAACATCCTTGAGACTTTGTCTTCTTCTCCCTTGATGAATTTGGGCATTCAACTAGGTACCAATTATTAATTGTGTTTTTTGATAGCTGGTTTGGCATAATCACAATATGTTCAACTTGATCTTTCACCATCTTTGTCACATCAATAGGGTAATCATCACATTTCCTATCACATTGTTTGTTGGGAGATGTTCTTCCATTTCCTGCCAATAACTAAGAAAAGAAAGTATAATTACGGGCTTGAATACTTAGCCAATAATCATTAAAATGAAAATTTAAGCATGGAAGGATAACCCTATAGAAGGAAAGTATACCCTAACTTTTGATCCCCTAGGTTCCAATCTTGGTTATCCATGATAATATATTCTTATGTGAATCTTTATTTTATTTTATTTTTGTTCCTTTAATAATGGTTCATACTAAGATTATGAATTTACTAAAGCATATCCCCCGGGAGTGTCATGACCAAGAATGCATCAAGGCCCATTTCTGTGTACTAGTTCATGTTCGAGTCTATCGCAAAGCGGTGTTTTTGAGTTTTACCCCTATGTACGTTTGTGCCAGAGCCACCTCTACCTTCTCATATCCAGACTGGGATGTATTTGCTTGGCAACCCCTTACTCAATACTCACCAAAATAGCATGAAGATTTCCTATATTTAAAATTTTTTATTGGGTTCTTCCTAAAGTTTTCATATCCTAATTTCCACAAATAACTAAACCATCCTTTGATATCAACTATAGCATCCCGCCTTTTTTCAAATAAACATTCATTACATTATACAAAACTGACGATCTTTAAGGTTTAGTGTCTTGGAAACCAGGAACTTAATACATGAAAAAAATCATTCTTCTTAAAAACTTGAAAGGCTTCTCATTATGTTCATCCAAGGATCATTACTACATCTCATAACCTGGGTACATACATCAAAAGAAACGGTGAGTAGAAGGCCCAGTAAGGGAAACAAGGGAAACATTTAACATTTGAACTTGAGATACATCAATAATGTCATGAAAAGAACTTTAAGGCATGAGAATGAAATATTGAGGCATATCATAATAAAAATAATGTATTTCAAAACATGAATATGTGGATACAACATTTTACAAAGAAAATAATTTCCGTTTCACCAAGGTCCATCCCCAAGGTGTCAATAAAAATTAACAAGGTTATTCACTAAGGTATCAGTCTAAATGGTCATCTCTAGAGATTAAGTCTTTACCCAATGCATTGGAGCACTATCAGGGCGTACCCTTAAATTTGTCTTTATAATAATGTGATCCAAATATATCATCATCAATTAATTTCAAAAACATCCCATATAGAATTAAAGAAATGGGTTTCATTTCATAATCATAACATTTTAAAAACTGCTTTAAAGACATGATCTTTGTGTCACTTTAAAACCCACAGAAAAGGAAGGTGAGTCACATGTATGTAAATCCCAGAATTTAAAATAGAACAACTTGGTATATATGTGAATACCCCTATATAAGAGAGATTTTTGAGTATTCACTTAATAAAATAAAATAACTTTAGAAAAAGAGAGAGACATTTTGAGATGGAAATTCTGCAGCATAATGGCTATGTTACGAGGTTTTAGAAAACCTTGAAATGAGAGGGGACATGGTTAACCCACTCATAAATGATCCATAAAACAGTTGGGGAATAGAATATAAAGGATTTAAGAACATGGTAATGAAATTTGAAAGGCATACCATATGAAATGAAGAACATGAAAGGAAGACAAAAAGAAGATTTCTCTTATGAAAATTCGGCACCCTAACGGCGTCACATAAACTTCAGCAAAAATGATTTGAAGAGAAAAAATAGTGTCTCTCACAATATGAACATAAAAGTTCAGTATGATATATATAGATATAATACCCCAACATAATAAAAAGGAACTTTAATGACTTGACATGAATGTAGAACATTGAAAAATAAGAAAGGTGAAAGAATCCCTTAAAAATTCGACAACCTAACGACGCCACATAAACTTCAAAAAAAAATGAATTGACGAGATCAAATAGGGTCTATCATAATATGAACATAAAAGATCAGTATGAAAGATTTCAATATCATACCCCAACAAAATAAAATGGAACATGAAAGACTTGACATGAAAATAGATATTGAAAATGAGAAGGGGGAAAGAATCCCTTAAAAATTCGGCAGCCTAACGGTGCCACATAAACATCAACAAAAATGACTTGATGAGATCAAATAGGGTCTCTAATCATATGAATATAAAAGATCAGCATGATAGATTTAGATATCATACACCAACCAAATAAAAAGGAACATGAAATACTTGACATGAAAATAGATCTTGAAAATGAGAACAGTGAAAGAATCCATTAAAAATTCGGCAGCCTAATAGCGCCACTTTAACATTATTAAAATGAAATGATGAGAGAAATAGGGGATATATCATAATATGAACATGAAAATGGAATTATGATTAATATAAAATAACATCCTTCAACATTAGATCATGAAGCATAAAAGAAATGGCATAAAGGTGATTACTTGAAAAGAAAGAGAGAGGTCGGATCCCTTACCTTAAAATGTAACTCTTAAAACTCAATGGTTTGGAGATTGAGGGCTTGGGGGCACCTTGGGAGGACTCATTGGGAGGTAATGAGACCAGAGCTTCGTTGGGGAAGAGTTGGGAGTGAAAGATAAAGGAGGAAAGGGTGGGTATTTATAGGGAAGGTGAAGTGATACTTTAATAATTTCAAGGGACACCTCACAAGTGGTTTTCTCAAAACCATGGGCTCTCCAATGGTATTTCCCATTGAGTTAGGGCACATCGGGCCCACAATACAATAATTCATCACCTTTGGTCTCCCAACACCTAAAATATCTCATGACATCATCATGACATAGTTATGATGTCATTAAACATACCGAAACCCTAAAACTGTATTTTCACTATTCATAGAAAATTCAACTTTCTCAGAAAAATCCCAAAATTTCCCCTTAACCAAATATCTATGCTCTGATTTCAAAAATGTACCCCATTTTATAAAAATAATTATCTTAATATTCTTAATTTAATTTTTAAATAAATACACTATTCACTGAAAATTCTTTTTTTTTTTGAAAAAACCCCAAAAATTACCATAACATAATATCAATGCTCTGAGTTCAAAAATAAAGTCCATTTTATAAAAATAATTTTCTGAATATTTTTAATTTAATTTTGAATTAAAAAACACTATTCACCCAAAAAACTAATACTTGACTAAATATTTATGAAACCGTTATTTACCCATTTTATTTAATCACATTACTTAATCAAGGAGTCTAAATTATATTAATACTTTCTTTAAGTGAGATTACTAATCCATTTGGTCACATTACTAATCCCAAGCATAAAATCACTATTCATAATTTACTATTCATAAAAATCATGTTGATCTTATTAGACTCTAAATTTCGTACTGAACATAATTGTAGAAGACCATTTTTTTAAAATCATTACACATTTTTAATTATTTAAGGTTTACATAAACATTTTAAAAATATCCTTTTTCTAAAATTCATCAAAAATATGAATATTATATTTATCCGGTCATTTGAAAATTCATAAACATCATCATAAGAAGAAATAAAATTTTTTATTTAAAACAAAGGATTACACAAGGTAGTTACGGTCTCCTTACATAGCCACTTATCACACTAGTATAGGACCTAAGTGTAAGGTGTCCTAAGGTGAGAGACTCTGAGGGAGGCTCGGCCAACATTGCACGAGTAGTAATTTCTACCAGTTTGAACTTTTCATGAAGGCGATTTCATTCTAGCTTCACACGATGAAGTTTGTCTTGGGTTTGGTCCAGAGCAAAGACCATTGGTGCTACTTCCTTCCCAAGTTCCTTTAGATGGGATTTGATTGGCTTGAGACAACTGGATGTGGCCATCAAATCTTCTTTCTATATTAATTAACCAAGGTCACTTTTATTTAGAGACAAAAGTTGCCATTCAGTTTTTAACGGTCATACTGACTAACGGTCATATAATAGTAAAAACCCAATAGTCTCATTTTAATTATACTCATGTTGTCAAATGAAATAGTTTTGTTGAGTATGAAAAATAAAATTACTCACAAAATTAGGAAACAAGATTTATTCAAAATTTCGGGTCATTACACATACCCTAACATAGACAACTGGACACACATCAATCCCCAAAACATATACATCAAATCTAGACATTAAAGGAACAACATAGAAAATGATTTCCAAACAGTGTCTACTATGCCACTCGAAAAATCAACTTATTGAGCAGAAGAACACCCCATGGGTGAACTCAAAGATAGTATCAATGGATGAGGCCTATTACTACTCCTTCCACCTAAGTACCCAAGGAATCTAATGTGATATAGTTTCCATATCAATTAATCCAAAAGATGATTTGATAATTATTCAGAAATACATTTCATAATTCATTGAAAATACATTTTATATTTCAAAAACAAATGAATAACTATATTTTATTACAAACCCATTTCCATACACACAAAAAAAAATCCATTAATCAATAATTACATTTCATATATAATTTTTTTATAAAACTAGATCAATTCAATTCACCCAAAAAAGGCTAAAAATAAAAACACATACCTAAAACTCAGGTTTCACATTCCCTTAATGTAATCCTTCATAAGAAAGAACACTATGATAATAATGAAGGAACTAAAATCAATCCACACAACTTCGAATTGATTCTTTTTAGAATAAGGATTTGAAAATAGTATAGATCACAAAGTGCCTCAAAGGAAATACAAGCCATACTGCAACCAACAATGGATCAACCCCCAGAAGAAGATATCATGAATGATATTGAAAGGAATAAAGTAATTATAATCACATATAAATTGATCTATATCCATATGAAAATAGTGATACCATAATCAAATTCAATTAATAAGAAAAAGGATTAATCACCTGAAAACACACACTATATTCACAATGGCGATCAATCGTTGAATAAAATGATTTGGTGGGATTAGAGGTCACCAAAATTGACATAGAGTTCATCCAGGTTGAGATAAAATGATCTATGGCCATATAAAAGAATGGTCAGTCATGCAGCACCCTAAAAACAATAACCAATTATATGTAAATGGTGTTTAAATCCTTTACATGTTCTGTAATCCCAGAATCACATATACATTGAAAAACCAATCACATTTTAAAAAAAATAATTATCTTTACCAATTAATTATGTGAAACAAATAGCTAAAATGTAATCCTTTCACATTGTGTACCAAACACATGGAATCTTCTCCACAAAATATTCAAGATATGTAATCATATTACATGGAATGTATTTCACCTGTAGACTGTGAAAAGTCTAATTTTCCGTAAAGAACTCTAAACCACAGTGGACATTCCGTAAAATCGTGGAGAACCCCAAAATTAAATTGACACATTTATACATATACCCAGTTAATTAAAAAAACAAACTTCCTCAAAATATTAGGTAATTTTAACAAAAAAAATCTCTCTATCCTTTGGAGTCCCAAATCATACCTAAATAAAGTGGGAAAGGATAAGAGAGAAGATAAATACCTAAAAGTACGTAATATGATGTTACAAATGGTTTCTAATAACCATGATCAAACCATGAGTCTCCCAAAAACCTCCAAAGTATGAAAAAACTCTTTTGATCCTCTTAAAACATAACCAGATCTTTATAAGTACGTATAATACAAAAATAAATAATTATGTACATAAAACATGAGGTTCTACACAAATACATTTTACCAAAAGTGACCTCATAAATTTTTATTTTTTAAAATTTATTTAAATTATTCTTATCCCATAAAATAAGATTTATAGTTTAAAATTCGTGTTACCAAAGGATGTACATATATATATATATATATATATTAAGAAAAATTTACTCCTAATATTTAAGAATTGTAATATTTTTTTACTTTTATTCATGACATCATCATGAAAATTACAAAAGGAAGTATATGAATTTAGATATAATTGAAGCACATTTAATTTAGGTGTCTTTACAAATATGGTATTGCTAGAGTTGAATAAAATTGATAGAATTAATACTTATTAATTGACAAATGAAATTACTATGTAGAGTAATGGAGGATCTTTATTAAAAACAATTATTGAATATTTTTATTGGACTCGAATTTTTAAATCTTTTAAATGAATGTATATTTGAAATAATACTTGTTTATAGGATGATAATTCTAGAATTAAATAAAATGAAATAATAATTTTCATTAGATAGGAAACCATCATGGTAATTATTATATTTTTCTTATCACGTAATCCATTAAAATATTAGAGACATACCAGATCCATTTTAAGGTGTTTTAAAAAGAAAAATCTAAAAAAATCTAAGACCCCCAAAATATGTCATAGTTAAAAAATACTCTTAGACATAGAATATATAAAAATTATTTACTCCATCCAATGAATAATAGCACATTGTTTTGGAAATTATCTCATTAATATTGAAACCCCATGTAATCCATGAAATATTATATCTTGTTTTTAATTAGTCATTTTCTTATTCATGGTTTATTACAATTTCCCATCAAACAATGTTGTGGGAAAAAATATTGGAAACACATTCATCCTATTCATTTTTTAACTACCAAAACCGTGATAAAGAAGATCATTTTTCTCAGTAATCATCTATAACTATGAGTATATAATTTTTTATGGAAAATAATATCTGATGGATAGATTAATTTTAATTTTAAGATTATTTTTTAAAAAAATACTAACAATAGAAATTGTATTTTTTTGAAAAATATTTCATTTATTTCCAAAATAAAATTGCAGTAAATAAATAGTCCCAAGACAATGAAATCAAAACATTAACCTTGTTAATCCTTCAAAATTATAAAATTTCAAAGTCTTAATTTTACCAAAACCTAAATAAATTATGGTTTTGAAATAAATATAATAGATTCTTCTATGTTATAAAAAGTTTAATACTAAGTTGAAATTATAAAACCACCCCCAAATATACATCACAATTTATAACCTTAGATATTATAGAATACCAACATTTCAATATCATCACTCTAATTTAACTTCTAATAACTTTCCATATTCTATTTCTCAAACCCTGAAATATTTTTCATTTACAAACCATATTCATTACAGTAAAAAATTCAACACATCGATATGAAACAATAATTACCCATTTTCACTACATAAACCATCCATTCATCTCATAAACTATGATATAGATATTATATATTGATTCAATGTTATTAATTCATCATAGAATAAATAAAAGGCTCCACACTATCCCTAGAATCTATAAAATCTCAGTACACCTATAAGACCCTCAACATTTCCAACCACTAATTATATGTTTTATTATAAGGGATTTATTTCCCTATATTCCATTGAGATCTTATGTTTTGTGTTTTATAAAATTAGTAAAACCCTTACCTTACTATTTTTACACTTTAAAATAGTTTACTTATACATAAAAAACAAGTTATTAATTTAATACACATATATCATTAATGACACACTTCCTTTATTCTAGACGAGTATCAATAAATGAAAGATTTTTCATGATAGAATTATTATATAATACTAAATCCTATAAAAAAATTGAAAAATGTTATGAGCATATAAATTCCAGTAAATCATATAAAAATAAAGAAAACCTATCAGTCTATATAAATATAAGAAAACCCTTAGAAATTGATTAATTTAAACATAATGAAAATTATGTTCATAATCACATGTGAAATAATTATTTATTTAATAAAATCCCTCTAAAATCATTGAATGAATATAAAAATAATGGTTGTATGTTGGGGAATATTAATACTATCTCATATGGAATTACCATTTTATATCACCCATTCAATGGGATGAAACAATTCATTTTCTTCCATCACATTTTATCATTGAACTAAACAATTATATAAAGCATTAGATAGTTATATATCACACTAATTCATCATTATATATAATTAATAAGTACCATACCATGAAAAATAATATAAAATATTTTATTTTTGTCAATAAATTCATAAAAATAGATATTTAGAGCCTTTAGAAAAATCACACTAATAAATATCCAAAAAATAAGATGAATTATCTTTTTTTATTTTGTAACCCTTAAAAAATAGGATAATTTATATATATATTTCCCTGAAAAATAATTGAATCCTCAAAGTTAAGGTCAATAATGATGAATATAAATTATTTATTGAAAATGTGATTGAGTGGTAAATAATAAAAGAGATACTATTTTGAAACAATTTAAGAACGTCATAAAATTTAAAATAACCCTAAAATTCATGAATTCATAAATAAGAACATTCTTGAGAAAATTCTTTTACGAATAATATAATTCATTGATTTTTAAAAAAATAAATAAATAATTTGAAATAGTGTTTAAAAAAATCAATTACCTCAAGTCAAGACTCGCTTCGTAGGGCTTCTTCCTAATAGAATTATAAAATTTTCTTAATTATTTTTATGATTTAGAAACATTTAACAGCTTTTCCTTTCTTAATATATATTATAAATCATTTTTTAAATTTTTTAAATATTGTTAAAATTATTATAGTTTATGTTTTTTGTTTTGTTTTTTTTTCGATTCACAGTTTCCAAAACTGTTTCGATATCCTAGTAATTATATAATTTCTTTGTCCCATGGTTCCATAAGTTCTAAATTTGTTTATATATAGGTTTCATGTCATTCTAGAAACAATGGAGTTCTATTGGTTATTATATATTTACTTCTATAGGAATCATCCCTGATGATTATTTTTTGACGTTTTAATATAAATATGATTGTATGTCATTAAATATATTATTGTTATGGAAATTAAAAATTATATAATCATTAAAATAACTTAAATTTTTAATAAATACATAATTTGAAGAGTACTTATGTTTTCCAAATCCTTCATTAAATTGAAATTCTATCATAATTATAATGGTGGTAAAAATGACCCAAATAAGAAGATGTTATTTCGACCGAATTAGTACAAATATATTTTTGTATAGTAATAATGTCAATTTTTTATAAGATTAATAAATTAAAATTTACTTTATTAAGGTGATAAATAATACTCTATAATATTATTTTTATTAGTATAGATTATATATAATAAATATAAGTTGATACATGAAATGTGTCTCGATAAGCATATTTTAGGCTATTAAATCTAACAATGAAAATTTATTATTATTATTTTTCTTGAATGGTCATTTTACTTTACTAGAAACTTTTACATGTTATTAATATAATATTAATTACATAAATTTATTTTTATAGCCATCCATCTATGTTGATGACGAAAAAGATATCTTTTATTAATGGTGGTGGTAGTCTATATATAACATGATGGTTATTTTGATTTTAAAATAGATGTGGTGAAAGGAGATCATTTTTTCCATTATAAAAATAACTTAACGGCATACCTTCAGACTTCATAAACTACACTTTAATATAATATAAAACCACTAAAGCATGTAAATGTTATTTAGGGAAAGACTATTTCATGGATTAGTGGAGATATTGTTTCTAATGAATTCAGAGAGGTTATATGGAAAAGATCACATTTCATAAGTGAGGGGAGTGATACTATTGTTAATACATGAATTCATTATATATAATAAATTTCATCATCATGTCATTTTGCCTCAAAATATCCCGTTTTTTAGGATTGGATAAGTAGGGTCAATAATTCACTAATAGAATTTCATTTATATATGTTTTCTTTGGAGAATTGTGGTCATATAACATAGTTTGACTACAATTTTAACCTTTTAAACCTAATTAGGTTGACTAAGATTTTACCTGGGTCTGCATTTTTTGTGTATAAAAATAAAAAAACTTAATTACCTAATTTTAAATTTTTTATTACAAATAAGAAAACTAATTTTTAGGAATAAATTTATACCGGTGTTTCATATTAATTCTAACATAACTATACATAATTCTATAAAAATCAGTTTTTATAAAAATGGAGTTTTAAACATAATGGTAAATTTCCATAAAATTAAAATATGTGTTTTATTTTCTATAAATTTAAATATTTATAAATAAAATAATAAATATTTAAGTGATTTTGAAGATAATCCAAAATATAAATTTACCATCAGGATAATTAAAAAATAGAAATTTTATTATATTTGGTAACACATTATTTCCCACAATTTACCTAAAATAAATCATATTAAAAAATTTACAAATTTAGCACTATTATAATTTTAATACACCAAATACAAAATTAATTTTCATTTTATTATATTTTTATTATATTGTATAGAAATTAATTTTTTTAAATGATCATATAACACCATTGAAATGATATAGAATAAAAAATGACTCATTCTCTAAATGAAATATCATATTTTTTCCATATCATAAGAGAAGTTTCTTATGATATAATAGTAGCTCTAAATATGGATTCATTGAATTAATATTAAACAAAATATTAAATTCATTCACAATAAAAATTATTTAGGTCATTAAATTCTCTATACATAAATAAATGTCATCCTATGAATTTTATTCACTAAAAAACCAGTGGGGATATTTTTCTCTCATTCCACTTTTGGGTACCAATTCTATATCTTCAATCATATGATTTTTTTCAAAACATTAACCTGGTGAGTTACATTTTTTTAAAATACCTTCTCTCTACATTAATGGTTTTATACTAGGTTTCCATTATAAAGAATATTCTATCATAACTATACTACATCAAAGATCAGTGGAGGAGATCCACTATGTACATGCTTCATTAACAATGAAACATGATACATGATATGTACCAAATATAAATGTGGGTTCAATTCTACTAATTAAGTAAATAATCCCAATTTCTATAGATATTTTATATAAAGAAATAAAACATAGGATTATTTCCCCTTAATTTTGAAACACATCACACCATTCCATGGAGACCTATTATAAAAAAATATCCCCAACCTTAATAGAAAGATTATTACCCTAGTTATCTACCTAAATAATTATAATATTATGATCATCCCTTATATAGTGATGAATAATGTTTACTTTTTCAACCATATCATCTATTAAGCCATATCCGATAAATTTTCACTTAATGAATTCATCCTAATATACAGGAGTCAAAATTATGGTTCTATATTCTCACAAGGTGTAAAATGAATAATTGAATGGAAACTTTTATTACATAAAAATTAACCTATTGAAATATATTGATCCTAACATCTCTAATAATACAATGAGAATTCCCAAATGAAATCCACTACTATATGAAAAATCTATAATGATTTTCCATAAATTGAGGATTATGACCTATATTAAGACATAATAGAGTAGCCAATGAAATGTGATATCCCTTCAAAAAAATGGATGTAATCCTTATATGATGATCAAATAAAATTCAGATACAAACTCCATGTAACATGAATATGTATTTAAGAATAAGTATAGAATAATGAACCAAAGCTATATTTTCCTAAATAAAAACAATGTAGATTTAGTTAAACAATCATTAAAAACAGAAATTACATTTTATTAAAAGATTTTTTTGGTATTTTTTATTCACAATTCCATAGATATGAGCATCTATATTTTCTCTATAATTGAAAATGTATGATGTATTTCATTTGGCTATTTTCATTTAGATTTAACCTATTGACATATCAAATAACTCATTGTATAATAGGAAATGAATTTATTCATTAATTAATACCAATAATATTTTTATATTCTATATAATTAATAGTGATAATAGGATGAATAGAAAACTAAGAGCTGTGAGCCTCACCTAATAACTCCTTCTTGACATGGGATGCACATTATTCATGCACCCTCATTCCATATCTTATAACACTATCATTTCCAATATTATACTCATAAAACACTCCAAATTCACTAGTTTCATATTTCATTAAAACGAAATACACCGTATTAGAGGATATATAATTACATTTAATAAAGATGGTTTTAGAGATACATGGGACAAATATAAGTAGTTTTTATATGAAAAACATTTAGTGTTGTTTAAGTTTAATTGTCTACTATATGGTCACTATCAAAATATATCATATTTATTACCATGTTATCTATTTAAGAAAAATAATCTATCACCATGTTTTCTGTTGAATGATGATATTTAATCATATAATAATAGTATTTTATTAGTTCCAATCATCTTATTATCCTCACATTCTACTCGTTTATCATGAATATATAAATTAAAATATTATGATATATATATATATATCTATTTCATTTCTCCATATATTAATCTACTACCATGTTTTCAGTTGAATGATGATATTGTAAATTTTGTGACAATGTTTCAGTTTTTATGATGTTGATATTCATAAAACAATGCTTTTTATGGAAAATTATATGTTTTTGGAAATCGAAATCAATAAGACTACTATGTTGCTGAGACATGAGAATATGGTAAGTCCTAGAACATTCCAAAGTAAGTTAGATGATACTTTTCTATTATTAGATGTTTATAAAAATCATGAATAAGTCATGATATGATCTGAAGTTTGTATAATAAAATAGAAATGAAAATTTCAAGAGTTACCAAATTTGATGTTTTCTTGATATAGATCATCATACCGAGATTCACCAGATGTAGAAGTTTTCAAAAGACTATAATTTTGAATTTGACAAAGTCTGAAGAAATGAGAGGTTTTAAAGTAGATATAATTAATCTTATTAGATGTACATAATCAGACAAAAATCGTCAGATGTTTCATTTGTTAGAATGTTTTCCTTTGATGTTTTTGATTTCTATGTTTTATGGTATTGTCATTGTTAAAGAAATATAATGAGGAATATTTTGTCATATTCGAACATGAAAACACATAAGAAAGTGGATATAATCTTTTCTTCAATCAAATATCAGAGGAATATAGTAGTTGCTTCACCATAAAAGTTTATCAGATCAAGAAATTGTTTCGGTTTTCTATTGAATAAATCCAAATGTACTAGAGGCTATTTCTGAGTTTATTAAAATTTATGTTTATAAAAAAACAAATCAGACATATATAAAAATAAATTGATGTTTTTATAATGATAAATGTTTTGTTGTTTCTTAGATCATGAAAATTTTATAAAGGTGAAAGATGAATAAAATATACCTAATATATATTCACTGGAAGAACTGATCACATCAATCTATTTGATGAGTTTTTAACATTGATAATTCAATTGGATGTATAGTTCCATCATACATAGTATGATCAAATAAAATAAAATATGATCAATATGATCATATGAAATAAGTGGATGAAAATGTGAGAGATATAGAAGTTTCTTCTGGACCATTGTTATAGGTTTATAAAGTCTTCAGAACTTTAAATAATATATTCATGTATTTTTAGTTGGATTTTTTAATCAGATAGAGAAACTTTTTATTTGTTTAATATTTTAATGGTAAAATAGAAAAATATGTGAGTTACATAAATTGGGTCAAGAGAATGTAAATGAAAAATAGAGTTCCAGACATAGATGTTCCTGAAATTAAATGTTTGGATAAATCATTTACAAAGTGTGAGAAAACGTTTTATTGTATTTGATGTTGGTAAAGTGTATCAGAAATATGATGAGTTTTCTGGATCACGATTTCTAGAATGATGTATTATTCTTTTGAATTTTTTTTCTTGTTTAGATATAGGTAATTTGAGTGGATTCAAAAAGTTTCATGAAGCCACTAGAAATGTTTAGAAGGCTCAATTTGATCAAAATTAATATAAAATGAGCATGAAATTATTATATTTATAATTTGAGGGAATTGTAAAAGAAATTTATTTCCCTTAATTTTATAAATAGGAGATCATATAAATAGAAATACACAGTACATCATACATTGACATTGTTCACCAACACATAAAACCCTATGCCCTACAGAATTGGTGTTAGAAGTGAGTTTTCTAATTGAAGTTGTTTCCTGAGGAATAATATTTTCCAGACATAGTAATACGATAATGAAATTGAAAATAGACAAGTTCAAATTACTTGAAAGTGAGAATTAGACTCAGAGTAATGGTATGAGTTTTGAGTAGTGGTTTGAAAAGCATAGTTTGGTTATATAGAAAGATTATTAATCTTTAACTAGAGTATATTTTGAAAAGGGTTATTTATCTAAGGCTATTATATTCTATAAAATCATATATGGGATGATCATACATAGACTTCCAGATGGAACATTGTTGATAAGAATGTTTCAAAGCTACATTTCTTATTGTGGGTCAATTTTTTTGTAAGAAAATATTTTAATCTAAATAAATTTAATATAATCATTATTATTGATAGATAAACGGTGTACAATGGGAGTTGGAACAACATTCATTCACTTCTTCATAATAGTGTTTATTTATAGACCCACTAGAGTGCTTTTGGTAAGGATGTATGTTCTAACACTAACATTAAACCTTTTAAATTTTGTTTACCTTATTTCATTTTTTTATAAATACACATTAGTTTTCCAAAATTTGATAAGTAATATACTCAAACATGATTCAAGGGTAAAATTTACTAAACCTAAAGTTTTAAAACAAAGAAACAACTTATCCAATCCCCCATTGTCAGTTATTTTAAGATTCTTTTGAACTTTATTTGGTATCTAAAGAGGGTTCCCCTAAAAATCTATATAATGAAAATATATATTCCTTAAATAGTAGAGGTATTCATATATTTTATGGAAAATTATCATTCTTGGAAAAAATTGATTCCAAATATCATGTCTCTTAGCATGGAATTTGTAGATGATGCTACAATTAGTTTTCAACTGATTAAGAAAGATGATCTAATAAATTTTTCTAATAATAGAAATATTTAAATTGATGGAAAAAATAAAAATTATATTCTTATATCACGTTTAGAAAATTATTATATATAATTTATTGGTCTAAAAAAGAATTTTTATGTGGGACACACACAAAATAATTTTTTTTGTCAATAATACAATGAAGGATAAAAATGTTAAAATATATCTTTGAAGGTTTAAATATATATATGAATGATATAAGAAGAAACAATTGTTGTGAACATCAACATGATGAATGAATTTCTTTTTTGACATTAAAGGTTTTGGAGATATCATGGAAGATTATACAATTGAAAAGAAACTCATGAGATATTTTCTGGATATGTTTTATTCTAAATTATATTCTTTAGAATATAAAGTTGATTTTTTTCTTGAAATTTTCATAACATTATTTCTTCTTATGAAATAATAAAGTCTTGAATATTCTAAAAGAAGAATAAATATAAAATGGATTTTGAATGTATGAGATATTTATAAATTCATGATGTTGAAGATGATTATCCTTGTGATTATAATGATAATGAGGATGGTGTTTTGAAGGAAAAAACATTTATATTATCTCTAATAACTATCATATAGGAAGAGAAAAGTATAGAGGAAAACATCCTATCAACTATTTTGAGTGTGGTGGGATCAGTCTTTTTTTGATAAATTTTTATAAAAAAGTTGTTGTATCTAAAGATCATTATGAAGTGAAAAAATCATTGAAAAAAGTTTGAAAGAACATATAGGAAATAAAAAATCCACTTTGTGGAAATAATAGGTTCTTTGAAATAGAATTAACATTTTATATAAGAAAACATAATATGACTCAACTAACAACAATTATTAAGTAGATGAATTGTTAGAAAAGTTCATAACATTCAATGAAAATGATAATAAATTTAACGATTCCTCAAATAGTGAAGAAGAAGGAGGTGAATAATCTTACAGAGTATCAGCTCAGATCACAAATTGTTTCATGTCTTGGAAAAACATTACTCTCAAGAAATAAATTATAATGATGTATAATGATAATAAAAATGTTGTTGAAGGGATAAAATATGTTGTAAAAATTAAGAGGAATACATTGAAGAGATATTATGTTACAAACTGAGAATTGATGAATAGAAAAATATGGTTTAATGACTTATTAATAAGATTAATGATAATGTAGATAATGTTTAAAAACTTAGTCATAACTTATTTAGGCATAAATTACAATAATAATGATGAATGAAAGCTTCAAAAAAGATTTGGAAGTAAATTCTGAGACTTATAAACTTGATGAAAAATATTAAATTAAGAATCTAGTGAAATCCTCACCCATTAAATGTAATATTTTATTAGATTTTACTAACCATGCTAGTGTGAATAAATGTTCTAGGAAATTTTAGTTTGATAAAGGATGTGAAAAAGATATCACATTAACAAAAGTTGGAAATTCCCTCTAGAAAAAATCCTCCACATTCCCAATGGAAACATAAGTTAAAATTTTATATATTCCATAACAATATTATTAAATAGAAATACTATTCATATAGAGAAAAATATTATTTTATCGTTTTTTCGGTGTTGTGATGTTTTTTAGCATAGAAATTACATCTATTGTCATAACATATAGATTCATGGAAAAACGTTTAAATAGAGTTGACGAAATTGTGGGAGTATAATGAGTAACTTGATAAACCTATAAGAAGTATGAAATGTAAAATCGCAAGATGTAAGAAATGTTCCCACAAAAAAATTTATTTCTAGGAGAAAATATACGGAATATTTGGCCAACTATGTTAAATAACAGAAAAATATATGAAAATACTACTAGAAAAATTTCCATATAATATAAAATAAAATAAATCTAGGAATATTTTTTATAAAATATATTTTTTTTATTCCACTTTTAATGATAGAAAAAAGAACAAACCATAAATTATTGATATCAATTTTCCTCACACATTATGAGAGATATAAAAATAATGAGAAATGTAAAAAATAGTGATGGATGAGTAGTTACTTTTTAAATGATAGTTCATTAATAATTAAAGGAACAATGAATAATAAGAAAGAACATTAAAAACTAATGTCTTAGGAGGTTCTATTGGTTTGTGTGCTCAAATATAACATAGTTTGTGTGGGAAAAATTTTAGATGATGTAAAAAATTGATATTTGGAAAATATTCATATATCACCATAAGTATGGAAGATGGAAAAGTTGTATTCTAGGAAGACATAACTACTAGAAATATCTTTCAAATAACATAACAATAAAACTCCCATTACAAGAGTGAACAACATGAAATAACATTGTGGCACCATTGTCTTAGGAACCATTGTTAGAAATATATAGACAAAATTAATAAAGTTGATTCTATTTTAAATTTTATATAATAAAAAAGAAGAGAAAATATGATTGTATAACTTTTCAGAAAGGGAAAATTATTAATAAAATTTATTAGAAAGTTTGGATTCAGTATACCAGACCTATTGAATGTATTAGATCATATTTATGCAGGGTACTGAGACATAAATTAACATAAAAATTTTTCTTACTTTATCACATTAACTAATTATTTCACTTGAATATTCAAAATCATATTTATGAATCATAAGTTTGTGGAAGTATAAATGTTTATAGTTTTTGAATGATATGTTGAGAGAGGAATGAGTATATTTATAATGTTTTTGATAACTTATAATGTAATGTGATACATATCCAATGCCTAAAAATCATATTTGAATAAACATGGAATTAAACATATGTATAGTTGTCCGTAAACCCTCATTAAAATAGGTGTTTAGAAGAAAAAAAATATAATTTTAGTGGAAATGGGAAGAATAATATTTGGAATTGTTAGGAAAAAGTCCCTCAATGTGTCATATCATTATGTTTTGTGTGTGATTGTGTTTGTTGACAAATCTAGATGACCTCGAATGAGTGTGGTTGGTGTTTTCCATTTTTGGTGTTTAAGGTGGTGTAGTTTCCTAGTTTTTACCAAATTTTTGGGCCTCAAAATCGAGAGTTTGATTTTGGAAATGGAATATTTTCATTAAGGAGTTTTGCATGGAACCATATCCTACAATGGAAATCAGTACATGAAAGATATGTGGTTTGATGAGGAGAAATAGTCTGTAGAAGAGAGAGTCTATAAAAGAAGGAATTCAACTATGAGGAAGAATTGAGCGGAAGCAAAGAAAGTATATTTATGCAAAGAACGTATGTGAAAGCTGGGAAATTATATGGAAGAAGAGGAGAAGCGTTCTGTGAAGGAGGATGGTTTGTAGAAGCAAAAACAGTCCATAAATATGTGATTTGTGAAGCATACCTACTACACAGTTCTCAAAATAGGAAAGGTGGTTTGAGGATTACTCAAGGATGCTTGAAAAATGAACTAGAACTGTTTGTGAAAGACATTTCCTCTAATATAACAGTTTATAGAAAATTTGATTTCATCTATGGGGGAATAGGAACATTAAAAGAAATTCTATATAGAGTTGGAGATGCATGATTTCATAAAAATTAAACGACCTACATGTTCATAAACTATGAGTGGATCCATTCAAAGAGTAGTGAGAGATAGAAGATGATGATGATGATCCTTTCCACTAGAACTATTCTAGAGAAAGAGACATAAGGAGTGACCCTATGGAATGTAGTGAAAAGACACTAAATCCTGTAAAGGCATAGAGCCTGGGTGTAGAAGACCTAGAGCTAACCTTCTAAATGGTAGTGAGATTTAGTGGATTTGTTATATCATAAAATCACCATTATATTTTCCTTGGACGTATCCCATTAAGGGTGAACAAAGTAAAAATAATTATGTCATGTTCACAACATCATTTTTTTTCATATATTTCTATAGGAGAAAGAGATAAGTGTTTTTTGTTTAACGATGAAACAATATCTTAAGGGGAAGTAGTTATAATCTATCATACCCGGATTCACCCTTCCCCTCAGGGAATTTTACCTAGTGGAACTAACTATTGGTATCATAAGGAATGGATAAAATTTACTGGTTTTTTCTGAGTTGAAGAAATGGAGGTGGTAAATCACTAATTAAATCTGATCATTGATGGAAATAATTTTCAACTATAGAATAATCGGATGTTTCACTACTTCTGATCAATAGGAATGGATGTCTTCATAGTAGTTATACATGGTATATCAACTGATATCAATAGGGGTTATTTATCATAAGATGAAAGAGTAGAATTGGATGTTGATGCTAAAGGGATCAATTATTTAGGGGGATCCCTATCAAATATAATTTTTACGAAGGTGATGTCATATAAAACATCACATGCTATATAGGAAAAGTTTTTGAATATCTATGAAAGATATTTGAAGGTCAGAGAGTCAATGACGAAGGTTTGTTGGAATAAGTATAAAGATCTAATAATAAAACAAAAAAGATCATAGTCATGTATTCGTTGATAGGTTGAATACTGTATCTGATGATATGCATATTATTAGCGAAATAATTTAAGATATAAAGATTGTGAATAATAACATGAAGAAATGTCCACCTCAAATTAATCCAAATGTTTTAGTATTGGAAGATAAACATCCATAGGAACATACATATTATAAGTTGAATGTTACTGTTATTACATATGAAACAAGAAATGATGATAATGATGTTCTAGAGAAGGGGAAGTCGAAATAAGTGGAATTCAAGGCCATGACAAATATCTCTATTGAATATAGTCATATTGAAGACAATTTGGATGATGTAATGTCATTTTTCTCCTCAAACCTGCAATATGGAAAAGGAAATTTCAAAGGTAAACATCCATTTTCATGCTTTCTATGGGGAAATATTATAAATTTTGAAACAAAGTGTCCTAATAAGATTGAAGGTGATGATGAAGAAAATGATAACAATACCTAAAATAATTAATCATCCAATGTGAAAGATATGGAAATTAATGAGTGAAAATACTTCAAAAAAGAAGAATCTTCTATTAAAAGAAGATAAAATTTTAGAAGAATCCAAGGAAGAATAGTTAAAGGACTGCATGGATCATGAAATTGATGCTTTGGTGGTAGTTGCCAAAAATTTCAAAACTAAAGAAGAAATAGACAATGAAGAAGGAAAATTTTGAAGGAATAATCGACCTTTATGCTAAAATAAAATATTCTCTTAAAGAGATAAATTTTTGGATATCAAAAAAAGAAATCTAACAATGTAGTCTATAATTCCCAAATCTATATAAAGTAGCATGAAGAATATAATTCTTAGATGAATGAAAAAATTGAAAAACTAAAGTATTAAATGATAGAAATCTTAGAAATGGTGGTTGAGTACAAACTCAATATTAAAGAATAGAAACTTTTGACCAATAGTTTGACTAAAATGTGAAAAGATAAAATCAAACATATCGAAGAAATTGAAGAGTAAGACATTGGTCTGGGACGAGGTGTTGAGGATCATGAGAATTTATTGACTCATAGACCAATATTGGGAATACATATAACATAGGAAATATAAATGATTATGTTAAGCATAGTTGTCCAATAGAACAGAATAAATAGTCAAATATGAATGATAAGGTTGGTGTGGGGCTTGATTGAAAATAAAAAGTAGAAACAATTGAAGTTAAAAAACAAGAACCCACACCAATTTTGGAGACTGATTTGGGTATGAAGTAGAACTATATGATTCAGAGAACCCAAGTGATAACTAGTGGGGAAGTATTTCCACACATGAATACACCCCGCATATGATGCAATTGTTGGGGAAAGATAAGAGAATTACAAAATGCTTATTCCATAGAAAATTGGCAATGAATCAAACAGGACCACCATATGCAGTCATACAGAGCTCAATTTTCTAGGTCATCATTTCATGGGGATTATTTTATGTGTGGATGTTTTAGAAACATGAAAAATTATATTTCTCATCAATAAAACAAAGGAATTTTCCAAAGCAGACTGAGTTTGGTCATAATTAGAAGACATATATAAGAATAAATGAGATGAAATGAAAAATCGATTTGCATCTCTATAAGATGAAAGTAGTCCTTCATATTCCAAGAAATTCTAAGACTATCAATCCATATCGTGTTTGAAGTCAATAAACATGGATAAAAAATAGAATATATGAGCTGGTGGTGGTTGTATAAATTCTGTTCAAGGCATCAAATCATAATGTGATGTGGATCATTGATAGGGGATAAGCATCCCTTATGAATGGAAAAAATGATCTGGTAATGAGAATTAGGTATGATAAAGAAGGAATCATATGATTTTGTAATGATGATGGTTTGAAAATTATTGTCTCTTGGAATGAAATGTTTTGGGAGAAAATATATGAGATGTGCAGATGTATTGGTTGTTGAACATATTACTCACAACTTATTAAGTGTTTGTCAATTGTTTGACTCATGACATTCCATAAACTTTTCCATGAAATTATGTGTTGTGAAGGAAAAATATGGTGTTGTTGTGTTGCTGGGATAAAGTACAATATGGAATCATTATCTCATGTGTGGGGATGGATATTTGTTATTTCTATCAAAAGAAGATGAAAATAAGATGTGGCATAAGCTTCTTAGCCATGTGATCCAAATGTTCATGGATGATCTGGTGAAATATGTTGCTTCTCAAGATCTCCCAAGATTATCACATGATTGTACACATCTATGTGATGCCTACCAACAAGGGAAGATCATTTTAAAGACCTGTATGAAAAACGAAAAAAGGTCAACAAGATTGTCTGATTTGGTTCATATTGATGTGTGCGGACCAATATCACCAATAGATCATGATGGGAGGATATAGGATTTTCCCTTCATTTATTATTACAGTAGAATGGAATTGGTATCAATCATTACCCCCAACTATGATGTGTTCAGTTTCATTAAAATATATCTATTGGATGTTGAAAAGATGATAAATCATAAAATTTGGATGATCTAGATTGATAATGAAACATAGATCAGAAATATCCAAGTGGAGGACTGTCTCAATAAACATGGTATAAGGCGTCATGTTTCAACTGTGATAACTCCATAGAAGAATGAAGTATTTGAGATAACACATCATATTGTCAACAAAATGACCAGAATAATGCTCATTATGAAATGCCTCTCAGGGAAATTTTGGAAAGAAGCAGTGATGACGACATTCTAAAAATCAAATAGACTGTTACTATGTTTGAAAGCAGAAAAGATTCTATATGAGCTATCGTATGGAAAGAATACATTATTGAAGTAATTACGAATATTTAAATTTCATCATTTTATTCTCACCGAGGAGAAAAATAGGATGTTTGAATGCCATGGAGATTAAGGGATATTTCATGTCTACACAAAGAAAAGAGAAGTATTCGAATTCTTCAATAAGAGGCTAGGAAATATAGTTGAAATCCATTATGTAACCAAAACAAAGAATTAGAACAGTCTTCAGCAAATTCATGATCAGCCTTAGGAGGATACTGATAAATAAATAATTCGATCAAGGAATAATCCAGTTCTAGAGGCTCATCTAGAAGAAGAATAACATGATGATAAAGATGGGGATAAATCAGTATCTACATAGAGAATAGGGAGAAGAGATGAAACTCATCGAAAAAAATACAATTGGTTATTATATAGTTCCAGTGTAGACAAGGAGGATGAAGACTCTACAACATGCATTGTAGTTATCAAAGTTAGAGCCTAAATCTTTTTACCAAGAAGTTGGTGATGAGAATTGGTATCATTCTCTGAATGAATAACTGGACCAAATTGAGAAATATCTAACATGGGACACTGTTTCGGGAAGAATAGATAAGAATTTAATTTTGTTGATATTGGTCTTTTGAAACAAGTTGAATGAAGATAGGGTAGTGATTCAAAACAAAGAATGACTATTGTGCAAAGTAAAATCCAAAATAGAAGGAATCAATGTTGATGAGACATTTTCAGCCGTTTCCAGGCTAGAAAAACATATTATTCTTGGCCATACCCTTTTATATAAAGATCAAAGTGTTCCAGATGGATGTCAAGTCATCATTTCTAAATGTTGTTCTAAAAGAATAATTTGACATTGAGTAGCTTGAATTTTTTCTCATTCATGATGATGAGAACAAAGTTTGTCGGTTGAAGAATGAATTATATGGTTCGAATTAAGAACCAAGAGCATGGTATTCAAGGATGGATTAGTTTTTGAAGAATCTCTGTTTTCAGTATGGTGGAGTTGATTAGAATCTATATTTCTACCATTGTAGTAATTAAAGGATGATGGTTCTTGTACATGTTGATGAAATAATCATTGGAGGATTAGATGAGGCACAGTGTAAGTATTTTTCTCAATTCATGAAATGTGAGTTCTAAATGTCAATGATTAGTGAGATGATTTTTTTCTATAGTTTATAGGTAGCATAGTGAGACAATGTCACATTCATTTCTCAATTTAAATATTTCAATGACGTTTTAAGAAGATTTGAAATAGACAATTCTAAGGAGATGATAACTCTGCTGGCGACACGGATGAAACTATCAAGGGATGATAAAGGTAATGCAGTTAATGTTACAGAATAAAGGAAAAATAATTGACAGTCTACTATACAAGACAATAATAAGATCAGACATTGTTTTTTCAACATGCCAAGAAGCATGGTGTCAAAGTAATCCCAATGAAAGACAATTGATTGTAGTAAAAAAATAATACACTGGAATATTAGGGGAACTATAAATTTAAGTTTAATGTATAATGAAAAATCTAAGCTGTAGATATTGGGATATATGGATGCATATCAGGACAGTTTAGAAGATGAAAAGAAATCAACATCTGGAGATGAAATAAAAGTTGGTGAATTGTGTATTTCATGGATAAGAAAAAAAACAAAGTTACATTCTATTGGGTACTGATGAATTTTCATATATTACAGCAACTCAATCATACACATTGTTGTTATGGACGAAACAACAACTTAAGGATTTGGTGGTTGAAGTGTGGTCTCCAATCAGAATCTATGGTGATAATTCAAATGCTATAAATCTTATCAAGAATCCAGTTCATCACTCATGGAAAAATAAAATTGTAATAAAATATCATTTTATCAAGGAGATGGTGGATCTAGGTTTTGTAAATTTAGAGAATGTGACTACAAAATAATAGGTTACATACATTCTAACAATGGACTTACCCAAAGAAGCATTTAAATGGAATCGATGAGATCTTGAAGTTATATCGACTCCCTACACTTGAAAAAGTCTGGATGTGGATCCCCCTATCCCCAAGGTGTTTATTGTTTTCCCCAAATTTGAAAATATGTGTTCTTTACTTGTTATATACTAAAGGAATGGAATTTGCGTTTGTTGAAAAGTGGGGTGATGAAGTTGCTTGGGGATAAGTGATGTAAGTAGAGTATTAAATCTGAAAATTCTAGATATTATCGATCAAAGGATATATATCACGACAAATGAGGTTCGTGATGAAACCAGAAGAGTGGTTTAGTAATTAAATGAAGTGATTAAATGTTGTAATTTTCACTATACTCTTGTTTCTCACACCGAAAATGGATCATGTGGGATTAAAGTATGTGTTTAGAAAATTTTTTATCACGATCTTAATTTTAATAAGTTAATGCTGGATGAATATGAAAGAATATTTAACGAGATGTCAAATAATGAAGGTGTTGTTAGAAAACCCAAAGTGGGATATTGTTGGGAAACAATACCTCACTGTGTCATGTCAGTATGTTTTGGGTGCGACTGTGTTTGTTAACAATGTATGATTACCATGAATGAATATGGTTTGTGTTTTCCAATTCAGGTGTTTATAGTGACAGAGTTTCCTAGTGGTTTCAAAATGTTTTGGGCTCAAATCGAGAGTTGGATTTTGGAAATGGGAGATTTTTAGAAAGAGGTTCTGTGAAGCCCCATATCCCAAAATGAAAAATAGTACACGAAAGATTTGTGGTTTGTAGAGCAGATGTGGTTAGTGAAAGAGGCAGTATTCAGAAGAAGGAATTCTGGTATGAGGGAGTCGTACGTGGATGAAAATATGGTACATGGAAATAAAGACACTACATAGAAGCTGGGACAGTATGTGGATGAGAAGGAGATATGTTCCACGAAGGAGGATGGTTTGATGAAGAAAAAGAAATTCAAAGAGAGGTAATATATGAAGCATACCAACTGTAATGTCCTGGATTTTTCCATGTATGATTTTAATATTATATGGGAATTATTTTGAGACCAGGCTCTGAGACGGCGTGCAGTTCCGAGGCCCAGTGAACCCGGAACAAATTTTTTAATTTAATTTAATAATTAAATTACGCGCGTGTACGGTTTTCCTGAAAAAGTGGAATAACTCCGGAACAGGTGCTCGGTTCAAAAATATGAGGGCATCGTTGCATTCAAAACAATGATTTTACATTAGGCGAGCCCTAAGTTTGGTTGGCGTAGGTCGGTGGTGAAATCTGGTTTTTGGAAGTAACCGTAATAAAATAATTAATTACAATGTTTTATTAAATCTTTTTACATCAAATATCTCTTATCTTTTAAATAGAGATTTCTTAGTGGAATCATGGTTACAACCCCCATAACCCAGAAAATCTCTAGAGGCTCTGGGAAAGCTCTAAAGGAAACCCCCAACACGGCGGTGACGTTCTTGACAGATTTCGTTGGTGACAATGACTCTGCAACCGGATCTTTGCCAACAAATGCTGCAGATCCATGTAGGATGTTGATTTTGATTTTCCATTCCCCGTTCATGAATTATTATGATGAACGCGGACTAATCCACGAACAGATTAGCCTGTGGATCGATCATATTTGCGGGATGGGATTTTGCAGGGATCATGGGGATGTGATTCTTGATTTTATTTTGGTTTCGTTCAACCTTCTAACAGTGACAGACCAAGATCGACATGAACATCAATTGAGGTTCATCCCTCTCGATTTGTTGTGTTCTTCTTCCCCAATTCTCGCGTTCTTCGTGATCGTTCTTCACGTTCTTAACGGGGGCGATGAACAACGGATCGTTGCGCATCCGTTCTGCGACACAATTATCCCAAATTGAAGAATCGGCACCGCAGCGATCTTGCGGAGGTGTGCCGATGCTTTCGATTGACTGATCGAAGCGGATCAGAAGGTAACGTTCTTCGAACGATTTCTGGTCGGGCAACTATTATAGGATTTCAGAGCCGATCGGAGGCCCGAAACCCTTGGATTCGACTTCATGAGGACGAGGCAACCCAGAACCTTGAGTTCCGCGACAAACAGATGGCTGAATCAAAGTCCGGAGGATCAGCCGAGGCACGCGGAGGAAGACAGCGATTCTAGAATTTTCCCGACTACACGTCGTGTAGTATGGGCTACACGGCGTGTGTTTGTCGGTGAAAGACCGGGTGTGTACTATGGGAGTACACGGACACGGCAAGGTACACGGCCATGGACACGCCTTGTATACCCCTCCCCGGGCAGACCCGGATAGATACACGGGATACCCCGTGTACTGGTACACGGGCAGGTGACACGGACACGGGCAGAGACTGTGTACGATCACATGGCCAGCGTACACGGAGCGAGCCTAGGTGCTCAAACACGGTGTTTTATTTCTTCTAAACGCTGTTTAGTTTTTTTCTATCCAACAAGTCGAATGACATAAGCCGATTACACGGGTAGCACCCGGGGTCAAGGAACATGGCATGTACTTTTCTATACTCTGTGTAGTTTGGTTTTGCATGTCTTGAATGAAGGACACGGGCCGTTTACACGGTCAGTACCTGGGGTCAAGGAACACGGCATGTAACCATACTACACGCCGTGTAACTTTTTCTTCATGGCTTGAGCGACTTGCCCTCTGTGACTTGGACTAGTTCTTAGGGTTTGTACCCTTGGTAATCCCCTGAAGGTTCTGGAATCAATTCCTTCTTAGATGAGTATGATCCCTTTAGTAGAACTCCCTAAATAGAGTTGTAGGAATCCCATATGTGAGACTTAAAGCCAGATCCACTACTCATTCCTGGAACCCTAGGTTGGGTTCTTGGTATCGATGTGACCAACTTTACCCGGGCGTCGATCCTCTTCTTTGCGGATTAGCTCAGACTAAGTTTTTGGAATCACCCCATGACTTGGATGTGATCCTCATCTGAGCATCTTTTTCCCGAGGTACTGGTGGAGTGTCTTCTCCCAGAACGAGTAATTCGTATCTCTCTCTTCATACCTAGGATTGTGTTCTCTCGATGGTATGCTTAGTGGAATCTTCGAGCTAGATCCTAGTGGTGGTTTCACGAAGGTAGTTTTTGTAATGAGTATGTCTTGATATTCTTATTATATGTCCCATAGAAATATACTATGTAGAGCTGATTGTATCATTCTTTATGGTATGTTTCCTTTGTTGTATTTCCTTTGTGGTGTTCGGGGTGTCCTACTTGGTATTGTTATACTCACCCCTGCACGGGCTTGGCCCGCACGTGTCGTGTCTTGTGAAGACGAGCAAGCCTTTGATAGGATTCTAGGCGGACCAGGACTGAACGGTGCTCGGTGAGATCAGACAGGCCGAGGTTTGTTCTTTCGTTGACAGGTTGCAGTCCCAGTGCCTTTCTCTACAGGTTGGACTTGTTGCAGACTTTCCTTTGGTGGGGTTGTACTTTTCGCCCAGGGTTTTACTTTACTGTACTTTACTTCCCTATCATACTCTGTTGGTTGGGTTTTTAGCATATACATGATTTTTCTTTCTTTAGTAGTTTTTTACTTTTTAGCATTGTACACTTGGAGATGTGTGTGCATGTTTACAGGTTTATAGTCAATGCCTCCCATGTTAGTAGCATGCCTACTCAGTGCTAGTCACCAGCCCCTGGCCAATTGGAGGTGGGCTTGGGGAGTTGCGGCGCAGGCCCCACTGGGATGGTTCATGACAGAGTGGTATCTGAGGTGGTTGGTTCTACCATAGGACCGAGAGTCTGTGATTTGGTTTGGGGAAACAGTTTTAAGTGTTTCTAGTTCGGCTCTCATGACAGGGACCCCAGTTTTGGTGCGGCGGCCGACGTATCCATACACCAGGGCTCTGATAACTTTCTTTTCAACTCGGAACATGAAAAAACTAGTTGCATGGAGAAAAAAATAATGGTACATGCATCATATAGGAATGGGTTGTGGTTTCCATGTCTTTCTGAGTCAGCTCTCCTGATATACTCACTCACTATGATACATCTTGTTTCTTAAACAGGATGCCTCCGCGACGCTCACCCACCAGGATCCATCAGCTCGATCACGAGGTTGACCCCCTCAGTGATGAAGCTTCGATACAGGGACCAGATCCCCCAGTTCTACCACCAGGTTGCGTGTTAGTTATTCCACCACCTGTGGGGAAGTGTTTAGCGCCTGTTGTACCAGTAGAGGAGGAGCGTAGGTAGAGCAAACTCCATGAGTTTCAGAGACAGAGAGCCATCAGGTTTCGATGTGAGCCTGGCCCTCAGGTAGCAGAGGACTGGCTTGTGGCGGTGGTCAAAGTCTTCCGTTTCATCAGGACACCAGCAGATCAGATGGTGATCCTGGCAGCGAGCCTTCTGCAGGGTTCGGCAGGGCAATGGAGGAGTTTGGTCATCCAGACTCACGACAGGGCGACTCTTGCATGGTCGGAGTTTGATCATCTCTTCAGAGAATAGTTTTCACCAGTTACCCTGAGAGCAGTACGCATACAAGAGTTTCTTCAGCTCCAGTAGGGAACCATGTCGGTGTCCAACTATTCATCGAGGACTACCGACCTCTCACGGTACTCGATGGATATGGTCAGAGATAAGTACATCAGAGATCAAACTTTTGAGAGGGGATTGTGTGGAGATATCCAAGCGAGAATCATATTTATAAGCATTCCTACTTATGATGGGGTGCTCAAGCGGGATTTGGTGGTCGACAGCTTCCTGGCAGAGTAGGGACAGCCGGCAGTTGTCAGTAGTGGGCGAGCTGGAGCAGAGACCTCAGCGGCAGGGAGCCGACATCAGGGACCTAGGCATGGGAGACATTTATAGAGGAGATCCCATGATAGGGGATCGGCTGTAAAGGGTTCACAGGGTGCATCCAGCTAGCCTCGAGAGATGTGATGTTACTCATGTGATGGCAGGGTACATCTCGCTCGAGATTTTCCGATTCGTCGTACTACTTATACGGGAGCAGTGGATGGACCACCGAGGCAGAGGAAACTTGTAGAGCAGGCATATCCGCGAGGTGAGGGATGTGGAAGAGGATCTGGGAGAGCAGCTAGAGGTGGTCTTCGTTTTGACCCTTTACCACCACCACCCCCATGAGGTCCACCACAGGCTCAGGGAGCTAGTGGAATGAGGCATGGACATCTGTAGGGGTCATGGGATTATGACCCAGGTACTCCTAGGATGATTATAGGTACTATCTGTGTCTTTTCTACTTTGGTTGCCGTATTGATAGACACAGGTGCTAGCTATTCCTTTCTGGATGCTTATCTTGTTCGATACCTTGAGATTCCAGTTGACCCATTGACTCAACCCTTATGCATAGAAACACCGACTGGAGAAGATTTAGAGATCACACACCTTGGCAGGCAGTGTGACCTGACCCTTGGAGGTGAGCGATTCTGTTGGAACCTCTTGGTGGTAGCGTCGAGGCCTTACGATGTCATTCTTTGTATGGATTGGCTATCCAGATTTCATGCCCAGATTGATTGTTTTAGGTGAAGGGTGCAGTGTGGCCACAGTGATGTGATGAGGTTCTCTTTTGTCGGTGAAAGAGAGACCCAGACAGTGCAGGACGGACTCATGCAAAGGAGGGCACAACCGATTTCACATCAGTTGGCTAGCCTAGCCCTTGGTGAGGAAGATGTTACGAGTTTCTAGTTTCCAGCAGTGGTGGATGAGTATGAGGACATCTTTCCGGAGGACGTCCCCGGGCTACCTCCCCGTCGGGAGATATATTTTTGCATTGAGTTGCAACCTGGGATGACCTCGATATCAGCATCGACTTATCGGATGGCTCCTGCAGAGCTTCATGAGCTGAGGATGCAGCTAGATGACTTGCAGAAGAAGGTATTTGTGAGACCCATCGTTTCACCCTAGGCATCCCAAGTTCTATTTTCCAAGAAGGCTGACGAGAGCATGAGGCTGTGTGTGGATTATCGGTGCTTAAACCAGGTGACCATGAAGAACTGGGATCCACTACCGAGGATCGATGAACTCTTCGACCAATTAAGAGGGACATGATGGTTCTCGAAGGTTGATCTAAGATCAGGCTATCACCAGTTGCGAGTACGGGAGGAGAATATATCGAAGATGGATTTCAGATGTCGCTACAGTCACTATGAGTACTTGGTGATTCCCTTCGGCATGACGAACGCCCCGGAAGTGTTCATGGTACTCATGAACCAGATCTTTCGCCATATCTAGACTGGTTTGTAGTGGTCTTCATCGATGATATCCTTGTGTACTCTGTGCTTGAGGAGGAGAACATGAGACACCTAAGGATGGTTCTGGACACACTTTGAGAGCACCAGTTGTATGTGAAACTCTCAAAGTGTTAGTTCTGGTTATAGGATGTCCAATTTATGGGGCACATTATCTCAGCAGATGGTGTAGCAGTGGACCCAGCAAAGGTGGAGGCAGTGCTGGCATGGGAACCACCCCAGAGCGTGATGGAGGTGCGGAGTTTCCTTGGGTTGGCAGGCTACTATTGGAGAGTCATCCACGATTTCTCCAGGATTGAAGAACCCATGACAGCCTTGACTCGAAAGGGACAGCCTTTCGCATGGACCGAGAGATGCCATCAGGCTTTCCAATAGTTGAGAGAGAGTCTGACGAGTTCCCTGATCTTGAGAATACTGGAGGAGGGTGTTGAGTACGTAGTGTTCTGATATGCATCAGGAACCAGACTTGGTTTTGTCTTGATGTAGAGGCAAGTGTTGATTGCCTATGGCTCACGTCAGTTGAGACCACATGAGCAGAACTACGCGACCCATGATCTTGAGTTGGAAGTGGTAGTCTTCGCATTTAAGATGTGGTAGCACTACCTGATGGGTGAGCGGTTTACCGTCTACTCTGATCACAAGAGTCTTAGATATATCTTTTCTCAAAAGGATCTGAATTTGAGACAGAGGTGATGGCTTGAGTTCCTCTAGGATTACGACTTTTAGATCGTTTATACTCCTGGGAATGGGAATGTGGTGGCAGATTCTCTCACTAGAAAATCCATTTCGCAGTTACTGGATGAGGCGACAAGGCAGTTGGCCTCTATAAAGTTGTTCTTCATAGATAGAGATGAGTGAGCTTACCTTTAGTTGATGGTTGTTAACCCTATACTCTTATAGCGAGTCAGGGAAGCATAGTGCAACGATGCTAGCTGTGAGACTCTATGTGCTCAGATATCCACAGGTGATACTGCTGATGGGTATTCAGAAGGTGGGGAGCACATTTCCCTTTCCAGAGGGTGCACGGTAGTACCAGTGACGTTACGGTAGGAGGTTCTGAGGGAGTTTCTTACATCCCCTTTGGCAGTACATCCATGCGTGGAAAAGATATAGCAGGAGCTCCGACGTCAGTTCTGGTGGCCAGAAATGAAGAAGAGTGTGGCAGAGTTTGTTTCTCTGTGCCTTACTTGTCAGCAGGTAAAGGCTGAGTACCAGGTTCCAACAGGTTTGGCTCAGCCCCTTGAGGTGCCAGAGTGGAAGTGGGACGGAATATCCATGGACTTCGTGATGGGTTTACCACGTACGTCCAGGGGACACGATGCCATCTGGGTGATCGTTGATCGACTCACCAAGTCAGCTCACTTCCTAGCCATACGAGAGAAGAGTTTAGTAGAGAGCTTTGGAAGCCTCTACATGCAGGATATAGTTTGAATTCATGATGTACCATCCATGATCATCTCAGATCGTGATGCTAGTTTCACATCTAGGTTTTGGAATGGATTGCATTAATCTTTTGGGACTCAGTTACGCTTGAGCACAGCGTTTCATCCCCAGACTGATGGTCAGACAGAGCAGACCGTCCAAATCCTGGAGGATATGCTACAAGCATTCATACTTGACTTCGGTCGTAGCTGGGAGGATCACCTACCACTAGTGGAATTTTCTTATAACAACATTTATCATTCCACTATTGGTATCGCACCATTCAAGGCTCTATACGGGCGACCTTGTAGGTCCCCAATTTGCTGGACTGACCTAGGAGAGTCAGCACTCATGGGCCCAGAGATGGTGAGAGCTACTACAGAGAAGGTGCAGGTCATCCAGGAGCGGATGAAGATTGCACAGAGTCGGAAGAAGTCTTATGCTGACCAGAGACAGAGGCCCTAGGAGTTCGAGGAAGGAGATAATGTGTTCCTTTGGGTCTCACCTCGATGGGGATTGCAGATATTTATCCGAGGAGGCAAGCTATCTCCGAGGTTAGTTGGCCCTTTTTAGAGTCTAAGTATATTTGGCGAGGTGGCGTATAGCTTGGATCTACCTCCTCAGATGCACCTTGTACACAACGTCCTCAATGTGTCACAGCTATGGAGGTACGTGCATGATCCATCGCACGTCATCGACTGGGGAGATCTGGGCATCGATGATGGAGCGACCTTTGCTGAGTACCTAGTTGAGATCAGGGATCGGCAGGAGAAGATCCTTCATGGATGAGCTATACCCTTGGTGTGTGTCTGGTGGCAGCATGGGAATCTCCATGAGAGTACATGGGAGCGGTAGGCTCAGATTCGCATGCAGTACCCACGTCTTTTTGAGTAGCCCTTGTTTTGGATTTTCGGGGACGTAAAATCCCTAAGGTGGGTGTGATGTAATGTCCCAGATTTTTACATGTATTATTTTAGTATTATATGGGAATTATTTCGAGACTAGGCTCTGAGACGGCATGTAGTTCTGAGGCCCAGTGAGTCCGGAACAAATGATTGAATTTAATTTAATAATTAAATTACGTGCGCCTGTGGTTTTCCTGAAAAAGTAAAATAACTTACGAACTGGTGCTTGGATCAGAAATCTGAGGGCATCGTTGCGTTCAGAATAAAGATTTTACCTTAGGCGAGACCTAACATTGGCCGACGCAAGTCGGTGGGGAAATCTGGTTTTTGGACGTAACCATAATAAAATATTTAATTAAAATGTTTTATTAAATCTTGTTACGTAAAATATCTCTTATATTTTAAATATATATTTCGTAGGCGAATCAGGGTTACAATTCCTATAAGCCTAAAATTCTCTGGAGGCTTTGGGAAAGCTCTGGAGGAAACCCCCAACGTGACGGCGACATTCTTGACAGATTTCATCAGCGACGACGACGCGACGACCGGATCTTCACCCACGAATGGCGCGTATCTAGGTAGGATGTTAATTGTGATTTTCCATTCCCCATTCTTGATTACCTATGACGAACGTGGACTAATCCATGAACATATTAGCCTGCGGATCGATCGTAGTTGTAGGATAGGATTTTGCGGGGATCATGGGGATGTGATTGTTGATTTTATTTTGGTTTCGTTCAACCTTATTATAGTGACGGACCAATATCGACATGAACATCAATCGAGGTTCGTCCCTCTCGATTTTTTGTGTTCTTCTTCCTCAATTCTAGCATTCTTTGTGTGCTTTCTTCACATTCTTCGAAGGGGCGATGAACTACGGATCTTTGCGAATATGTTCTATGATGAAACGATCCCAAATTGAAGAATCAGCACCGCAGTGATCTTTCGGAGGTGTGACGATGGTTTCAGCGGACTGATCGAAGCGGGTCGGAAGGTAACGTTCTTCGAATGATTTCCACTCGGGCGACCAGAATCAGATTTCGGAGCCGATCAGAGGCCCAAAACCCACAGATTCAGCTTCATGAGGATGAGGTGACCCAACACCTTGAGTTTCGTGGAAAAGGGACAGTTGAATCAAAGTCTGGAAGATCAGTTGAGGCGCACAGAGGAAGACAGCGATTCTGGAATTTTCCCGACTACACGCCGTGTAGTATGGGCTACACGGTGTGTGTTCTTCGGAAAATGACCTGGCATGTACTTGGGGAGTACACGGACACGGGAAGGGTACACAGCCATGGACAGACCATGTATACCCATCCCCAACAAGACCCGGTCAGATACACGAGATACCCCGTGTATTAGTACACGGGAAGGTGAAATGGACACGGGCTGAGACTATGTACGGGCATATGGCCAGCGTAAACAGAGTGAGCCCAGGAGCTCGAACACTGCGTGTGATTTCTTCTACATGCAGTGTAGTTGTTTTCTCTCCGACAAGCTGAATGACACGTGCCGGTTACACAGGCAGCTCCTGGGGTCAAGGAACACGGCGTATACTTTTCTACACGCCGTGTAGTTTGGTTTTGAATGGCTTGAACGAAGGACACATGCCATTTACACGGGCAGTACCTAGATTCTACGAACATGGCATGTAACCATACTACATACCGTTTAACTTTTTCTTCATGGCTTGAGCCACATGCCTTCTGTGACTTGGACTAGTTCTTAGGGTTCATACCCTTGGTAATCCCCTGAAGGTTCTAGTATCAATTCCTTCATACAGGAGTATGACCCCTTTAGAAGAACTCCCTGAAAAGGGTTTTTGGAATCCCCTCTATGAGACATAGAGCTGGATCCTCTATTCATTCCTGGAACCCTAGGTATAGTTCTTGGTATTGACGTGACCAACATTACTTGGGCACCGATCCCCTGCTTAGCGGATTAGCTCAGACTGAGTTTTTGGAATCACCCCATGACTTGGTTGTGATCCTCATCTGAGCATCTTGTTCCCAAGGTATTTGTGGAGTTTGTTCTCCCAGAAAGATTACTTTGTATCTCTCTCTTCAGAACTAGGAGTGTGTTCTCTTGATGGTATGCTTAGTGGAATCTTCGACCTGGATCCTAGTGGCGGTATCACGACGGTCATTTTTGTAATGTGTATATCTGGATATTCTTGTTATTTGTTCCATATCCAAATATTGTGTAGAGATGATTGTACCTTTCTTCGTGGTATTTTTCCTTTTTTGTATTTCCTTTGTGGTTTTCGGGGTTTCTTACTGGGTATTGTTATACTCACCCCTGCATTGGCTTTGCCTGCACGTGTCGTGTCTTGTGCAGATGAGCGAGCCATTGACAAGATTCTAGGAAGACCAAAACCGGATGGTGATCAGTGAGATCAGACATGCTGAGGTGTGTTCCTTCGGTGACAGGTTGCAGTCCCAGTACCTTTCTCTACAGGTTGGACTTGTTGTAGACTTTATTTTGGTGGGATTTTACTTTTGGCCCAGGGTTCTATTTTACTGTACTTTACTTCCCTGTCATACACTGTTTGTTGGGTTTTTAGCGTATGCATGCTTTTTCCATCTTTATTAGTTTTTACATTTTAGCTTTGTGGACTTGGAGATGTGTGTGCATGTGTACAGGTTTATAGGCAATGCCTCCCATGTTCGTAAGATACCTACTCGGTGCTAGTCACTAGCCCCTGGCCTATTGGAGGCGGGCTTGGGGAGTTGCGGCTCGGGCCCCTCTGGGATGGGTCGTGACACCAACTATGCAGATCACATAATAGGGAAGGTGGTTCACAGAGGACTCAAGGAAGCTTAAAATAACACTAGAAAAGTTCATAAAATCCATTTCTACTAACCTAATAGTATTTAGAAAAGTGGATTTAATCTATGGGTGAAAAAGGAAATTCAATAGAGCATCCATATACAGTTGAGGATGAGTACTTTAATGAAAATGAAGGGACCAACAATTCTATAAACTATGAGTAGATCTATTCCAAGAGAAGTGAGAGAAATAAGATATAGATGGTGAACCTTTCCACAGATAATGAGCCAGAAAAAGAGACATAGGGAGTAACCCTTTGTAATTTAGTGAGAAGACCCTAAATTTTGTATAGGCGGTGAGCCTGGGAATAGAATATCTTGTCGAACCTTGTAATTGGTATCCATCTTTATTGGATTGGGTACATTAGCACATCATCATAGAATCCTCCTTGGACATAGCCTTGTAAGGGTGAACCAAGAAAAAATCAATGTCTCCTATGCGTAACATCATTTATATTCATATATTTTTATGAGAGAAATAGACAAGTGTGTTTTGTTTATTGATGAAATAGGATCTGAAGGGGCATTAGCTTTAGTATGACATACCCGATTTCACCCCACCCCTCAGGGTATTTCACATAGTGGACCTAACAAAAAATACAAAATAACTATGTTTTTCTCAAGAGAATCCATTTTTCCCATTGTATATATAGAAAAAGATGTTGTTTGAGACTAGAATCAAATTAGACATACTATGAAAAGTGGTTTAACAATTAACATTTATTTAAATATATCAAGGGTTTTTGATATTCCTATTTACTAAAAATGAAAAATTCGAATCGTGGAAAATTTTATGAAAATTTCGAAGAAATAACTTTCTTGGGATATTCACCCAATGGAAGAAGATAAAAATGTTAGAATATGTTTTAAATTTGGTAGATTCATATGATGTGAATGATATTGAAAATATTAATTAAATAAATTGAATGTTGAAAATGTTGAGGAGTAAATAATGAATATTTGCATTGAAAGTGAATGTGACACAAAACAGACTTACCAAGATTCAAAAGAATCATGAGATGAGGAATGTGATGATAGAAGATAAATTTTAAAATTTCATACATTATTGAAACAGATTGAAATTAAATATATTCATAATAATAAAAAATATCCCATTTAGAAAAAAATATGGTTGGTATAAGAAAATAAGATATCACACATTTCAAAAACTTAACCAAAATTAGTTTCATATTTATTTGAGCCTAAATAATTTGTTGATGTAATGAATGGATAGTTATATCAAATTTAGAAAAAACACTTTGTAAATTGTTACCGATAGATTAAAAAAATATTATTGGAATGAAATGGATGTATAGAAACCATTTTAATGAATATGAAGAAGTTTCAATAAAAAATAATGACTTTCTTGTAAAGGATATACACATGTGGTGGTTGTCGAATTAGAAGAAATTTTTCCCTCATTGAAATATTAAAAACCATCAGAATGTTCATATCAAAGGATGCAAATTAAAATTACCATGTTTATAAAATGGATGTAAAATCAACTTTCCAAAATGGTGGAATTGGTGAATACGTATACAGTAAAAATATATGGGTTTCGACTTGATAATTATGGAATAAATGTTTAAAAATTGAATAAATCCTTATATGGGTTGAAACAATACCAATTTTTTTGGTATTCCAAACATTATATGTTTTTTATAATATTTATTTTTTCAAAAGGAATGTTCGAAAGAAATTTATATGTGAAAACGTAAACATTACAATCCTAATTATAATTATTTATCTAGACGATTTTTATAGATTTAAATAATAAGTTCGTATATTTTTTGGAGGAAATAAAAAAGAATTTTGAAATCTAGATGTTGGAAGAATAGATTTTCTTCCTTGTCTTACATGTTTTAAAATATATATATATATATATTTATCTCTAGAAAATTATGTGATTGAATTTTTGGAAAACTTTATTATCAAAGAATCTAAAGAAGTATATACTCTTACTTAGCTACAATGAAGATCATTAAAGATAAATATAGGAAAAGTATGAATCAGAAAGATTTTATAAAATTAATAGGAATTTTTAGTTACCATACATCATCAAAATTTGATAATGTTTTTAGTGTGACTTTGTGTGCCAGATATCAATGTGATCCCAAATAATATCACATGTTGGAAGAAAAGAGAATTATGATATATGTTAAAGTAGAAAATTTATATAGTATGATATAAATAAGTATTTGTGATATAAAATTTATGGTTAAATTAATTTTAATTTGGTTAGACACTGTAATGAAAAAATATAATATTTTGGGGTGAAATTTTTATTAGGATACTATTGGGTGAATTAGCATAATAAGAAAAATATTTCCGTAACTTTGAGCACAACATAATCATAAATCATTATAGTGAACCTATATTATACTAAAATGTTGTGGATGATAGTTTAGTTGGATGTTTTGAATGATTAAGTTTGCAGACGATAGAAGATACTTTGTGATAATTAGAGAAGAATTAATCATTCTAAAAATTTTGGCCAACACTGAAGATTATAACAAATTAATAATAAGTTTTACTTTGTAAATTAAATAGTTTTTGGTGGATATGTTATTCTATAATATATTTTAATGAATTATCAAATATTTTTTGTTCTTAGAAAATAAATTCTATTGGAGAGATTTGAATAATTGAGGATGCAACTTAATTTTCAATTGGATTCAAGCAATATAGTGTTCAACTATTTTTAACGGTTCAAGATAACAATATTTGAGTAACTTAAATTGGGTCGAGAGAATCAGAATGATTGAATTATTTCTAGATTGATATGTTTTAGACCATCATTTTATGGATAGATCATTTACATAGTGTGAGCTAGTGGTTTTGTCTATTTCAAGTGGTCTAAGGGGACCCGAAAGATGGTGATTTCTCCATATAACCATTCTCAAACTAATGTTTTTTCATTTCAAATGGATTTCTTTATTGTTTAAATAATGTAAAATCATGTTGTTTTAATAATTTTTTAGAAGCCACTTATAGAGATAATGATTTTTGAAGGGGTTAAAATGAAACTCAAATGAATGTGAAATTTGGAGACTTTGAATTTGAGTGAGTATGAATAGAAATTGGTTTCCCTACCATTTCTCAGCCGGAGCACCTACAAATATAAGAACCCAATACATCATACTTTGAAACTATTCACTCGAATATAAAATCTAATACTCTAAAAAATTTGTGTTAGAAGTGAGTTTTCCAACTGAAGTTGATTAATGTAGAAATAGAGTTTCTCAGAAGAGTATTCTAATAAAAATATTAGACAGATACCAGTTTAGAGTACCAGTCAGAGAAAATCAGATTAAGATTATTGGTCTGAGTTTCATATACTTGTATGAGAAGCACAATTTGATTATACAAGCATATTAGAATGCTTGGAAAAAGACATATTTATAAAATATATATCGATCTGAGGCTATCTGACATAGGCCATCATATACTGTAATATCAAACTGAGGCTAATCAAACATATATTTCTAGATGGACCATCGTGGGTTAGAAACATTCAATGTTAATTTTCTTATTTGGGATTTTTTTGAATGAAAAATTTATAAACTAATGGTAGTCTATATAATCATTAATATCGCAATATAGATGGTATCTAATAGGATTTGAGACATGTTTTATTCAATTATTCATAATAGAGAATTTCTATCGACCTATGGGAGTAGCTATAGTAAGGATGTAGGTTCACACACTAAGGTCAAACCTTGTAAATCGTGTGCTCCATGTTTACTATCATTTTTCCACATGCCCATGGGTTTTATAAAATTCGAAAAGAAAGATACTCTAACATGTCAAATAGGGTTAAATATACTAATGTTTGAATTTGTATAAAGGAAAAAACTGATCCCTGCCCCCCTCCACTCATTTATTTTTTTATCCTTTTGATCTTTGGATTGAATACTCTACAATCAATAAAAATATTTTTAGAGTGACATTTATTATTAAAAAAACTAAAGATCTCCCAGGTTATGTAATAGAGAGAATAAATATCTTATCATGTTATTATGGAAATTTAATTTTTTATCATTAATAGATCCATGGTGACCAATTTATTACTATATTTTGAAATTTTATTTTCATTAGAAACATATTCTACATCAAATTTTACATTTTGATAAGGAACAAAAACAAACAAATCACTTGGTAATATGTCTAAAAAAATCATTACCACAAGCACATCATTATTTTGAATAGTATTTTTAGAGATGTATGTAATATATCATTTAACCACATTTTAATAAAATTTTCACCTTTAGGAAATGTCATGACATGTTTTTAATCAATCATATATATAAATTATAAAAACAATTGAATATAAAAATTATCTTATTTTGATCTGAAGTATATCATAGCATTTTAATGTGATATCTAACCATTACATAGAATAATATATGAATAAATTAATTGTAAAAAATAAGGTTTAAATGATTTTTTTGAAATATGATATTAAGAATGTTTCGATAAATACTAAATATATTAATACATTATCTAGTATATTTTACAAAATTCTTTTTCACGTTTGTTTATATAATATTTCAATTTTAATATGAAATTAAAATTAAATAAAATACTGGGTACATCCCAAATCAAAAAATACATTGAGATATTTTTCGAAAACAATTAAGTTACCAGACGATACTTGATTTGATGGTCCAATATATCCTATAGTGGTATAAAATGACTTTCACATACATTTATGTTTTAAATTTTTATTATTTCCATCAATGGAATCATACTTTAGAAACATTTTTGCAGTATGACCCTACTCATTTCATTTGAAATATTTTTTTTCCAATAGCTGATATGACTTTAAATTATTTATCTGATCATTATTCTTTTCTTTTTAATCATGAACTGCATATCTTCAATTACCATGTTGGTACAACTTTTTTTATACTATTAGACATTACGTAAATTGTTTTCTCTATGTTTTGGACATCTATAAGCCTTACCGTGTTATTTACTCAATACTTGTTTCTCCATTTCATTCCAACATGATCAAAAAATATTCATGATTTCTTAGGATGCATAGGAATTATAAAATTATATCTGTAACTTTTAAGAACATTGAAATTTTATCTAATAAGAATAAAATTTAAAAGAGGAAAATCCTCTTAATAATATTTGTTTTAATCCAATGTAAATATGAAAAAATTCACTGTTATAGTGATGATTATTATTTTGTATATTTAATAAAAATATATTAAAATTCACTTCATTTACATAAACTGAACCTACTTCACTTATCATCCACTCCAAAGTTTCCTTTCAATTCATTATACAAGTATGATAGGAAAATAATTTTTCAGGAAAAGTATCATAAAACACGATCCAAACTATAGTATCATTTTGATTCTTATTCTTGTATTTTTTTAATTAATGACCATAATTTATTATCTTTTCTATAAAAAAGATAAACTACAATATTTATTTTATGATTCACCAAAAAAATGGTTAAAATATGATATCTAATGTTTTTATCCATCCATCAACTTCCACCACGTCCAAGGTTCCACCAAATCATGGATCGATTTGTTTTATAAAATTTTCCCCTACTATCATGATAATCTATATATAATTTATTCTTTATTATTCATATATTCAATTATTTATTGAAAACAATAACTGAATTAACACAACCACAAACTACTTAGCTCTGAATCTAACTAATTTAGGTTGGTGATTCAAAAGGATATTGTCCCTTGGTTTCCACACTTGTTCATTAACCCTATTACCACAATAGGAAAACATTCCAAAAAAAATCAAATATTATACGATGAAATATTAGAAACATTATATTAATTAAAAACTATATCCTTTTTATATGGACATAAGTAAACATCCCCATATTTTGTTTTAGTTTCAATATCATATCCTATCATGTTATCTAAACTATTCTATTATATAAGCTATAACAACACATATAAATAAAAATTATAATTACATGAATTATATTAAGGATTTAATTTCCAAACATCCCTATGAATTTATATTTTATTAGTTTTAGATAATTTGGAAATTCACTAAAAAATAATGTTGATACTTACAAATAGTATATTTTTATTCTATGAAACAATTCATGACATAAAATTATATTTCATTTATGGACCACATTCTTCCTGAAATATGATTCTCTATAAAAAAACACTGATTCTTCTATATTTATAATGCATCCTAAAATCTAACAAAATCATTCAAAAAATTTAGATTAGAACATGAAAATCCTCAAGGGATATAAAAATTTAATGAAACTCCATAGTTCATTTAAAAACCTGAAAAATAATGAAAAATACATCCATTACTCATAATTAACATTGATCTCATAATTTTTTGTGAAATCAAAAATTATTTATATAAAATAATTATAAATCATTGAAATCATATACCAACAATAAAAATATCTTGTTGAATCATATTCATCAAATTATTTTAAATCACCCTTTTATATCACTTTTCAAAAAGATATAATTTATTTGGAAATATCCCTAAATTCATCTCATGAGACTAAATCAAGACCTAATGTATTAAATAATTACACCATAAGATCACCCATTAAAATTTTGAATTCCTAAGTATATTAACACGATTAAAACAAAAGGAAGACAACATTATCATCATCAAACTATCAAAAACATAAATTTTTACCCATTAAAAAACCATTATCTTAAAAAATAAGATGAAATATTTATTTCATTTGATAAATCTCTTAAAAATTAATTCACAGAAAAATGGGAATTATATATTCTTCAAAAAATATTGTACATCACAAGGACAATCTAATTAATGGAGAACAAAGTTAGTTAAATGAAAAGGTAACCATTTGGTAAACATTAAAAAACACTTCTCCCACATTGATAAAAAATTTAAATATTATTGAAAATGAGCAAAAAAATCATTATTGTATTTATTAGATCATTATTGGTCCTAAAAAATCATTATCTATATTATATATCATGATTTTAAAGGAAAACATTAAAGCATTTGAAACAATATTTTAAATAATATCCCATATAATGAGAGCTAACTCCATTCACGAAAATTTTTACTCTCGAAAAATAGAATTATATTAATTATTTAATTTCAACATATAATTTTTAATGCTTATTATAGTGACCCTATCCTTTTATTCAGATCATTAAAAGATTTTATTAATATTAAAGCTTCTTATTTCAAGCCAAATATCGTAAATTCTAGTGTCTTGGAAGATTGGGTATAGAAAACATAAAACATGGAACTAAATATAACATTTTCCTATTATTTATTAATAAATATATCCTAAATTCCATTGTGATCATAAATCATCATAGGATAACTTGGAAATAACATGAACAAAGGGATGATATAAAAATTCCATTAAGGAAATAAATAGAAGAATAATGCTTTAGCAAATGGGATAGAAGGCATGACATAATGATATAAGAAGGAATGAAACAAATGGAATCATAACATATAAAAATTTGATTATATGAAAATTGATTCATTTTAATGTGGAAGCAATATAAAGCATGACTTTAGCATGATTCAAGGCTCAGGCACCTAGAAGTTCATAATTCAAGGTTAACAACGAAGACAGTTTCACATGGTATCATGAGTCAAGGCTAACCACCAAGACCATTTCCCATAAAGTCTCATGAGACTCAGCATTACCCAATGCATTGGAGTCCTATATAGGCACACATGTCATAAAATTTTCATTAATATTCTTTATACATATATAATAATACAAAGTCAATCATTCATAATCTTATGGGTCCTATAGAAAGAAATGGGTATCATAATCTTGTCATAAAGAATAATAGATGTGTATATCATACAAGTGTCCATGAAAGAAAGGAATTAAAAATACATGGTCATTAATAAGTGAAAATAGGAATATAAAATGGTATGTGATTTCAAATATATGTGACAACATGAAATAATGGTATTTAAAAAAATTTATTATTAAAACATCTTAGTGTGGTTTTAAGGAAAATACTAAATAAACATTAAAATTGAAAAGAGAATAATATTTTATATAAAACCAGAAGTGAACCAAAAATATTTTCATATTAAAATTATTGATTTTATAAAAACAATGGTTTCTTAAAAAAATGATATAGTGCACTTGAAATTGTGTAAGAATTCAGGAAGTTCCATTATAACATGCTTGTTTCTCAAGAAGTATTGAGGAGGGAACCACTTAAAAACAGGTATATACCAAGAATAGATTAATTAATGGAACTTGAAAAATTATTTTGGATCATTTACACCTCATTTATAATATATACATAAAAATAAAATATAACGTAATCATGGTAAAAATAAATATAGAGCAACCCGAAGGACAAAATGGAAGTTTGTGTAAAATCACTTTCCTTGAGTATGAATGTGTTCTTACATTGATCTCAATTACCTATATAACGAAATTATATTCATAAATTCATATTTATGGATCATATACATTATTTAATTGATTTATTATATCCATAATATGGTAATTACTAATATTTTTTATGGGTTAAAAGGTTCAGTTTCATTATTTGTTTCATTGGTTTTCATGATTGTTTTACTTATATACATGTTAGGATAAACATGTAAGATGACAATGGTTTTAAGAAATTTTAGTTATATGTTATCAGTGATCACCCATTATATTACTTGGTTATAAAATTAATTTTTTTATTTGGAGTGAAGATGAATCAGTATATAAAACTTTAATGATAACTATTTTGGTTAATTTGTGGGTTTCTTATCACATCGAACACATTTTCCATTATAAATTAATATAATTTGTACAAAAGATTAAAAAACCATATATTAGACATATTACATATATTATAGTCTTGTTCAACCATAAAAATTGTTTCATGACCATAATTGAAGATGGTAATATGAATTGAAAACCAATCGTCCTTGAATGTGATAAATTAACACATCTAAGATGGTGTTTTCATTCCAAGTATAATACGAGGGTAAAAGAGAGATTATGTTGAATTATTACATTATTATAAAAAAATAATATTAAATTTATGTTACATAAGTTATCATAAAAATTGGATTAAGGGAGGTGGGGGAAAAAGAGAAAAGAATGGAACATGAAAGAAAATAAATGAAATGAAAAAAAAAGGAATCTTCATCTTGAATATATCTTCCTTAAGAACCTATTTTGGGGAGAGGATTTGGTATTTTGAAGAGAAAAAGGGATTAAGGATGTGTGAGATGAGATTAGAGAGTTATTTTATTTGAATTTATATAAGGAACAGGTCTTGAGAGAAGTGAAGTGAAGAGGGGGGTTGAGGGAGGTTTTTATAGAGGAGGAAAGGAGGGGTTTCACAATATTTTATTTATTATTTTATTGTTTTTCTCAAGACGTGAAATAGTATTGATTATTGTGACAAAAATAGTAATATGTGCCTGTGATTTTTAAACCAAGTTGATTACATCAGACATGAATCAATAAAAAGTGTATTAAATATATAATGTATATATACAACAAGTTACTGTAAATTTACTATTCACAAAAATTTCAAGTATTTCAGAATAATACCAAAAATTCACCCCAAAAATTTTTTGATTCATAGAATTCAGAAATGAACACTATTTTATTAAAATAATTTTATAAAAATGTCAAATTTATGTTTAATTAAAATCATAATTTAATTGAAAAATACAAATTTTAAAATTAAAACTACCCATCCAACACATGGAAAAATTAATTAAGGTCTCTTAAGATTATCATATAATAATAATTCAACAAAATAATTATATAAGAATACATTTTATGAAAATAAATTTTATTTTAAACAATTAAATTATTCATAAACTGTAAAAAAAATATATATCTCTCACAAAAATACTAAAACTATGATATAATTATATCAAATTTTCACTAATAATATGGATAAATTTTATTTATACATTCATTAATAAGTTTAAATATTAACATGGACGATTTAAAATTCTTAAGGGTTGGACTAATATTCATAAGGGTGTCATTGCTATTCATAATGTTCATTTACTATTAAAAAAAATTAAGTTTACTCTTTCAGACTCCAAACATTGTACTGATCACAAAAGTGTATGTCATATTTTTGAAATTCAAATCAATGATGTGAAAATATTATGTTTAAAGGTCACATAGTTCTTAGTAGTTCATTGTGTTGTGATTTCATGTGATTATTCTATATGACATAATAATATAATTTACATCGATTAAACTTTGGTTGTTATAGTTATTAACCTATTATTACACTTTTTATTACAATTTTGTCATTCTTAATTTATGTACAACATTCATATAGTTAATGTTGGCCATTTTGGGGATGTTCTTTTCATAATCACTAAAATGAAATTGTTATCATTGAAATGGAAAATATTCATTTTACAATGGTAAAATGGGTTCATTTTTTTAGATATTGGCTATATATCATTTTATAAAAAACTCAATTTAATAGATTATTAAATTTTGACTTTTCAATGTATCATCCAATATAATCTTGTTCTGGAAGGTTTAAAGAATCAGGGATTATTCACATTGAATTCCATTTTTATGATGGATATTTTATAATTCGATAATAGTGAAAAAATAATAAAATTATATTTGTTAGATTGAATTATTAATATTAATTTTTCTTAACCAATCATTATAAAATAACTATAAACTCGTTCGTGTATATGGTAAAATCAACAAAACATGAACACATTTTAGCATCTGAATGAGTATGATATATTATTTTATATTAATAGTATCACTGTTTAGAGTCAAAATAATTATAAAATCATTTTATTTAATTGAAAATCATAATAAATAATATCTTTATGAATATGATAAATTAACAATAACTTTTTGAAGTAAATAATTTCAAAGTGTCATTTATTTCCGGTTTTAGGCGGTTAAACCTTTCGACGAAAATTTATTATTAAGTTTTTTATAGAAATATAGGTTTATCATTAAAAAAACATTAATAATTCTATAAATATAACTCTATGTAAATATATTTTTAGAAATATCAATGTAAGGTGGTGATGAAAAAAATGTGTCATTCATAGAGGTGGTAGTCCCCACAATACTCATGCTACATTTTCATTTTCCAATGGATGGAAGGAAGTTTTATAGTTGTTGTTACATGAACATAATAACATTTATATATAATAATTATAGTTATGTCAGTATAGATTTTTGGATATAATATATTTGGTCAATCTGTAAGTATAATGATACATAAATGAACTCAGTTAATAATCTTATATCTTCTTTAGATATCCTCTTTCAAGCATTTCCAATAGCCGTCATAGATTTGAGTTTTGGACAAAAACACTAATATTGGTGAAATATAGTTTGTGATGGATTTTATATCTCATGGCCAGGTCAATGTTCTCAAAGTGTGTGGAATATTTAGGTGTTGAGTGTCTCTTTAAATAAGTGTTGGGAGAGGTACTCTTGTAAATAGATGATTTCATAACACAAAAAAGTTTTCATTCACAATTAAAGTGGCACTAAAATATCCAATTTTCATTTATACTATAATTATGGCTGATAATACACTCCTACAACTACATTTAGACAAGTTAGTGGGGTATTTCTAACTGTATCCCATACTTGGACCCCTTATATCCATTTTCAATTTAATCATGGAAACTAACATTTTCAATGTGTAAATAATATTTAAGGATAAAATTTAAATGAAACATATTTTTTAATTTAAACAATATTATTGAAAAAACAATGAATATATAGTGAGATATATATAATATTTTTTTTATAACAAATCTTAATTTTATTTTTTCATAAAATAATAAAAATAGTTATTTGAATAATATCGTTTTAAGAATAAAGGATGATTTTTAGGAAAATAAAGTATTTTTTTTATTCTCATAGAATTTATTGGTACGTGAATATAAAATTTTATTTCATTGACATACAAATATTGTAAAATTGTATGTTTTGATAGCTTATTCAATGGAATCATTATGGAATTAGAGAGTGAAATATTTTAAACAACTCACCTAAAAGTCACCCTTTATAAAAAATCTCATAAATTCACCCCGGGTAATTGTGATATCACGAATTGAAAAATTATGTCCCATTAATATAATTTAAATTAAAAAAATATTTTTTAAAAAAGTAATACTATATATCACATGGATGTAAATTTAAAATTTAAATTAATTCCTTTAATAAATGAATATTTATATTCTAATTCAAAATGTCAATTAAATTATTTCTATACTGATAATAAGACCCATTTATTTGAATTCATAAAATTAATATGAGTAAAATATAGAATTAATTCATTAGAAAAATACATGGGTCCTCAATACAACAAACAATCATCCACATACCCACTATCCAAAATACAACAAAGAAACCCAAAAATATTTTTCCAATACTGAACCTAGCTATCAAACTAGAATAATAAATATAAAAACATAATGAAACATAAACCCTATATTTCTCAAAATAGAAGGGTTATTTTATGTACCAACACAGTTACCCTAGGACAATGATGCCTCTACTGGTCCTGATATAGATCAAAGGGAAAACCGGATCTACATGGGTTTACATTTGGCACTTGGAATCATATTAGAGGTCAAAGGGAGTGATTTTTGTTCCACAAGAAACAAAATCAAGATAGAAAGTCTAGAGAAAAAAATACATTGAATGTATTCTAATAACTTCCCGAGGGTAAGAGTACCACAACCAGTTAGATAAACATCCCAAAGTAAAACATAATCCAAAAGAAAACACAATATCAAATAAGGCATAGTCTCCTAAACCCTTCGAAATAAGTATTCCATAGCTCAACCAGTTACCATACTTACTCCAAAATCTCATAGATTAAGCTAATATACCACCTCCAATTTTATCATTCCATTTCCTTAGACCTGATATAAATAAATCTAAAAAATCCTAAGGGAAAAGGAAAGGTGTGATCTAAACATCCCATATGTTGTCACTAAGTTCCCCACAACTAATTCCAAAATAATTAAACAAATAATTATTTCTAATTAATTAATAAAATTCATCAATCAACATTTAAATTTTTTAAATCAATCCATGATTTGAAATCAATATATGGATTTTACTTCAAAAACAATATTAAATAAATATTTTATGTAATATCGATGTTATGAATACAAAAGTTCTACAAACAATGGCTTGTAAAATCAAGTCAAAAAACACAAAAGAAACCATTATCATATGCCTAAAGTTACATTATTTATAGGATATTGGATCCTCACAATACGCATTAATAAATTAGAACACACGTATGTGTGAACTCCTCCCAAGTCTTAGTCAAGGGTTCTAATCAATCAACATTCTATTGCGGATAGCCACACTGAAGTAGGTTTTAATTTGTGTTTTCAATATAATTCTATTTCAAATGAGTCAAATTACTAGAGTACTATTTCTAATCACACACTAACTTATATGGCTCACATGTGATTTAATTAATCAATCAAACTTGGTAAAAATCATTCATTTCAAATAAATTCATTATTCATAATTCAACTTCCTTGTTTTTTGTTTCAATATGTTGTTTTAATTTCAAAACAAAATCATAGGGTTTTTATCAAAATCATTCCTTCAAAATAATATTTCATTTTATGATTTTTTTTCAAGAATCAAGATCAAATCATCTTTTAATAAAATCCATTATTATTATCAAATCTGACAAAAACATTTCCAATCCATTGAAATTGGGTGTTTTTAAAATGTCCTTCCCTTTTGAAATAAAACATAAAATAAAATAAATTAAATGTTTTATAAATCAATTTAAACATCATTTCAATTCAATAAACTAATTTAGGGATTTAATTATAGAGTAAACTCATATGAAACCACCTACATTTTATCAAATGATAAAATCAACACACACAATGGGAAACAGTAATCAAGAAAAAAGGTTATGTAAACAAAGGCATCATCCCTGAGAGGGATCTAAATACTTCTCCATATATTTGATTCATAAGGGAAGTGGTTTTAGAAGCCATGAAATCGTCTAGAGAGCCTCCAAAAGAAAATAAAATTGATTTGGGGTGAATGGGTGATGCTATCTATCGTAAATGGGACCCCAATGTTTTTTATTAAAATTTCACTAGATTAAAATCTATGCACATATTTTCCTTGTTAGAATACGTGGTTAGCAGTAACCATGCACCCTAATTGTGAACTCTTATTGGGATTATAGAAATATTGTAAGGTTCAAACACCCAGGAAAAATAACCATAGACTAACAACGAAAACCCCCTCTATCAAATTAATCATGTCTTGAGAGAGAGGCCTAAATGATTTCACTAACCATGCATGCCATTCAATACACAAACATATGAAACAAAATTTACTCATCCAAACTACATAACATTACCTAATCATGAACCAACCATGTATTGTCTAAAAAGATGTCATTTTTTCAAAAAAAAATCGAAAATCCCCAAAGCAATGTCAAATCAAGGTACAACCAAAGGAAAATCGAAAAGTACCTCACATCAAGTAGCATTATGTTATAACCTCCCCACTATAAAAACATTTTTTCCCTAGAAATACTATCAAGGAGACTACATGTAAAAGAGATTAGGTGACTACTCTCTCATCAGTTCATCATGCATCTAAATCTCATGAAAATCAAAACCATACTGTAATATCACATTGATTAAAGGTATAGACATCCAGTGAAGAACCTTATTGTCAGAATCAATAACCTTGAATGGATTCTCTGTCATGGATAAATTAGGTTCAAAATATTATTATTCCTTATATAGTATACAAGAAGGGTTAAAAAGTTAATTCATATGTTGAGAAACATTAAACATAGTGTGGATCATTGTCATGTTCTAGGGAAAGGAAAAATTATAAGACCTGTTACTAACCCACTCAACAAGATTAAAAGGTGACACTAAAGGGACTCAAATTGGTGTCTCTATATCCTCTACTGGAGTTAGTATTTACCTCGACATCAATCAGAAGGGGGGAGACTTGACTGATATCTGTATGGTTTCCCCACATCATTTCCTCCCCCTTCCTCTCTCAGGGTCCTAGGGTTTTCTTCATGTCTTGAAATTTTTGCCACTCACTGATATTGTGACTCATTTTCTTGGTGGCCGTGATGGTAGATGGTATGAGGATGGTTTCAGGGCATCATGGAATTGGTGTGGCCCTTCCCTCAGTTATCATTGTTTTCCCCCTCTTTCACATTAGAAAAATTTCTTTATTCGTCCTCTAGTGCATCTTTCCAGTTCAGTTTGGCTCAGATCTACAATTTTAGTTTCAGAGGGAGGATAGTGGGATTATTGTTGCAGGGCTCCAGAAATCGCTCAACTGACCTGTGTGCAGTCAACGTCGATGAGGATTGTTCTGAAAGTGATAGTTTTGTTGTTGAATATTGTATCTGGAGTGGTTGTGTGGTGTTGATTTTAGATATGGTGATTCACTTCATTATCCAAACAAGAGGAACCCATTGATTCTTGCTTTAATTATGATGATTTTTTTCAATGCTGATTTTTGATGGTCTGATCCAATGCTTCAGTTGTGCAACAATGGAAACTAATTTCCTTTTATCACATGTTTTCAAATGAATTATAATTTTTTGAATGCATTTTTTCTTCTTGGATATTTACTGATACTTGAGTTTTTTAATTTTTTTTGTCTTCATGGAATAGTTTTTATGGTGTTGTGATCTAACTATGAGAGATATTTGTTTTACAGTTCATGGTTTTATGAAATAGGTCCTTCTACAAGGATCTTATCCAAATATTGTTCAATGTAGTGAGTTTTCATCGAACCATTTCTATATAGAATTGGATTTTAAGTATGTGTCTATTATCATCGTACCAGGCCCGTGTATTTTTTCACAAGATAGCTAGATGAGTAGTTATGAGAAGGTGGAAGCTATACATAATGGTATTTGATGTTGGGGATGTGATTTTTAGTAGTTGTTTATAATTGGGTAATTTTTTATTTTCACCACAGGGGAACGGTTTATATTGACTTTGAATTCATGATGGGTTCCCACTTATCCCTTAAACGGGGGGCGATGTTTATAATAAAAATTAATTTTAATAAAATGGTGACACAAATCACAATGCTAGTTTCCCTTCCTTCTAAGACATCAATGACCCAAATAATGTGACACTCTCAAAATTACTTGGACACCTATTGAAAACGAAAAATGGATTCCAAGAATTTTATTATTTGATTTTTATCGACATTGGGATCTCACCATTCTATGAAGAATCTACAGAATCATTGATGCCATCTATTGGGCCAAACCCAATCCAACCAAGGAAGATTCACTATTCTTCATCCAAATATAGATGGAAAATACAAGGCCTTTAAGGGGACCATTAAAATTTTAGATTGATTGCCATTGTTCTAGAAAAACTCAACTAGTCACAAATAGATATCACAGGCCCCACCAATTTTATGGTTGAAAGCAGAAAGCATGACCTCAAGATTCTGTATAACTCATTCTATATGGACATCTGTATGTGGATGATATTTAGTACTAAATCTCACATGAGATCACATTAAATACTACAGAGAACACAAAAAATTAGAAGTAAAATGATAATATATATATGAAATTATTATATCTGGAACATTGGGAAATCTTACAATATCTTTCATAAAAAGACATTAGAAATCCTTAACATTGGTTGTATCATGAATAGGAAGGATTATAACTGATTTTTTCATCTGATCAATAACTAAAAACATTTTATTATTTCTTCAATGGTTATTTTGAAAACAAATCTTGAAATACACAGTAATATCATCCCACTTCCAAGCCAACAAAGAAAGTATTTGAAGCAAATTCAATGTTAAATGGTTCTTGTCTTCAACATATTTTCTTGTACACCAATTAGAATCCACGTCAGTGATTTATGTTATAATATATATCCACTAAAATCATCATTGTATATCATAGAATATATTCTTGGTTCTAGGGTCCACTACCCACTCGAGATCAATGAAATCCCTCATTATGACCATTCATATAGGTAAAGGCACAACATACCATTTCCAGAAACATAGGAAACCCTCAAAAGAGAATGAAAACTGACCAATAGTCTTATAACCATTATTAGTGTCCCTAATTCCATTTAATTAGTATCCAATATTCTTCTCATGAAGTATCATCTTAATAATATAGGAGTTCTGTTGAACATTTTTCATAATAAACTCGCTCCCATCCACATCATATCCTATATGGAGCTGATAAAATTGTTCCATAAAACTCCACTCTTTTGATGACTCATTCATAGAATGGGTAAAAATATTCATCCATAAAAAATTAATGACTAAATCCCCCTTTCAAGGAGTATAGAAGATGTCTAAATCAATATACTTCTTGTACTACACCCAGTTCCTCTACTAAATGATCAAATATTTTTTATAAAGATATAACAAAAGATTTTGTAGTTGGAAGAAATGGTAAAACTATCTCTAAAGAGGTAATTCCACCAACACATTATATCGTAAATCACAACTATTTTTTTGAGATCATTGGTTAGATAATTATTCTTGTGTGGCCTAATATATCTAGAACCCCATGCTACCACATATTATCCATCCATAAGAATGCATCCCAAACTCTAACCAAATGTGCCACAAAATACCACATAGCCTTTCCCAGCCTCTGATGAGACAAAACTGGAACTAAATTTAAAATATGTTTTAACTCTATAAATTAATTATAAAATTATGAGTTCCAAATAGATATTACCCCTTTCATAGTGAGTGCAATCATTGAAGAAGAAAACTTCAATAAATCCATTACCTACTAGGGATAATACTATGCTAGGACTAAGATTCTATGAATATTGAAAACATTATTCCATTTCTCCCATGAAATAACAACCTTCACCTTCTAAGGATCGAATGAAATTATATGTTCTGAAACAAAGTTTCCTAGAAACTTCACTTATTGAATCCAAAAAATTAAATTTCTGTAGTTTAGAATAATTTAAATGATTGATCAAAATTTAATGAAATACTCTAAAATGATGGACATTGCCTTACTTGGTGTTGGAGTAAACTAAAATATTTTCCATAAAAACTACCATGATTGATTTGAGATACTCATCTCATATCCTATTCGTTAGTACTATAATGACTTTATTATCATTTGTTATACCAAAAGTAATAATAAGGTATTAAATATTGACATTCCTACTCTTAAAAGTGGTATTTGGAATTTCATTCACCTTAATTGTCAATTATTGATATCAAAATTGATGATCCTTCTTCAACAACCACTTCTCCCCTATCATATTTTCCAAAAAAACCAAATATCAGTGGAAACATATACTTGATCCTTATCATAACTTGATTTAGTTTTCTATAACCAACACAAAGGAAAATTGTTCCATTATATTTCTTAGAGAAAATAATGGGTTCCACCCAAGGTGATATACTCTTTTGTATAATGACTTTATCCTATATAACATACAAATTGAACTAAAAATCATTCAATTTTTCTAGTTCTATATAGTAAATAGTAATAAATATGGCGAGTGTAATCTTTACTAAATTAATAGGGAACTCGTCTTCCCTTATTAGTGGAAATCCATAAAAGTGAGATAGAAATACGTTTGGAAAATTGAGGAATAATATAGGTGTATCACCAATCAAAGATTACAACTATATTTAAAAATAAAACATTGATATTGCCTTATCCAACTCTATAAAATGAGGTTTGGCTCTAACCAAACCTGAGTCAAACTCTACCTAAAAAAGAAAACTATTCCCATTTGGTGTACTATGGGAGACCCACCAAAGATAACAATCAATCTGGGCCTTTTGAAAAATCATCCAATCTATCCCAGGATTTACATTAAGAGGTTTAATTTCAAGAAATAAAATATTCAATGTGATATCAGTCTTTTGTAGAGAGAAAAAACATGATGGGAATCGTAGAATCTAATCTATCTTCATTTTGAGGGGCATTATAATATCCATCGAATAAAAATAGCATTCATATAAGGATTTATTTTCATTTTCTGAGTTGATATTAATTAGTGTGATGTAATAGTGACAAATAAATAAGTAACTAATGATGAAGCTATAGTGATGATACCTATCACTATTGCTGAACCCATATTTTCTTCCTTAGGATACACTTCCACTATGTAAAGAAGATTTAATATAGATTCTGACATATTGAACCCTTGAGTTATCCTAAAACCTAATTGAACCATAATTATTTTAGGTTCTGATGATCCCATTCCACTCTTTGGACAAAAAACATCACAATATTTCTACATGTGACCAGAGTATCCACATGAACCACATATCATGGATGCCTCAACACAAACCAGAATTGAATGCCCAAAATATCCCCCATAAAAAAATAGTAAAAGGGACACTTCTAGGAACTATAGGATATTTGGATGAAACTATCTATAATGATCCACCAAGAGACTCATCGTGATTCATCTTTCCTTTAAAGGATTAAAAAACCTACCACTGGGAAAAAAGAAAACACTCAATAACCATGAATTACCAGCTAGGTCTTGATCATCCCTAAAAACTCTATCAAGAACATATTTATAAGATGTGACTTTTAGTACTAAAACCTAATATCATGTTTCAGTTTGAATACCCATCTCAAATACTCAAGCCTTTAGTTTTCCATTGGTCACAACCTATTGAAACAATTGAAAAAGTTAAGAAAAATGGGTTGCATACTGAGTCACAGTTATATAACCCTATTAGATGCTGAGAAACTCTATGAAATTTACTAAAACAACGTATTCTGGGAAGAACTGATTCATTAAAATAACTCTAAATTCTTTCTACTCCAATCCCTTAGGTTTCTATTTTGTTTCCATTATATTCCTCCATCTTTTTTAGGACCAACATGATTAAAGGTAGAACACTTCCCCTTTATAACATATGTCCTCTTACCATTTTTAAATTTTCTAAAAATCCACATTAGGGAGTGTGGTCACCATACAGTATTCATTCAAATATTAAAACATTGATCAACCCATGCTTAAAATTTGAAAATACACAATGTTTCTGCCCTCAAATCCAGTAGCTTCACGTTCCCACTGCCAGTACATCCACATACCAATCTTCGAGTAATCTCTAAGACTCGATCTAGGCATAATCACAACCATAAGAAGTTACATCGATGACCTCCATCATTATTTCATCTCCACCATTGAAACCATCATTTCCCCACCACCACTGGAGCCGGTAAACAGAAAAGTCAACCCAAGAAGTAGAGCCATAACAATTTTCCAGTCGTTGCCAAGGAAATTGTTTCCTTTATCATGACCATCACAATCACCGTCATCGAAACACTATTTAACAATCTCCCACAATTTCATTGCTTATCCCTCATCATCAACATTTCATAAACTAAAATCACCGAAACTCAAAAATGCTTCACAAAAAACACCAAGATCCATATGCATAAGCCCTATGATGCCGCCATAAAAAAACATAAAACCATAGAAAATGCTTCACAACCACTCAAATTTACAAAATCACCACAAATATCAATTTTTTTCCAAAATAACCATATCCAAAAGAAAACACCATTGAAACCTAGAAGAAGAAGAGAATCCAACACAGGACACACCTCCTGGAATCCTATTGGCCACTCCACTAGCCTGACCCAAAGCCTCATAGGAACCATCGCACCAAACTGACCTAGTGTGGAGAGATGGAATCAGAAGCCAAAGCATATGTTGATCAGACTGATTCCACCACAGAAGGAAGGACCAATGCCAGAACCTTCAACATTTCCAAAAAACCTCACCGATGGAACATAAACAGAGGAACACACCCCAAATCCCATTCCATCGACGAACAACATCTTAAAAGAAACACTGTGACCCAAAAAAATCCAATGATAAACTCGCTTCCTGAAACACCATCAAATGATCAGAAAGAACATCCCAGATCCTCTTTGAAACCACCCACATAGACCAACTGGGAGATCCGCGAAGGTATTTGAAGATAGAGTAGAGTTCAAATCGAACTTGGGTTCCATAATAGAGACTCGACCTTGCAAATACCACAAAATCTAGTCGTCGAAGCCATCACCAAGAAAAAGGACCACCAAAAAATCATTGGATGAGAAGAGGAACAAGCAAGGAAAGGGGTGAGATGAGTCGAAGCATGCACATCCCCCTCAAAATTTCTACTAGGGAAACCCTAGCATGAGAGAGTGAGAGGCTGACGCCTCTCAGAGGCCCCCTTGTACATAAAAATCCACTTCTATTTCAAAATGTAACTCAATATTTTTCAATGAATCCTTAACCACTGGAGGATCATTTTAGCCTTTGAAATCTTGTGGTTTCTTGATAGGCATCTCTTATGAATGATATAAAGATTAATAACTTTTAGGTTCTATAACTAGGGCCTGAATGGGAAAGTGTAGAGACCTAAACTTCTCATACATGGATATCACACCTTAATAGATGAATATTCATTAAATTTCAAAAATACATTCCCAAGTACAGTATTCGTTTAGTTCATTTGGGTACTAGTTACATAATCTTTTTTTAGTAAAAGATCTTTAATACCTCCCATAAATATCATCCCATTTTGTACACATCAAAAACATACCCTATTTAAAAAATTTCTTTATAACCAAGGAAATGATACATATGAAAGGGTGATCTTAGATGCTCAATATGGGTAAACAAGAGAAATTTTTAAATATAACACAATCATAAGGGAATGAGATCATGAGAATAATATTTAAAAAACCATAACCATCATATCACAAATGATAATCTTGAGTCATGACATATATATTGGTAGTACATATAACATGAATCAAAATGTAATCAAATAAAATGAGCCATGATATCATAACATTACCATAAAACATAGATTTTTGGCATATATATAAGATTCTAACGTTGTGGGAATTTATAAAAAGAAATAAGTTCTCTCATTTCATTATGAACATGAAATTAGATACTCAAATAATCATATAGATATGAAACTAGGTCCCCACATAACCTTATAGACACGAAATATAGGTCCAAACATATTTCTATGAACATATAATCAGGTTCATGCTTAACATTGCGAAAATGCCATTAGGTTTATTCATAACATTGTGAACAAATAATTAAGATCACATATATCATATTTACTCATGAGATGTCGTTATTTTCCCAATGAATTAGATAGATATATATGTATCACCCATAACATAATCCATACATCAATATGTAACAATATCATAAATCATTCATCTTATAACAACCCATGAAAAAGGGTTTGGTTTCATTAACATTTCATTATGGTATAACCATTAAAAATTTAACAGGTTTCATAAACATCATCTCACTTTTATAATAAAACATACAAAAAAATGATAAATAGTTTATCATCTGATCATATCCCTAGTAAATCCAATATAACATCAATTTATGTTATCATAGATGAAAAATTATTTTAAAAATCATTTTGAACATTACTTGAAGAAAATAGCCTCTTGAATTTGAAAAATACATTTTAAAACAAAAATTTCATAAAAATCCCTTTCTTTGAAAAATATATTTGAAAAATATAAAATAATATCAGAAAAAATTATATGGTTATGATGGTGGAATATATCATTCATAATATAAATGTTAAAAAATATTCCATTCATATTTATGATAAGAGATAAACGAGCATTGTTTTTTAAATTGACTTGGAAGTACTTTTTTAAAATTTTTGTAAATGTCAAACATGGGTAAAATAGTATTTAATAAATAGTTTTTATAATTTTAAATAAAATTGTTAAACATTTTTAGAAATCATGGATATTAATGGAAATCGGTTTTCAACCGAAGGGAAAAATAAAGATGATTTTATTAAAATTTATTTCCTAAAATATTGAGCACATAAAGAGAAGAGGACAAAAGGTAAATATGTTGTATCATTACATAACATAGGATAATAATATTCATGTTATTATTTTAAATGGATTATAATATTTCATCATCAAAATAATAATCATAAATAATCCGGATAAATAATGAGACTGTAACATCAAACCTTTACCAATTTGGTATCTTTTTAGTGATATGAAAAATTAAAGAATTAAATTATAATGAAACTTTTAATGTCATTACAATATGTACATTCATGATATTACTTGTAAAATCGGCTATATATACACCATAAATAAGAAGTTAAGGACATAACATAATTTATGTCCAAAAGAAGGTAATTTTAAAAAAAAATCTTTACATCTTTGGTATTTTTTGAAACATACACCTCAAGAAAGATATATCCTCAATGGAATATGAAATTAAAAAACATATTATTATAATTACAATAAAATATTTCTATGGTTATTATATACAACCCATAAAACAAAGAGGTGGTGAATATGACATGTGTCTCACATAAGTCAAAAGTGAGATGAAAATCCCTTACCATAAGTCTGTACATTATTCAGAAAAAATAAAACCTATTTTAAAAAAAATGTAAATTTATTATTATTGGTCGGAGTGGATACTCAAGAGGGGGGTGACTTGATTTCCTATAAAAATTTCTGTTAAAATTATTTCTATTAAAATCCCCAAATTTAAAAACAAAGTTAAACTGTAGTGAATCTATACAGAGTGTAAATGTTCAATCAGATTCTCAAAGATTGAGTAGGTCTTAGTTGACTTAATCTGAAGATTAAATTATATTTTGAAAATAACTTACTGGTTTACAATATGTATAAACACTTTCTAATTTAACTATCAAAGTATCTTTAAAATAGTTTTGTATTTCAAAGTAATAACAATAGAATATGAAATAAATATATAGTATAATTATAGACTTAAATTAAAATGCACAGCAAAGTTAACCAAGAGGTTCAGTCTCAAGATGAGACTTAGTCCTCTCAACAATTTATATAAATTGATCCACACCCTGGATCGGGGATAAAAAACAGTACACTACTATCCAGGTCCAAAGACCCCTACCACAGTTCTTCGTGGGAAAAACAAAAAACAGCACACATGCTGTTCAGGTCTAACTCGACCTCTACCACTATCCACAGTGGAAAACAAAGGGTTATGAAGTTTGAGTGAGGATTTAAGAATCCTCCAGTTTATATTAGGAGACAATGTGTGCGTAAAATAAACAAGGTACACACACTTCTAAAAATGTAAAGATATAATCACTAAAGGAAGTGAGAAAGAGTTTAGAAAAGCTCTAGTGATTGGCAGTGTAGCTCCAGACTCGTTTGGTTGGTCAGAAAAACTTCTGAGTCCTTCTCTGGTTTCTACTCAGAAAATAGAGTTTCGTTTTATTCTTTGATACTTGGTCCAGCTTAGCATCATGAGTGCATGAAGTATTTGTTGTAGTTCAATCAAGATTCATCTTGGGTTGTCCTTGAAAATGATTAGCTTCGTGTATGTCTAGTGTTCTTGGAGTATAGATTTTTCTTCTTTCACAAAGGCACCACGTTAGAATGATATTCATATCTTTTCTTTTTCATCTATGTTCCTTCTTAGTTCCTTGATGATTTTTGTATACACACTCAGTGTTTTATACTTCTCTACATTTCAGCTAGGTCTTTATCTTTCCTTTTTGTAGCTTTCACCTCCGGAAAAATGTAATGATTAATTTTTTCATGGGTACTAGGTACGGTTCCCTGAAATGAAAACATAATTCATTAAATATCTTTGAATGCATTAAAGACATAAAATTTAACTGTTATCTTAATAAATAACAAGTATTGAGAGTATATAGTTTGACTGGTTGGTCAATTAGTAGCTCGTGTTGGAAAATGTGTACAGTAGACTTTGTGTAGCAGGTCCTTCCATCGGTAGCTCTTTGATCTTGTATCAGTTGCTCTATATACTAGTGACTTCTTTCCATCGGTTTCTCTAGTTCCATCGGTAGCTCGATGTATCGATAACTATAATTGTATCGGTAGACTTACTCTATCGGTAGCTATCTATGAACTGGCTCTAACGATAGACTTCTTTCTATCGGTAGCTCTTGTCTGTCAGTAGCTCTGGTGTGTCGGTTCATATCAGTCAGGTCTGTGTATCATTAGGTCGATCGGTAGCTCATATCAATAGCTCTTAGTGTTCTATATCGGTAGACTGAATCTGTTGGTAGACTTTCTTACCAGTGGACTTATGGATATTGGTAGACTTGTTCTGTTAGTAGCTCGGTTTCTGTCAGTAGCTCTGTATATATCGGTAACCTTAGCTTATAGGTGACTCTGTCTATCGGTAGACTAAGTCTATCGATAGACTGAGTACCGGTAGCTCTATATCAGTAGCTATACCCAGATTAGTGGCTTAACACTTTTCTGTCTTATGTAAAACTTACCCGAATGGGTTAGAAGAACTTCATAACTCATATAAAGATAGATAGACATGGATTAATATATCTCATGGATTATTTTAATATTATTATCATCTTGATCACAAATTGAAATAATTAATATATATATATATAATCATTAGATTGAGATTATAAATGTATATGAATGCATAATTGGGATTATCAAAACAGTTGAGGTCAAAAATCTCCCCCTTTTTGATTATCGCAACCTATGATATTATCATTTTAAAAATAGTGACCAGTTGTAACAGAGGATATGTCATTAAATGCAATTATCTCAGAGAAACGATATGTTATAGAATATAAAGGATCAGAGGTGGAAGAAAATGTGATAGTATCAGAGATAAAATTAAAGTTAATGATATCAAAAGTAATGTTTAGTGGGATCAGAGAGTTAGAGAAAATGGTATTAGATGGTGAAATGTAACAGTATTAGAGGAGTAAAGCATGATAGCTTTTCCATAGATAAAATTTCCCCCCCCCCCCACCCTTCATTAATATTTCTCCCCCTGGGCGAATATTTCTTCCTCTTTGATACTTAGAGAGTATTTCTCCCACATTGTAAAATATTGGTAAAATATTTCTCGCACTTTGTGATAATCAAAAAGTGGGAAACCAAAGAGAAGAGGAATAAAAATAAAAATGAGAAAAGAGATGAAAAACCAATTACATTTCATGTTCCAGATAATGTACAAAGAAATAAACCAAATACAATGGATTATTATCAAACAGTCTAGCCACTGGTTCCATCCAAATCCTAAATGTGAGATTCGTCGTTGGGAGCAGAAGAGGATTCAGGCGAAGTAGAAGGAGGTCAGGGCTTAGGAATTCTGGAAATGATCAAAGGAGGCTGATCCACATAAAATATTCTTGGTCTGTACCGAGGATTCATTTGTGTGATCATAGGTGTGAGGCTTCGAATTGCTTGGGTAGGAGTCATCTGAACTAGAGAAGCAGTAGAGGCAGAGGCAGGCAATGTAGGAGGGACAATTACAGGCCTAGAATCATCATGCAGAAAAGGCAGCAACATATTTCTGATATCAATAATTACTCCTCCTCCTCTCTCCATAGCGGATATGAAGTTATCCTCGTTCTCCATAAACTGGTCCAATGCTGGAGTCAATTCCCTTAGCTTGCTAACTTGTTCTCTGAAAGCTTGATTGACAAGAGGCAGCTTCATATTTTTTAACAGAAGTTTGAAGTGATTGTTGAGTTTATTTTTGGTGAAAATATTAGAGAAATAGGAGTCCACATTATCTTTCACTTCTTTCTGAGAGGTCGATTCTTCTCTCATATAGTATTGGACAATCTTCATTATTTCTCTAGCTGAATCTCTGGTAGAGATCACAACTCTGCTCAGCTCGGATGAGTCTACAGAGTCACTGGTTGAAGCTGAACCAAGCTCCTCCTTGATCATAGCTTGAAACTGATTCAAATCCATGGAAGTTTTAGATGAAATTGAACCAACAGAGAAATATATAGTCTCTTTGAATATTTTGGTCAACCCACTGATAAGATTTTGAACTTGGGAATCCTGGGTTTTAATATAATCTTTCATAGAAGTTTGGAAACCTTCAAACACTGAAATCATCTGGCTTACCACACTCATGAAATAGGCTAAGTCCTTGTCTGGTTGGGATTTTGATCTCATGTATGATTCCAAAGAGATAACCAATTTCTTTAATGATTGAAGATCTGCTTCAAGTTTAGAATCTTGAGCCTGGCAGTCTTTAACTTCTTCCACTATTTCGGCCATGAAGGTTGACAAATTATAACCGAGAGAGAGTTCAAATGATCTTTCCAACATCCTCATCTCTTCAGCAAAACAAATATTCATCTCAGCAACTGAGGCATCAAAATATTCATTCATCTCATCCTTCATGGATTCCAGATCAGCCCTTGTGATCATATCAGTAGGTGAAACTAAAGTGGGTACTCTTTCAGATGCTATACCGACTATTGAGTTAGTCATGATCGATTGAACTGAATAGACTAGAAAAATTCCATCTTCTTTACCTCTTACACAAAATTTTCCTTAGGATTTTTCTTTAAAGTATCCAGGTCATGCATTCAGACTACATCTTCAGGAAACAACTCAGATTCAATATTATAAACAATCATTGGTCTATTGTGAGATGCCTCATTATCTGAATCTGGATAGTCTAAACCATAGACTACAAAACCTGGGTCTTCTGCCCAATCTTCAATTCTCTCACCCACTTTAACACTTCCAAAATTTGTTTTATGCTCCCCCTCAATGGGGTTATCCTCAATTAGGATATCATCATTCTCAGCAACATTCTCAATAGCATTCTCAGTAGGTCTTTCATCCTGAGGAGAATCTTCCATTATCAATTCTTCCTCTGCAACAGCCGGAGGGTCTTCTGGATTAGTTAAGGGTATGTCAACCTCATTTTTATCCCTAGAAGAAACTATGGATTGTCCAATCCCTGGACTCAGGATCAAATTCGCTGACAGAGATGCTTCACTTTGATGAACATCTTCTTCATTCTTTACAGTAGCCACTTCAACATCCCCTAAAGCAGCTTCTTCCTTATCTGATTTATGTTGATCTCGATCATCAGGATTTAGACTACGAGGTAAGTCAAGATCTCCTCCTTCATAAGCAGAGGACTCTTCCTCTTATGTATCATCATTGTACTCTGGCTCTTCTTCATCAGGTCCCAGACCTGGATCCCTCACATCCAATGGTCTTGAAGGATGATCGACACAATTGAATTTTTCATATACCTTTTGGTCATCATTGACCTATTCTCCTCTCCAAGGGTTCTAATTGATCCTCATGTATTTGCACACAGCAGAGGTGATACAAAATTTATTCTTCACTACTACTGTCTCATCTTGAGACTCAGCTACCCATTTTACTTTAATCATGACAGAGATCAATTTAGCAAATAATAGGGCATTTGTCTTTGATTTCAGCCTCGTCATATATTCTATTTGGATCATCAACAATCTGTACAAAGTAACCTTTACACAATTTATTAAGAAGTTCAAAATATAGATATCCTGATATCTCAAATTAGAAAAGTCTACTCTCCTCGGTATCAAGACATGTTGAATGAATTTGAACAGCAATATTTTATCTCCATCCATTTCTGCAGCAACTACTTGTCTTTGACTTCCATCACCATTCAGCTCTTCCAAAGTAGTCTCATAGTCTAAAATGTCACTAGTAGGTGGCATGGGTCTTGAGACATATCCAGATACTCCTTCATGTGGACCATTCAAGCACTCAGCCCATTCAACAGATGAAAACGACATCTCTGTTACATTCACAAAAGAGGTTACTAGATTTTCATTCTCTGATTTCTAAATGGTTACAAAATCGTAAAATTGTTTCACTAATTTTGGAATGTAGGGACCATTTTTGTTATAAAAACACTCTACCCATATTTTATCTTCAATTACTTCTAGCACTAAGGATTTTCTAGTCCGCAGCCATTCTACACACAGCTTCTTTTCAATCCCAATAACTCGATTTTGCAGATGAGGATTCATTGGTCGTCTCCCCAACCTAGTTCTAGCAACACTGCCACTACCACTTGCTTCTTTCTAGGTCTTCTGCTTCTTTGTTTTCGGCTCAACGGAGTCATCTCTAACCGTAACAAGTTTGGTTTTTACCATCGCTTGATCGAAGGATTTAGGGTTCACTAAGTATTCGGGAGCTAAGGTTTGATGGTAAAGGTTCGAGGCTCGGTGGATTGAGAAGTAGCTCTGACATTAGTTTTATCATTTAGGAATCATAAAATAAATAAAAAAAATGAAATAAAGTTAAAACGATTCAAATTCTGGTGGTAGACAGAAGGTTTAAAACAATGCACTCATCGGTAGGGTCTATCAGTGAGAATTCCTATCAATGAAGGTTACATCGGTTAGAATTTCACATTAGTGAGAATTTTACATCAGTGAGAATTTTACATTGGTGAGAATTTTACATTGGTGAGAATTTCACATCGGTGAGAATTTCATATCGGTGAGAATTTCACATCGGTGACAATTTCACATTGGTGAGAATTTTACATCGGTGAGAATTTCACATCGGTGAGAATTTTAAATCGGTAAGAATTTCACATCAGTGAGAATTTCACATCGGTGAGAATTTTACATTGGTGAGAATTTCACATTTGTGATATTAGCTACTGATAAAGGTTAAACATACCAAACTCATGTCTAATGTAACATAACCTATCTGAACTCAAAGGTTTAGTGAAGATGTCTGCTAATTGATGTTCATTAGTTATAAACTCAAGAATTATATCACCATTTTGGTAATGATATCTCAAGAAATGGTTCCTTAAATCAATGTGTTTGGTCCTAGAGTGATACACAAGGTTCTTCGAGATATTAATTGGACTAATGTTGTTACAGCTGATTGAAACGTGATTAAAGTCATATCCATAGTCCAAAAGTGTGTGTTTCATCCAAAAAATTTATGCACAGCAACTACCAGCAACTATGTACTCTGCTTCGGCAATAGATAATGCTACAGAATTATGATTTTTACTACACCAAGATACTATGGATTTTCCCAATATGTGACATGTTCCTGAAGTTCTTTTTCTATCCAACTTGCAACCAGCAAAATCAGCATCTGAATAACTCATTAACTCAAAGTGTTGTGCTTTTATTTAAAACAAACCTAAGTTTACAGTATGTTTAAGATACTTACAAATTTGTTTAACAGCAAGTAAATGAGATTCTTTTGGATTAGCTTGAAATCTTGCACACATACATAAACTAATCATAATATCTGGCCGACTAGAAGTAAGGTAATGTAAGCTTCCAATCATACCTCTGTAAATGGTTTGATCCACTGGTTTCCAAGTTTCATCTACATCCAATTTACAAACAGTACTCATAAGAGTTTCACATTGCTTAATATTATCCAAACCAAAACGTTTTAATATATCCTTTGTATATTTACTTTGATTCAAAATAATACCATCATTATTTTGGAAAAATTGAAATCCAAGAAAATATTTAAGTTCTCCCATTAAACTCATTTCAAACTCATTTTTCATACATTTTCAAAAATCAGTACATAGAGAGTGTTTCAAAGATCCAAAACTAATATCATCAACATAGATTTGTACTATTAAAAAATATTTTGAAATTCTTTTAATAAAAAGAGTTGGATCAAAAATCCCTTTAGTAAAACATTTTGAAATAAGAAAATTAACAAGTCTATCATACCAAGCTCTTGGAGCTTGTTTTAGACCATATAAAGCTTTAGAAAGTTTAATCACTTGATTTGGAAAATGAGGATTAGTAAATCCAGGTGGCTGTTAAACAAAAACATCTCCAATTATAAAACCATTTAGAAAAGAACTTTTGACATCCATTTGATATAACTTGAAATTCAGATGAGCAGTATAGGCAAGTAAGATCCTAATGGATTCTAATCTGGTTATAGGTGCAAAGGTTTACTCATGGTCTATACCTTCTTCTTCACTATATCCTTGTGCAACTAGCCAAGCTTTGTTTCTAACTATGTTTCCAGACTCATCAACATTGTTTATAAAAACCCATTTAGTGCCTATTGTTAAAGTGTCCTTATGTCTGTCATCTAATTCCCAAACTTTTTTTCATTCAAATTGATTTAACTATTCTTGCATGGAAATTACCCAAAATTCATCATTGATAGAGTCATTGACATATTTAGGTTCTATCTGTGAAAGAAAGGATTGATGTTCAACCTGATTTCTTAGGGAAGCTCTAGTATGTGTCCCTCTACCATGATTACCTACACCAACATCCAAAGGATGATTCATTAGAATCCTTGTTGATCTAGTAAAGGTAGGACTAGAAATTACAGGTTCATCTCCAAGTTCGGGTTCTATACAATCAGATTCTAGCATATGTCTAAAACTAGATGTTTTTACAGCAGGTTCTTTAGATTTATCATTAAGGCCCAGAACACTCAAATATTCCTCATGATTTTCAAGAGATGTTTTAGGCTGATGTGGATCAGTTTCATCAAACATGATGTGGATAGATTCTTCCACACATTTGGTTCTTTTATTAAAGAATCTATAGGCTTTTCTAGATAAATAATAACCAAGAAATATTCCTTCATCACTCTTAGAAGAAAACTTGTCCAGATTATCCTTTGAATTAAGAATAAAAACATTGCATCCAAAGTCTCTAAAGTAACTACCTTTTGGTTTTCGATTATTCCATAACTCATATGGGGCCTTCTTAAGAACTTGTCTAATTTAGACTATATTAATAATATAACAAGTTGTATTCACAGCTTCAGCCCAATAGTAAATAGGCAGGTTATATTCATTAAGCATGGTTCTAGCTATTTCTTGGAAGGTTCTATTCCTTCTTTCTACCACACCATTCTACTGAGGTGTCCTAGGAGCAGAAATTTTTTTACTATAGCCATTGTGTGAGCAATAAGATTCAAACTCTTGATTTTTAAACTCACAGCCATGATCACTTCTCAGGGTTTTAATCTTAATTCCACTAGGATTTTCTATATATTTGGAGTGCTTAAAAAATTAAGAACAAGATTCACTTTTGTGAGCTAAGACGTATACCCAAGTATATCTTGAAAAGTCATCTACTAGAACATAGACACAGTGCTTCCCATTTAAACTAGAGACTCTTGAAGGTGCAAACAAGTCCATTGAACCAACTCGAGTGGTTGAGAAGTTGAAACTTCTTTCTTTGATTCAAAAGAAACATTATGTTGCTTTCCCTTTTGACAAGGATTATAAACTTTGTCATTTGGGAATTCAAGTTTAGGTAGGTCTCTAACTAAGTTCTTCCTAGTTAATTTTCTAAGTGAATAGATGTTGCAGTATCCTAATCTTATATGCCAAAGACAAGATTCTCTATGAAAATCATTTAAAAAAGTAACATTTTGCTTAACTAAAAAATTTAAATCAACTGCATAAACATTTTCATTTCTTAAAGATGAAAATACTAAAGAATTTTAAGAATTAAAAAAATTACAGGAATCATTTTCAAATTTCACATTAAATTCATCATCACATAATTAAGAAATACATAACAGGTTATACTTAAGTCCATCATAAAATAAAACTTTAGAAATTAAAACTGAATTAGAGTTACTATTCAGGCCTAGGCCGATGATTTTTACTTTTGAATTATCACCAAAGGTGACATGGCCTCCATCAACCTTTATTAAACTTTTGAAACATGAATAATATCCAGACATATTTCTTGAACATCCACTACCCAAGTACCATACCTTCTTGTGAGAACTCTATAAGAATGTTTCCTATAAAACAGATTTAGATAGGAAATGATTTTGGTACCCAGATCATCTTGGGTCAAGAAAGGATAGTAATCAAATCTTTAGGTACCCATATTTGTCTTATGGGTCTCATGTAATTTACAGAATCAATAGATTTTGAAAGATAAAATTTATTTGATCTATAACCATATGAATAACTGGTTGATGCATAGGGATTTCCAGATCATGAACTAGTAGTATTTTGTCTAGATTTAGGAATAAATATATTCTTAATAAGGTGTCTCTGTCCAGGTTTGTATCCTATTCCAGTAGTTTATTTTGGTGCCACTTTCTTTCCTAGAATTTGAGTTACTGTATACTTTCCATTTGTAAACTTCTCTAAGTCTTTTCTAAGTTTCTCATTTGACATTTTCAGTTCTGTATTTTCCTTTAACAGTTGAGCAATCTTCTCTTTTTCAATAGTAAGTTCAGTTTTGACAGTATTAGTGAGAGCATGATGTTTCTTCAATGATTTGTATTTATCCTTAACATCATTTCATGTCTCTTCCATCATATAATAGTACTCAAATAATTCTTCACTAGCCATGTTTTCAGAATGAGAATCGGGGTCTGCATCATCTCTAGAATAATAAGAATTTAAAACGGGAGTATCTAAAGTTACCTCAGATGTGTTGGTCATGAAACACATGTTGGCATGATTCTTCTCAGAATCAGAAACCTCTGATTCACTTGTGTTGTCCTCTGAAGCACTCCTTGTTGCTTTCATAGATTTCTTTTACTTCCTATCCTTATAATCATATTTATTTTTGATTTTTAATTTTGGACAATCAGCCTTGATGTGTCCTTTCCTTTTACACTCATAGAAGACTATTTCATCATTCTTGTCAGCTTTCTTCCAATCTTTCTTCCACTGTCCCTTGTTATCATACTTTCCTTTGTAGTTATATTTCTAGAAGAATTTTTTCATCCTATAAAACTTCTTGAATCTCCTGGCTATTTGAGCCATCTCAGCATCACTATCAGAGTCTGAATCTTCCCAAGTTGAACTTTTAGTTTTTATTTTCATTTTCTCCTAGTCTTTACTCTTAGAGGTAGTAGACTTGAAAGCTACGGATTTTCTCTAAGGTTCATCATCTTCCTCCTTATTCACCTTGAGTTCTTCCTCATACATCCTTAATTTACCAATAAGCTCTTTTAATGGAAGTGCTCTAATGTCACATGACTCTCTGATTGAAATATAAGTGCCCCTCCATCATTCTAGCAGACATCTCAGTATCCTCATAATTTGTTCCTTAGCTGGAACAACTTTTCCAAGTGAACTCATTGTATTGACTATCTCATTAAACCTGAGATACATATCAGAAATAGGTTCATTAGTTTTCATTTTAAAATTGTAATATTTAACAGTACATGTATTCAATCGCATTTCTTTAACATTGGTTATTCCATCATGAGAAACACCCAAAGTATCCCATATTTCATAAGCAGTTTTGAAATCAAAAATTCTATTAAACTCTTCATCTCCTAAAGCACAGTACAGGGCAGTCATGGCTTTATAGTTATTATTGTAATCAGTCTTTGAAGGTTCATCCCAAGTTTTTCGTTCAGTTTCTGGAATTTGATATTGAGATTCTATAGTAGTCCAAATATCAAACCCCATTCTTTCTAAATGAATTTTCATTTTCAGTTTCCACTGGGCATAGTTTGTGCTATTGAAGAAAGGTGTCTGGTTAGTAGAAGCACCCTCTAGTCTATTATCCATAGGTAGATTTAAGAAAATATTTTTAAAGAGGTAAAATTTAGAACTAACAGAAATTTAAGATCTTTAAATTTGCACCTAAAATCACAGTTACAAAAAGATTATTTTGAAATCTTTGAAATGCAACAACTCCTTTGATACCAAATGTTGGTCGAAGTGGATACTCAAGAGGGGGGTGAATTGAGATCCTATAAATATTTCTGTTAAAATTATTTCTCTTAAAATCCCCCAATTTAAAAACAAAGTTAAATTGTAGTGAATCTATACAGAGTGTAAATGTTCAATCAGTTTCTCAAAGATTGATTAGGTCTCAGTTGACTTAATCTGAAGATTAAATTAACTTTTAAAACTAACTTACTAGTTTACAATAAGTATAAACACTTGATAATTTAACTATAAAAGTAGATTTAAAATAGTTTTTTATTTGAAAGTAATAGTAGCAGAATATGAAATAAATATATAGTATACTTATATACTTAATTTAAAATGCACAACAAAGTTACCCAAGAGGTTTAGTCTCAAGCCAAGACTTAGTCCTCTCAACAATTTATATAAATTGATCCACACCCTGGATCATGGGTAAAAAATAGTACACTACTGTCCAGGTCTAAAGACCTCTACCATTGTTATTCATGTGAAAAAGAACAATAGAACACACGTTGTTCAGGTCTTACTCGACCTCTACCACTATCCACATTGGGAAACAAAGGGTTATGAAGTTTGAGTGATGATTTAAGAATCCTAGAGTTTATATTAGGAGATAGTGTGTGTGTAAAATTAATAGGGTACACACACTGCTCAAAATGTAAAGATAGAATCACTAAAGGAAGTGAGGAAGTGTTTAGAAAAGCTCTAGTGATTGGCAGTGGAGCTCCGGACTCGTTTGGTTGGTTAGAAAAACTTCTGAGTCCTTCTCTCGTTTCTTCTCAGAAAACAAAGTGTCATTTTCTTCTTTGATTCTTGTTCTAGCTTAGCAGCCTAAGTGCATGAAGTGTTTGTGGTAGTTCATTGAAGATGCAGATTGTGTTCTCCTTGAAAATTAGTAGCTTCGTGTATGTCCAGTGTTCTTGGAGTATAGATTTTTCTTCATTCACAAATGCACCACGTTTAAATGATATTCAGCACTTTTCTTTTTCACCAGTGTGCCTTCTTAGTTCCTTGATGCTTGTTTTATGCACACTTAGTGTTCTCTAATTCTCTGCAATTGAGATAGGTCTTTATCTTCCCTTTTTGTAGCTTTCATCTCTGGAAAAAATGAATGATTAATTTTTGCATGGGAACTAGGTACGGTTCCCTGACATGAAAACAGAATTCATTAAATATCATTGAATGCATTAAAGACATCAAATGTAACAGTTAGCTAAATAAATAAATAGTATTAAGAGTATAGAGTTTCACTGGTTGGTCAATTAGTAGCTCGTGTTGGTAAATGTGTACGGTAGACTTTGTGTATCAGGTCCTTCCATCGGTAGCTCTTTGATCTAGCATTGGCTGCTCTATATACCAGTGACTTTGTTCCATTGGTTACTCTAGTTCCATCAATAGCTCGATGTATTGGTGATAGTACTTTTATCGGTAGACTTACTCTATCGGTAACTATATATGAACTGGCTCTATCTGTAGACTTATTTCTATCGATAGCTCTTGTCTGTCTGTAGCTCTGGTGTGTCGATTCATATCAGTCTCGTCTCTGTATCATTAGGCCGGTCAGTAGCTCGTATCGGTAACTCTTAGTGTTCTATATCGGTAGACTGAATCTGTTGGTAGATGTGCTTACTGGTGGACTTATGCATATTGGTAGACTTTTTCTGTCCATAGATCGGTTTCTGTCAGTAGCTCTGTACATATCGGTAACCATAGCTTATCGGTGACTCTGTCTACCGGTAGACTAAGTCTATTGGTAGATTGAGTATCGGTAGCTCTATATCAGTATCTATACCCAGATTAGTGGCTTAACCCTTGTCTGACTTATGCAAAACTTATCTGAATGGGTTAAAAGAACTTTATAACTCATATAAACATAGATAGACATGGATTAACATATCTCAAAGATTATTTTAATATTATTATCATCTTGATCAAAGATTAAAAGATTTAATATATAGAAAATCATTAGATTGAGATTATCAAAGTATATAAAAGCATAATTGGGATTATCAAAACAGGTGAGGTCAACAATTATACATAAATAAAATAAAAAAACATATTTATATCAAACAATATATCATATAATTATAAATTTTTATTATCCAATTATTTTCAATTACTTGTTAAAAATATGATTTGGTTAATAACTTTATTTTCGTGTCTGTTTTAATTTTTTAATTTTAGTACTCATATTTCGATCATTGTTAAATTATATCTATAATGTTAAACATGATATATTTATCATATATAATCATTATTTAAGTAATTATAGTATTACATAAAAGTTATAGATATAAAGTGAAATACAACATTCATGAAGACGATAGGTCATACATATACTTGAACGATGTTCCTATTTTCTTAATGGGTGGAATAAAATAATGGAAAATAATATATTATCATTAAAGAATAATTTTTATTTCATATATATCACATGTTTTTTATTTAAACCTATTCTTATTAACATCTATGTAAATCATGCCTGAAGAACGAATCACATCACTTCATGAGGCGGTAGTCCACCGCACAAAAATGATGTTATTATATCACCCATAGAATGAAAATTAAGAACTTTTACGTTATATAATAATTATATAAGTATAATAATATTAAAAATACCATATTTATTAAATTATATATCCTTAATTCCATCCATGTAAAAAAAATGAAAAACAAATCATATCGGTTTGTGAGGTGGTAGTCTGTCGTACACATGAGAAACATTATTATTTTCTAATATGTTGTGAGAAAATAAAATATATGGGGCATAATAACTCAAAAATAAATAATAATATCATAAATATAAATGATAAAAATTATATAAAATGTTATATCTATCCATGAGAGGTGGTGATTCAAAACTAATAACATCGGGTCAAGAGTAGATTTTTCGTCATACACACGTATTATTATTTATTATCCCATTTGATGGAAGTGGAGAATAATATAGTTTATAAAATTAACATAATAAAAAATTATATATGTTGAAATTGAGTTATTAGTTTTTCATATTTGAAAATATTATATGTAGGTAAAATAAGAAGTAAAACAAAAATGCATACTTAGATACTTCACTTCTTCTTTAGAAAGCCACTTTAGGTTTAGACTAAAACCATCATAAATTCGATTTATGATCTCATAAAGGTGTATAGGATGGGTTAAATGAATTAAATAATATATTTTGGTATTTAATTTCATAAATAAAGGGTTCTGAAAATGTAAATAGGAGAGGAGAGAGGGTTTCCTTTTATAAGTCAGGTGAGTGCTAAACTTGTAATCTATGTAATGAAAAGGGTATTCCCACGTTTTTCACATGAAAAAATGTTCCAAATTGGGAAATGATCAAACCCCAGAAGTTATAATGTAGAAATATGTCCATATAATTGTTGATGGATAGGTTATAGGTCATTTTTTCCAATATCAATTTAGTTTAACCTCTTGTAACCCCATTTTCAACTTAATTGCGTTAATTAATTTTTTCAAATTTTTATTATTCATAATGTTAAAAAATTTAGATGAACGTATTATAATATATAAATTATGATTATTAAAAATATTTGATACATATTTTAAAATTATATTAATATAAGTGGTAAATTTTAATAACAAATTATACTCGTTGACTCAACGAAAAAGTTGTTTTCTAAAGAGAAAATGTTCCAGAGTTTTGAAACAATTTATATAGAAATTCAATATAAAATTTATTCCCATGAAATAAATTGGATTAAAAGATATATTATTGAAATAAATTTTATTTTAAAATAAATTTTTTTTATTTTTTTTTATTTAGTTAAAAGAAATGATAATTTTTAATAAAAACAAGTATTTTTCACAATTCATTGAAAATTTTCACTTTTAAAAAAATTAAAAAATATTCCCTCTAATAAAATTTTTACATGAATATTTTTAGAATGATTATTATTTTTTCAAATAATATTTCTAAAATTTTGGAAAAATATGTTTAAATGGAGTGTACAAAGGGAAAAAAAGAATCATTAGAGAAAAATGCAATTTTAGGAATAAAATTTGATTTATTCTTATCAATTATCATGAAAAACTAAGAAGAATGTTGAAAGTTTTTTTTAATATATAAAATATAAATTTCATTAAAATTATTAAAAAAATACTTATTTTTTAATTTTATTGGGATAAAATGCGTTTGTGCGCATAAAAATAGTTTTTTCAAAAAAAAGTTTTCTTTTTTTAAATTGTTCTTATTTTCAATACTAATAAATTGGTCACAAAATAATTCATTATATAAAAATTTGTGAAACACATATTTACATAATTTAGATAATACTATTCTTACCCTTCTTTAAACTGTTAGATGATAACTATCATATTAAATTATAAAATTTTAATACGGTGTTGTATTTCATTAAAACCCAATATTGTGTGTAACAAAAGATGAACATGATTTTTCATGTAAGGAAATTTTTTTTAAAAAATAATTTTATTTGAAAAATATATTTCACAAAATAAGAGTATGTATCATTCTTCCCCTATTAAAATGAATTTTCCCTCAAAATTTATAACTTTGTTAACAACAAGTGAGGATACATATGCCTTATTACATACTCAGGTTCCCATGTAACTTCTTCAAGAATGTTGTTTTTTCACCAATCATTAACAAGGGGAGTGGTTTTTTTTCATAGAACATTATCTATAAGATCTATAATCTCCACTATCCATTCCTCATAAGAAATATCATGATCCAATGGTATGACATTTCAGTTCAATACACATGATGGATCAGGTATGTGATTCCCCAAGAGAGATACATAGAACACAACATGAACCTGATAGATGTTTGGTGGAACCACCAAGACTTAATCTATTATCTCATTATGATCAAGAATTTAAAAAGTATTTAAATACAAAGGGATTAGTTTTCCTTTCATTCTTCCTTATAGAAATTCAAAGAAACACTTTATCACTGACTAAACAATTGCAGATCATAACGGAAATTATCAACATAAAATTTTTATAAACTATGTAATAACCATATGTGTCGATGTACAGATGTAAACTTTTATTCCATTTCATTATCAATATTAGTTCCTAATAGATTTAATTATGTAACTTTATTCTATTATATAGATGTTCTGCACTTATTTTTCTAAAAGGATACATAAAGAGCCACCTGAATTCTCACATGAAATCTATTGTGGTAATAAAACTCTACTAAAGGAAGGTGGTGATCCCAACAACCTTTTAAATCCATAGAAAATGATCTTATCATACCATTAAGGATTTTAATTTTTTCTCTCATACTAACCATGAGTCTAAGGATGATACGCAGTGCTGAAACGTAACTTCGTATCAAGGGATTGTTGAAAACATTACCATATCATCAAAGTAAACTCCATATCTCGATCAGATATAATTGAATGTGGTGCTCCATCAAACCTTACCACTTTATTAATGTATATTTTTGAAATTGGATCCAAATAATAATATTCATTGATATAGAAAAAGCTTGTTGAATTTGTAACATGATTGATCACAACCCCTAATTTTCTCAACATCAAATATAAGATAAACACTAAAGGTTATTAACAATTTAATCATATGTCCAAAAAGTGTAAAGGAATTCCTCCACAGATAATTTTTTTCACTAAAACATAAACATTACCAAAAGGTTGTTTTGACATAAATGTCTCTTAAAATTTCTTGAATCATGGTAAAATCCCATACCATAAAACCATAAAAGGGGTGTCAACTAGTTTGAACATATGATCAACCTCAAACTCATAAACCCATGATGGTATCCATAACTCTTAATATAATCCTACATGGAAATATATACTCTTCTAAATGTTAATTCATCATTTATTCATTATATAATCTCTTATCTTATAAAAAACATTTTCATTGTATGATTGGGTTCATCCTTGTATGATATAATATAAAATGTGATTTCATTATTCTATAATCCATTTAGAGTGATATAATCACATAAAATTCCATTAACGGGTGAACAATAAGACTCTTAAAGGGCTCATTTATACAAAATCAGACATGAAATTCACAACTAAGGAGGTGAGGATAAGTGTTCCCCAATTATCATCATTTACTTCATCCACTATGATTTCATAAGATTTCCCTTTGTCCATTGTCTTAAAATGATATTATTTATCATCATCAACATTATACCTTGGATTTGTGCATTGATTCAAATAATTATGAATCTCCTTGTAATTATTACAATGGATTGTGGGTGGTTCATTCTATTGAGATCTCTCTCCATTAATTTTATTTACTATCTTCTTCAAATAAATTCTACATTATTTTGATTGATGTATTGACTTACCATAGTTGTGGCACCATATTTTATCTCTAAATCATTCACCTGATTGTATCTTATCACTATCCTATAGGTGATTGAAATTTCATTAAAGCATGTGATTTTGTTAATTTCTAATGATTCTCGATTTTCAATTTCTTTTCAAAACCATGGGAATCATCAAAATCATAAATTTTTCATTCTACCTTAAGATCACATCGAATGACTTATTCATAATTTCTAAATTCTCTTAATGCCAATTATTTTTGAATACATAGTCTCAATCCAATATATAATTAATCAATTTTTTATTTCACAACTGATTATTAAACCATAATCATACAATGAATGTCTTATGATTTGTTTTCAGAGGTAGAAATATATTCACCATTATTGTATTTAAGATCAAGAAATTACTTCTCCATACTCATTGGTAGAATACATGGGTAGTACTTAATGAAAATTATCCTCCTAAACTCATCCCATTTCATGGTATCAATTACATCTTCTTAGCTATTATTATTAATAAGGTTACACCATTGATCCACTTATCCTTAAAAAACATATAGAGGAAAAATTAAATTTTCGTTCTCTAAAATCAGATAATGGAAAATATAATTTTAGTGGTACTGATCCACTTTTTAGCCACTAGTGGACTAGTGGACCCACTAATAATGGTGTAAATTTTCTCATGAAGGAATATAAAGAATTTTTTTCCCTTATTTTTTTTCATTTGAAATTTCAATGTGATTCATAGATTGAGAATGATATTTGAGAATATAGATGTGGTTTTTTAATTCCATTTCCCATAATATTAAATTATTCATGAGGACAATCATTTCATTGTCTATTTCATTCTACTGTAACATGGTTCATTTAGGATCAACCCATTAGGTAATACCAGAAATCATTGTGTGATAAACACTAATCACATTATAAGACTAAGCAATCATGAATAATTATTTATTGTATGTATAAATCATGAATCTTTATCTTAAATATATGACCCATTAGGTTTATCCTAGGTAATTCATAGTCAAATTATATTTATATACTTCATGTTGGATTATAATTAGTCTGTTAATATCCAAGGAGTTTTCCTAAGGATTTTTAAACTATATGTGTAGCAAGGCCTATAGTTATATATCGTGTGATGATAGATTCCATACTAATGCACCCTTTTCAGTGTTATTTCCCCTAGGTGAAATAGGAATATAATGGCTTGTAAACCACTGACTATATCCAAGACCAAAATTAATGAAGATTTATCAATACATTTAATCATCCTTACCCTTATCCTTAGACATATACCTAGAAATATACTTAAAAATATCCCTAGGGATCTCCCTACTATTTACTCATCCTAGTTTCCAATGGTTAACAAAACCTTTCCTCTAATACCATATTTAGAGATAAAAACTACTCATACATTGATTTAAATATTAATAGATAAAATTTCATTACATTTCACAAATACATGCCCAGATACCATAATGGTTTTTTCTATTGGATTCTAGGTACACAATATTATTATATAGTGAAATATCATAAAACATTCCCATAAAGGTCATCCCCTTTTCGAATCTTAAAAAACATACCCTGCATAAAACCTTTCTTAATAACCAGGGAAAGGAAGCATGAGAATGGGGGATCTAAATTGGTTAGTAAGGGAAATTGTGGAAAATTTGAAAACATAACATAAATATAATGGTATGATAACATGACCACAATATATGGAAACCATACCATGAATATCAAAGATAAAAATATTGATTCCTAGAATAAAGAATTTTAGTTCATAATACTTGAATCATAAATGAATCAAAAAACATAATCCATAGGAGAATAATGTTAGAAAAATACATAGTGTTTTTTAATATACATAAGATTATAACATTTTGAACATGTATAAACAGAAATTGGTTCACTACATTGGTTAAGGATATGAAATCCGGTCTTTATATAGACTTATATACATGAAATTGGGTCCTCAAATAAGCTTATGAACATAAAATCAATTTAAATGAATGAAACAACAAACTTGTAATCTGGTTCATGCATAGAATTGAGAATATATCATAAGGTTCATGAATAACATTTTGAACATGTAATTAGGTTAATGTGTATCATATTTATTCATGAGTTATCTATATTTTTCCAATGAATTGGAGTGAGATATAGGTCCCACTAATCACAATCCAAACATTTTTTGTGCCACAAGATCATAAAATATTCATCATATCATAACTTTTGAAAAAGGATCTGGTTTTATATACATTTCATTATAGTAAATATCATGGAATGAAACATGTTATATAAACATATTTTCATCATAATAATAAACCATATAATAAAATAATAAATATGGTATCATTGTATCATATCCCAGGTAAAGATTATTTAACCTCAAAGGATTGCATCTTAGATGGAAAATGATTTTTGAAAAATCAGATAGAACATTTAATGATTAAAATATCCTTTCCACTTTAAAAAACCCTATTAAAAAACATAAAAGTTTTAAAATAAATTTCATAGAAAATAAAACTTTAATATTATAAATATATATTTGAAATAATTAGTTGGTCATGTGGGTGAAAAATTCCATTCAGGTCGTATATTTTAAAAAAATGATTCCTTTCCCATTTTTGATATGTGAAAAACAGGACTTGTTTTTTTAAAATGGTATAATGGTTCATATTAGAAAACATTTTAAAATTCATAAATGCGTTAAAATGTGTTCGATAAATCCTTGTGGAATTTATATTTATTTTTGAAAAAAAGGATATAGAAGAAAATTTTTTTTACTAAAGAGAGTTTTAATGATGATTTCTCTTAAAATTGTTATTTTGATGTCTTGAGCACATAAAGAGATAAAAATTAATGGAAAATGTTTATTCTCCTGAAATTACCATGGGATAAAAAAATTAATATATTTATTTAGGGATGGATGATAAGGTTTATTCCTTCAAAACATAATCTTAAACAATCCCGATAAATAATGATATTGTAACATCAAACAATTTTTACTTTGGTATCATTTGTAATATAGGAAACATTAAAGAATATAATATATTTTTAATTATAAAATCATATAAATACAGATATGGGTTAAAAATCATGTCAATGGGGATGTATATACACCACATAGAATAATTTATGTGTATAACATAACATATGTCTCAAAGAAGGGAATTTGAGAAAAATATCAATTACTACTTCGGTAATGTTTTGAACAGTAAACACTATGAAAGAGAGATCCTAAAATTGATAAGTACGTCCCACAAAAATTGGAGTCACATAATAAAATAAATTCAAGGGTATTATATACACACATTAAAGAAATATATTGTGAATATGGCTAGTGCATCACAAAAGTACAAAGTGAGACGTAAATCCATTTAGTATTGACTTCATTTGTACATGTTCGAACCTAGAGTATAGAAAATATAATTTTATTATATATCTATTAAATTAATAAAATTATATATATTATACCAGATATTATTTACTTCTGACCTTTTATTACCCCTTTATTAACAATTCCTTATTGACATTATGTTCTGGTTAGTAACTGTTCTGTTTTTAATATATGTTTTGATTTGTTCTTTTTGGTCCTATTAATTTGATTATAGTTAATCCATATCTATAATTTTATCCATGATATATATATAATATATATATATATATATATTTAGTATATGTGTAGTTATATTAGTCTATAAGAGTTAGATATATAAAATGAAATACATTGTTCATGGAGACTACTGGCCGTATGTAAGCATGGACACTGTTTTCATTTTCTTAAATAATGGAATGAAATAACTATAAATTATATTTTACCCTTATATAACATTTTTTATTTCATATATATCAAAAAAAATTAAACCTATCCATTTTTACCTTTAATCTAACACCTAGTTAGATTTTATGGGAAGCCTTGTCCTTTGTTTTTGTTCCTTCCTTCTCATTTGGGGATTTTATATAGGGATCTAGGAAAAGCACTATATTATAGGAATTTAAACATTATTTAATGTGTTTACCCTTCATGTAATTTTCTCAAGGAATATGTATTCAATTTGGTTCAATATGTGAAATAGTAAAATCGTGTTTTTAGTCAAAAGGAGATGTGTTTTTCAGCATCATTTCACATCATAGTATTAAAGGATGTAAAAGGAATACAAGTCATAGATTTCCCAAAATCGAGTATCTTTGATTATTTCCTTTTTTCAAACTATATATTTTCCATCTCGACATATACCCTTCCCTAGTAGATTTTAGACTTCTCCAATCCCTCTGTATCATCCATTTGGTGAATGATTGTTGTGTTGGTTGTGGTGTGTCTCTCCAGGTAATTGGACTTATTATATCTTATATTATCTCCTTCATTACTAATTTAATTTGAACATATTGTATTTATATTTTTGTATGTAAAAACTATTATTCTTAATATTGATAATATGTCAGATTTCAATATCATTGTTTTTATCATTCGTCATTGTAAAATCCCACTACAGGTGTAGTGTTTTGATACCATTAAGAAATGTAGTCTGTTCTATTTGAGTTTATCAATAAAATAAAATCATATTTTAATAAATTTGATTAATATTTATTTAATTTAAATTATGAAAACCCAATTTTATGAATATTGGAATTGAAATTGATATGGTATGGATTATGGGAAAACCCCCAATTCCAATGGAATTGTAATTTGGGGTATATTTTGAAATTAATGAAATTGATTAAGTGGTTTGGGAATTAGTTTTAAAAAATGAAATAAAGTCAATTGATAAAAAAATATTATTGTTTTTGTATCCAATGTTCATGAATTTATGGAAAACCCATTTTTTGGTCTTGAATGTTAATTGTCATTTTTTTAAAAAAAAGAAATTGAACTATAAATGAATTTTTATTGGCAAGGAAATTATTTGACCATTTTTGTTGATTTATTTAGAATATGAGAGCCTAGGTAGTCAGTGGATTATTGGGAAGAAGAATTCATGGATGTTAATAACCTAATAATTAATTGAAGATGATATCTCTAACAAAAACCTAGTTATAAAGATCTTATTCTAGATGGGATGTTGATAAGTCCTATTCGTCCTACGTCTATGGGATGTGTATACACAAATTTCCATGATAAATGATATAAGACAGGTGAGGATCCTATAACTAGAAACTATTGTACCATAAGGAAAATGACCATGGTGTTTCTTTTGAATTTTTTGATTATAAATTCCCTTGATTGTGATACTACTTTACTCAAGCCAAGTGATTTATATATACTATTTGATAAGAAAATTTTATTTAATTCAAGATTGAAATATTTTCTATTCTTTAAAATATACAATTTTTTATTTTAATATGCAGATGATGTATTATTACATGCCTTTTTTATAAAAATTGAAAGCATAACTTGGTTTAATATTTTGAAATATTTTTATGGAAAACATTATGAAACCCTACTGAGTTTTATATACCACACCCTACATTTTCATTATGAATTTTGTAGATTTGTTTCTTCCTTGTCCGATTAATGGAAAAGAACCTCATAGAGGAGGTGGATGTTCATGATCCGTTTGGATTAGAGTGATGTGTCCTTTGGGATGTTGAGTTTATCTTCTATATTTTTGAGTAATTTTATTGTGTACTATCTTGGGTTTTTGTTGTAGCTATTTTGTTTCTAGTAATGTATCCATTTTTAGTTCGAGAATAATTATATATATCCTTATCATCCACTATTTTTGTGGAAAATTTATTCCCAATTTTTTCTTCTATGATTCCAATATCTAGTCTCCATCCCAGGGGGATTGGGAATTCCCTTAGGGACATGTCAGTATTGGCTTATGTATTAGGGTACTAAGGTATTTAGGATCTTCATGAAAATGTCATATCAAAGGGGTAGGTTGAGCATCATTCCATGAATTTAGTATATAGTAGAGATTTTTAATCAAGAATTAGGATGTACTTTCAAAACAATTTCCCAATATCTCTCATTTTAACAATACTTAATCCACCATGGGTTGTTTGGGAAATGTGTCTTGAGTAATAATTCTAGTATTATACCGTATTTTGATTTGGATAGGTTTAAATCCAAATCATGATATCCATATGATTGGATTAATTTTCCCTATTTCTCTTATTTTAGTTTTTAATCTGAGTAATCTCATAACATATTCAATGTTTTTTATAATGTTTTGTAGTATCATGCCTCTGAGAAGATGTGTGAATATAATCAAGGAGGAATTTTTTGATTAGAAATAGTGAGAAAATCCTCCCATAAACTATAATCTCATAGATGTTTTACTGCATATTATGGATGCTCTCGAATGAGAACATAAAAACATTCCCATTTAGGCTCCAATTGTAGAACTTCATTTGGATAAAACTCAAAATTTTTATCATGAGTACCATCACCAGAATATAAAAGCATTCCATGTCATAAATAATCCACAAGAAGATGAGTATAGTTGAGGAAGATTGATCCTTTTTTTTGAATTCTTGTAAATTCTTGATTTAATTATGATGAAATGTGCTACCTTCAAGCTTAAAAAACCTAGAAGAAGATGATATGACTTAATAGTGATGATAAAGAAGGATGAGGGTTTAGAGTGGGAGTAATTCAAAGTTCAGTTCACTGACCAGTTCTATCAAAAGTATATGGTGATAGATAAGGCTATGGTGTTTTTCAAACCCAAGAAGATTACAAGGACTTTGATAAAATATATAAACTAATTCATTGATATTTTGCGGTTTTCACATGAGATTGTATGAAATTTTAGGATTAGGAATCTATGGTTTTAGATGGGAATTCAATCTATAAATCTTTATTTTGATTTTTTGATGATGATCTCTTCTTATGCTATAATACTGGATAGGAAATTTAAGGTTGAAATTGATCTAGATGGTAATTTATGATTGAAGACATTTAAATTTTTTCCCTATAGAAATTAAATGAGTTCCCATAAAGAGAAGAGGATGCGTGATGAGTCTCATTATGGATATCAAAATAATGTTTTTTCTAGACCTCATTCAGTGACTGGAAGAGGCCCTTTTACTTGCATTCAGTGTGGTAAGCCTTGGAATTAAAAGATGGTTTGCACTAACATACCCAATATTTTCATTTCCTATGGATGTTCAGGATACTTTCATAAGTTATTCTATTTATTTTCCTTCCCCACACAGTGTAATGAGCTCATAAACACCAAAAAGTACTGCAGTTCAATTAAATGGTTCATGAACAAAGGGGTTCTAGGAATACATAGCTGGAAAAAAGCATCTTCATACAGTAAAAGAGTCTCAAGAAGAAGATGATACATGTCCAATGACAATGAGAGGTACCAATACCATTTAATTTTCATTAGTGACTGCTTTATTTGATACAATTTCTTCTAATTCCATTATATCAACTCATATTATGAACCTGATAAAGCTTACTATGGTGATTCTATCTTATGTGATGGATATCACTACATCCCTCGAAACGAAGAGAGAAAATGGTCTATGATATCCATATTGTGTTTTCTTTTAATTCTAAATTGAGTTTTCATGGAATTATCTGGTTCTCTACATGAAACCTCTCAATGTCATTTTCTAGATGGATTTCAACATTTTTAATAAATCCTGAATTTATTATTATCTTTGATTTTAAAACTTTATTATGGCTGATGGGGTGTTCCATACCTTTTAGGGAGAATGGGACCTGATATCTAGTATAGCCAAACAATCTTATCTAGAATTAAGGAATTTAATATCAGTTCTCTCTTCTGATATGGAGTAGGAATATTTGATCAGTGATCTAGATCAAGTTATTTTCATGTTTCATGATGTTTTTCCTTCATAATTATCTAGTTTTACATCGGTAATATAGGCAGAGTTTTCTATTAATTTCGTGTTTGTTGGACGACAAATATCTATTCCTTCATACCACATGACATCAGCTAAAATAAAAGAGTAAAAGGCTCAGTTGGATGATTTTTTAAAGAAAGCCATTATATGTTAGATTTTATCATCTTGGGAAACACATTATCACTTTTCTATGAAATATAAAGAAACATTTCTCATATGTGTGGATTAACAGAAAATAAAAAAAATGTGGTAAAGAACATGTATTTATATCCATGGATTTAGGATCGCTTTGACTATTTGCAAGGGGATAACTGGTTCTCAAAGATTTATCTTTGATATGGTTATATACAATTGAGAATAGATGAATTTTACATTCCAAAAAACTTCATTCAGAGAAGGTATGTCCATTATGAGTACCTTGTCATTCTATTTTTTCAAATTAATTCTCTAACAGTCTTTATGAATTTTATGAACACGATCTCCCATGAGTATCTAGATCAGTTCATGGTAATCTTTATGGATGACATCTTGTTTTACATTATTTCTAAGGAGGATCACCTGCATTATATGATATATGTTATGGAACTATTGATAAATCAATAAATTTATGCAAGGATATCATAATGTGATTTCTATATTCAAGATGTAATGTTATTAGAGAACATGGTCTGAAAAAAAGACATTTTGTTGATCCCAAAAAGATGAAATCTATTTTGACATAGGAGAAACCACATAATTTTTTTGAAATTCAGAGTTTCTTAGGTTGAGTAGGATATTATCTCCCACTCATAATGTATATATGGAAATTATCTTCTCCAATGACTGCTCTCACATGGTAGGGAGTGATGTTTTCATGGGATAAGAAATTCCATATTTATTTTGTTGAGTTAAAATTTCTTTTGAATTCTGAACCTCTATTGAATATTGATATTACATATTAATTCATGATTTTTCAATACTCCCATCAAAATATTTTCACTTTAAAATTATTAATTTCTAATCAATGTTCGTGTATTGATCATAAACGTATATAAAAATCACTATTCGAATTCATTTAATTAAACAACAGTTTCATGTTTTTATCATAAAATTCCAAATATTAATATAAATTATGTGATTCTTATTTTTTTATTTTCCCTGATTCAAATTCAAAGATATCCTTAGGCCGGATCTTTTTCTAATTCTGCTATTTTAGGCGTCATATGGACCAAATAAGAAGGCGCACCAAATATGTCGGGAAAACTAGACAATACATAATGAATACATTTTTACTCTTAATCTAGAAAAAAATTAGATAAAACTCCAAAATATGTTCTTGAATATCCATATACATCTTGGACAAAAACTTGAAGGCCCAAATCCACCCAAATTGGCCCAACTAATACTTTTAAGTCCAACCCGTATTTGTGTTCATGATTTAAAACCCACACACATTAATTGACTTTTCACCCAATATATATATCCAATTCAGTTGAATTTTTTTTGAAATATAATATATATGATCCTTTTTTTAATAAATAATCTATATTTGAGGGCATGTTATTATCCAAAAACCCATTAACATTATGAACATCAAAAAATTATTTATAAAAATGGAGAACAACACATTCTTTAATAAAATAGTCATAACATTGAATAAAAAATTACAATTGATGTAAAACTTATAGGGTGTGATTTTGACATCCATATACAAAACTTTTAATAATATTATTTCCCTATATTTGGATCTCTATATTATCAAATTGATGATCAAATAATATGGGTTGTTTTGTAATGCAAAGAGTCCACCACCTTGGGCATCAAAATCACTCCCCTATTATCCTTGCATGATGTTGGAATTTAATAAAGGAAGAAGTATATTTGGGATGACTAGATACTTGAAAAGGTCTTGGGAGGACATGTTATAATCTTTTTTCACCAAGAGTGATCACTCCTATACTTTTTATATCATGATTGTTTATGCTAGTTTTTAATTGTAATTTTGTATGTTTTTTTATTTAAATTAAATATTAATGCATTTTTATTAATCAAAATATCAAATTATCATCGAACCATTACTCTATAAAATTAATTTTCATCAAAAAAATTTATATAATGTTGAAAATCATTCCCTTAGTTCACTTTATCATTCAATTAAAAGTGTTCTTTCTACTCACTTTACCATTCGGGCGTGTATTAAGTGCATAACTATTTTATTATACTATTATTTTCATTTTCTTTATAATTAATCACCGTAAACATATTAAACCTGATTAGTATCTTTATCAGTGGTTTGTTAAATCTTTATTTGGGGTGAGTCATACTTTTTACATGTTATGTTATTGAGAGAGTTTACTCGTTAAATACTCATTAGGTTAATATTGTGTAAGCTAAATTTAAAATTTAATGTATTAATGGAATGTTTAGTTTTACATGTGGGTTCTATGGAATATTTCAACTATAAATACATTATTATAAACAATTATTTCTTGATACTATAACCATAGTTAATTTAAGTCTTGGATTAAAGACTCAATACTTGGGGATTCTGATCAAAATAGTTTTTTAAAGTGGTTTTTAATTTAATAAAATATTAGTCAAATATAAAGGTTATAATAATATTAAATCCCATATAATGGAATTAATCAAATATTTATAATATTTTTAAATAAATCTTCATCCATCAATAAATTTTATTAATATATCTAAACAAACCCCTCAAATAAAAAAGACAACCAGTCCAAAACAATGAACTCAAACATTTGTATTATCATCAAGGATTCTACCTTAGGGACACTATACACATTATTAAAAAACAAAAGACCTTTGAATGGTCAATAAGTTAAATTTGGCTAAATATCAAATGAATTTATTTTAAGGATGGTTCCACTAGTAGTCAATTATTTTTTTTGTAAATATAACAAAAATCAATTTAAAAAATAAAAATAAAATTTCATAAAAAATTTAAACAAATAAAAAACCTCATTCTCATAAAATTTATAAAAATAAAATATAAAATAAAGAATTGTCTACCATCCTCATCCTTCAAAAATTCTTTTGAATTCCTCATTGTCTCCCAAAAAATCCATCAGATTTGTTTAACCCTGAAATCTAGAGAACTCTTCATCAACATTGGAGGAACCTTAAGGATAGTAAAATCACCCTATACCCATTCATTTCACATTCAATTTAATGAGATATATCCAATTATAGGGAACAAACCCTAAAAGGAATTGATGCCCCTAATATGAATTAGCAGCCCTTGGTTTTTAAAATCCAATATTGAGGCTAATTTTGAACAAAAATTAACTTTCATTCATATTTTACCTCATTTATATGGGCTATATAGTGAGGATCACAAAATCGCCTAAAACATTTCCAAGTGGTGTGCTCTACCATAAAGCCTTAAGGGGTTTCTAAAGAACTAATCAAACTTAGAGCGTTTCCTTTACCCTTAGCTAACATTGACAAGTCTTGGCTCTACTACCACCCACCTGGTTCCATAAACTCATGGATTAACCCGAAGAGTCTCTTTTTAGAGGAATTCTTCCCTACATATCAACCCAATTTATTTAGAAATTGAATATGTGTAATTTTTCGATTTCCCTATGATTCACTCCATGGATAATAGTAATTGTTCAAAAATCATGTCTAAATTTTTCCTCACCATCAAATCCCTAAAAAAATCCTTATACATGACTTTAATGATGGGTTTTTTGTTTTGGAGAAAATACTTATTGATACCACATATGGTTTTTATCTTGTTTAAAAACACCTACAGATTCATGAGAACTCATAAGAAACATGGTTTCAAAAATGAAGAAATTCCATAATTAGGAACATTATCAAGCCAAAAAAATCCAAGATAATCAATTCATTATGCCCATCAAGATTATTGATTGGATGAGTGAACTTATAGGTATTATATGGAAACTATTGGTGGCTACCAAATCCAAAACCTCATCTTCACTACAACATTTATTTCATGTACCTATCAGAAATTTTGGAATAAATAATCCACTAGCTTATCCAACTGACACATTTCGACAACTAAAAGATGATATCTCAAATTATTATGGTCTAATAGATCTCAATATACCAAAGTTTTTGTAGAAACCCATCTCTCAACAATTATGACCGTTCATTAGAAACCCCATGAAACCTCACTCTAACCCCTTATCTTTTACCTATAACCCTAGCTTGTGGTATGGTAATCCTGTCCCTCATCCCCCTCAGTTCCCTCATTAAAATTAATAACATATAAAATATGGTCAAGGTTATAGTAACTTCCAACAAACTTATCCTTTTGTTCCTCAACCTCATAGGGATAATATTCATCCTTCTCCTCTTAGTTTCCACCAACCTAGTGAGCTTTCTTATTTCAGAACCAAATACAAGCACTTTCCCACGAACCAAGATCAAGGAAATCCCAATGTGGGGTATGCCTCTTATTCCAATATAACATGGTGAAGGGTTGGGTAAGATATTTCCTTTACCACCTATACTATCCTTAAAAACATTGAAACCCAAATTGGTCAAATTTCATCCAATATCATCTACATGAAACGATCATATTCTTCCCAACTCCCAAATTAACAATTTCCCAACCCTATGGGTAATTAATGTACAATATCACATATACCATTAAAGAAAATATCTATTCCTCATGATGAATCCTCTAAAACCCTTAAAATGTTGAGTTAGGAAAATAAAAAAATGTTCTATAAAATGAACCTAAAGAAACTTCCTCACCTCCATCAGTCCCTCTAAATACCCATTTCATTTTCATAAATCTATATATATGACTAATAAGAACTTTTTGTCTGTTTTTGAAATTCATGACATTTTTATACGTGTTAAATTAAAAAAAAATTCTCTTATATTACGTCAAATAAATCCATAATTCTGAAAATATTCTTAAGGAATTTTTCACCCATAAATGAAAGCATAGTACTATTAAAAATGTTTCAACTCAACATGTTATTACAATGAATTGAAAGGATCTAAATACCTTCACAGTTACATGCCAAATAGTGAGTTCCAACTTCAATAATATACTCATGTAACTAAGAGCCTAAATAAATTTCATTCCCAAATCCATCTTATCCAACCCTCGTCTAGATCCCTTTTACCCAACAACTATTATCATCCAATTATCCAATTGATGAATTGTAAGTCATGAGGGAATAATTAATGTTTTCCTTATCTGGATCAATGATCTAATCTTCCCAGATGATTTATATGAAATTGTCATGGAAGGTGTGACAACTTATTTCCAATCTCCTATAATTGTATAAAGGTTATTCCTCATGAAATATAGAATCAAAATTAATGTTCATGATGGCATATTATCTATGAAAATTTGTGACCAACTGGTCATGTTCAGTATTTTTCAATACATGATATTCCTATAGGAGAATCATTTGTTATTATATATACATGATTCTAAAATTATCTCTAAGAGAGTATTGAACCCTGAACCATCATTTTTTTCATGTTCTAATGAAATAGGGGTCTATAAATTTTTTCTCCTCATTAACTAAGTCATAAATGGGGAATTTTGTGTTCACCTTTCACATATAAACTCCATAAATCTAATGGAAACTAAAAAATATATTGAATCCCATCTCATCTTTGATCTCCACATGGACATTAATGAGGAAAAATAACTAGAATTATCATTAGTTGATCCAAATAAAATTATCCAATAGTCAAAAATTTCCATCAATGATTATACCAATTATATTATATGTGTTGTGAACCCAAAACAATGTACTTATCTTGTGTCAATTGGAGTTATGGTTGTTTTATTTGTTACCTAATTAATAAATTGATCACTGGTGAGGTTGAAATTGACCATTATTTTAAAAACAACATTGATATAAATGATATTGAAAATTTTAATGAGTCTAATTTCCCCTTTAGTAATCCTTATATCACTTTGGAATGCGATGGAAAAATGATTTAAAACAACTAGGATCTCAAGATGTGATTTCTTATTGTCTAAACCACACATAAATGCACCATCAAAATTGAAATGTCTTCCTAAATTTCCAAGAATAAAAAACACTTTGTGGATACCATCATTACTCAAGTTAAATACCAAAGGGAGGATATCCATATTCTCTTTACACCCCCCATTTAATTTCAAGTACAAAAATAAGGATGGGAAAAAACTAACCACCTGAATAATTTGGTCCCCCAAAGGAGATTTTTTTCTAGAATAAAACTGGATTTTAGAAAATACGGTGGCCACTATCAGACTATGTGTAGTCCAATGATACTTTCCAATTGTAGACAAAATACATGGAGAACTTCCTAGGAGGCAATATAAGATTTATTTTAGTTTTATGAAATTTTAATTTATTTTATTTTTTTCATTAAATGAATATATATTTTTTTATTATATTGTAGGTAATGGACTTTTTCTAAAGAATCGTTACAGAGGACACATACCCCAGGAACCACAACTATTTCCATTAACCCCCTAGTTGATGGGGATGAAACCCCACTAAGTTCAAACCAGATTATATATCATTCCCTTTAACTCCCTCTTTCTCTATTCATTCCCCCTTTCTCCCCGTTATTTAACTCTTTATTTTCTTTCTTCTCTCAGTATCACTTTATTTACCACTTTATTCATCAAACACATTGCTTTCTTATTTTTTTCGGAGTGTATTTTAAAAAATTACAAAAAATATAAAAACAATGTCACAATTAGTCACCATTAATTTTTAAAAAATTACCAACCCTTTTGGGGATTCTAATGAGTTGTTTCCGTTTGAATTTTTTTAATTTTCATCATAAATATGGATTAAAATTTTTTTGTAAAGAAAAATAAATTTATAATATTCAATTTCTTATTTAGAAAATTATCCTTCCCTAATCATGATAGAAAAAATAATCATTAATTCCTTGGATTCCTATGGCCATAATTTCAAATTGTCTGTTTTTACCATAGATATTGAGTGTTTGTTTTTTAGACCAGGGATCTGAGATTTCTACTTTTCTATGAATTAATAGGATACAAGAATTTTCTAATCCATATGATAATTATAATATCCAAATACCCTCTCATTACCCTTACATTGAATATTCTTTTGAAAGACCCTTCTAGCCTATGAAAACATCTTTCATTACAGCCACATTACAATCCCAAAACCTTGTCCCACCCAACATCTACATGGATTTTCATTGATTGATTTTTTAGAATCTAAGTGTAGGGTGAATGGATTTAATTTTGGGTATCATTTACATTATTTTCAATGTGTTATCAAATACTTAATGAAAATTATACATTTGTGTATTAGGGAGATGTTTTCATTTAGTGAGTTTTGAAAATATATATATTTATACATCAATTAAAAATTATATTAAAAAGTGTTTCAAAAAGTATATGAAAAAACAAAAAATCAAAAATCAAAAAATCAAAAAACAAAAAAAATAACAAACATTAGGTTGTGTCATGGGTGGTAATAAAAAATATTTCGTCCTCTACATGAGATCTATTTATATCTATTACAATTATTTTCATGAGGAGATCAAACACGGGTTGGGAAATGAGTGTGAGATTTAGTTCAAGATCAACATAAAAAAATATAGAATAAAAATATAAAATACGTAATCTTTTCTCTTGTCTTTGGGAAAATTTTATTCTTTTTTATATATTTCATAATTTAATGCCCTTACTATTTTCTCCCTCCATTTACTCCAAACTTCCATGCCCTTGTAAGTATCTATTTCCATTTCCATCAATGTTCCATTTAAAGAATATTGTGCATGTCATTTTCCATGATGTTCTTTTAACCCTCTTTTCCTCTCTTTTGGAGGTTATATTCCTACCATCCCATAACTACTGTAAACACCTAAAAAGGCATCTTGATTCTTTTTCACATTATAATATGGAATCAAAGTTGACAGGTCTTTCAAAATCTAAAATTTTCACTTTTTGTTGGTGAATGAGTGAACCTCCACAAGTAAATTTTTATAATCTTGAGAGGAGTGAAATCATAGTTTCTGTCATTTTACATTTATAATTTTGAGTATGAAAATAAATTTTTTTGAGTATTTATGAAATGTTTTTTTTGGAATTATTTTTAGATGACTACCCTATTCTAGACATCCTGATTGAAGAAAACCAAATTTTAGTATTTAGTAGTATGTAAAAATTATTTAGTTTTTTTATATTTTATGTACATGAGGAAATACACTTGAATATTTGTGATGGAGTTGATATTACATATTTGTTCATTATTTTTCATTAGCACCATCATCTAATTAGAACTGAAAAATGATTAATGTATATTCAATATTCATGTATTGGTAATAAATATATATAAAGAACATTATTTTAATTCATTTTATTAAAATATAGTTTAATTTTTCTTATATAATTCAAAATATTATTCCAAATTATGATATTTTTCTTTTATAGTGTTCATGATTCCAATTAAAACATATCATTAGACTTGATATTTCTCCAATTTTTCCCACACAATAAGGCCCACTAAATCTATTAGTAAAATGAAAACTACCATAATGATTTAATTTCTGGGAAAATTCCAGAAGTAAAAACTTTATTAAACTCCATAATATTTTATTAAATATATATAAATAGATATTGTAAAAATTATTTAAGGCCCAATCCACCAAAAATATTCTCAACTGATGCATTGAAGTCCATCCCACATTTCTGTCCAGGATATAAAAACACAACACATTTTGGGACTTTTCTCAAAATATATATATCTAATTTAGCTAATATATTTTGTTGTGGAATACAAGATATATACTCAAAACATTTATGAATAAAGAGCTTGTATTTTATGGAATCTTCTTATCAAAAAACGCATTTACATTGTGACCTTTGAAAAGGTCTGGATAAAAATGGACAACAACACATTGTGTAATAAAATAGATATATATTTAGACAAAAAATTCAAAGGATTACAAATTTGGATGGTGTACTTTCCAAATCCCTATTTACAACTTTAATGAATCATATTTCTCTACATTCCGATGTTTATACTATAAAATTTTTGAGCCAGTTGGAGGGATAGTTTTAGAATGATGGCAGTCCACCACCATGGGATATAAATTCACTCCCCTATTATCCTTGAAAGGGGATAGGATTTCAGAACATAAAAGTACATTTCTAATGAATATATCCTTGAAGAGGTCATGGGAGGAATTGGATTAAACAATTTTCTAAAAATAGAGACCTCTCCTCCACTTTTTTCATGTTTGTTTAAGCTTGTTTTCAATTGTAATTATGTAAGTTTGTTATCATTTCAATTAAATATTAATGCATGTTTCTTCTTCATAATATCTAAGTATCATCTACCCTATTTTTTTAATATTTATTTTCTTATTTTTTTAAATCATGTTGAAAATAATTTTCTTATTTCTCTTTATCATTCAATCGAAAGTGTTTTTTAACACTCTTCCCCATTCAAGTGTGTGTTTGGTGAAAAGATATTTTATTATCCCTTTTTTCATTATAATTATAATTCATCACCATAAAAATTTTAAACCATATTAATAACGATATCAATGTATGATTAAATCTAACATTAGGGTGAGTGGTAATTTGTAGATGTTAGGGGATCAGGTTATTTTTCTCATTATATATTCTTTAGGGTAAGATTGTGTATATTAAACAAAAAATTTCATAGATTAAAGAAATTTTTTGTTTAATGTGTGGATTCCAAAGATTATTAGAACCTTAAATATAATACCAAAATAAAGTTTTTATTTAAATTATAACCCTAGTTATGTTAAGTCTTGGATTAAATCCTCAACACTTGGGAACTCCAATCAAAATTTTCATTTGAAGTTGGTGTTAATTTAATGCAATATCACAAAAAGATCAAGGATATAGTAAGATTAAATCCAAAATAATAAACTCACCCACATATTAATAAAATATTTAAATATAAATTCATCTATAAATCAATTTAATTAATCAAGACAACCCCCACCACACCCCCATCAAAATATAATCAATAAAAATAATGGAATCTAAAATAGTACAACCTCTAAGGATTCAACATGAGTTCTTCTATAACCATTACTAGAGAATAAAAATATTTAATGGTTTGTGGGTTATAATCATTCATTATTTAACTCTTCTAAAGGACTGTAATGGATATGTGGTATTTTTCAATTCATTCTATTCAGTTTTGGGATATGTTTTTAAGTAGAGTGATCGTGTCATTTCATATAGAACTAGGAAACATAGGGAACACTCGAAGAATTACCCCACACATGACCTTGAACTAAAATCCATGATTAATGTGCTTAATATTTTGTGGTATTAACTTTTCATAGAATGGTTTTCTGTACATTCCAACCACGATAGTTTGGGCTATATCTTCTCTAAAAAATAATTTAATCTCTTCCAGAGGCATTGGTTGGAGTACTTATAGACTTTTTATTTTGACATCATCAGTACACAGGGGAATGGTAATGTCGTTGCATATTCTTTTATTAGTTATCATTTAAAAAATTACATGAAGGAATCCCCTAAATAGTGAAACGTGATATCTCTTTTTCACAGTTTCATATAGCATTTTGGGAAACATGGACAAAGTTTGTATTGGATAGTGTTTGGTTGACCTCATATCTTCTCGAGATAATTATCCAAGAATAATGGCTTGATGAAAATTTATGTATAATTAGAGATTCTATTTATGGTTGGGAGATTTTGGTTGAGTAGTTGTTCATCACAGAGGGTATTCTATGTTTTCAGTAAATGTTTCTTGTGTTGTTTCCTATGAAGTACAATATGATATGGTATTTCTATAATTCTCAATAGTATATTCAGCCATGAACCAAAGAGTCATTTTATGACATGAGTTTTTTAATCTGTTTTCAAGGTATTAAACATGACATTGTAGATTTGGTCTCTAGTTAGAATAATTTCCAATAGTCCATGGCCAAGGAACAAATACCTTTGGGTTTTGTTTGTACACTTCTATTGCTGACTTGGAATGGAGATGATATGTCTTTAGACTTTATTTTTGTGTTTCCACATACATAGAAAAATAATACTTTGATATGGGTTGTAATCAATGGTCTTTATAAATAATCTCACTTTGTAACCATTTTTGATACAACCAAAGCTATGGAGATAAGAAATATCTATTTGAGAGATATTTTCTGTTTAAACGGAGTTATATCTACTATAGTCACTAATATAGATCCCCATTTTAATTATTGTTTTCAGAGAGGTCTCCATGAGGCCCTAGGATGTCATTTTTGTTTGGTATGACATTCCAACCATAGACGGATAACCAAATGGAGAGATCTATACAGATTCGTTAGGATATGCTTCGTGCAAACATCCTCGATTTTGGTTTATCTGTGGATTATCATATGAGACTGTTTGAGTTTTTCTCTAACAATATATATGAGTACACAATCATAATGGTTCCTTTTGAGTCGTGATATGTCCAACCTTGTATGTCTCTGCTATTTTTTTAAAATTAGTGAAATTTCCTTGGTGGGATTGAGTTTGGTTCAAGATACGATGGAAATGATTCAGTTGATTTGTTAGAGAAATAAGAAGACACAAAGTTAGTATAAATATATTTCTGATCATTATTTTAGACCATTGATGTTCTCGCTTCGTGACCATGTGATCTTGAAATTTTCACAAATTTAGTTCATCGACATCTTAGTAGGAAAGGGAATATTTCTCCGCATTTTTTTGGGACCTTTTGAGGTAGTTGAGAATGTGGGAAATGTTTATAACCATTTATCACATCTTCTATAGTTTATGATGATACATAACATGTTCTATGTATCTCAGGTATTGAATTATCTTTCTGATCCATCTCTTGTTTTGAGATGGATTTATTTTGATGATAGGCCTGGTTTATCCATGACCAAGCACCCAGTTAAGAAAGTTTATTACTAGACCAAGTTACTAAATATGAGGATGGTACCTTTGTTATATTTTCCATGGTAGAATAGATCTGATTCCCATGTGACGTGGAAGTGTGAGGCACTTATGAGAGTATAGTTTCTTGATCATTCTGACATGTAAACATTTTAACATGAACTTGGGGAAATAATGTTTTTATAGTGGATAGGTTGCAACACTGAGTTACCTTCTAAGGTGTTCCTTTTTTCTTTTTTGTCATTCTTTCTTTTTTTGGGGATCTCTTATATGGAAATAAGTATAACACATGTTGTTTGGAATTTACATTTCATGTAATGTGACTACTTGTAGTATAATTTTATCAAGGTAGATTTAGTGAATTTAGATCTATATTTGAAATAGTTAAATTATGTTTTTAAACAAAATGATATGTTTTTTGGAATCATTTCACTTTATGGGATTACATGATGTGAAAGGAACACATGTCATGTATTTCCCCAACCCTGTATTATAAATAAGGTAACATGGATGATTTCTTTCTTTTTGAACTACATATTTTACCTCTCAACCTAGATACCCCCCTTGGATATTTTTTAGTTCTAAAAATAACTCTAGATCATCCTTTGTTGATTGGTCATCATGTTGGTTATGGTTCGTCTCTTTGGTTAAGAGGTCTTAATTTATCTTATGTTCTCACCTTATTTCCCCTAAAGATTTTGACAGATAATCTTGAGATTGATGGTCCTAAAATCAATTTTTTTGAATCTTGATTCTAGGTTATATTTCTATATCTCTATATTCTTTAGTCATCATTGCAAAATACCGTAATGCTTATTGAGTTTCGATATCAAGAAAAATGGTAGGTGGTTCAGTTTGAGATTATCCATTTAATTAAACCTTTGTTTTATTAATTTGACTTATATTTATTTAAATTGATTTATAAAAACCCAATTTAATGTGAATTTGAATTTAAATTAATGTGGTATGGATTTTGGGGAAAATTACACAATTCCAATCGAATTGGAATTTTGGGAGTATTTTCAAATTAATGGAATTGATGAAATAGATTGATAGTTTATTTAATAAAATGAATTAAATTGAATTGATAAAAACATGTGATTGGTTTTGTATTGAAAGGTCCATGGATTTATGAAAAACCCTTGTTTTGGTTTTGAAAGTGAATATGGGATTTTGAACAGAAAAATTAATCAATTGATCCATGAATAAAGATTTATTTGAAAGGAAATGATTTCCCCCTTTTTATATTTATTTATTTAGAACATGCAAGCCTATATAGTAAATAGAATATTTGGTACTAGACATTAGGATGGTAATTACCTAGAAATGAATTAATGATTAAAACCAAAAAGAAGACCTAATTTGGTTGATCATATCCCTGATGGGATGTGAATATGTCATATTCATCTTGAGAATCAGTTGTATGTGTACACATGTTTCCATTATCCCTAATAAGATATGTGTGGGGCTCTTATAACTAGAAATTATTGTACCATAGGGAAGATACACATGTTTCTTGTTGTGTAAATTTTAATTTAAAATTCCTTTGATTTTGAAACTAATTTACTCAATACTTGTAATTTATACAAACTATTTTAAATAAAATGTTTATGTAAACCTTGTTTTAACAATTTTGCATCCTTTGAAAATAAGTATTTTTTTTAAAATATGAAAAAAAATTATCATTCCCTGACTTGTTTATATAAATTAAAATCCTTATTTGGTTTATTATTATGGAATATTTTTATATAACACTTGGTGATACCCTATACGAATTTATATCTCACATCCCACATTTTCCTTACAGAATTTTTATATTTTCTTCTACCAGGTCCGTCCAAAGGGAAAGTGCCCCTTAGAGGAGGGGGATGTTCTTGATCCGTTGGCCATGGAGTGATGTTTCCTTTAGGATGTAATGTTTATCATTTATAATTTTCAATTCCTTGATAGTATACTATGCTATTTTTTTTATCCCTCTTTGTTTTCTAGTATTGTATCCTTTTGGTGTTTTTGAACATGCTAATATGTATCCATATATTCCACTATTTTTTGTGTCAAATTTGTTCCCAATTTTATCTTGTATGATGATAGTTTATAGTCACTATCCCAGGTGTAACATGTATTAAATTTTATTATATGTTAATATTAGATTGAGTATTAGGATATTTGGGTTTTTGGTCAGGTTCATGACCTTCCATGTAAAGCATATGTGAATAATGAATCACATCGCTTCATGACATGGTAGTTTCTCGTGGTCACACATGACTTAATTGTGTCACCCATTGAATTGAATGTAAGAAGTTATAAGTGACATAATAATTACATTAGTATAATTATATTTTAAATATATTATTTATTTATCACACATAACCTTATCAATATCAATTTAAAAAAATGGAAAACAAATCACCTTAGTTCATGAAGTGGTAGTCCGCTATAAACATGAGCAACCTTTTTATTTTCCAATGGGCTGTGAGGTAACAATGTATGTGATATTTAAATTAAAAATTTATCATAATATAATTAATATCATTTATAAATATCTAATCCATCATTACATCCATCCATGAGTGGTCGTTGTGTAAAACGAATAACATTGTTTCGTGAGGAAGTAGTTTGTCGTACACATGTATGATAATTTCTTATCCTATTTGACGGAAGTAGATATTTTTATAGGTTATTAATTTATCAAAATAAAATATTATTATATAGGATGTAATTCTGTTATTATTTTGTCTTTTTTGGAAAATGTTTTAATAAGTTATAAGAATAAGTGAAATAAATACACATAGTTAAAAACTATAACTCTTATTTGGACAACACCTTATGATTTAGCATAAATCATTCCAAGAATAGATTGATGATATCACAAAGGTGTGTACCATGTATTTAGGTAATTAAGAAAATAATTATTTTAGGTATTGTTTGAAACAAATTGCTTTTTATCTATGAAGAGGATAGGATAGGGGGTGGCCATTTATAAGTTAGGTGAGTGGCACATTATTAATTTTTTTAAACAAATATGTGTACCTATATTTTTCAAATGTCATAAGGCTCAAAAATACACCATTAGTGCACATTTTATGTATAAGGTTAAAATATGTCCACAAAATAGGCTTTTTACATGTTTGTTGGTCATTATAGCCCTTATAATGTTAATTTAACCCCTGATAAACCCATTTTCACCTTTACAACAATAATTAATTTCTTCTAATTTCACTATTTATAATGGAAAAATATATGTTGAAATTAGTAGAAAAAGTAAATTATTCTGTTTAAACATATTGATTCTATTTTTACAAATTCTATTCATATAAATGGAAAAAATTAATTTGTGATAAAACAACCATACGTGATGAGAAAGCGAGTTTCCAAAGATAAATTATTTAAATGTTTACAATGATTTTATATGAAAATTGATGATAAAATTGATTCTAGTGAAATAAATTCTATTAATATATAAATAATTTTACTAATTTTACTTTCAAAACTATCATTAAAAAATTTAATGTTCTGAATTACTTTTAATTCAATTACAATTATTAATAAAAACCTATATTTTTCACTATCCATAAAAAATACTATCTTTTCATAAAATTATCAAAACATCCCTCTAATATATTTTTTACATAATGATTTAAAAAATTAATTTAACTTTTTGAAATAAATTTTATAATGTTGGAAAAATTTAATATTAAATTTAATGTGCAAAGGTGGCCAAATTATTTTTTATAAAAATAGAGTTTTAATTAATAAATTTGATTTGATGTTATGTATTGTATATAAAACACATAAGATGAAGTTTATACATTTTATTAAGTATATAATATTTAAATTTAATTAAATAATTCTATAATATTGAATTGTATAATTTTTTGAGGTAAAACATGTTTGTCTGCAAAAAAAATCTTTTTTAAGAAAAATATGGATTTTGTTTTTAAATGTTTTGTATTTTCATTTAAAATTAATTGCTCACCAAATAATTCATTATATTTAAATGTTAAAACAACATTGTTTCATAATTTAGTTAATACTATTCATACCAACCATTCCAATGGATATGGGGAAACTATCATATTAAATAATAATATAATAATTTAGGTCATGGTTTTTTAAAACACTATATTGCCTGTAATATTAGCTAAACATGGTTATGTGTGTAAATTAGAATAACATAAAGATTAAATTTTTTTGAATTTTGTTTCACAAATTGTTGTGGTGTAACCAAAAATTTGTAAAAACCTATCCCATAACATGGATAATGTTAACCACTCTGTCAATAAGATTTTGGTCAACTAAGGAATTCACTTTCTGTGGTTCACTAAGAAATTCCTCCCATGTCCTGTTCAAATTTCATTTCAATGTAACGACACTACACAATATCAATTAAAAAAACTGAAAATATAATCAAGGGATTCATATCATTAGCTCAATCAAGGGATACAAGGATTCAAATTCAATAAAAAGTGGATTATAAATTCAGTGATTTCAGAATAATCATATTGAACTAGGAAGCGAACGTAATTAGATCAAATTATTACTAAAGATCCCTTTTACAAAAAACCCATGGTTATTTTAGGATCTCTAAAATGAGATCTGTCTAGAAACTCACTCATGACTAAATTTAAATTCCCAAAATCCTACCTCATATCTACGAGGACATCCCATACCGGATACCGATATCAGTAGAAAAAGATCAGATGTATTCCTCTACTTCGATTTTTTTCATGATCTCCCCAAGTTAAACTAGTGCATTAATACATAACCTAGTCCATAAATGGTCTGAAGGATGTTTTTAATCCTGAAGAGTTAGTGACTAGCACTAATAATATTTTCAATAGGTCAAATGGAATGATTTTTTTTCCAAAAGAAAAAAAATCTAGATAGAATAGTGGAACATAGACCAATACACATTCAATATTCCTTGTAGTCCTCAAGAAGAGGAGAACCACAAGTAGTTTGATAAATATGCCAAAGTAAAACATAATCTAAAATACAATGTGACATCCAACATTACATAGTCTCTGAAACCCTATATAACTTGTGATTTGTGGGTCATCTAGTTACCATCATCACTCCAGAATCCTATGGGTTAAGCCCAACCACCACCTGAAAGTGTTTTGTTATTTCCTTGGGCCTATAATAACAAGATCTAAAAAGGTCATAGGGAAATGGTAGGGTTTGATCTAAATAGCCTAGTGGAGTATCACCATGAATTCAATAACCAGTTCCACCACAACTATAAAATCATTAATTTTTTCAATTTAAATAAAACAATTTGTACCATAACATTTACATATTTTAAATCAAAACGAGATTTCAAATCAATAGATGGCATTTATTTCATAAACAATTTTAAATTAACATTTTATATAAATGATTTTCAAAAAATGACTATAATAGATAAAATAGTTTTATATAAAAAGGCTTATAAAATCAAGTCACACAAGGAAAAGAACCATGTTCATATTCCCTAAGTTATGTTTGTTCTAGGATATCATATCTATTAAATACTTAAAATTCTTTCATGACTCCAATATATGTTAATAAGTTACAAGTCTCAAACCATGAGGTTTAAGCTGTCAATATTCCATCAATAAAAATTATGCTAAACAAGGTTTTCATTAGTGTTTTCATCATTAATTTATTTATATAGAGTCAAATTCATAGAGTGAATATCCTAATCAATCACTAACCACTCAATCTTATATTTTCATCAAATAAACAAATAATTCTTTGGGAGAATCATTGAATTCAAATAAGATCCTCATTTATAGTTCAAATGAAAAAAAATATTTTTCGATATACCATTTCAATTTCAAATTCAATTCATAGGTTTTTATTAATTTCATGAATTTCATATAATCATTCATTTTAATATAATATTTCTCAAGAACTGACATCTATTAATTTCATAAAATCATAATACAATTCTAGACATCATTTATCTCAAAATTTACCCAATAATTTCGATTCCATGGAAATTTAAGTTGTTTTACAATTCCCATGACTTTTCAAATAAAATGTAAAATCAATAGAAATAAATATTTTAAAAATAAATTAAAATCTCTTTTCAATTAAATAAATAAATTTTGTGTTTCAATAATATGGTAAATCCTTTTTAAGCTACCATCCTTTAATCACATAATCAAATCAACACATGTAGCTGGAAAACACCAATGAGTAATAAAGGTCAAGAGGATCATGAATCAAACTAGAGACGTATTTATAACTTACAATAACACATCAAATATAATTGGAAGTTTATTTAAGATCCACTAAATCCTCTATTTAGCTTCCAAAAAGAATGAAAATTAAGTAGGGTTTTATGGGGTTGTTAGAAATATTAAATGGGGGTACCAATTTTTTTAAATTAGATTTCGGGGGATTAAAAACCCATGTGAAATATTTCTTATTTGGGAAATCTTTTCACTAGAAATTTCATTCCGAATACATGTATCCTTATTGGGTTATATAAATGGTACATATTTTGGATATATGGCTAAAATAACCTTGTGATAACCATGAAAACCCCCTCTATCCAAGGGTGTATGGTTTGAGGGAGAGTTCAAACAATTTTCACTAAATAGGTTCCACCTACAGTGCACTGACATTGGGAAAATGTTACTTAGACTATACTATATGGGTTTCCTTATTTATATACCTATTATAAATAGTCCCCATGTTTTCCAAAAATGATCAAAAGACCCCAAATGAATCCATGAATTTTTTTTTCAATAAATTCATTTTTAAAACAAGGGTTAGAAGTACATGAAATCAAGTAAGATGTGGTTAGAAATGAGTATATAAAATCCTCAATTTAGGAGACATATTTTTTCAAATTATTATTAATATTTATTGATGTGATGGATAAAAGGATGTTTAACATGCTACCAAGAATAAATATTTCAAGGTTTATGTTTTATGAAGGTGATATTTTTCGTATACTAGTTATAGTTTAATGTTACTGAGGCATTGCAAAAACTCAACTTGGAAATAGTTTTTATAGTTTAAGATGATACTTTTAGAGACAACACCATATTTCTTTTGAATATGTCGGTCTAAAATCAGTAAATGATTTAATTATAATTGTTTATAAAATAATAATATTCCATAAAGAAGAATTGTTTTTTATAATTTTTGGTATATGTTTATAGAAATATTATTAAAATTTTAGAACATGAAAATGTTGTTTTATTTATAAAATAACACTACGTTCATAAAATAGTACTATTTGACTGATTATTTCATTTCCAATTATCTTGAATCCTTGTAAAAGAATTTCCAACTAATGATTCATTAAATGAGGGTCATAAATAAATCTATTACAATTTTATGGTTGCTCAAAGGATATAACATTTGGGTAATGAAACATTTAAATGTTTTCATTTTGTATATAATTACATACTGACATCAAAATAACCTTGTTATAGAAAAAAACTATAATGATATGTTCTATTATACCTAGGGTATTATAATACATGGAAAATGGATAATTATAGAATAAAAGATATTGATTTTATTGGTTATTTATCATCCTCTCATTTCATTGTAAATTCTTCAATTGATTGATATGTAGACCCATAATAAAATGAGGGGGTTGTTGAAGTGGTGAGGATGTATTTTTTAAAGGATAAAGTACTACCAGCACTAAGGATATAGGATTTTTCACATATTCTAATATTAGAGAGATTTACTATAATATTTAGTAGGTTTACCTGCTCATAAATAATAGAAAATAATATATATAATTTTTTTTGAAAACTAGATACCAAAATGGCTATATTATAGAAATTATAGAAGATAATGGTTATAGTGTTGTCAATTGAAGAAAATATAGGATTTGATCTATAATCAAGGCCCTTAACACCTCACTATCTTGAATATAAAATGGGTATAATGTGATTTTTTTAAGGATATTATAGATTTTTAATATTTATGACACCATTATTTACTAGAAAAAGTTAATTATAAACACCTTATCAAACTTATTACCATGGTAGGACCCATTAAACCTTTGATTCTACCTCCCAATACAACTATATAGATTCCATTAGAAATGTCGATAACATAGAATAAGGAAATGATTGAAATATATAATTTTGGGCATAATTTAATATTGGTCAAGAATGATGAAATCAAACCTATATTTATGGAGCATAAAAAATATAATATAAATCAATTATAGTGATATGATAATTCTTGAGTACAAATTGAGAAAATAAGATATTCAGATTAATTTCAGAAAGTAGTGGAATTCCACTGAAGTGATTCAATACCATTATGCCTCCCCTCTGGTATATTTTATAATAGTAACATCAATTTCAGAGGTAATACATTATTTAAAGACGGATATATTGGAAATCATTTATGTTTCAATGGTGAAACCAACTATTTTTATGGATATTAAGTCCTTTACACTCAAACCTAAGGTTGGTCAACCTGTTATTCCCTCTCCTCTTGAATAAAAATTACTAATATCACATATTTAATGTTTATTATTACCAATGATATTCTTAATTCTATTATTAATTCCACACATCAATAAACATGTTATTATGTGAAAATATAAATAATGTTTTATCTTTTAAGGAAATGAATTATAAATATATTTATTTTGAGTTAATATAAGAAAAGTATGAGGAAACATTTTGGGATTAACATTCACTTATACCAATAAAAAAGTATTATTTAAAGGGTGAGCTCAAATGCTCAGTAAGGGTAAGAATGGAGAAAATAAAGAAAACAATATACATTTGAACTTAAAAACATGAACATAATGTTTAAACATCAAAATCTTGACTTTTGAAATAAATCTTGGTAGTACGTAAGGCATAGATCATAATGGAACATCAATCATCATAAAATAGCATGGGAATAAATCATGAAATTGTGGCATACAATTAAGCACTTGATATTATTTCCATAGTATTCAAGGCATTACTGTCAAGACCATCTTAGTGGACAAAGTCCCTTTCTGAATCGAGTTCACTCCTCGTTCCAGTCCTGTATCACTGAACCAGATTAACTTACCATTCAAGACATGTCTATCTCATGAGATATAAATATTTACCCAATGCATTGGAGGGAGATATAGGTCCCACCCATCTCATAATGAAATCATTCTTACTTGTTCCACAACATGAACATAAATCATTCATCATTACCCAAAGTATAAAATGGGTTTCATAAACATCATCCCATCATAACATAATCCATAGAAAAAAAGGATATCATTTCATCATAAGAAAATTTAAACCTTTTTCATAATAGATAAATTATACTTGAAACATACAAATATGAAATAATTCCATCTTATATGGAAAATGGTTTTGATAAAACACTTGAAATGAATTCTTGAGAAAAATATCCTTTCTTCTTCAAAATCATTTTATTTTCACAAAATTCCATGAAATTTTAAAGAAAAGGATTTTGTTGAAAATAGTCATTAAATATTGTATAGTATGCTTCATGAAAATAAGGCGTTATGAAACCGTAAAAATATGTTCATGCCGTATAAGTTAAAAAACATTTTTCTCGTACTTTTGCCGGAAAAGTCAAAAAGTACCACGTATGGTAAACAAAAGAAATATTTCTTACATACCATGTAGTAAAAGTAAAAAATGGGTAAAAAGGACTTTAAAAATGCATGAAACCATTTTTAAAAAACAGGTACATGGATGATAAATATAACCCAAGTAAATACTTATGAATAATCAATCTCGGAAAAAAATGAGATTTAAAAATTATCCCTTACCTTATGTCTGATATGCTTCGAACATATCCAAAACTCTTGTATAATTATTTAAATAATTTAATTTAATTATTAAATAATAATATTCATTTTTATGATATCATTTATGGTTCACTTATGACTTTACATTACTCGTTCTTTAGTAAATTCCATGTTAAAGTAGCGTTTTGGGTAAAATCGTTTTATTTATCGTACGTGTTTGGACATGTTGTTATTGATATTATTATTACTTATATCATTATTTAATTATTTCAAAAATGTAAATCATGATTTATTTATCATATATATTTAGAATATATATATATAATAGATAGATAAATGAAATGAAATACACTATTCATAGAGACGGTAGGTCGTACGTATGCATGAACGTTGTTTTCTTTTACTTTTTGAGATGAATAGAAGTAATTATATGAAATATATGTATATATTCATAAATAAAGTAGCTTTATCATGTAATTTATTACATTATTATTCATTATATATACCTTAATATCATTCTTGAGTGGCTAACAGGGATAATGAATCTCATCGCGTCGTGGAGACGGAAATCCGTACGTACGCACGAGCGATGATATCGTTCCCATATTTATTGAATGGAATTTGAGTGGATGATATAATATATTAGAATAAGTGTTATTTTATAATAACAATATATAGTAATTCTTTACACCATTATACCCATCCAAGTAAGGTGGTGGTGGAAAAACAGATTACACCACGGCGTGGAGACGGTATTCCGTACGTACACACGTGTGGTGATTTCGTTTTCTGTAGGATGGATATAAGGTGAAATAGGGTTGTTTTATATTTATAATAACATATAAGTATATAATTAATACTGATTTTTATTACATTATAATGAAACAACTAAAGAAGATGAAGTTGAAGAAGAAAGAAAACTTGAATGAATCGGTAGAAGAGATTACCTCTTCTTCGACGAACCTCTTTTAAACTTCTTCTTAGGGCACTAGAGTTGGTATTTTAAGAATACCAGAACCTATATGATATAACTGTATAGGTTGAAAAGTTGAATTGGCATGGTTTTGCTGAGCTTCAAGGCTCAAAAGGGTGTGAAGAGAAGAGGAAAGGGGGTGCCCTTTTATAAGGGAGGAGAGGGGAAGCTTTGGAAAAACGTAAAATATTATTTTATAATAAAGTCATATTCGGTTTATAATAGCTCAAAATTGATTTATTTAGATGATAAAGTGGGGATGGGTCTAAATGTTCTCAACCAATAGGTTTTAGGAAAGTTTAGGTTACTATTTTAACCTTATCATTTAGATTTAACTTTAAGTTAAATAATTTAACTTTTTCCTTGTTTTCTTGTTTTCTTACACTATATAGTCAATAAACATACTATAACAAGCCAAAAGAACCCCAAGTGGTCCATTATTAATATATAAAACTTTATATAAGTTATTTGGCCGAACATTATATTTTTAAGAATATAATAACAATTAATAATATAATATTTGTTTTAACAATTATTTTATGTCAATTTTGGCACTATTTGGTAATTGATTTTTGTGAAAATCATAACAACATGATTAGTTCAAAAAAAATTAATTAAATAAATACTAACATGACATATTAACCTATAAATTTTTTTTAATTCATAAAAAGTCTAAAATTACATTTATTTGGGTATTTATAACAACAATTATGTTAATATTTCATTAATAATGTAATTACTACATCATCATTGTGTCATAAATAAATTAAATTATTTAATGTCTAAATATTATAAATAAACTACCATTATATAGGAAATCTTTTTATATTTATAATTAATATTTATAGTCAAATTTATCTTATGTATAACCCTATATTAAACATTATTAATTAATAAACATTGATTTTAACTATTTTAACTCTTCTTTAAATAAAATAATAATAAGTGTCCTAATCTAATCCAAGTGGACCTAAAGGGTAAGATTTTATTAATAAGGTTGTTTATGGTCGAATTAAACTTATACAATAGAATTAGTACATGTGTTAGGGTAATAATAATATCATTTTTACCCTTAATTACCCTATTTAGTTTTAATCGTGATAAATAAAAGTAAAAAGTTACTATTCACCAAAAATTGTTTTTATCTTATTGAACCAAATTTTACTACATGATATTAACCAAGTCTCTTGGATTTTATAAATTCCACTCACAGAAGCTGTAAAAGTATGTTTTATGTAAATTTTCAAATTCTCCTAGGAGGTGGGTAAAAGACGGTGAAAAGTTCAACAAAATTTTAATATATCTAAAATTATTATAACATGACTGAAATGAATTACATTGAACTTATTTAGATATTATATATCGATTTTGACATAAAATTAATTTAAATAAAATAAATAATTATTTAAATAAAAATTCGGTGTTTAAATAGTAACCCAGTGTTTTCACTATTCATCAAAAATTTAAAGTTATCATAAAAATACCCAAAATTCAACCTAGGCTAATTTTGATATTATGAATCCAAAAATGAAGTCCATTTTGAATGATAAAATTTAAAAAATTTCAAAAAGTGGGCATTACTATTCATAATGGCTAGTTCATAATAATATTATAATAATATCTCGTTTAGTGAAACTTTGTATTGCGTACTACACACACAATCGAAGAAGTTCTTAATTGCGTGTAATTCAAGCCAAGTCAGGGTTGCATGTAGTGAAAGATCGGTTTGGTGTTGTGTATAACATAATCAAAACTTATTTCATTTATACATTAAACAAAATCTATACTTAATGTTGCGTAGAATAATTTCCACAAAATGAACTTAAATTGTGTGTAACACGAGCAAAGAATAGTGTTGTGTATACTGCAAGCTAATACGGTGTTTCATATAGTAAAATCTAATCTTGTTGTAGTGTATAATAGAAGACATCAAAGAAATTAAAAATAATATATCTCATAAAATCTTAGGGTGTTACATTCTACCCCCCTTACAATGAATTTCGCCCTCGAAATTCATCGGGGTTATAAATGGCTTACTATTTGAAAGTTTCATTCATAGAAATCCACATCGTAAAAAGGAATACTAAAAATTCATTTCAGAAAGGGAATTTAGAATCATAACAGTCGCCCAAAGTAACTCAGCATTAAGTTTCCACATAAGACAACATGGGTGAAAATATGGATATGGAAGAGATATATAACCATCAACTTCTGATGAAGAGTGGTAGAGGACATGGCTATGAAAAATCCAAAAATCATGAAGCCATAAATTTACGATGATCTAGGGTACCATCTAATTTATTAGATATAAGAGAATTAGGACACCATTTTTGGTTTTCAAGATCATTTCCCTAAAGTTGAAGAAATTTTAATTAGAAGAAATACTTTCTTGATTTTGGTAAAATCTCACCGTTGGTCGTTCCTTGGACAAATTTCTAATTCATCTCTTAAAGAAATGAAGTTGAATTTGTAATGTCTCAAATCAATGGTTAGAAAAAGATTTCATAAATACATAAGTACATCTATAGTGAGATTCATCATATATGGTTTCTAAAATGGACTTATACTTCATATATCATACTACTTAATAAAATAAAACTAGTTTCTACTAACTAGGGACTTCCTGTAGGCCAGAGGTAGGCGATAAAGGCATGTTTCTCTTCAGTTGTGGGTTTGATTCTCGCATCCTTGTCTGACACAACGGGTTGTCGCCCATCCTGTAGGTTGTCCTTTTTCTAAAACTACATTATTATAACATTCCATAAATAATATCGAAAAAAGTTCTAGCCTTAAACAATACTGACTTATTTCCAACATAATCCATTCAAATCTTAATGCTTATCCAAAATAATTCTATCCAAGATCATAGTATAAAGAAAAAAATTACAAGAAATGTCATCCACCGAGCATGTGAATATCATCATTTATCCCCCATATATCATACGATATATCTTGTTGGTCAAACTACAAACATGTAAATACCTTAATCATGTATTCTCTTAAAAAATGAATACTCATTGACCCTTACTGAAAATATGAATTCTGTCAAAATTTAACACTTTCCACATACCAAAATCCCAAAATTTCTATATACTCACATCATGATATAACTTTGTCCTCATATCATTCATCATCTCATTTCATTTTTTCTTTATCACTTCATTATGTGCATATCATCTTCTTTCCAAAAATATTTCAATCCCTTTTCATGGTTACAGATACCATATAATTATTGAAAACCAATACATAGATATTCCAAAATTCCATGATTCCATAAATATGATTTCCTGATACTGTTTTGAAATCCCATTAGATAAACACTGAATCATTACACAACATCATTGTCATAGTAAACATCACAAATAGAGATCTCATGTGACTTCCCTTTATCGATTGCCTTAAGAGGTTGCTCACATTGATCATCATTAACCCTTGGATTAGGGAATTGATTAGCATAATTCCCCATTTCCTTGCACATGAAGCATTGAAGTGTTACTAGTGCGTTCTCTGTTGTCTTTTCCTTATTCACATCATTAGAAACCCTTTTTCCATTACTTAAACACTCATCTGATCAATGACCTTCTTTTCCACACTTAAAACATTTTCTAATCCATTTAATACAATCTTCACCATGCTTCTTTCCACACATTGAGCATAAAGAAACATTCATCTTTATTTCACCATTTTTCTGATATTTCTCATTGACCTCCATCTTTGGTTTCTTGTCAAAACCATGAGATGGATATGTAACACCTACTTCCATTTCTACCTTGATAGCACAACGCACAATTTCATCATAGCTACTGATGTCTCTTATATCTAATGCCCTTCGAAGACTTGGTTTTAATCCACTGAAGAATCGATCAACTTTACTTTCAGGTTGGATGATAAAGCCAGATGCATACCTTTCAGGCCTTGTAAAATTCGCTTCATATATACCAAAAAATTCCTCATCCTTTTTCTTAAGCTCAAGGAAATCATTTTCCATCTTTGTTCGAAGAATACAAGGGAAGTACTTATTGAAAAATAAGTTCTTGAACTCATCCAATTCCATTGATTCAATTTCATCTCGGGGCCTCATATTCTTAATTAGAGTCCACCATTGATCTGATTCACATTCTAAACGGTAAATAGCCAGAATGACTTTTTCTTGTTCCGGAAAGAGAAGTATGGAGAATATCTTTTTAATGGAATTGATCCATTGTTCTGCAACAAGTGGATCAGAAGCACCATTGAAAGAAGGTGGATGTTTCCTCACGAAGGACTCAATAGAATATTGTTCCCTTCTCTACTCATTTTGAAGTCCATAATGATTCATAGCTTGTGTAAGTATAGAAATAAGATTTTTCACTCCATCTCCCATAACATTGGTTTTTTTAGGAGGACAATCGTTGCATTGTCCATTGCATTTATCAACACGGTTCCTTCGGGTTTCAGCCATCGTCTAAAACCCAAAAAGAATAGTGTGAGAAGAAAAAATCATGCTAGGGAAAACAACATAATAAAGGGGGAGTACCTTAAATATATATCATCTTAGGGTTAATTATAAGATTTTTACCGTAATTATAGGACTATAACCTATACTTATACTTATCCTTAGGGCCATTCCTATACATTCCTTAGAATTATCTCTAGGGGTCTCACCAAATTTTTCACATCCAATTTTCCAAAGGTTAACTAAACCTTTCCTCTGATACCAGCTGTAGATACCCCAAAGCATAACATACATGGACATTACATTAATTTTTCAGAATACTTAATACTTAACAAAAACCAACACTCAAGGACCGTAATAGTTTAGTGTCTTTGGAAACTTGGAACATAATCTTCTAATCAGGGTGAAAGATCTTCAACATCTCCGATAAAGATCATCCCCTTTTGTTTTCATACCTAAAACCTTTCTTTATATTCTGGGGAAAAGAAAACATATAAAGGGTGATCTCAAATTCTCAGTAAGGGTATGAATGGAGAAAATTAAGCAAACCATATACATTTGAACTTAAAAACATGAACATAAATTTTAAACATCAAAATCCTGAGTTGTGAAATAAATATTGGCAGTACGTAAGGCATAGATCATAACGAAACATCAGTCATCATAAAATATCATGGGAATAAAACATGTAATTTTGGAAAACCATTAATAACTTGATATGATTTCCATAGTAGCCAAGGCATTGTTGCCAAGACCATTTTAGTGGACAGTCCCTTTATGAATCGATTTCACTCCTCGTTCCAATCCTGTATCACAGAACTGGATTAACATACCATTCCAGTCATGTCTATCTCATGAGATATAAATCTTTACCCAATACATTGGAGGGAGATATAGGTCCCACCCATCTCATAATGAAATCATTCTTTCTTGTGCCACAACATGAACATAAATTTGTCATCCACACCCAAAGTATAAAATGAGTTTCATAAACATCATCCCGTCATAACATAATACATACAAAAAATGATATCATTTCATCATAAAAAAAGATAAATCTTGTAAATCATAGAGAAATTACACTTGAAACATACCCATATGAAATAATTCCATCTTATATGGAAAATGGTTTGGATAAAACACTTGAAATGAATTCTTGAGGAAAATATCCTTTCTTCTTCAAAATCATTTTTCTTTCACAAAATGCCATGAAATTTTAAAGAAAGAGATTTTGTTGAAAATATTCATTAAATATTGTAGAGTAATATTCATGAAAATAATGCGTTAGAAACCATAAAAATCTGTTCATTCCATGTAAGTTAAAAAAACATTTTTCTCGTACTTTTTCCAGAGAAGTCAAAAAATACCTAATATGGTAAAAAAAAGAAAGATTCCTTACATATCATGTAGTAAAAGTCAAAATGGGTTAAAAGGAATTTAAAAGTACATGAAATCATTTTTTGAAAATAGGGACATGGATGATAAATATAACCCCAGAAAATACTTACGAATAAACAATCTCGTATAAAAATGAGATTTCAAAATTATCCCTTACCTTATGTATGATATGCTTTATATGTATCTGAAACTCATGTATAATTATTTAAATAATTTCATTGACCTATTAAAGAATCATATTCATTTTTATGATATCATATATGGTTCACATATGACTTTACATTAACTGTTCATTTGTAAATTCCATGTTAAAGCAGCGTTTTGGGTAAAATCGTTTTATTTATCATATGTGTTTGGACATGTTTTTATTCATATTATTATTAATTATATAATGATTTAATTACTTCCAGAATGTAAATAATGATTTATATATCATATATATTTATTATATATATATATATATAATAAATAGATAAATGAAAAGAAATACACCGTTCCTGGAGACAGTAGGCCGTACGTACGCATGAATGTTGTTTTATTTTCCTTATTAACTTGAATGTAAGTAATTAGATGACATATATATAAATATTCATAAATTCAGTAGATTTATCATGTCATTTATTACATTATTATTCATTATATATACTTTATAATCATTCATGTGTGGTTAACATGGAGAATGAATCTCATCGCCTCTTGGAGACGGTAATCCGTACATGTGGACGAATGATGATATCATTCCCATATTTATTGAATGGAATTGGAGTGGATTATATAATATCTTAGAATTATTATGATGTTATAATAACTATATATATTTATTATTTACACCATTATACCCATCCAAGTAAGGTGGTGATGGAAAAACAAATTACACCTCGGCGTGGAGACGGTATTCTGTACGTACGCACGCGTGGTGATTTCATTTTCCATGGGATGGATAGAAGGTGAAATAGGATTGTTTAATATTTATAATAATATATCAGTATATAAGTAATACTTATGTTATTACTATATAATGAAACAACAAAAGAAGAAGAAGTTTAAGAAGAAAGAAAACATGAAAGAATCGGTAGAAGAGATTACCTCTTCTTCGATGCACCTCTTTTAAACTTCTTATTATGGAAAAAGAGTTGGTATTTTAAGAGGACTATAACCTCTATGATATAACTAGAGATATTGAGAAGAGTAATTGGCAGGGGTTTTATGAGCTTCAAGGCTCACAAGGGTGTGAAGAGATGAGGGAAGGGGTGCCCTTTTTATAAGGGAGGAGAGGGGTACCTTTGAAAAAACATAAAATATTATTTTATAATAAAGTCATATTCGGTTTATAATAGTTCCAAATTTATTTTATTTTGAATCTAAAGTTGGGATGGGTGGAAATCCTCACAACCAATAGGATTTAGAAATGTTTATTTTACCATTTTAACCTCATCATTTAGATTTAACATTAAGTTAAATAATTAACTTTTACCATGTCTTCTTGTTTTCTTACAATATATGGTCAATAAACTTACTATAACACGCCAAACGAACCACAAGTGGTTATTTATTAATATATATAACCTTATATCTGTCATTTTACCGATCCGTAGATTTTTAAGAATATAATAACTATTAATAATATAATATTCAGTTTAAAAATTATTTTATGTCAATTTTCGAACTATTTGGTAATTGATTTTGGTGAAAATCATAAAAACATTATTAGTTCGAAAAAAGTAAATTACATCAATACTTATATGTAATATTAACCTATAAATTTGGTTTAATTCATAAAAATACTCAAATTACATTTATTTATGTATTTATAACATCAATTATTTTAATATTTCATTATTTAGGTAATTACCGCATCATCATTGTGTCATACATAGAGTAAACTATTTAATGTCTAAAAATTATAAATAAAATATCATTATTTAGGAAATAGTTTTAGATTTCTAATGAATATTTATAGTCGAATGTATCTTATTTATAACCCTATATTAAAAATTATTAATTATTAAACATTGATTTTATCTATTTTAACTCTTCTTTAAATAAAATAATAATAAGTGTCCTAATCTAATACAAGTGGACCTAAAGAGTAATATTTTATTTATAAGGTTGTTTTTGGTAGAATTACAATTATCCAATATAATTAAGACTTGTGTTATTGTAATTATAATATCATATTTACCCTTAATTACCCAATTTACTTTTAACCGTGGTAAATAAAAGTAAAAAGTTATTGTTCGCCAAAAATTATTTTTATCTTATTGAACCACATTTTACACCTTTATATTAACTTTGTGTCTAGGATTTTTGAAATTCCACTCACAGAAGTGGTAAAATTAAGTTTTATGTAAATTTTCAAATTCTCCTAGGAGGTGCGTAAAACACGGTGACAAGTTCAATAAAATTTTTATATATCTATGATTAGTATAAAATTCCTCAAATGAATTACATTGAACATATATAGGTATTATGTATAAATTTTTACATAAAATAAATTTAAATAAAATACATAATTATTTAAATAAAAAGTTGGTTTCTAAATAGTAACCTAGTGTTTTCACAATTCATCAAAAATTGAAAGTTTTCAGAAAAATACCAAAATTTCACCATAGGATAATTTCATATTCTGAATCCAAAAATGAAGTCCATTTTGAAAGATAAAATTCATAAAATTTCAAAAAGTTAGTATTACTATTCATAACGGCTAGTTTATTAAAATATTATAATAATATCTCGTTTAGTGAAACTTGGTATTGCGTACTACAAACACTATCGAAGAAGGTCTTGATTTCATGTAATCCAAGTCAAGTTAGGGTTATGTGTAGTGAAAGTTCAGTTTGGTGTTGCGTATAACATAATCAACACTTATTTCATTTATACATTAAAAAAATCTATACTTAATGTTGCGTAGAATAATTTCCACAAAACAAACTTGAAATTATGTGTTACATGAGCCAAGAATAGTGTTGTGTATACTGCAAGATAATATGGTGTTGCATATAGTACAAGATAATCTTGGTGTAGTGTATTATAGAAGACATCAAAGAAATTAAAAATAATATATCTCATAAAATCTCATGGTGTTACATAAATTTTTAATGACTTTTTATTGATTGAAATATTTATTTCAATTCTGAATTGAACCTCTGATGATTGGGTGGTAATAAGAGTAAATTGAAATTAAATTTCAAAATGAAACATGATATATAACTATTTCCTAATGTAACATGAATTTTAATTTAAAGAGTAAATTTTAAATTTCAACATCAAAAGCAAAAGTGAAAATAGTTATAAATCATAAAAAGGATAAGAAATTTGTTTTAAAAGGAGAATTATGGTGGATATAGATTTATTAGTTTAGGTTCAACATTTTATTATGTCTTTATATTTAATTATAGTTCTTATTTTACTGATTAAAACATTATAAGTAATACAATTAGTGTTTAATGGTTATCAAATGAGGAAAAAAAATTCCATTTTAGATATTTTCCATGTTTGAATTACATTTGAAAAAATAGTGAATATTTCAAAACCTATATAGTTTGTGATTATTCACCAATGTATGGGTTATTTTATTGACACCTCTCCCCAAAGGATCCCCACCCATGTCGGCAATGATAGAACATAGATAATAATATTAGAATATCACCTCCAACAAGTCATGGGTTGATGAAATGTACCATGGGTATATTATATAGATTAATAAGTGGATTACCATATAATAATAATGTAGGTAAAGAGTGGTAAGATGAGAAAATCAAAAAAATATTGATCATAATAAGTATAAGATCCCAAAACATGCATGTAATGTCATAAAAACCAAAAAACAATAATATAATCTATAATTACCAAAAGAAAATCCTCAGTAGTGATCTCAATCCTAAATATCCCCAAAATGACCCATGGGCTAGTAATGAACATCATGATACAAAACCATATCATGAAGACCTGAAAAAAAAATTTATTTCATATTATGTGAAAAAAAATATTATACTTAGGAGGATCCTCCTAATTGTTTCTCATAAAATATTAATTAATGAATACTGAATCATAGGGAATAAATAAGTGTGGCTAACACATCAAATAAATAAGTATTTTATGTTCTTTCACTCATAAATGATCTCTAACAAAAAAAATTAATATTAATTAGTAATGTAATATTGAAAAAATATCAAATTAATGTACTGATATACCATTTACACATAAGTTTTCCACTCTTCCCCAATATTTATCATCCTAATCGAAATCTCTCAAAAACACATCGTGAAAACACCTGGGAAACTATAACATTAATACATTCATAGGCATCACATCATATTTTCATCATCATCTACTTACCTAGATAGAAACCGTGTATAATATGGAAGCCACCAAATTATGTAAATCATGTAGCATACCTCAATCCATTATAACACATACACAACATACATATTATAATACTTATGATACTAAATCTATAAATACTTGGGTGTGAAATAGCTTTATTCCATGAAAAACCTCTATATACGTATATGTCAAAGGTTACCACAATACATATAAGGACATAATACTACCTTGAGATAAGAGGCGGGAAAAGTGGGGGTAATTATCTATATATTCCTCCTCAGCTATGATATTAGGTAAAAGACACCCATAGTGCATCGGGTGTCGATCACCTTATCAAATTGAGTGGGATGGTGTATGAAATCACATAAAATAAGAATATATAAATATCACTACCACACTAAGGGAAACTACGTATCCATAGACTCCCCTAAAAGATATTTTCTTTCAGATACCTAGATGTTAACACTAAGGACATGATATATTATAAGAAAAAAAATTATAAAATCATTTCAAGTAATTCATTCTATTAATCATTTATTTTATGTAAAATTATCATAAAAAATCTATTCTCTCTATAATCCAATCATTTCCATTCTTACCCTGGAGTTGTCATCATGAATTATTTCAATCAATACTCTAACCTCTGGGGTTCTTTTTTTATAATTCATTACCATTAAATAATTCCTTGTATGGTTGGACTCAAACTAAGATACCATAAATGATTCATACCATGAAAAATCTAGATGTGCTACAAAATTGAGAAAGGAAAGAAAAAACAACCAACCAGACAATAAATCCATTAATTTATATTGGTTAATGAATAAACATCGTAGTTTTATACATAAAAACTTTATGAAATCCTAATATCATTATACACCATTAGTCTTAATTCCACACCTGTCACACCTTTGCATATCACTATCCATCCCTATATAAAAAGCATTGAATAATGCAAAAACTTAGGAATTCACACCAATTTCTCAATAAAACATTAGCTATCATAGGCTCAGATAATGTCTCATAGAAAGGTTCTACATCTAGAATAAACAAAAAAATAATCAAGAAAAAAATAAAAGTCAACCAGGAAGCTAAAAAATATGACCAAGGAATTTATCCATTACTAGAAAACATGACACTGGATCCCTAAAAAGTCATATTTATCAAACAAGTACATTTTCACCATCTTAATTTTAATAATTAATATAACAATTTTTAAAACCACTATAAACTCCAAGTATAATATATAAATAGATACTAATTTTTTAACATGATTTAAAAAAACATCCAATTTGATCCATTACAAGAATAACATTAAGAATTAAACATGCCTCGCTATTACTTAAAACATATGAACTAATAAATATATATTATATATCCAATTATTTGATAAAAAATAATTACAAAACATAACATAAACAATAGATAGTGCACTATCTAGAAAATGAATAGGAAAACCATTATCACTGCATAAACACATGTGATCACTATAGCCCAGAACCAATTATTTCTTCAATCCAGTTAAATTATCATTAAGGTCGATTCAACCATTACCCAATGAGATAAGGAATTATAAATTTATTATTTTACATAAATAAAAGGATAAGAAATAAATCCCCTACCCTAGGTTTGTCAATGATATTTGAATGAGAACAGAAAAAATAGACCTCTGATCACCTCTCCCACAAGGAATCAAAGTTCCCAATAGATGATGCACCATGAAAAGGACACCAATAATTAACACTATGAAAATTATAGAGATCAATTTCCACATCATGTAATTATTTAATTAGAGGAAACAAAATCCAATAGATATGAAACTATAAGATAATGTGGTAAAACCTAGCTTGGATACCTAGAAGATAGGGATAAATAAAAATAAAAGGGATTCAAAATACTATAGGAGAAAACCTATTTTTACCTTGTGATATGAGAAACTCACATGTTTTTAAAAAAAATACTTACTATAATGAGATTTTTTGAAATTATTCCAGATGCACAACGTAAATTTATGATTCCTATCATGAATGGATCATTTTTTATAACCCATAAAAATAATTCACCTCAATCCTATAAACCATGAAAAATAAAATTCAAGAACATAAAATTCATGAAATGAGTTTTCATATATTGGTTAATCAATTTTGATCCTCTTCCATTAACATCATGAACTTAGGTTTAACGTAATTAATCACACTAAGAAAACTCCCATTACTGAAGCTGTGAATCGCCATTTTTCCAGGGAACTACTCACTCACATTGTGATCATTAATTCACAAAGTTATTTCCTCCATCTACCATATATTATCTACAAATATCCACTAAACAAAATCTGGAATCTTTCAAACAACTGGGACCTTAGAAACATGTAAATGAATGAGTTAGAAGGTTTTAGGACCACACATTAAATATATCTTAAACAATTTTCTACCATGAGAATTAAAACCAAACATGATGATAGGGGAAGGAAAAAGGTTCACTAAATCACCACCACAAGAGATACATCTCAATAATATCACCACCATTAGAACTCAACCACCTCAACTAGAAGAAAGTCCAAAAAACTACACAATACCCTCAAGGGAGAGATAAATCTAAAATAGGTTCATGGATAAAAACAATTCATAAATAATGGGAGTTCAATTGAAAAATCCAAATAATGTTCCACATCAAAAATAATAATTAAAAAAGAAGGGGTCAAAAAACTAGGGATAATGAGCAAGTATGCAGGACTCAAATTCCTTATTTCCCTCCTCCATTACACTATGTTTCTGATGGACAAAAACATAGGGAATAAAGAACCCACACAACACCTTCCATTAAATTTACCAAATATCTATAGGACCCTTCAAGAAGATTTAATAATCATCAAAATCAGTCACACATTAATCAATGATATAAGAATCTTCATGAATCTAATGATGAAGACGAGACATGTGATGGGAATCATGAATCTGACTCATATGTGAGGGAAGTGATATCCGATATGTGATGGATCTAACAAAGGAATAAACCTCAAAAGGAAAAACAAAATGTTGATAGTGGATACAACTATGGAGAATACCTAACTTCCCATGATGATGAGTCACCTTAAAGAACAAATTATCTCAAATGACGAACTATAGAGTTCTCCATCGATGGATTGTACTGGACTTATAATGATCCTATGATTCTGTCATCATCTCATTAATCACTTGAACCATCTATAATGAAATTAACAAAAGTTACCTTCTGAGAAATAATAAATCACCATCCCATGTACATCATAAATGAAAATAAAAATTCTATCCAATAAAATATTCAAAGAGTTCAATACCAAGGATTGATTGAATACTATTATTATATCAAAAAAATTACCAATGTAACGCTAGTCATCTAAGAAAATAAATATATAAGACATAAGAGAACAAAATGTCTTCAAGAGACAAGATTTTTTACTCTGTCTTATTGTCCTTGTAACATCCCAACCTAGATGCCAATAATATTATTCCCTAATATAGTTATCCACAGTTCCTAAAGCACACATCACCTTATCCTAGAGGCTACCAACTAGTATGGAGGACCAAGTTTGTGAAAGTGGGGATACTTTTCCCTCACATCAGAGTTAGAAAATATTTTATATAAAATGATAACATCAATAAAATTAATAATCAGATTGAATAAATAATAAATAAACTAAATAGAAGCAAACTACAATAATAAATTGAATGTGGTCAAGGTCTGAATGGCCATGTCATTCAAAGAACACTGATCACCCATTGGGCCAACCATATATATATAAGTGTCAATAAATGGAAAAGAATTAAGATCATAAGGATCTACTACATATAGTGATCCATACCACACACTGAATCTCCATATACATTTTCATGCCATCATATCATTCCTAGGCCTCTTCCCATCCTATTTTGACATCCACATGAACATCTACTCAGGTACCCCGATGAAATGGAGGCACGAGCAGTGTGTGAGTCAAAAACTCAGTAGGGAACCACCCACACAGTCGCATACATAGAAAGTAAAATACATTTCATTTAAATGTGATCTACTCAATAATATTTCATTACTAAATAAGACTTCATCTATAAATTCAATAATTATGTAATAAAATAAACCACATCCAATCCTTGGGTTTGGGATCTCGATTGACCATACCTCCTTCGGCATAAGCTATAATGTCTTTGACCAATGTGTAATAAAATATATATATGTTTTTTAGTATCAACATAAATAAATATACACATTATATAAATATATGATTTACATTATAGATAATATAAATAAAATCATTCAACAATCGATCCTTGGGTGTGTAATATCAATCGATGATTACCTTCTTCATCCAGTGTAGAAAATATATCTAGGAAATATACATTTCCACAAGGGGATACATGTCCTAACCATGGGTTCACCCATACTAACATATAATCACTATAATTAAGGATGTCCTATACCAAGGGGAAATGTTGTACGTATGGAACTACATCAACTACAACCTCTATTAGATGTATCAATTATCTGACTTCTTAGGGCCATGACCCTAGGCCATTGGCTAAGGAATCCCATTAGAGTCTATGTAGTTAATCTATAGAAAACAAAATATAATATAAACCTACTAGGGATAGGAACTATATCCATTGACCAATATTTCCTCTTCGAGTCCATGGAGTAAATCCATAATAAACTCTATATAATATAGGCCTACATGGTCTAGGACCCAGGGCCATTGACCAAGGTATCCTACCCAAGTACATGGAGCATATCCATATTTATCTTAGTAAAAGATTCCATACTGTGATATATATATTAAAATATAAGGATCAAAAGTGGGATCTTAAAAATTACCTTTGGGAATCCCTATAATGCACCACATCGTGCTAGTTTCATTGGCCAAAAGCCATGAAGAACCTTAGGAAATCATAGCTTCATCCAATGTAACTATGTAAATCATAAAAAATGAGTGAGGGTTTCCAAACACCTAAACCCCCCACCACTATTATATCCACTGGTGAATTAATGTTAGGTATGGGTTCTAAGGTGAAACACACTACCATCTCTACCCAACCCATGTAGTAATATCTCAAGGTCACCCAAACATTAGGCAACCCATTGGTTCCTCTAGGTTAGTAATCATGAGAGGTTTCCTACTCTTGATCCTCGAGGTTGGAATGGGAAGGTAAGAATCCCTCTTGGGATACTCTATGAAAAAAATTAATTGAATCCCTTTTGGGATTCTTTAAGGAGTAAAAAAAGATGCAACATTTATGGTATCCTCTTGGTGAGATCATAAAATGTGAAATCCCATAGGGGACCCTCAACCTTAATGATAAGTTAAAGCATGAATCTAAAGAACATTGGTTGTTAATGACCCCTATAATTTGTCCATTTAATTACCATATTAAATAATTTAATTTAAAAATTCATTGGGGTAAAACTAAATAGAAGTCATGACCCTTACGGGAAAGACAAATTATATTGATACTATAAACAAATTCACATACAGTCTAGGGATGGTATTACCAACAACCTACCATTAGTAATCTTTCTATTTAATATTCCAAATGCTAGAAGTAGGTTACAAGGCCATTCAATGCTTAATAATGTCATGTTTTGTAATTTTTAAAGGGAAGCCCACCACAAACTATTATTTATCACAATATTATAATTAATTAATTAAAAAAGAAATTAAAATAATGAACCATTTTTTATATTGAATAATTCCTAAAACCTCGCAGGTAGATCACAACACACACGATTAAATACATAAAAATCACTAACATTCCAAATTTGATCCCAACATAAATCCGAACATACTCCATAATAAATGATGTCAAAAAACATTTAAAATATAAATATGGTTTTAATTATTTATAGATTTACTATAATGATGTAACTTAATGAAATGACATAAAATAATGTGATGACAACCACTCGTGATGTTCTCTTTATGGGAAGAGAGAAATCCATATGACCCTTATCGGATTCCACCATGCTCCATTGTGATCAGGATAAAAATCCCAATCTGGGGATTATAAAATTAGAGGAAGATAGATAAGAACATAACAAAGTAAAATGGTGTCAAATGAATACCTCAATATTTACAATTCACTTGATGGAATCTTATTTCAAACAGATAAGGGAAATCACATGTAGAATGGAGAATGAGGTTTTTATCTGTAGGAGAATAAAGGAGAAATAAAATAGGGTTAAACCCTTTATGGGTCGTAGGAGAAAAACAGAAATTTTCCCCACATTAATGAGCCACATGGTTAGGGAAAAAAAGTTTCTATACCATGCACAAACTGTGTTTTTGGACCAATATTGGCCCATTATCTTTCATTGTTGAAGCACATAATTTAACTTACCATGAACCAACCATTCACCTCTACTTCCTGAGGCACACCCCACATTGCACATTTGAAATGCATTGTTAGTAAAACCATGCACCAATTGGGTGATAAGTCTATTGTAAATTTTAGACCCTGTATATGGGTTCCACTATCCAGTGGCCTAGTTTCTCTAATAGTGAACCTATATAAAACAGACCAAATTGTTAGATTTCATGGTTATCACTTATCACGTGCTAACCATGTTCCATTGGATGCACCATTCAAAAACATCGGTTTCAGGACTCGAACCCTCGAGATGCTCTTGAAACCTCTAGTATACAATAAAATCTTTATTTAAAATCTATAAAAAATTATTTTGAGGCATTCCAATAGTATAACTTCCATTCTTAATATCTGATCCTTATTTTACATGTCCAGTAATTGAAAATTTAAAATCCATTAGAAATTTCCTAAATGAAAAAATGCATAACTTTATAGCCTAGAGACCTTAAAGAGTCTCTTCCCAGAGAATCCTTTGTGGGAATGAAAACAAATAACCTAACCTAATTGGGTAATTTATTAATTTCAAAATTGTGTGTTGTGTTTCTGGATTCCCAACGCACCACCTAGAACTACACGTATAGAGTTTTTAACCACGAAAACAAGAATAATGACCATAAACATTTCCATAATATAAAAATACATCTTACAAGATATAATTTAATTTGAGACATGATATGTTATCATTTCCTTCATTGACATACCTATGAAGATTCCCACCATTGGTTCTTAATTTCATTAAAAAATTATAAACCATAGTACTTCCACTCATTTAATTTCCTATAAAATCTTTCCCTATGATTCTAATGATGCTACCAATACATTTTTCAACATGGAACATCCAATCACACCTAAGGATACATCTTCTAATATTTGATTAGATCTAACAATCAAACTTCATTCCACAAAGGTCAACCTAGTGATACTAAATTTTCCTTGAAAAGACTAAATAACAAATAGTATGCACATGTATCATCATAATATCCTACTCAATGTAGATGAATACCATCCATATTCAGTTACATGAATGAAAACTAGTCAAACTACCTTCAAGTGACTATTCTTGAATGATATCATCTTCCATAGTCGATTCATCACTAACCACTAATCTGATGACTTTATCTCTCGGCATTCTGAGATCATTACTAAAACATACCATTAGAGTCCATATCTATCCCAAAATGACATTTCTAGGTCAAATCATACCCTGTACATACCCATTTTCATGCCACCACATGAACACCAATACATTTCTGATCCAATACCTAGGGATCATCACAAGCTACTCCAAGAATAATACCCATACTCATACTTCATCCAAGTATATATTCAAATTTTTAAATTGAATTTACCAATAAATCCATCTGTACTTTTATCCCTTAAATTAATGGCACACAGGAGATAAAATAAACATATAATTATTTGTATCAAGATCTCATGACCCTTCTTACATGAGGTTCACCCACTAGAGACTAACATTCTACTCCTCACACAAGGATCATCCTTGTAAACACTCTAACAAAAAGAGAACCTGGTTACTGAAATCTACTCTAGACACCTCCTAAAGATAATAACTATCATGGATTAGAATCTTATTATAATTATTTTTAAAAGAAACATAGACCATGACTCATCCCCACATCCTTCGAAAAAATTTAATAATGCTTATAGATATGCAGAACAAAAATAGGTTCACCACACTCAAATGAACATTGCTTTACTATACACTATCTATCATAATTTAAAACCTCTCATTAAGAATACTTCCATGGATTCATTCATCCAACCATAACTAGTACACATGTATTACGACGGGTAAACGATTCTACCTCATCATACTAATGATGATGCAAATATATTGGGAATAATCATTTATATTATTGAGATTATTGGGATTCCATTGATAGACATGTATATATCTCTTAAGAAATTCTCACATCAAAATAGTATATACATTTTTTATTCAACTCATGACACCAAGTCTCACAAAAATATGTTCCATGTTCCAACCAGAGTCAACTAAATCCCAACACATGATTTATTCTTGATGTATCCTCTACCATAGAGAGAAATTACTCATTTAAGTCAAAATTCATAAGAAATAAAACCCATAAAAATTATTTTAAACCCTCATCCCTCATATTGTACAAGGTCACTCATCACTTGGCAATTTAAATGACTCCAAATGTATCTAAAAAGTCCCAAAATGTCATATCTAGTGGGTGTACAGTCCCACACCACCCAATCTTCATCACTCAACTCACACACCCACAAGTAATTCATCAACAAGGCCAAGATGACCATGATACAAGGTATGTTTGCATTAATATGCTAGATGATCCCTCAGATCCCCTCTTCAAAATCATGAACATCACCCATTCTTGGATTTATTCTACAACCATATATCACGCGATGTTATTCTAACCATGAGCATCTACCCCTAGTCTAATAAACTAATAAATTCACCCATTTTTTAATAGGTCCAGGTTCCCAAATAGTTATACCCATTGTAATTATTCTAGAAACACAAACTCCATCATTTCCTTATCAAAAAATAAAGTCATTATCATGCCTATATATATAAACCAGGGAACTAACCATGGATTGGTCACAAAAAGGAATATAATCTTTCTCATTTTCTAAAAATGAATCCACAAACAAAGTCTAGCCCGACTCAATGGTCACCTTCAGTCAAAACTAAATGTTGACCAAAAAAGTTTTATCCAAAACTAAGTGTGTCCAAGTTTCTCACCTAACCCTACCAATAAAGTCATGTAACATGGTATCGAGGTCCAACAATCTAACCCAAAAAGTCAAACCAATCAATGGTCACATTACATAGGGTGTCAACCATGACCCCATCTCAACATAATGTATCTGATGTTCCCATAGACTCTTTCTAAAAGAGTTAAAGAAAACATTTTCCTATAAGTGTAAAAAATTATCGAGCATCGGCCTACTAGGGACCTAATCCTCACTGATAATTCTCATTAGGTACTTCCCCTAAATTATCATGGTATAAATATGGAAGAATGATGAACATACTATCATCTATAATTTTTTTAAGGAAATACCCTCCATGATTTAGTTAACAATATAAATTTATGTTTTTATTGGCATTGTATACAAAACACCAGCTAGAAAACCGCCAAAAAAGGTACACAGATAAAATATTTACTAGAATGGAATCATATGTCGACATCGACCTATAAGGGTAAAAAAATTCACACAACATCATATCAATAATCCATGTTTTACCACACATACAATTATGTTAGGTATATTTTCATTTCAATATATATAGGGAAAAAATGTGTTGGTTGTAATTAAAAAATTGATAACCAAAACTAAGTGAAAACCATATGAAGGGTTCAACGTATGCAGATCGTGTGCCCTATCCATCTACTAGGGTCAATACACCTCTCATGCATGAGGAATAAGTCATCATCCTCACCATAAAACATCTCACCATAGATCCATTTGACCTGCCATCAAAAGGAAATATATATATACATGTTATCCTAATTGTTTATAATTACAACATTAAACTATTCAAAAAAATAAAATTTATTTTGATTCTGAAATATTAAACAATATTATTAATTCCTAAGAAAAATTCCACACTAATAGGCCTATAACATGGGGATCCTATGAGCCAATTATGATTCTGGATAGACCACTTTTCTTTTTTGGAAAATAGTCGAAATAAATCACCGGACTCTGTCTAGCGGGATAGGATCCATAAATCCATAATAAATTATAACATCCACATAACTTGTTCATCATGCAAAGAGAAAATAATATCAACTGTAATATTGAAAATAAGAACAATTATCCCATAACCATAGAAACATAGACTTATTATATGAAAACGTGTTCTCTGTGAACTAGTTTTTTATCTATCATAGGTTCCAACACATTTATAATAATCCAATATACCATATACCAAATTGAAATACAATAGAAAAGAAACACCTCTAATACCACTTTATAACATCTTGACTCAGATTCCACTAATACAATGCCCTAATCAAGTTCACCATAAGACATTAATTATGCCTCCATGTACCTCAGAGGCTACCGATAAGCAGTGAGGTCCTATGGTTTTATGGTTGTTATATTATTCCCTCATATTAAAGTAAGAATAAATTGGAAATAATCTACTAAATTCCAGAATTTTCATAATCATAGTTTGGAAATAATAAATAAACTCTAACCAGATCATTCTAAAATAATAAATGGAATATGGTAAAGGCCCGAATGTCCAGCTCATAAAAAAACTATTTTCCCACATGGAAAGTCATTAAAATATAGAATTAAATGAAATAAATTGTAATAAAATTACAAGGATAAACCACATACATTGATCCATACGATATACCCAATCTACAAATACATGTAAAATCTGTCCTATATGATCACACTCGGGCCTTATCCCATCCTTTTCCTCTAAACAAGTGAATGTATTCTTGGGTACCCCAATGCAATGGTATTTTGATCCAGATTTGGTTAAAAAACTTAGTAGGGAACTACCAATACAATCCTATAAATACCTAGAAAAATGTAGTTAATTTAAATGTGAGATACTCAATAGGATATCAATAATAAATAAAAATTAATCCATAAATACCATAAAGTCTTAATAAAAAAACCATAGTGGTTCCTTGGATCTGTGATCCTGATTGAGTATACCTTCTTTTCTCTAATCCATAATTTCTATAAAAATGGTTTCATCATTTAAGTATATATATATATATGAAAGTGTATATATATTACCATGACTATATGTACCAATATATATATATATATGATTTTTATGAAAAATAAGAAAAAATTATACAACCCATAGTTGATCCTTAGTTCTATAATCACATACAGTGGTTACCTACTTCGAATAGTTCCATAAATATATCTGAGAAAGCTACATCACCACATGGGTATACATTTCCATACCATTATTTCACCTATACTTACCTCCAATCACTATCAATAATGATTTCATATACCGATGAACAATATTGTCAATATGGTACTTCAATATATATAAACTATACCATAATTATCAAATATCATACCTATGAGGTCCACAACCCATATACATTAACCAATGCATCCTGTCTATGCATATAGAGCTCATCCATAGAAAAAATACATAATATATACCAACTAGGGCCAGAACGCAAGTCCATTGACCAACTTACTCTCTTCAATTTCACATGGAACATACATAGAAACATTGTATAATATAAACCTACATGGTCTAGGATCTAAGTCCATTGAACAAAGAGTCCTCCTAAAGTTCCTATATCACATACATAGTAATATTATTAAATGGTTCCATACCATGATATCCACAAAAAACAATATTTCTTAGAAGTCATGTCCTAGAATGTTCATATGAAAATCCCTACAATGTTCAACATCACATCAGGATCATCAGCCAAAATCCAAGAAGCACCTCCGATAATCATAAATTCACTAATAGTAATTATGTAAATCATAAATAAAACAGTGGGGGGTATGAGTGCCTAAAACCACCATGACTATTATAGCCTCCCAGGATTTAAAGTTTTTAATGGGTTCAAAGGTGTCACCCAAAACCATCAATACCCAAACCCATGTATTACTAGCTTAGGGTCATCGAAACATAGAGGCACCTAATGGGTTCTCTAGGTCTGTGCTTAGGACACACATACTACCTAGAATCCTCGTGGTTAGGAGGGGAATGAATGTATCCCTATTAAGTTCCTTTATGTCAAAACATAATTAAGGGAATCCATCTTAGGATTATAGATGGATTAAGAAAAATGGGGCACCCTACTTGTGATAATCTAGGACCGATCATAAATAGAGGTATCCCACATGGGGCCCTCAAACTCAATGATAATTCGAATCCTGAAGCTAAATCACATGGTTTTTAGCGATTCATGGTGTTTATCCATTTAATTCAAAAATTAAATATTTAATTTTAAAATTAATTGGGGTAAAAATAAACAGGGGGATTTCCCTAAGGGTAAATACCAAGAAAACATATACTACATAAACATGAATAAATTCTATAGGGAAGGTATGTCAGACCTTGATATTCATACATAATATCTATAGGCCACTAATTAGCTTCTCTCTCCCTTCTCTCTGACACCTAGTTTCCTCAAAGTGGTGTCCTGGAAGGGTGAACTCAATCGACATTTCTTCTCACTTCCCCTCTCTCGATCAATTCCCTTTTCACCATCTCTCCTATCTTTATCCTCTCACATGACAATCTATTTAGATATAAGGTTTCCTTAACCATTTTTTCCTTATGTTAAAGTTCCATTATCTCTATTGGGGTTTGTCATTGGCGGATCTGCATATGGATTTGGTTTTCTATCTGGTGAAGATATATGTGGGTGTTTTAGCCTCATCACCATCATTGATGATATATTTATAATGCTTCAAGAAATTTTCTTTTTTATTGGTGTAGTTCTTCCATAGATGTCCTTATGAATTTCACAGTCTATTATTGAGTCCCTACGCCGCATTCTCTTTACTATGGCCTCAAAATCCATTACTACTCTCCTAGTAAGGTAGGTGTGGATGACATCAAATTGGTTTTGGGATGTGAGGTGTGAATAGTCGATGGTGTTACAGAGACTTCCTTCATCATTTCTCCTCATTATTTTATTCATGTTGTCTATGTTTCCTATAGTGTTTGTGGAATATGTAATAGATGGATATTCTAGTTATAGCCAAGTATAAAGAGTTTGAAGTCAGGGGTTGATGGTCTTGGATAGTTGTGGCTCATAGTTGGTTCTATGTATACTTATATCTGTACTCTTGATTCAGGGTCCATCTCTCCCCTATAGTGTGGTTGGTGTGGTGGCTCTTTAGGATGCTTTGGGATGTGTAGTGTGATTAGTGATGGTTCTCCAGGAGGCCTGACAAGTATGGGATTCAGCCATTCCTTATGGTTTCTATTGTGGTTTGTTTTTCCTCTCAATACAGTTTTTCATAATGTAATTATTCGATTTTGGTGTTTATTAGAGTTCACTAGTGATTTTTCCTGACTAATTTTCATTTATTGGGGATGTTGTTACTACTCGTTGTGTTAACCATTGTTTTTATTCTATAAGGAGTAACATTTTTTAATGGTTTGTTTTGGTTTGAAGGTGGTGATAGTAGTTGTTGTAATTTTGATGTGTTGGTTAGGAAATAGTGGTTCTGGTTAGTGGATAATGGATGTTGATATGTCATGGTGCAGTCACTAGGTTGGCACTAGGTATAAGGGTGACCTGGATATCATAGCCTTTCACATTTGAAATTTGAAATTTTGACATTGGAAAAGGTGTTGGGTGATTTTATTTATGGTGTTCGGGGGATTTGTGATGATTTTTTTATGGAATGTATGTTTTATTTTGGGATGTTATCATTTTGTGAGGGTTCACACTTAACCCATAAAATGATATTTTTGAAAATAAATAAATAAATTTTATTTCATTGTTTATTAGACCACCTACCTTTAGAAATGTTTGAATTTAATTTTGTAAAGAATAAAAACAACTTCTATAGCCAATACAAGCCCAAATAAGTCATGTTTAATCCTATTTCATGAAAAAAAAAACCACAAAAAATAACTATAAAAATAGTATAATTAATTAATTAAAACCCAACAAATTGATTTAACGAACCATTTTACTTAAAATATGCATAATTCCAAAAGTCTCACCAATCAATCACATTGCCCAAGAACCATGTCCTAGCACTCAATAAAACACCAAAACATGAGCCGAAAATTAATCGAATTGTAATCCCTATGAAACAAACCAAAAAAACCTTTTAACAATGTTAATTATGGGATAAAAGATTCATAAATTCACTATAGAGATCTACCTTGACAAAACATAACGAGATGAAGTGTAGAAGACCTCTCAGAATTTCTACTTCCTAGTCATATAAAAATACCTATCACCCTTATATGATTCCCCCTTGTTCCGATGGAATCAGGATAAAAATCCCTAACTGAGGAAAAAAATTAGAGATAAAGAAAAACATAATAGAGGATAATCGAGTGGATGAATTACCCCAAGGTTTCCAACGCACCTGACAACATCTGATTCCACCAAAAAAATTAGGGAGAACTCTCATAGAGAAGGGAGAATAGGGATACATGTAAAAGGAAGAAAGGGGGAAGAATATTAGGTGGAACTCTTTATGGGTTGGATGGGAAAAATGATAAGTATCCCCTATTTAATGAGCCACAAAGTTTGGTTGCACAATTTTACAAACCATGCACCAACTTTATGGTTGGAATTATCTTATCATCTCATCCCACATGGTTGTAGTGAATAGATTAATAGACCACACACCAAACATGAACCTCTACTATCCCCGGCACAACCCTGCTTGCATGGTTGTATCACAAGATTAGCCAAACCGTGCGCCAACCGTATGACATGTTTGCAACAAATTTCATACCCTTAGCATTGTTTCCTCTAGTATTCCACACATTTTCTCAAACTAAATTACAATAAAATTGTCATATATCAAAAGGCTACACTGTTAGAACAAACAGTGTTCTAACTAGGACCTATTACATTCACCTTTTGAAAACTTTTGTTTTGGTCCCTAGACCCCCATGACACTCCTCAAACCTCTAATAAAAAATAAAGCCTCATTCCACTTCTAAAAAAATTATTTTAGATGTTATATACTTTTAATTACCATTTCATGTCTACAATTAATATTTTAACTGTCTAGTAATTGAAAATTTAAAATTCTTTGGAAATTTCCAACTTAGAGAAATACAAGGCCTTAATATCATATTCTAGATGAAAATAAGTAATAAAGAACAACTAGGAGACAAATGAATAAGGAAAACCTAAACATAACTTGGAGATGAATTAGAGATCACGATTAGAGATAATCATTCTTTGGACTCAATGAAGCCTAACCGCCTCATCCAGATATTGCGTTTATAAAACCTCTACTGAGACTGATGCCATCCACACTACATGGTGAGATAATGTTGTAAAATGGTCTACCAAAAAAATAATTCATTATAGACACCATGTGGTCGAGGTGAACTATTAATGAAGTCTATCAAATCATCCTACCCCTTATTCAAATGTTCATTTAACATATACATTAAACCATTGAGATCATAGTGTTTAACCTTCACCTTCACCCATAAATAACATGATGACACAAACTCTATAACAAAACATATCAACCTCACCCAAAAATACTAACCTCTCTGATAATTATCACTGATCAAACAGAATGCCTCCCCTGAAGCCACACCTAGTGTTTATCATCTTTAGATCATTGATCTGATATTTACAATAGGAAAATCCATCTTTCCAAACTGTCACATTTTAATCCACTAGATGGTACTCCATTACTAGATTCATTAAAGATAAATTAATTTATATTTGAAAATGGGTGGTCTACCACAAAACTCCCTCATAACATGATACATTATAGAGATCCCTTCCACCAATCTCAAAAATCTATATAATCACATGTGACATAACTTAATTACATCCATATTAGTGCACCAGACACAAAATTACTCAATTTAAATGTATAATAATTCTCAATTTCATAATCCTTTAATAATTCCATCCCCAATCACTATCTCAATATTATGTAATGAAAGAAGAATACATACTGTAGTTTCTTGTGTTTGTTAAAGACCATAATACATTCTCAAATGAGATAGATTCACAACTTATTCAATAGAAACAAAATATATAGTGAACCATACTTTCGATAAATAGATATCACATCATAATAGATGAATATTCATTACAAAACATATCACCAATTGCAATAATAATATTGTTCTAGTTCCTTTGGATACATTGATAAATGAACAAATAGTTTATAAAATATCTTCATTGTCTCTTACTAATTTATCCATAACTAGAACTCTTCTTGGACATATCATACTTAGTACCTTTATCCATAACCATGGGAAAGGAAACAAAGGAAATGGTGAGATCAGATACCCAGTAGGGGTGAAAAAGGGAGATATCAATGATTACATGATGACAAGATGAAAATATGGATATAAAGGAATGAGTATAACATTTGAAAATAATATCTGATATATCATAAATCATAATCTTGATTCATAACATAAATTATGGAAGTTAGGAAAAAGTGAATCATAAAGTTATCAATGAATATAAACCATCAAAGCATAAAATTGGAATAAGACATATAATTTTGGCATAAAAATAATTATATATAATCATTTACCTAGTATTCAAGCCTAATTGTCAAGACTATCATAGTGTATTGGGTTCACTACGAAAACCAAAAAAAATTGGAAGTTCATTCCCAAGTTTATCATAGTAGATTACGTTCACTCCCCGAAACTGTCATAGTAGTCATGGTTCACTCCCATTAATATTATAGAATAAAATCTTCCTTAATGAATTAGATTCACTCTCCATTCTAGACCTATTTATCTCATAAAATACTAATCATTACCCAATGAATTGGACGAAGATATAGGTCCCACCCATACTTAATTATAATGTGACCATTGTCCTTGGTTATAATGTTTCCACTATCCTTGGTTATAACATAATAGATGTCACATAATGAAAACTATACATATGTGTACCTTATGGTCATAAAATAATCTTCATATAAGAACCCATGAAAAAAATGGGATTCATAAATATTTCATTAGATGATAATTTATCTAAAATGAATGGGTTTCATAAAAATTCCATCATTTTATAATAAAATAACACGTGGAAAAGGGATGAGTGTCATAAAAATATCTTCCTTATAAAGATAAACCATATAGATAATGAATAATGATGTTGTCCTAGAATTATTTTCCGATTAATTAAAAACTGAAATCTTGTGTCTTTGTCATTGATGAATAGAAATACTATTAAAAATAATTAAAACATTCATGAGGAAATTATCATTTCCATTTTGAAATCACTTCTTTAATATATGATTTATTTTTAAAATATTATCGAAAACATTTTATTTTAAAATAAAAATGCAATACTATAAATGAATCTTCAACTCATCGATATGTAACTAATGAGGAAAATTCTGATCATTCTATATATTTTAATAAACATTTATTTTATACTTTTGTAAAAATATTAGAAAGTTCCTCATTAGGAAAAAGGAAAAAAATTTACTTTAAAAAATGTTTTTAAAAGAATCAAATATGGGTTAAAAAAATTAAAAAATAATAGGAAAAAATTAAACACCATATTTACAACATTTTTAAAAAACATAGATTTAGAAGAAAATCCTTTTTGATAGCAGTGAAAAACACAGATGATTTACCTTAACAACATACATTCAGTATTGTGAGTACATATGCTAAATAAAATAGAAGGGAAAAATTATTATTTTCAGATAAATATAAGAGAATAAAATTTATTTTTTTATTGATATATAGATCAAATTATTTTGTCATCATTGACTTAATTATAAGAAATCCATAAAAATAATGAGATAATAATATAAAACACCTACTACCTTGTTAAATTTTGAATAGTTAGCCCCATGAAATAAATAACATTATTTGGATATATAAATAAATACAAACTTCATAATATTAATCATAAAAAATAGGATATGTATACACATCTCAAAAAACCGAAAAGTGGGGAATATGACGTGTGTCCCACAGAAATAAAAGTGAGACGAGAATCCTTTACCTTTTCTCTGAATTCATTAAAAAGTATTGTATCCTCAGGTATAATAAATATATATTAATTATCAGTTATTATATAAAAATATTCATTTATATCATTCCATATATTATTTAATTATAACATTTTATCACCCATTTTTAGCACTTCTTTATTAAAATCATGGTTCTAAGTGATGTCTACTTCAATTTTCATGTATGTTTTGGTTTGGTAGTTTAGGTACTTGTAATTTTAAAATGGTTCCATCATATCCATAATTATAATAATGATATAAATATAATATTTATTCTTTTTATTCATTTTGATATTCATTTTTAAAAGATATATATATATAAATGAATTACATCGTTCAAGGAAACATTAGGTCGTTCGTAAGCATTAATGTTGTTTTCAATTTACGACGGATGGAATAAATGAATGGTACAAAATAAATCACATTTTTAGAATCATTATTCTATTATATATATCATATATATTTTTTGAATACATATTTACTACTATCCAGTTAAAATGGAAGTGAAAATAATCACATCAATTTGTGGAGTTGTAGTACACACATACACACAAACGACGTTATCATTTTCCCACACTTTGGAAGGTAATAAGGTTGAAATGATATTATTAATAAATAAGAATATATATTTCATAAATATAAACAATATACATTAAAACCATCATAATACCCATTAATATAATATGGTGATTATAAATTACTTATATCATTATATGGAGAATGTAAGTCACACGTACACAAGAGTGATATTTTCATTACCCATTTTATCAAAAGATGGTAAATAATGGTGGTTTCATAATCATAATAACATTTTATAATATTTAGTATTCTTAATTTATTGTGTTATTAAGAATAAAATATCATTATATGTGGTGAAATTATAATTAAAAATAAAAAGATTGTTTAATACGACTACAGATTCGTTGAAAGAAATCCTTCAGATATATTATTAAGGGATATTATTTTGGTATTTTGGGAATTTCATAACCTCTAAAATGCATATAGGGATGTTCAATAGAGAAATGTTCTGATTTTGGTTAATATAGAAGTATCAATGTGGCGTAAAGAGTAGAAAGTAGGGCGCCCTTTCATTATTGAGGGGAGGATTACCATTTAAATTTGTTAAAAGATTAAAATATATTAAATTCATTATCAATTTAATTTTTAGAAATATCCTATAAATAGTAAATAAATTAAATTTTAGACCATATATTACCCATATTTTCTTATTTTTAAATTTTTATTATTTTTATGTAATTTAATAAAATATTATTTTCATAAAATATCATTATTTCAAATTAAGAGGCTATTCATTTAATTTATTTTAAAAGACTTAAATACTAAGTTTTAATTATAATATAATTCTTTAAAATATTAATAATTTATCTTACTAATCCATAAAACTCATGTAACTCCATCACTGGATCAAAATATTTAACATTTAATATTTTCAAATTCATTTATTATATTCATTTTATTAATTGGTGAAATACTACATCGATGTTTCATAATCATTTAAGTTCATTATATAATTAATAAAAAATAAAATAAAAAACCATCATGAAAATAATTTCACAAATATCAAAATAGACCCTTATATTAATTCATAAATTTCTTTTTCCCCTCTGTGGAACAAAAGAAATATTTAAAACTATGAAAAAGACATTGTGTGATATTCTTTTCATTATTTCTTATATATGTTATTTTGATGGAAAAATATGAATTTTATAAATAAATATCAATACTAATAGGATCAATTTATTATTAAAAATCTTCCTATATGAATTAGGATGAACGATTATGGTCTTATAACCTTGTTTTAAACAATATTAACCCTATTTTTACTTTAACGGGGTGATAAATTATACAACTGTTACTATTCATATTGAAAAAAGGGGACCTATTTAGCAAATTTTATCCTTTAAATTTCAAATATGGAATAAATTTTATTGAATTTAACTACTAAAAGTGAAAAAAATATAACAAGGGAAAAAATTCGCTTTTAAAAAAATAATTACTTTGAAAAAAACATGGTTATTTATCATCTCATGCCTAGAAATATATAAAATGAATCTTAAAATAATATATTAAATATAAAATATTTAAATTTTATTAATATAATTGAATAATACTTATTATTTTAACTTATTAAGATATGAATACACTATGTGCATAAATTTATATTATAAAAATAATTTTTTTACTTTCAAATGTTTTTATTTTTATTTCTATTTAATTGATGCCCAAATAATTCATTTATAATTATGTATCCATATTTTTATTATAATTTATTCAGTACTATTTATACCTTCTAATAAAATTTCTATGAGTTAACTATAATTTAATTGTATATCATGGTTTCTTTAAAATTGGTGTTTCCTATAATGCATGATATGAAATATTAAATTTATTTTAAATAAATGTTTAATAAAATCATCGGGTGTTATATTAAACGCTGCATAAAATGGATTTCACCTTTCAAATTCATCCCAATTAAACAAATAAATTAAGATATATTTGTTTCATTACATCCTCAGTTTATAATTTATCTTCTTTGAATTTTTAATTTCTCTAGAGAACTTTCACCCGGTGAATAACCTTGTTTCGCAGTAAATTATCTCTACAATCCTATATTTCTAATGGTTTCTCAGAGTAAGATAAAACGTGTTCAATTGAAAAATAATTCAATCTTATTGAAGTTTATTGATTAGGTATGTACATTATTCGGAGATATATATGGAACACATTGTGAACTTAAGAAATGGGTGATGAAAGTGCAAAAAAATAATCTACCATCCATACTTAATCTAGAATATAAAATTAATAAAATACCTAGGTATTAAAAATAACATCATTCAAAATCTCATAAACATAATACAAGTAAAACTTATAGAAAAAACTGTTTCAGTATCTTTAATTTTTTGTCACATTAACGCTTATCAGAATAGAATATCTATCAACTCTGAGCCCCCTTGATGTGTTGTTGAATATATCTAAATTTCATTATCATTTCTAAAGCTAGATTAGAACACAATATCAATATTTCCCTAATATCATCCTTCAGTATTTCTTTGATCTATTTCCACTTCATCTATTATACCATGAAATTTATATTCTTGTTTAAATTTTTATACTTGATGTAATAAAATTAATATTCAACAAATCCAATTATCCATAAATCATTCATTCATCCAATAAATATTTACCAAAAAAAATTATTACCACAAGTATCCTAATAACATCATGGGTCAACCTTAATCTATTATATAAATAGTTAAACATAGGTCTCCTTGAAACTATAACTAACTAAAATTCAATCCCAAATATTGGAATGATTTAATCTTATATCCTTTAATTATCATCTTAACGTTAATGTTTTAATCATTTTAATAAATCAAAAATTCTTACAAAAAATATATAACATAATAATTTATAAAAACTAAGTCATAGAAAATTCATATGTGATTCAAAAGGATAATTTAACTTTTAAAAAAATCCATATGAATTCTTTGTTTATTCTTTCCCAAATACAATATTATAAGTTTATTCCAAAATAAAATAATATTTCTTCATTATATATAGAGAGATATAATCAATTTATACAATCATAAAAAAATCACTATAAGATAAAAAATAATATTTTCATAGGGAGAAATCATATAAACATCAATATGAAATCCCTAACCCTGGAGTAGATGATAAATGTGTCCTAATTATAATGATTCACTTTAAAATTTATGATTGCATAATATCTCCCTTTTTTCCTTTTATAAAAAATGTGTTTATGGAATATTATCCTCATTTTCCCCTGGATTATTGAACAGATTCTCATAATTCACAAAATTTTTGTATTTATTACACTAGAGTGTGTTTGGTGCATTCTATAGAGCTTTCTCTCTTTTTACACCATTATCTAACTTATTATCATCACATCAAAATTATATTAATCGATGACCATACTTTCCACACATGAAATATATAACAGTTCCCTTAAGAAATTTTCTTCAATATTTATTTACACACTTCATGCATAAAGAAATTACCATCCCCTTCTCTTCATGGTTTCATTTGAATTCCTTCATTATTTTTATATCAAAACCATTAGATTGGTGGGTAACTCAAATCCTTATATCCATATTGATTGCTTATTGAACGATTTATACATAGCTGCTGAAGTCCCTTATAAATAATACCCTTCTAAGGATAATTTTTAAGCCACTAAATAATCGATAAACCTTACTTTTAGGTTGGATGTTACTTCTAGAAGCATGCCTTGCTAGCATTGAAAAAATTTCCCTATAGAAACTACCAAATTATTTTTCCTTATTTTTAAATTTGAGGAATTCCTTCTCCATTTTCATGTGAAGAATATAAGGAACTTAATTTTTTAAAAATAATCTATTAAACTCATCTCACTCAAGGATGTCAATCTCATCCTATTACCTCATGATCATGATAAGAGTCCACCATTGATCTACTTTCCCTTCCAAATGATAAATAACTATAATAAATTTCACATTTTATAATTACTTAATAATAGAAAATATCTTTTTAGTGGTATTGATCCATTTTCCAGTAACTAGTACATCAGGGAAACCACTAAAAGGAGTTGGATATTTTTTCATGATGGAATCAATAGAAAATTGTTACTCCCTTTTCTTTTTTGGATATTTAATATGATTAAAGGAATAAGAACGTTAAGTGAGTATAACAATGAGATTTTACATCCAAGATCCTATAACATTTGATTTCTCATTTCGAAATTCATTTTATCTTCAATAACATTCGTCATTTACATGATTCCTTCAATTTTCATCCATCGTGTAAAAAAAATGCATAGTGTGAGCACCAATAATCATAGTGTAGAACCACATTCTCCTAAAAATTAATTTTTAGGAAGTCTAAATCTTAAAACCTTCTTCTCTAAAACCATATAATTAACATAATTTTTTCATTATCATAACTAATCCATTATGATTCTATCCTATAATTAATCATATAACTAGGGTTATCACTAAGTTTTTCTTAACCTATCTTTTGAAGGTTAACATAAAATATTTCTACTACCAAACATATCCACCCATACTTATAAAAAATAGATATAAAATAATAATAGATGAATATTAATTTAAAAGCATACTAATCCAAGTTAAAATAATATATGTCTATTTCTTTGGAAACATAGACACATAAACAAGTAGTTCATCAAAATATCTACATCATATCCCACAAAGATATTGGGAAGTATCACATAAGAAAGGGTAATATAAAATGCTTGGTAATGGAAAACCAAGGATATAACAATGATCACATTGACATAACATGGACTTAAGTGTATGAGAACATGAGAATAATAATATAAAATTGCATCCATTTTTATAATAAATCATAATCTTGAGTCATAACATAAATCATTATTGTTCATCAAATATGAATCATAAAGGAATCAAAAAAAAATCCATGCTAGAATAACATAGGAATAAGATATAAAATTCTCATGTACACATTAGCATATAAAATCGTTTCTTAGTAATAAAGGATCATTTATGATATAATCATTGTTGATTGGGTTCAATCCCCAAACCATCATATTAGTAATGTTTTACTCTCAAGACTACCATAATAAATTGGGTTCACTCCCCAAACCATCACAGTAGTCATGGTTCACTCCCATGAAAATTACAGTGAACAAATTCGCTTACTGAAACTAGTTCATTCACTATTGTAGTCCTATTTATACATGGATATATAATTATTTACCCAATTCATTAGAGAGAGATATAGGTCCCATTATTTGTTGGTTATAATGTGACCACCGCACTTGGTTATAATAGATCTACTGACTTTGGTAATAATGTAATCACAATCACATAATGAAAACCATACATATGTTTTCCACTAGATTATAAAACACTCATTAAATAATATCCGATGAAAATAAATGTACATAATAAACATTTAATTAGATCATAAAACACTTAAAAAGAATGGGGTTATAAATATTTCATTATTTCTTCATAGCGGGACCCGTGTAAAAGAAAGTTTTTTCAAAAAAAATATTCTCATAATAAAAATAAACCTTATAGATAAATAATAAATAGTGTATCCATGAATCATATCCCTAGTAAAGCATAATTGAAATAAAGGTTTCTTTCCTTTGATAAATATAAATACCATTAAAAGATCATTAAAAAAATTAATGAGGAAAATAATTCTTCATTTTTTTTAATGAATTAGTTAATATATATAAATATATCAAATATTATAGAAAAAACGATAGTGGGAAATTATGTTCATTCCATATAAGTTAAAAACATTACTTTTATACTTTAGTTAAAAAATAGAAAAAATTATATTAAAAAGACAAGAAGATTTTTTTTGAAATGAAATTGAAAATATTTAAACATGATAAAAAATAACTTTTAACAATGATTGTAGAATAGAAAAAAAACTTCTTTAATACATTCTTATAAATCATGGATGTGGAATACAATGTTTTTTCAATCGAAGTGAGAAATAAAGTCTATTTTCCTTAAAAATATATTTTTTTCATTTGAGAATATTATTAGAGAAAAGATAATGAAAAAATATATATTATTATGTAATAAATAGTTTAAAATAAAATTTAATAGTTTCTTGAGATATATATGATAATATTTAATCATCAAAAACTGAAGCATAAACAATCCCTATAAATAATGAAACTCTAACATTAAACTCTTACCACTTTTGTAACATTTTAATTTTAATACCCATGAAAAAAATAAAATTTGATGGATATGTAAATACTCATATATTTCATAATATAAATCATAAAATAAATTCATGGAAAATATATGCACCACAATAAAGTTACAAGTGGTGAATATGACATATGTCCCACAAAAAAAAGGGAGACGAAAATACCTTACCTTAGACCCGACATCCTATACACACATTGAAACCTATTATATAATATATAAGAACCTAGCCTTAAACATTATATAATAGAGAAACTTTTAACTATCTAGGATGTGAATAATTATACAAAATATTACAATTTATTAGAGTTTCAATGAAATTAAATAGAAAAAAATCCATGTTTTCTTCCGTAAGTGAAAAATGATTACGTCCAACTTTGGACTTCAAAGTGACCTATGAAAAAAATTTGGAAAAAGGGTTGAGTGATAAATTTCCTAGTAAGGGATTTTAAAACATCTGACTAATCTGTTTAAGATATTTATTTGAAAATAATTTTGAAAAGTAATTTATAAATATTCTTATTGAAATCATTATTTAAAATTAATTATAGATTAAAAATACTAGATAATTTTAGAAAATACATACATGAAAAAATAGCGTAAACATAATCCAGTGTTTTTCTGAAAATAATTAGCAATCATCTAATAACAAGACTCTATTCTAAGACCACATGAATTGTTGAATTATGTGTTTGTATTACCCACTTTTTTAAGGATGGGTTCACTCCCCAATAACCTTCTATATCTATAATGTTCAAATGCCAGATTTTTTAGAAACATTTAATCATTATTTACTTATATATAAATATATTTTTCACTGGATCATTTAACATCGAAAACATGACACTACATTAAAATATAAATTACCACTTATATATGTGTGCACATATGAATATATATATATATATATGTGTGTGTGTGTGTGTGTGTGTGTGTATGAACTTTCATAATAATTACAGGTTTGGTTACAAACAAAACCCTTACCATAATCATTTTCATAAACTATTTAAGTGTTCAATCCATCTTTCAAAAAATATAGTTTTCATTCTTATAAATGATTGATCTTCTAAAAATAAATTTAATAATTAGTGATGTTCCTCACATAATATTAAAATAAACATTTATAATATAACACTTTCAATGAACCAATGTACTTTTTAATTTTAGAATTTAAACCATAATATTTAAATAGCAACCATGACTCGTTATAAATGCGACAAATGTCAATGTAATGCATAAAATTATGGCCATGATTGTATGTAGATTAAGCATTCAAAATGATCACATGAAAAGCATATTTTTTGAAACGTAGTGATAAAATTATAAGCATGATTATAACAATTCCAAACATGAGTAAATTAAAAATAAGGACTTCTACAATATATTGATATTAATTTTATCCCAAATCTATACATGATTTTTTTCACATTCAAATAATGAATTAGTTGATAAATGTGTCGATATATATATATATATATTGTATATATAAATTTAAACATGTAATTAGAAGACATAAAAAAATTAAATGACCTTAAATGTTGAGAGTGTCATATACATTTACTTAATCGATTACATAACCTATGTGATATATATATATATTGATAATTCCATAAAACTAACTACATTATATATAAGTATTGGGTATAAAATATACAAAATACATGTATATATATTATGTGTTCAATAAAATATTTACTGAGAAGTCATAAAACGTGCTTGAAATAAAATAAATCATGGTAGTGACTATTATAGAAAAATTTGGTAGAATATAACATAACAAATGATTTTTAAAAATAAAACATTTTTTAATGAAAACAATAAAATAGATTAACGTAGATATATAATTACCCTTACAACAGATTCTCATAACACAAAATATAAATCATATATATAAAATTATCCCTTATAAATGAATATGAATGTAAAGAATAAATCCTTTGAAAATGAAATCATAATATTGAATGATTTTGAATAAATAAAACCTACACCAAAAACATGATAAAATGAATCTTTAATACCTCTTCTTCTTGGTAGAACACAATTGCTTAATCTATATCTCACACCGGATAGAAACTAAGCAAAGAAGTTATATATTCTCTTCTCATATTCAACGAACTGGACATACCCTCTCAAGCACAACCAAGAACAACCTTATATTATTGTTTTATTCAATATTTATAGCTTAAAAATGTATATATTTATTATTTTTATCTATAAAATGGTAGAAAGAAGATCGAGATATGTGGTTCTCATGAAATACTTGTCGAGCAAGCTATATTTTTATATCCATTAGATGTTCGTAATCAAAAGGAATACTGCACAGAACTAGGTAAAAAAATTGATAGAGACAATTTAATATTGACACTACTGTATAATCTAAATCGACCACTATGGACTAAAAAATGATCAAGCTCGAATTCAGACACTAATTTAAAAGCGGACCACAATAATAAAACAATAGAATAAATATTGAAATATGATTACAAGATTTAGAAAAAATCAAATTAAAATAAACAAACTCTAACTTATTTTAGTTTGGTGAACAATTGAAATTGTATCCCTAGGCTTGATATGAACTCTCGACATAACTCAAAGACCCTGACCTACAATCGGAACTATAAAATTATTACATGAACCACTACTGTCATAAATAGAACTCCCAAACATGAATCAGACCTTTTTCGGCAACCATAGCTTAGAATCCCAAGGCAAAAACCCCTATTTGTCAATCTTCATTGCATCTCAACCCCATCTCCCTTAGTACGACACCCTCAGGGCTTCTCGAACTGGACGACCTTAACCCATGAAAGAGGACCCCCAAAACCTATGACTCACCCATTTACCCCAACCCATGTTTTTATATCCATATTATTATTCTCATTATTTTAATCAATAATTAACTTCATGAAACATATAATTTATTTATATATATATATTTATATTTATATTTAAAAATTAATATACATGTATTTTTTATAAACATATTCATATATTAAATCTTAAATATAACAATTATATCAAAAATTTGAAATGATTATTTTATATTTAAATATATATGTTTATATAGTTCAAATATTTATCATTTCTTTCAAAAAACATAATAGAAATTTTAATTAATAATATATATATAATGATGACTTCATATATATATTTTAATTTTTCAAAAACATAAAAATATATATGTAAAATAACAATTTAATTTAAAAACATTGAAAACAATTATAACATGTCATTATAAATTTATTAAAATTTCTATATATCACCAGTTAATATATTCAGTAAATAAAAATATTACTTCTTGAAAATTTAATAATTAATATCATATAGTTTTAATTGTTTTTAATCTTAACTTATAATTAAATATATTTTAAAATTATAAAACTAGATACTTGTTATTATTCGAGATGTTACATTATTCCCCTGTCAATATAATAATATCTTCACAATTCATTACATCTGACTATAAAAAATTCTTAATTTTCTTCTTCAGAAATATGAAACACCAGGACCGATAAAATCCTAGACTCAACAACATTTAGTCTCCAAACATGTCTAGACCATTACTTTAATAGGAATTATAAGGACCAGCCTTAAACAATACACAACAGGGGATCGTTTACCGGTCTAGGGTCTGTAGAATTAGATACAAGATTCCATTTTGTCATATTTGCATTAATTCTAAAGAAAAAAAAATACATCTTTTCTTCCACACATTAAAAATGGTGACTTCCAACTTTATAATTCAAAGGGACCTATGAAAATAATTTTGGAAAAAGGGGTCATTGTTAAATATCATAGTAAGGGGTTTTAAAATCTTTAATAAATCCTTTTAATATATTGATTAGAAATACTTTTGAAAACTCATTTAAAAATATCCTTATTTATAACATTATTTAAATTACATACAGCTTAAAAATACTAGATCGTTTGAAAAAATACTAGATCATTTTAATATGAATATACATTCAATAATTTCTTTAACATAATCTAGTGTTATTTAGAAAATAATACACCAGATTCTGAAAAAAAAACACTATTCAGAGGCCACTTGAATCTTTCAAGGTTTTCTTGGGCTTACACACTTATTGAAGGATGGGTTCACTCCCTTATAACATTACATATTTACAAAGATCAAATGATGTCTTTTATTAAAACATTTTACCTTTTATTACACACACACACACACACACACACACATATATATATATATATATCACTAGAGTTTTTAACCTTGAAAACATGAAACTAAATTAAAATATGCATTTCTATCATATATTAATGTGTACATATAAATATATACATATACATGTTTATATATATGAAATTTCATATTACTTATAGGTTTGGTTACAACCAAAACCCATACCATAATCCATTGCATAAACTGCTAATACATCTAATCCTTCTTTCATGAAATACAGTTGACATTCCTATAAATGATTGATCTTCTTAAAATATTTGAAATAATTAGTGATGTTCATCACCTTATATTAAAGGAAAAATTTAAAATATAACACTTTCAATGAAACCCATGAACATCTTAATTTCATAATTTAAACCATATTGTTTAAATAAAAAAAATGACTCATTATAAATGCAACAAATGTCAATGTAATGAATAAATTTATAGACATGATTGTATGGAAATGAAATATCCAAGATGATGACATGTGATGCGAATTTTTTGAAACATGGCGAATAAATTATAAGCATTAATATATCCATTCCAACCATGCGTAAATTTAAAATAAGGACTTTTACAAGTTATTGATATAAATTTTATCCCAAATATAGAAATTATTTTTTCGCACATTCAAATCATACACTTATTGAAAATGTGTCAATATATATAATGTATATATAATTTTAAACAAGTAATTGAAGTAAATAAATAAATTAATGACCTTAAATGTTGAGAAAATCATATAAACTTAATTATTTTATTTCCATAACTTGTGTGATATATATACATATACATATATATAATGATAATATCATCAAATTACTTTCATGATATATATGTATTGGATATAAAAATACAACTTACATGTATATGCATTATCTTCTTAATAAAATATTAACTCATAAATCATAAAACTTGTTTGAAATAAAATAAATTATAGCGATGATAATTATGGAAAACATTGGCAGAACAAAAATTAACAAACAATTTCAAAAATTAAAAAAAATTTGATGAAAAAAATCCAACAGATTAACACATGTATATAATTTCCCTTACAGAATTTTCTCAAAACACAAAAAATAAATCATAAATATAAAATTATCCCTTATAAATGAATTTTGAAATTAAGAATAAATCCTTTAAAAATAAAATCATAATATTGAATTGTTTTAAATAAAGAAAAATCATAAAAATAACATGAGTATATGTCTCCATAACACCTATTCTTATTGGAAGAACACAATTGATTAATATATATCTCATGCCAGATAGAAACTAAGAAAAACTGATATGGATTCTCTTCTCACATTCAAAGAGATGGACATACCCTCTAAAGCACAGCCAAACACAACTTTATATGGATGTTTCATTCACTATTGATTTCTTAAAATGTATATATTTATTATTTTTATCTTTCCAATGGTACAATTTAGATTGGGATATGTAGTTCTCATGAAATTATTACCAAGAAAGTTGTATTTGTATATATAGTTGTTGTATAAAATCGAAAGGAGTACTACAAAAAACCAGAGAACAAAATTGATAGAAACAATTTAAAATTTACACTACTATAGAATCTAAATAAACAACCACATACTAAAACAAAATGATCATCCTCCAAGTCAAACAATAATTCAAAGGCAAACCACAAAAGGAAAACAATAGGCTATTGATTGAAATAATAGAATGATATTTGGATAACCTCAAATTAAAATAGAAGAACTCTGACCTATTTTAGTTTGTAGAACTACTAAAATTGAATCTATATGTTTGATATGAACTCTTCATATGACTCGGAGACCCCGACCTATGGACAGAACCCTAAATGTGACAATTTGACCACAACCACTACAAATAGAACTCCCATGATTGGATCTGACCATCACCGATGATTGTAGCTTGGATTCCCATGGCCAAAACCCCTAGTGTTCGATCTCTATCATAGCTCAACCCCATCTCCCTCGGTGAGACACCCTCATAACAGCTCGAATCTGATGACCTCGAACCTGCAAAGGAGGACCCCCAAAACCCATGACCCACCAATTTTTCCCAACCCATGTTTTCATTTCCTTATAATTATTTTTCTAATATTTAATTAAATTTTAAAAAATTATAATATATATATAAATTAATATATATCCTATCATAAAAAAATTATGAATTTAAATCTTAAATATAATAATTATATCCATAATTTGAAATAAATGTTTCATAAAAAATGTATATATACGGGGGAAAGTTTTAATTTATTTCAAAAAACATAATATAAATTTTAAATAAATATATACATATATATATATATTTGGATTATTTCATAAAAATATTTTTTATTTTTTCCAAAACAAAATAATATATCTATGTAAAATAAATGTTTTATTTAGTAATATTGAAAACTATTATAGAAAGTCTTTATAAATTTACTAAAATATATATATATAACCAATGAAATTATCCAGTTAATGAAAATATTATACTTTAAAAATGTAATAATTGTTATCATATAGTTTTAATTTTATTTAATCGTAACCTATAATAAAAATTTTATTTAAATTTGTAAAACATGACACATGTTAGTATTTGGGATGTTAAATAGCACATATATATATGTGTGTGTGTTATACATAAAACAAATAAACAGAAACATAAATATCATATCATATAACTTTTACTTGTAACCTTTTACCACAAGTTTTGTACACTTTGTTTTATCAAAATCACTATTCTATATGATTTCTACTTCGGTTTTCATGTATGTTTTCATTCAGTAGTTCTGGTACTTCTATTCTTATTATCATTTCACTATATATAGAATGTAAATAATTAAATAAATACCATATATATTAATTATATTTTTTTTTTGTCATTCATAAAATATAGAGATGTAAAAATGAATTACTTGTTCATGGAGATGGTAGGCCATACATACGCATGGATGTTTTTTCATTTTTTGACGAATGGAATAAAACAAAGGTAAATAATAAATAAAAACTATATAATAATATTTATATCATATATATGATTTATATACTTCTAATACCTCCTCATCACCATCCAATTAAAATGAAGAAAAATCACATCGCTTCGTGGAGGTGGTTGTCTACAGGTACTCACGAACGACATTATCGTTTTCCAAAAGGTTGTATGGTAAAAATATAGACATGTTATTATCATTATAGAAGAATAATAATATCATAAATATTATATATACCCATTAAAACCAACATAATACCCATCCATAAAGCATGGAAATGGGAAATTAATTTTATCCCTATGTGAAGACGGTATGTTGAACAAACACACAATTGATATTTTCACTTCTCATTAAATGGAAATATGGTTAATAAAGGTTTTTTCATAGTTATAATAAAAATTAATTCAATTTAGGATACATAATTTTTTATTTTATGAATAATAAAATAGATTTATAGATTGTAAAAGAATAATTAAAAATAATGTGATTGATTAAGGTGATTACATATTCTTCAAGATAATCCTTTTATATATCTTTTTAAGGGGTCTAGGGTTGGTTTTGGCAAGAAACAATAATCAAGTACATACAATTATATATAGGAGAGTATAAAATAACTTGAAGATTTTGGTGAACCTAAAAGGCTCAATGTTGTGTTTATAAGATAATGGAGGGGTGCCCTTTTATAATTAATCGGAGGGGAACACTTGAAAAAGATTAAAATGTATTAAATTAATTCTCATACTGAATGGATAAAAATGGCATATAAATAGGAATGGTATGAAAAATTTTACCTTATATTATCCTTCTTTCTACTTTTATTTTTTTAATTAAATTTAATAAAAAATATTTTCATAAAAATCATTATTTCTAATTAAGATGCTATTAATTTAATTTCATTTGAAAGACATAAAGATAGAGTTTTAATTTACATATAATTATTTAAAATAAAATTATTTTGTCTTATTAATATAATAAATTCTTGGTACACCAAAATTCAATCATGTAAAATTTATTTTAATTTTTTAAAAATCTTTTATTAAAATTTTTATTAATTTTAGAAATAATGAATTGGTGATGCATAAAAATTTAAGGATATTATATAATTACAAAAAAAATTAAATATATTTATATTATTAAATAAATTTCATTAATATAAAAATAGTCACATATATTCATTAATAACTTTCTTTTATCCCTTTATGGACACATAAGAGATATTTAAAACTAAGCAGGTAAAAGTTTGTCAAAATCTTTGCTTTAATTATTTTATAGGTCATTTTTGAAGAAAAATTTCCATTTAAAATTTCATTAAAAGAAAAAGGTGATGAGATAATAATTAAATTAAAATAATAAGAATTAGGATGATAAATTATGTCTTTATCACTTAGTTTTAGCCTAAATTAACCTAGTATGCCCTTTAATGTGGGGATGCACTTTACCATGATTACTATTCATATTGAGAAAAAGAAAAGGACATATTTATCAAAGGCAAACGTCTTGATTAAAAATATGGAACCCATTATATAAAATTCAATTTATATAAGTGGTAGGTATTAATTTTATAATAAGTATGCAATAGGTGATGAAAATGATTTTAAAAAAATACATTTTAAGAATAAAACATCATTTATTTTTATTCCATTGATATAAAAATAATAACTAAATTTAAAAAAATGGTTAAATATAGAATATATAATTTTTATTAAAATAATATACCAATATTGATTAATTTAATTTATTAATATGAAAATAAATTGCGTGCATAAATACATTTTTTTCAGAAAAATGTCTCTTTTTTTCCTTCAAATGATTTTTATTAATAATTATAATTATTCGATACTAATATAATTAATGTATACATATATAACCATATGTTTTTTTATAATTATTTTATTCTTATTAATACTCTCCAAACCAATAACTAGGTGATAAATATAATTTAATATAATATTATGGTTCCTTTGAACTTGGTGATACTTGTAATGGAAGCTATCAAAGATTTTTAATTTATTTAAAAAGAATATTTCATAAAATCTCATGGTGTTACAAAATCTCCACCAACATGAAATTGGGTGTGGTGTACATATATATTCATATTTTCATAACAACTGAGACTCATAAGAATAAAATGAAATCTTTTACGTTATGATACCATCCAAGAAAATACATAGAGAGTCACAAATAAATCTCAAACTAGATTTTTCATTTATAGAAAAAAAAGATTTGGTGTGATAATGAAATTCTCATTTATTTACTCAGAAGTCACCAACCATTGATAAATTTATATGAAGACATGATCCCTCAAGGTAAAGGCTATCTGATGAGTTACAACCTAAGAGAAATTCAGCTTGAACCTCCTATAATAAGCTCTATGATGAAGGAAAATCTTCACTTATTCAAATATCTTGTCGATTCCCAAGAAAACACTACGTATATCTTCTAAGGGTAAACAAACGTTACAAGAGAAAATATAAAATTCCTCAAGAATTTAAATTTATGATTCTACAACTCACACTTCCGATTTTTATATTCAACATATGATAATGAAGAACTCTCAAAACTACCTAAAGATTCTCTATTTTCTCCTCCTCATACTCAGAGTACATTAGTATATTATGTATTAAAACCACCATGAACTGATCTAGAAAATCTTGGAATTAAACATTCATTATTCCCACCAATATAGATGATGTATTTGTTACATTTTACTATATTAAAATGATCTTATAATGGATATAACTACATCAAGTAAATATTCTTTGGAATATCCTCACCCTTTGACCACATTAGACGATATTATGTTCATAGTTTGTTCTTTGAGAAATAAATATTTTATATTAGATTATTGAATAAATCATCAATACATAATTTTAAAAAAAAATATACACTATCACCTAATTCATGTGAAGAAAAATGATACATATATTATGATCTCTTTTGGAATTCCATATGAGAATAATTGATGCACCCTAAGGTGAAATTCTCAGAAGAACAAAACCATACTACCAGAGAACATAAATCTATAAGAAAAACTCTAAAAAATATAAGGCTTCATCCAATATAAATACATTGAGATAAAAAATATCCCAAAAGTAACTCTAAAGAAAACATGATATCCCGTCAAGGGGGTAATTCCAAAACCTTTATATTAATGACATCAGGCTACTCTACCATAACACTAGTAAACCACACTTGTTGAACCTCTAATGAATAAATAATCAACCAGACCATTATGGAAGTTAGTGAAATTACAAACCTTTAATACTTCAGAGGGTCTCGATCCCCAATAAATATGAAAATTTCACTATCAAAATCATAAAAAAAAACCACCTCTTGAATAAATCACTGATATACCCCATTAAATTTAGTTATTATGTGTCAGGGATGCGTTCATATGTTTGTATCTGAAAACATAGTAGGTATCCCAAATACTAGTGTTATCTCAGAATTAGAATATATTATTTATTTTCCGCCCAAAAATAAGCATTACCTTCAACTATTATAGTCAACACTAAGAGAATTGGGATCCACTCTACGTAATCTATCAATTAATATACCATGGAAGGAGATATAAACAAGTATGTAGCGCTTAAATACAAAATGTATGCAAAAAGGTAGAAAAAAAAAGAAAACGGTACCAAAAAAATTATTTGGATTTCCTAGACCTATGTACATTAAAGAATAGAGATGATCACAACCTATACATGGAATTTATGACCCATATGATGACCACCTTCACACACATGTTAAAATCATAAGTTTATAAAAGGAAACACAATCTTCGATAGCGAACATGATACACCACGGCGAGCTTAAATGAACAACTAAATGTAAAATTTTAATATGGTAGTCCTCACTAAGAAATTATAATTGAGGGAATGAATAGTGTTAACTTAATTATGAAAATATGGTTTAAAAATATTTACATAATGATTCATTGGTTACCAAATTAACTTGAAATGAATCTAAAAACCATTTGAAAATAAAGGATGTATTTTTATGAAAAAAAAAATTAAATTTAAATAATTGTGTTTATAAAAAAATAAAATACCAATTTTTGGATTATATTAATGAAATTTTAATTCAATATAATGATTAAAATTCATCTTATGTGTTTTATAGACATTATTTAAGAACAAATACAATTTTATGAATAAAATGAGTTTTTTTCTAAAAAAATAGTTTTACCACCTTTTGATGGATAACCATTTATAAATATAGTTTTATTTACATTAATATTTTATATTTGAAAAAATAAACTTCTATTTTGTAATCAGGACTTCAAAATTTACTTCTCTTGAATTTTGGAATTTTTCTGATAAAAATCCAATTTTAACGAATATGAAAATAATGCATTTTACTTCAAAACATCCTTTTTATCTAATTTTTTTAAATATTAATTTTATAATTTTAATTTGTTTAAAAATATATTTATATTTTTTTTTATAATTCTATTTAATTTTTGTCATTGGATGTAATTTTACATTTAAATTCAATATAAATTCCTGGTAATCTTTTTATGGTTTTTACTTAAAAACAGTTTTCTCATTTTGACAACCAAAATTAATTTTTAATTAATTTCTTCCAAATTTGTATTTTTAATTTATAAAAATCGATTACATATTTATAATCTTAAGGGAAAATTATTTAAATAGGTATCTTTTATTTTAAGATATTATGAATAACAATTTTGGTACGAAATATTTTTACCATGATTAAAGGTAAATTGGGTAATAAAGGTAAAAATCAAATTATAATGATATAAAACTAACCTAGCAGATGCCCAAATTTAATTGGTTGAGTTTATCCCGAATATAATAATCCTTGGTTGAATTTTTGGACCACTTGAATCCACTTGGATGAATTTAATGCTTTAATAATATAATATTCAATGAATAATCATTTTGTTACAATTTGTTTTAAAAAAGTAATGTCTTTAAATATGCAGCTATATAGCGGATATCTTAGACTATAAATCTTAATTATGAAGATAAAAATATTTCCTACATCATTTTTAGTCATTTATAACTTTTAGGAAATAAATAATTAAATTAAATTGTGACATAAATATTATATATTAATTTCTTAATTATTTAAAGAATCATATAAATGATATTATAAATATTAAAATAATTATTAGATGACATAATTTATGTCATAAATGAATTTTATGGATACTATTGACATGTTTTTTTATGATTTAAATATTTTTTTTTTAACTTATATTCTTGATATAATATTGTTAAAATTCAAATAATGAATACTGTAAAAATTGGTATTATTGGTATTTTAAAATATAAAATAATTTATTAATGATATTAAATTTCAAAAAATATATGATTAATAAAAATTGTCAGGATAAGTAAAAATATGTTATAAATGGAAATTTTGGGGGGCTTTCTACTAGTTATGGTATTTACATTAACCCACAAATTGTAAATAACATAACATCATGGTATGATTAAAAAGGGTTAAATAAGGGTTAAACAAAAAACACAGGGATTAAAAAAATATTATAATCCTATCTAGTTTTAATTTTATGATGTTTATTCAATCCAAAAAGAATATGATATTAAAATTTAATTATTTTGAGACCATTTGGAACTGAAATTGAATTTATATTAACATATTATTTTTAATTATTCTAAGGGTATCGCTCCCCTATCCAATAAAATGGTACCCACTCTTCTCTAATAATAACAATTCCAATGCATTTTGGTTCATCCAGGATCATTCAATACCCCCTCCTAGAATACCCTCCAACTTTATTTGGTAATTATAATAGGAAGAATGCGCTCCTTAGAGGTGTTAAGGTGTTCTTTAAAGGTGATCACTCAAAAAAGAGATATCGTTTTTAAGAGTTTCTATTTTTTCTTTCTTGTACTTCCTTTAAATATTTTTCATCCATGGTTAACTAATAAATACATTATAATGATATTTTATTATGTTAATATCATCACCTAAATCCATCTCCAATTTCATCAAATGGGAAGTGAAATTTTCATTTGTGTGTTTGGAGAACTACCGCCTCTTGAATAGATTTAGTTTGTTTTTCATTAGAAACTATCAAGACTGGTTATAATCATGGAATCAATGTTTATATATGATATTCATTAAATATTTATCGTTTTAAAATAAAAATATTTAAATTATGTTCTTACTTTACATGAACATAAAAATGATAACTTTCTTCATGCGTACGTGTGAAGTATCACATTCACAATGTGATGTGAATTGATTTCATTCACCACAAACTTTTTATGATATATAGAAGTATATTTAAATGATTATTATGATTTTCATTATATTATTATAATTATTTAAAACTATAATAATAATTAAATTATTTCTATAATGATCGATGAAAAATGGAAATGTTACTCATGTGTTCGTACGACATATCGTCTCTATGATTAAAAAGTTGTTAATTTTTCATCACCATAATTAATGGTTTTATTTGAAAATATAATGGATATATAAACGTTATCTTTATGTCATGAATATTATTCTAGAGATGATAGACTTATGAACATTTATTATATTTACATCGTGCCATGTTTATTTTCGACTCAAGTACCGAATAATGGAAAAACGTCTGATATGAACATAAAAAAATATGTATTAGTAATAAAATAATAATATGTGTTTTAAAAGGAATAATAATGGTTCATAATAAAATTTAAATGAACCTAATTTTATTATTCATGGTTATATAGATTGTATGTGATGATTAAAACTAAAGGTAAAGAAAATATTATCTTAATTTCCATTCATCGAGTTAAATATTCATGAAATTTGTTTTGTTTTAAAAAGAATATGTGTGAATGGCCTGTGATTGTTTAACACTGAATATCCACTTATATTGATGGTATTTATATTTTTCATGCATTATTATGTCATTGATTTATCTTTAATATAATGATACATTCTTTATAAGGGACTTCGTCTCAACCTCCATTCATTGAGAAATATTTTTATAAAATACGCCTAATTATTTTTTATGATGTATAATAAAACATTGGACTTTTGATTTCATTGAATATTTTTCAATAAGGAATATTTTTCATATGATGTGTTTTACTAAAAGACAAAAACAATGTTTTTTTATGTACGTGGTGACAATGAATTTTCCACCATCATGGACATTATTTGATATTTGGATTCCTCTGAAATCCATAATGTTTTTAATGAAAAATAAATACAATATTACCTTTTCATATCTTTTTGTATTGAAAATGGTATTCATAATGGATTGATTATATAAAGCCCTTGAAATTATATCTTCTGATTGTAATGGGGAAATGTTATTTTTTTCATTATGCATGTTGTTTGTGTTATGATTATGTTATGGTTCTTGGTAATTGTTTATGTATACGTGTGTATTTATGATAAACCTAGGGAGGGTGAGCCCATGATAGATTTATGAGGCATTTTGAAATGAGATATAGTTACACAGTAAGGATTCTCTTAAGAGATTTAAGGAATATACTATGATGTGTATTCAAAACATAACCTTTAAGGTTACTCTTTATATAGATGTAAAAGTCACAATGTTTGTGTGATATGGGTGCCATAAGTTACCTATATGATTTTTTTTTATTTCTATGAATTTTTATAGTAATCCTATTATTTTTATAGTAATCCTATTATTTATTTTTAAAAGATTCTATTTTATGGAAGAAATGGATACTATTGGAAGTGTACGTTTTTTATTTATATTATTTTATTTATTTATTATTTATAGCCTAATTCTAATTATTTATCCAAGATCATTTTCTGGAATAATCTTCGTATTGAAAGTTACTGAACCACAATTGTGCAAGTGATTGTGAATGGCGATACTCATCTTTCATGGTTGACTACTACCTATTAGATGGATTGCATTTTCTCACTTCTCATCACTAATTACATCATTACACATGTTTATTGTTAAGAAAATATTGTTATAGACGTCCTTCCCAACAAGTTATTAAATCATGATATTTCCTGGATTGATGATCTCAACGTTTATCTTCTTTGTTTATAATAAACATTGTAATATGATTTCGTATTTTAGACTCATGCAACCTCTTTCTTTTACAATATTTTGCATTTGGTCTTTTTTTCCAATAAACCATACTTTATATATAATTGTTATAGTATAATTATATAAAACTCTAAATTTAAAGGGATCTGTGATGTGAAAGAAAGTCAAATTATTTACATATCTCAAGATTAAGTAATGTTTAAGGATTAGACATTGTAGCTTGTATCATAGAATGGTTTAGACAACGTTGGATATTATGAAGTTTTCTTAAGAGTTAGGGATATCATCATGGGTTTATAATTTTATGGTTGATCATAAGTTAAATATATAAGAAATCCCTTTTGAGGCTTTATGTTCTGAAATATTAAGGTGAATAATGGTATTTTTGGAGACATTCACCATTGAGGATGTTATGGGTTGTTAGTTTTTGGGATGGAAAATGTGATGTATGATATTGAATTTGAGATTAAAACATGTAATGGTTATTCTTGAGGTCTTTATAATAATTTTTGAATATTATAATAATTATATGGTTTTCTGAAAATGGAAAAACCGCTTGATGGGTGAAAACATGTTGCGTTCGGTAAGGCTATAGGGATTGAACCCACAGTAGAAGGGCGACAAGGGTGCCTCACCTACCATGGGTATATTATTTGTTATGAATTTATTCTTAGTTAAACGACTCAATGGAATAAGAATAAGTTGATTTTGGGAACTTATGTTTTAACAAATGTATATCTTTGGTATTGAAAATTTATTTTGGAATTCAGTGATAAATTTTATTTTGGAAGATTCCGAATATTTGGGATACCCAATATGCCTAGTGAAATTAGAATACTATGGGATTTTAATGAATTATTGGTTGAATTATATTTTGGAAGAATCTATTATTTTAATTGTGGACTTTTGGGAGTTAGGTTATTCATGTAAATGATTAACATATGATGAATAATATGTGATTAGGTTAATTAATTTTCAGTGTGATACTTTGAGATTGGTCCATGTTATTTAGAGACAAAATTTAAGATTTATCTTGAAAGACTATGTGATCAAATAATTCTGAATTTTGAGTTTCAATCTTAGTTTGTATTCTTTTCGGTAATTTAAAGGATAGTTATTTTTTGAATGGTCAATGGTAAACTTTGGTTATCAATATTGAATTTGGAAAATTAATGTAGTTTTTTATCATGTAACTCTTTATTAATTTTATAGAATTATCTCACATTGTACTAACCATATTGGATTTTTCTATTATTTCAAGATAGGATAAATAGATAGTTAATCTTTTGTGTATTAGTTTATTCTCAAGAAGGTGATTCTAGTGTTTCATGTGTGAAAAAATCATCTTCAATACTCATCGTTTAGGAAAAATGTTAACTTTGAGGTAGAATTTGATTAGTTGATAAAACTCTTCTTGTTAATTATATTTCTTTATTTTATTTTTCTTTATAGTACAATAATTCGCCAACATTATGAAAAGGATCGTAAAAAAATGTTATCCATTTACATTTCTTGGTATAAAAACAAACACCGTTTAACCCATCACAAATTTATAGATTTGTGATTGTTAAATTTCTCCCTGAAAATGTATTCTATCACTCTCCCACAAAACATCATGGTTAGTTTTTCTTCCATATCCATGTTTTTTTACCTGGAATCCTAGTATCTGTTGTCTCAAGTGACCTCCATTCTATCATTTCTTTCTTTTAAATTAGAAGTTTTATTAATCCCCTTCCCAATATGAGAATGTAATAAAGGTATTTTGAAGAGTCATTTCTTAGTTATCTACCCCAATTTCAAATTATGAGTAAAAAATTTTTGAATGGGGAGAGAATATAACATCTCTTGATTTTTAAAGGAAACACAATGTTCGATAGCATACATGATACACCACATTGAGTTTAAATGAACAACTAAATATTATTATTTAATATGGTAGTTATCACCTAGCCATTTGAATGGAGGTAATTAATAGTGTTAAATAAATTATGAAAATATGGTTTATATATTTTTATTTAATGATTCATTGGTTATCAAAATAACTTTAAATGAAACTAAAAGTTAATTGAATATGAAAGATGTAATTTAATGAAAAACTATCCAAATATGAATAATTGAGTTTATAAATTATTAAAATCCCAATTTTTTGATTATATTAATGAAATATTAATTATATATAATATTTAAAATGCATATTATAGGTTTTCAAGACATTATATAAGATCGAATATAATTTTACGGATAAAATGAGTGTTTTTAAAAATACAGTTTTACTGTTTTTGATGGATAACCCCTTATAAGTCTAGATTTGGTCACTTTAATATATTATATTTGAAAAAAATAAACTTCTTGTTTTGAATCAGGAAATAAAAAATTAATTTGGTTAAATTTTTGTATTTTTCTGATAAAATTCATATTTTAATCAATAATGAAAAATACTTCATTTTAATAAAAAAAAGGCATTTTCATTCAATTTATTTATATAGTTAGATTACAATTTTTGTTGATTTTAAAGAACATTTAGAATTTTCTTATCATTTAATAATATTTTGGTAATTATAAGTAATTTCTCATTATAATTAGATATAAACGCACATTAATATTTTGATGGTTTTTTACCTTAAAAGACATTGTTTTCTTGTTTTGACAATGAGGGTTAATTTTTAATTAATTTACACCAATTCAGTGTATTTAATTTGGAAAAATGGATTCCATTTTTATAATCATAATGTTCAAATTATTTAAATATGTCCCTTTTATTTTTGTACATTATGAATTGTAACTTTGGTAATGAATATTATTAACATGGTTAGAGGAAAATCATGCTATTAAAGATAAATATAATATTGTAAAAATATAGTACTACTCTAAAAAATGTAAAAATTTAATTATTTGATTTTATCACAATCAAGATCATCCTTCAGTAAATTTTTGGACCCCGTCGAAACACTTGGATGTCTTTAATGTTTTTATAATATTATATTAAATGAATAGTCATTTTTGTTACACATTTTATTTTAAAAAGAAAAGTATTTAAATTTAGATTTATACCTGGGTATCTTTTCCTATAAATTTTCATTAGAAATATTAAACGATTAACTATATCTTGATAATTTATTTTCATTTTTGAGTAAATAAACAATTTTATTAAATGGTGACGTGAAGATGATGTAGTGATTTCTTAATTAATAAAAGAATAAAATAAATGATATTATAAATATTAAAATAAATATTACATGAAATAATTTTTGTTATACTATAATTTTTTGGATAATAGTGAAATTACTTTTATGATTTAGAAGTGTTTTTTGGAACTTATCTTCCTATTATAATATTTTTAAAAGTCAACTAATGAATAGAGTCCACATTTAAATTATTGGTATTTTAAAATATAAAATAATTTATTCAATGATATTATATACAAAAAAACATATTTGAAAAAATTATTATGATACTTCCAAATATGTCATAAATGGAACTTTTGTGAGTCATTTGACATGTTATGGAAATTACATTAACCCACAAAATGTAAATAACATAATATCACGGTAAGATTAAGAAGAGTTAAATAAGGGTTAAACCAAAAAGATAAGGATTAAAAAATATTAAAATCTTGTATAATTTTAATTGGATGATTGGTAATCATCCCAAAATCATATTATCTTCATAATAAATTATTTTTGGACCATTTGGAACCGAAATTTAATTTATCTTAAGTGTATATTTTAAAATTTTTCAAGGGTGTATGTCCCCTCTCCTAAATAATTTTACCCCATATTCTCTAATAATCACACTTCCAAAGGATTTTGGTTCATCCAATTTCATTCTAACCCCCATACTATAATCCCTTACCACATTCTTGAGGCCTTATTTTAGGCATAACACCCTCTTTAGATGCGTTAAGGTGTACTTCAAGGGTGATAAACTTAAAAGGAGGTATCATTTTTTAAGGTTTATCATTTATTTTCTTCTTATAATTCCTTAATAACTTTTTCAAAAATTTTGAAATAATAAATCCGGTATCCAAAATATACTGAGATGTTATTATGTTAATATCATCACCAAAAACCATCTTCAATTTTATCAAATGGGATATGAACATTTCGTCCGTGTGTACAGCTGACTATCGCCTCACGAATCTATATAGTTCATTTTTCATTACCATCTATCAAGACTGGTTATAAATATGAATCATTGTTTATATATGATATTAATTAAATATTTTTCATTTTAAAATAATAATATCTAAATTAATTTCTTTCTTTCCATGCACATAAAAATGATAACCTCGTTCATGTGTACATGTGAATTATCACCTCCACGAAGCGATATGAAACGTTTTAATTCACTAAATTAAGTGTATGATATGTATAAGTATATTTAATTGATTATTATGATTATAATTATATTATGATAATTATTTAAAGATAAAATAATATTTACCTTGTTTCAGTAATGATCAATGAAAAGTGAGAACGTTACTCATGCATGCATACTACCTATCGTCTCCTTGATTGTAACGTTGTTCATTTTTCATAAACATAATTAATGGTTTGATTTAAATGTATAATGGATGTATAAATGTGATATTTATATTATGAATACTATTCTAGAGATGATGTATTATGACCGCATGTACTACTGAAATCTTTCCAACTTTATTTTCGACTCAAGTAACAAAAAATGACAAAACATCAGATATGAATATAAAAAATATATACTTCTTATTACATGGTAATAAGTGATATAAAAGAATAATAAACTAGAAAAGGAACTCAATCTTGTAGAAATTAACATAAATTTATTATTCAGGATTATAAATATTGTACATGATGAGTCGGACTCAAGGTAAGAGAATTCATAACTCAATTTCCATTCATTGACTTAAATATCCAAGTCATTGGTTTTGGTTTTCCATGAATATGTGTGGATGGCCTCTGATTATTTTACACTAAATATCAACTTATATTGGGTGTATTTATATTTTTCACACATAATTATCTCATTGATTTATGCTTAATCTAAGGATACGATTTTATAATGGACTTTGTCTCAATCTTCTTTCATTAAGGATTTTTTTGATAGAATACACCATTTTATTTTATATAGTTTATAATAATGAATTTGAATTTAAATTTCATTTAATGGTTTTCAAAATGGAATCTTTTTTATATGAAAATTTTTATTAAATGAAAAAAGGAATTTTTTTCATACACAGTGACACTGGCATTTTTGTTGCTGCGATCATTATTTGATATTTGGATACCTCGACAAGCCGTATTGTTTTTAAAGAAAAATAAATACCACATTCCTTTTTCATGAATTTTCATATTGAAAATAGTTTTAATAATGGAATGATTATATCTATATCTTTAAATGATATCTTATGGTTGTATTGTGGGAATGTTATTTTTCTTTCATGCATGTTTTATGTGTTATGATTATGTTATAGTTCATGGTTATTATTTATGTATATGGGTGGTTCCATGATAAACAGAGGTAAGGTGATCCCATGATAGCTCTCCAACCCATTGGGTGATGAGAAGGAGTTAAACAATAAGGTTTATCCTAAAATATTTAGTGAATATACATAAATCAGTATCCTAAACGTAAAAATAATTGTTACTCCCTATATATTTGTGAAATATATAATGTAAGTATGATATGTATGCCATAACATACATTTATGTTTTATGATTTTATAAATTTTTATATGATTATAATGATTTCAGGAGGTAAATTGAATATTTTATCTTTTATGGGTGAAAAATATTATTCTATGAAATTATTTTCATGATTTTAAAATATTCACAGGCAAACAGTTTAACTCTTTATTTTATATCCCTTACATATATTTATTTTCTCAACCCATTATTGTGAATTTTTTTCAATGGATTTAAGAGATAGTAGAGTCAAGGGTTTAATCAGGGAAATTCTATAATGATTAAATATCAATGAAACTGTGTTTCATTATAAAAGATTCTATTTTATATAATAAATGGATACTGTTTGGAAGTTCCCACATTGTATTTCTATTTTTTCTATTTTGTATGAGTGACGACCTAATTCTATATAATTATAATTCTGAATATATCCTTGATGTTAATGAAAGTAAAATTATGGACTTATCTCAGGATTATATAATTATTATGGTTGGGGCCATATACACAAACTCTTCTCATTATGGATGAAGAACATCATGTGGATTTCATCTACCTACCATATATCCCCTCTACTAAAAATGGCTAGAGAACCCTGTTATTGCTACCTCAGATAAAACAAATTCAATGTTGAAACCTAAAGTGTAATGGAATCCGCATATAGTCTGCACAGAATGTTTTTGAACTCCATCCATAGAAGACAATGGGTTCCATAAAAAATCATATGATCAATTAGAAGGGGCCTAAGATTTGACATTCCTAGAAAAACTATATAAAGAGTGTCAATACAAACAATTGGCAATCAATAAAGTTTTCCAAGAAATTGGGATCCAGATAACCGAATTCGCAGTTATGGAGAATCCTGATTACTCCCATGTTATTATGATACGGTTCTATCCATCATTCTCTTAACAACCCTTTAACTCACCATTACCTTAGGACATGTTAGATATATAAGGAGAGATATATAATTTGATCATTGAATATTATCTTACCCTGAAATGACTTATCTAGTCATGCACATTTGGAAATATGTATGAAGCATATTGACTAATTTTATTGGAATGTATCCGAAATTTCAGCATGATATAGCTTCCCTATTAATGGGTGGGAGGATCTAGGGGATTGACCTCCATTTAAGTCAAATGAATAAACTAGGAATATAACATATCTCATAACTTCTCCCACAAAACTACTAACTCCTTATAATCCCCAAAGAACATGATCCAATATCGTAAAACTACCTCATGCAGCATAGTCACTAATAATAAAACCAAACACTCTTTCTGAACCCAAATATAACTGAAGTTATTCTCCACCTCCTACAACCATACCTATATTACTGAATTTGAAACTATTCCCTCATACCAAAATAGTATCTCATTTTAAAATTTTCAGAGTTTCCTCTTCTATATGTCATCATCATAAACCTCAACTCTATGATGATCTACTAACACGGCCTCCAAAACATATTCATAGATAACACGACCTTAATATTAACCTGGATCCATTCATTGAAATGAAACATATATTATGCAATCCTAACTCCAATATTTAGAATATTTATTATTTATTATTTATTTATGGTCTAACCTGAATCCAGGTTATGCCAAATTTAAACATACTTATATACAATAATATGAAGAATAATCCTTTGTAAGGTATCTAAATCAAAACTAGTATCACTTTTCTCATTAGGCTAAGTAAACATGAAGTTCCATAATTTGAATAATAGGGGGAAAATGAATTTTTCATATCTATTCTCCATTGTTTAAATTTTACACCAGGCTCAACTGACATGATTTCCCTAATAAACCATGTAGTCATCACCCGTTCCTTCCTTGTAATTCCATTATATTCCTCAACATGAAATTTGATACCACTATTTCATAATCCCTCACAATAAAGGTACCCCTATTATGTTGGAAATGAGATATGGTAGATAATGACACATTAATTCTTCCACCAACAATCCATAGGTTTGTGATAGGAACTAAGGTTATATTATACACACAAACTAGAGGCATTACATTGATTAATAAAAATGAGGCATGAGGGATAAGATGTTACCAGAAAAAAATCCTTTATAAAATAAATGAAATATCCCAAAATATTTATGTAATATCATAAAAACTAAAACAACTTCGAAGGAAAATTGAATTACCAAAAAAATACATCGAACTGATCTCAAGTATAAATAACTCATGAACAACCCGCAAGTTAGAAATGCGCAAATCGATCTCCAACTAGCTCCTACAGAATTGATATAGTTTATATAATATATAGGTATCATAATAATTATACACAATATGATTATCCAAATATACTCTCCTAAAAAATAAGGAATGAATAGTAAATTCAAACGAATAAACAAGTTAATATTACTCCTCACCTAATCTTGTATGAAATCCTTTTAGACCCACAAATGGTCTCTCGCAAAATATCTTATAAAATTAATGATTTAATATCAAATATAATATGAAATAATGGAACCCCACAATAACGTCCCAACAAGTTTCCCTTCTTACCCCAACACTGCATGTCTCAATCAATCTCTCTCTAAATAAACTATCCTTCCCGAAAATATCAAGGATACTATAACATAAATTGAACCCCACAAATCACATCATATAGTAATAAAAGACAACATCTCCATATAGTAACCTTATAGTTTCTTGGATCAACTATAGCACCTATGTCTTGTATTATACCTCAGGCCATCATGACCATTAGAAAATTCCTATAATAATCTCGAGAATACTAAATACATAAATACATTTGTGTGAAATAATTGCAATCCATTACATCCCTGTAGGCACATATATTCAAAAATAAACCTTCATACATAACATATCATAATACAATTATGATAAGTTAGTGGGAAAGAGGGTTTAAAACCATACATTCCTCTCTAACCTAAATGTTGGCGAAAACCCCCTAAGTCCCATGAGTGTCGTTATCCCTGGTGAATAGGGTGTGTTAATATGTGAAATCACATAATAGTGGAATATATATTTCTCACAACCACACTAATGGAAGCCACATAGTCTTAGACTCAATTGTAACTATTATATCTCGGAAACCTAGATACCAACATTTGGAGCTACATATCCTATAAGAAATAAATTATTTTAAGTTTTTAAATTTTTTAATTCAATTAAGAATTAATATAACATTAAATTATAATGTGAATTCAGTTACCACCAAGATTAATCTAAGAATTTCAATGTTTTTAATGAGTTATTAGTATTACAGCTTTAAGTTGATCCTCTTACACAATGGGTAAATTTATTTAACAATCATTATCATTACATAATTCCATGTACTCAAGAAATTATCCAAATTTACCATAGGGGATTCATAACATGAACATATAGTTATTTTAATGAGTGGGGAATGTAATAAATAAAACATTAAACGTAACCGTCTAATATTTAAAAGAGATTCATTAACAAGAATTAATCAAAGATTTCATTATAATATAAAATGATCAATCCCTGCATCAACCAGCTCTATCGGTCTCGATGTCATCCAGGAAAATAATATATCAATCATCATTCATTCAATAAAAAGGGCACCAAATATATCCAAATATAGGTAATACTTTCCAATTTATCATTAAATCATTATCCATTATAGTCTCGTATGAAAATTCATAGTAGTGCACTTCATCCAGACCAATCACAAAAGGAGGTAACTAAACAAAAAATAGGTAAAAGGAAAACCATGCCCATGAATGATAGATTCAATCCTTTAAAAAAATGAGCTCACTAGATACCAAAAAATTATCATTATCAAAAAAAAATTATAATCATTAGTTTATGGATTTATTAATCATAAGATACAACTAAAGGTACCCTAAAGAATTGGCTACAAATAGATATGAATTATTTAATCATTCTTCAAGAATAAAATCCATTTTATCAGTTGCAAGAAGAACATGAAAAATTATAAATGAATTTTTATTATTTATCCAATGAAAATTAACTGATTTATGATAATTATCCCAATCTTAGAAGAACAAACATTCTAAACCATAGCATACACAATATATATTACACTATCTTGTAAATCACAAGGCAAATTGTTTTCATAGCTTAAACACATGTTATTTCTATAACCTAAAAATGAATTATTTTTTATATGGTTCAATATTCATAAAGTTTACTTTATTAATTACTCAGTTACAAAAACAAAGATAACATTAATATTTCACATAAAATTAAGGAAACATAATATATCCACTATAGCATATTTACCAATGTTCTTATAATGAGAACCTGGCAACAACACAAATCTCTGATCATATTTCCCACAAGGAATTGATGGTAGCAATGGATACATCCCCATGAACACACCCCACCATGATTTTTTATTAAATAATTCATTAAACATGACCCCTAATCCATTCACATTGTGAACCTATGATTCAAATAATTAAACACACCCAAATAACTATCATTAAAATGGTCATCAATCAATATTCAAGTTGTGAACTAGAAACTCATGTCGTGAACATCACACTATTTACTAAACTCCACCAGATTCTTAGTTTATGGTCCAAAACTCTAATAGACCAAATCTATTCTTCCTCTAAGAACATTAAACCATGGAAACACACAATATTGTGTGATATAAATTTTTATACCCTTACTATTATAATAAGGATCAATAAATATTTAAACATTATGAAAATAATATTAGTTTTATAACCTATAATTATATTTATAATAAATAATTGTGGAGTAAAATTAAATATTTGAATAATTATTTTATAATTCATGAAATGAATAACTATAAAATTATATATTAAAAAACTATTGGTTATAAAACATTTTTTTGAGGAGGGATTGATTCAAATATTTCAAAATCCTAAGATACTTTCTTTGAGACCATCATTGAGATTCGTTACATATAGATAAAAATATTATAAATGTTATAAAATTTGATACATTATTTTTATTTAAAATATTCCATCTTATTTTTTTTAAAGAAATTGTTTTAAAAAAACTCTCTATATTATAAATGATATATTGGAAATTTAGACTATTGGGTTTTTTGATGAATTTATGAAGTATTTTAATAAAATTGAATAAATTAATGTCGTTGTGGTTAGAGAATTACATCATTATTAACATGTATAGATGGACTAGAATATAATGGATGGGAAACCATGGTTAAAGTAATAAATATAAATAAAATAAAATTAATTGATAGTTTTCTTAAACGAAAGAATTGTTTTTTTTGACATATCAATTTATTATAAATCCTATACTAGATAATGGATAAAAAATATAAATGTTATAACTATATATTTATCTCCTAATAGATTGATTTTAATCATGATTTAAAATATTACATCAAATATTCCATGAAATCCCTACACTGTGAGTGTCTTAATATAAATTCAATACTAGATGATGTCAATTATTTTGAAGAGTTGTTTCCGAACAATTAGTGATTTTAGATTTAGAAAACAATTCCACATTTTTTTATTAAACTGCCTTATTTTTAATTATATTTTTTTAATTAATGTTATTTATTGTGTTTTGGATCCATTTCTGGGTATTAGTTTTCAATTTTTGGTCATGTTCCTTAAAATTATTTCCATTTTTCATGTTATTATTTTCGATCATCATGATACCATTTTTTAATGATGAGAAATGTTTAATCAATTTGTTGATCCTTGATAAGTAATAAACATAAAATATAAGGTTGGGTAACTATGTATTTTATACATTGAATTCCAAAATAAATTATTTTAATTTAGATTCATATTTTGAGTAAATTCAATATATTGGTCATTAATAATTATTTAAAAAGTATTATAGTTAATGAAAGTTATCCAAACTATTTTGGATGATGAAATATTGATAATTATTTTTCATTTGATTTTTTTTGAAAATAATTTAACACTCCATGTACTTGTTTTGATTTTCTTCTTTTAACAAGTAAGTTGAGTAAATTTAAATACAATTGTTGAGTTTTTCTATTTTCAAATCAATTAATATTGGAAACCTTACCAACTATTAACTCAATTTATTTATCAATTAATGTTAACATATATACTATTTGAAAATAATCCTGTGAAATTGATTTATTTTCACTGATTACGTTAATATTTTTCAATTACATTAAAATATTATATTAGTAAATTAAATATTTTGAAATTTATTATCGGGATTTTTTTATTAATATTTGAAATATATTTATATATATATATATATATATCAATTTGATTAACTTATTTCTTGTTAAATCATTAACAAACTTAGGAAGTACTAGAAATATTTTTTTATGATTTGAGTAAGGGTTAACAATGTTTCTAAACTACAATTATTATATATAATTTCACATTGTAATGGTCACATTATGATTTAAGATGTAATAATTTTGGGGTTTAGTTTTTCTAATCAAGGAATCATTATTTATATTGATAATAAAAAATCAACAGTTTAATGCCTGGGAAATATAAATATAAATCAAATTTATATATTTATTTCATAAACCTAATATTACAGTAGATAAATTAAATACTTTTATAGTTATTCATCATTGATGATGGATTTTATATAGACAAGATTATTTTTTAATAGAATTATGGGATTCATAATATCACTAATGAAATAAAGAGAATTTTTTCATTTTTGATCATTCGTAATATTTTACAAAAATATGATGGTGATGATGTCTATATAGATTCATTCTAATAGTTTTAGTGGTGTATCCTTATGAAAGAATTTCAGTTCAAGCTATATAGATAAAAATTATTGAAATAATATAAGCTGAAGAATATTATCCTTATTTTTGTTTTATGTATAATTAATCATGATTTGTAGAGTTTGGGAAATTATCTATTCTGTGGTAAGTTCACTATATATAAATATAATATTTTTAGTATCTCTTCTCATAGTGCAACCGTAACATGATGTAGTAATAGTGGGTAGATTATATTAAACAAATTAACAATTCATAAAATTAATAAAACAGAAATTATTGGTCAAATATACTAATAATAAAACTCTAATGAAATATGTTATGTAATGTAAATAAATGTGAAGGTTAAAGGGTATGATTGTATATATTTATTTAGAAAAGGATAAATATGATAATGCTATAAGATTTTATAGATTTATTTTCACCTCTATATTTATTATAATAATTTAATATTAAATTTTTTCTTATACATTTTGTTAGAATATGAATGTAAACACTTATGTCAAAGAGACTGATTATAATCCAATCACAAAATATTTCCTACAACTTATATCAAAGAATAAGTAATTATTTATTTTATTTCATGGATAGAAAATATATGGATCCCTAATCATTCTTGTTTCATTTCAAATATTAGTGTTTAATAAATTTAATATGATTAAAAAGACTTATTATTATGTTTGTCTATGAAGAATTTTATTGATGTTTGTTTTTATTGATGACATGTTTTAAAGTAGTTTAAAGGGAAAAATCACTGGACGGAATGGTTATTAAACCACTTCCTCTAAAGTGTTTCATGTGGAAATACATTTTTGTAGTTGTCATTTTGGTATTACAGTTATCACTCTTGAGGTGTGGGACAATATAAATTGTTATTATTTGACAACTGAAATCAGTACACTTATTATATTTTTTGGAACTCTTATGTATTTATTATCCTATAATGATAAATATCCATGGGGTTATTAAAATATATTGTGATCGAATACCTGTTATATTTGATAAAGATTTTCATATTAAATCAGGATTCTTAATAGGACTTCTGAATTCATTGTATATTCTGTTTTATAGTGTTTTTGTATTATTGACCTAATGATTTTAAAAATATATATATATTTATAAGACATTTATTAGAATATTCACGTGTTTTTTTTATATTCATATTATGAGAAATTATATTTGGGGGAATATTTATATAAAAAGAGTTATCAGTCTTCAATATATATGGAACTATTTTATAAATTACATGATAGGGCTTATTGATTCCTATTATAAATGGTGGAAACATGTGAGGAGTAAAAAATTAGAAAACATCTTGTGCAATATAAAATTGATTTAATTACAGTAATCAATAAGAGAAGGGAAATAGATCAAATTCAAAATATGTAACTTTATTATTTTAAAAAAATGACATATATTTTAGTGTTAGTTAATGTGTCTTCTTATGTGTGTCTCCTTATTTTCAAAAATTATTATTGGAAGTGGAATGATAATTTTAACCATTGTATATCATTATATCTGATATTGTGGAAAATATTATTTATGTTTAATAATAATTATTATATCTATAAGGATATAATGTGGTCTATAATTGATTTCATGTATTATAAAAGTGAATATATTTATAGGATATATCAAATGTTCACAATTTATTTTGGGTAGACTTGAAACATGTCATGACATTAAAAGTAATACCATTGAATGTTTTACTGTACAAAGAATTGGTTTTAATGTAATGATTATCTCTCATGTTTTTTTCATTGAAATATATTGTGGTTCTATTTTATGTTTGTGAGAGGCAATATAAGATGTGGAATTAGTATCTAATTATTTTTGAAGATTCCATGTGCCATTATAGTAGTGAAAACATTTTTTTTAACAAAAATTTCAAAATAAAATATATTTATATTACTTATTTCATGTAGATGGTAATTTTTGGATGACATTTTTCTATGATAGAAATAAATATTTAATTTAATTTTTAAATTATATAGTTTTACGATAATGTTTAATGACATATTATTGGTGGAAGATTATTTTACTAATATTTTTAAAAATTTAATTAGTTTTTTTATTTAAATATTAAATTATTAAATTATTGTTTTCAATTATATAATGTGAAAATTTGAAAGACATTATACCAATTATATTATGATAGTTCACAATAGAACTTTAGATATGAGGATTGAAAAGTTAAATTATTTTAAATATGCAGGGAAGATAGTATCTAGTTAAAATAAGAGTTTTACTTCATTAACCACAAATTTTCTCTTAGTTTATACTTGAATTTAACATAGAAACATTTTGTTTTGTGAAAAGAAATTTTCCCAAAAAAAACATTTTGCTTACATTTTACCAATTCAAATTTTTTTTAAATTATAACACTTATAGATTTTTTATTTTGAAAAATGGATTCAATATTTGGAATTATGAGGTCCAATTTTACTAAATATAACCCCTTGATTTTAGGACAATATTAATAGTAACCATTGTAATTCTTTTTAACATGGTAAAGGGTAAATTAGGCCTTTAAAAGTGAAAGTAAAAAAGATAAGGACTATAAAATGACACTAAAATGTATCCCAATTTTATTTAATGAGTATTATTCATCAATAATAATTTAATTTTTGATTATATGACCATTTATGGACATATGGATTTGATTTTACCTTTATAATATTTTATTTAAATAAAATAAAACATGTCACACTCTAGTTCTTAATAAGTAAAATATTATTAATATGGTCTTATCCAAAAGATATATTCAACAATAAATATTATTTTTAAATATAATTTATTTATATTCAACATGTAAATTTAGTTTTATTTTTTATTGAGTAAATAATTACCTTAAATTATTACACAACGTTGATTCAATAATTATTTTATTAATGAAAATATAAAATAAATTTTATAGAAATATTAACTTGAATAAAATTTTATATAATTAATGTAATAATAAAATTTTATAGATTTATTTACATGTTAGGTATGTATTAAAATATATGGTATGAAGTTATCTTGTTTTATTGATATTTATATATTTCCAAGTAATAAATAGTTTAATAATTGACATTAATGATATTTTAAAATAAATAATATTTTATTATATGATATAAAATTCCTAAAAATAATATATGCATCCAACTGATTGTTATATATTTTAAAATTTTATCCATTATCCATTTATGGGTTTTTTAAAATTGTACAGTAATTATATAAACCCTCAAAGAGTAAAAAAACCATGTTCTCATGGTAAGAGTTAATGTCATTAAATAAGGATTAAAACCAAAAGATAATGGTATAAATATATTCAAAACATATTTTTTATTAGCTTATTTAGAAGCATAATAATATTATTTTCTAATTTAAATTTTTTTTTAAATATATTAAATTGAAATTTAATTTATAGTAATTTAATATTTTGAGATTTTCCAAGAGTGCCAGTCCCATGTCTTATAAAGTTGAACCTCTTATTATCATTTAATCACACTTAAAACCCATTTTTTCAAAAAAAAAATACCTTCTAATAAACATTAATAGAGACCATAAATTCTATATATTTGTATTGTTTTATAAAAAACATTAACCTTATTGGTCTTAAGTTTTTATGTAATGGAGGTTTTCCAAAGAAGGGGTACAGTTTTAATCTGCTAGTTTTTGTTTTATTTCCTCTTTCACCAAAATGAAATATTATTAAACTATTATAAAATAATATTAAAAATATATATTTTATATCATTATATTTTATCATGTGAGTTTCAAGACCTAAATCCATCTCCACATCCATCAAATGGGGAAAACATTATTGTTTGTGTATATGGAAGATTACCGCCCCACAAACAGATATAATTCATTTTTCATAACCATCTCTAAAAATAGGTTTTAATGATATATTTAATGTGTATATATTATATTAATGACATATTTATCATTTTTAAAAGATAATATATTAGTTATATTTTTTCCATTCCATGCACATAAAAATGATAGTGTTGTTCATGCGTACGTGTGGACTACTACCTCCGTAAAGCTATGTGATCTGTTTTTCATCACCATTTCATGTGGATGTTATATATAGTTAAAATTAAAGAAATAAAATCAAATAAATTTTATTATTATCATTATTAAAATAAATAATGACACTTATCTTCTTTCTGAAATTATCATTGAAAAATTAAAATGTTACTTTTGTGTAAGTATAGCCTACTGTCTCTATGTTTTTAAAATGATACATTTTTTATAAACCTATATATTGGAAGTATTTAAATGTTCAATTGAAATATTGAAATTATAATTACCCCATGAATATTATTATTAATATTATTTAATGTTTAACTCTTCTACCAAAGTCAACCTACCAAAGTCATTTTGAACTTATGAACTGAATATGGTCAAAACGTCTGATGTGAATTTAGATAATTAACTACTTGTTATAACCTTATAATAAGTGATGTAAATGGAATAATAAAATTAAAAACGTTATAGAGAAAGTAAATAATTAAAATAATCATATTATTCTAGATGATAAGGTACATATGTGTCCAATCGGACTAGAGCTAAGGTATTTTCTTATCTCAATTTTCATTCATTAGGTTATATTATACTTATTTGATTTTTTCATGTCAATATTATTTGTGAATTGAATTTTAATAGTCTTGTGTGTATTTAAACTTATTTTATTTTGATTTAAATATTATACACATATTATATTAATTTTATCAATGCTCACTTTAATGATATTATATTTATATGGTTATTTCATTTAGAGATCATATTCAAAGTTCCACATTAAACTATTTCAAAAAAAAAGTCAATAGAATGATTTTAAAATTATGAATAATGATATAATTTTACATATTTTTAAATTATTAAATTATTTTTGGTTTACATTATAATTTTTCATAGTTCCTTTAAATAAATTCCTTATTATGTACACAACATTTATATTTTTCCATTGATTTTAAAAAAGGTAGTATTTTGATATCCAAAATTGTTTTGAACATGGATTTAAAATGTTTTTAAAAGGTTTTATTTTTGGTATGATACTTGAACATTATTTATGATGGGTGCACCTGGATAGCACTGGGTGAGCCTATTATATGATATACAATGTGTGCACTCAGATAGCACTCCAATGCAATAGGTAATGAATTGGTTCACTGATGAATATGGTTATTTCAATATATAAAGTTTTTTTAGTTTTTTTGCATGGTTTTTGTGATTATGATGTCACAATTCACCTATATTAATTTTCTATGCTTGATAATTAGTTTTCATGGAAATATCTTGATTTCAAAAGGTAATATAATAATATTTTTAAAGGAAAACGTAATTCTATATTTAGATGATAATGATTTTTTTTAGAATATTTTTTATGGATTCCTTATTTTGAATCGGTAGGCCCAAATTTACTAAATACACACCTTTTATTTCTGGACAATATGAATTGTAATCTTAGTAATTTTTGTTACCATGGTAATGGGTAAATAAGGTAATTATGGGTAAAACTAAAATGACAAGGACCAGAAAAAACCCTAAAAAGATCCACGATTTTATTTATTGATTAATAGTCATCACTTACCAATAAATGTTTAGTTATATGACCATTTTTTCCACTTTTATTTGATTTGTAATTTTATAATATTTTTTTAAAGAAAAATCAAACATGTCACACTCTTGTTTTTAATAAATAACTTATTCTTAATAGTATGATATCTATAATATATTTTTAAATATAATATATTTATCTTAAATATGATAATTTATGTTTTTTAGGGATGAAATAATTACCTTAAATGCTTATACATTGCTGATGTAGAAATTATTTTATTTATGGATATATCTAATAAATTTTAATAAAAATATTAACATAAATATAATTTGTGATAATTAATTGAATAAACAGATTTTATAGATTAATTTGACATTTTATGTATCTATTAAAATATTTCTTCAATGTTATCATGTTTTATTGATATTTTTAAAGGTAAAAGTAATGAATACTACCAAAATTGAACTTAATGATATTTTAAAAATAATAAGAATTTATTAAATGATATAAAATTCCTAAGAATATTAAATTCATCCATATTATTTTTAAAATAATTATTAATTCATTTATGATCAATTTATGTGTATTTTTTTATTTTATAATTAATATACTAAACCAAAATTAGTAAAATACCATAGTGTCACTGTAAGGGGAAAAGATGTTAAATAAGTGTTAAAATAAAAATATAAGGGTATAAATGTAGTAAAACTTATCTAATTTATATTTTATTATTTTATTTAGATCCATAATCATTTTTTATTTTAGATTAAAAAAATTTCCATTTTGAAATAAAAATTAATTTATATTATTTTAATATTTTGAGAAATTCCAGGAGTTCTTTTCCCCTCTTCTCTAAAAGGGATCCTCTTATTCTCATTTATTAACCCTTAAAATACTTTTGGTTTGGCCACTAACAGACAAAATAGATTCCAAAAATTCATAGCTTCATTTTGGTGTTTCGGTTTTAGTAAAAACACTAACCTCAGTGGTTGTAAGGTGTTAAGAAAAGTAGGTTTTCCAAATAAGTGTATTAATTTTTATTCGCGTTTTTTTTATTTCATCTCAAACCTCTTAAAACTATTATTAATCGTTGATAAAATTATAACTCCAATATCATAAATATAAATAAATTTAATTATGTTAGTGAAATTACCTTAATACAGCTACAGTTCCATCAAATGGGAAAAAATAATCATTCATGTGTAAGGTGGACTACCGCCTTGGGAACAATTGTAATTTTTTTCCATCACAGTCCCTCAAGAGTGGTTATAATTATAGAATTAATGTATATATATAATGTTAATTAAATATTTATAGTTACAAAAATATAATATATCACTTACATTCTTACCATTCCATGCATTCAAAAATGATAACGTCGTTCATGCGTACGTCTGGACTACAACCTCCATTAAGCAATGTGATACATTTTCATCGCCATTTCACCTAGTTGATATGTATATGTATATTTAAATAAATAACATCATATATAGGATATAATTATCATTATAAAAAGATAAAATGATACTTACTTTCTTTCCATGATGATCATTGAAAAACTAAAACGTTACTCATGAGTACATATGACCTGTCGTCTTGAAGAATTTAACATAGATCATTTTTCATAACCATGCCTAATTGAAGTATTTAAAAGTTAATTTTTTGTAAAAAAATAATTATTATTTAATTAATTTGATTCCATTTGTGATTTAATTTCAACCTATTTAACCAAATTATACTTTCCAAAGTTATTTTGAACATACGAACTAAATATATTAAAAATTTCTGATGTGAATTTCAATAATTAATTACTTGTTATAACATTATAATAAGTGATGAAAAAGGAATAATAATCATGATAAAGGTTCTCAAGAAATTAAATAATTAAAATTAGTTTATTATTCACGAAAATATAGGACATACATGACAAATCATACTCAAGGATAGGGATTTTATTAACTAAACTGGCTTTCAATGGGTTACACTTCTACTTATTTGATTATGTCATGATAAGAATATGTGTGAAATGAATTTTAATTATATTATGTGTATTTAAAATTATTTTACATGGAATTATAAATGATATTCCTGATATATTCATTTTGTTAATTCATATTTCAATGGAAAGCTATTTATTAGGGATTTTCTTTTAGAAATTCTCTTCAAAGTTCCTCATTCAACTATTTTTACAAAATTCTAAAATAATTTTTTTTAACTTATAAGACATGAGATGATTTTCAATATGTTATAATAATTTAATTTTTTGATATTTATTTATTTATTTTTTTTAGTTATTTATAAAGAAAATGGATTAATTATTATGTGTGAATCTTTTAGATTTCAATAGTGATTTTAAAGGAAATGGGGTATTTTGATATCCAAAAGTATTTTAGAAATGGGTTCAAAATAGTTTTCAATGGTTTTATTCATGATATAGTCTTTGAATATTATTTAAGAGGGGTGTGTATAGATATCATTGGGAAATTTTTTTATAACTTATATGAGGGATGTTTCCAAAAAGTGCTCCAATAAATTGGGTAATGAATTTGTTTCCTGGAGAATTATATTAAATGTTGGCCATATTTTAATTCAACTTTGTAAGGGTTTTCTATAATGGATCAATAGGTTTTATATGATTATTATGTCATAAGGAACCTTCAAGACATTTATATGAATTATAAGCAGTTTTCATGGAAATATATTGATTTAAATATCTAAGATAATGATAGTTTTTAAAGAAAAATGATTCACATTTCAATGAAATATTATGTTTTTATAAAAAAATTAAAGGGTTTTCATTTTTTCCACTAAATTAAGGGGTTTCATTCATTTATCACTTATTAAGAATTTTTTCTTGGCCCATGTTTTTTGTTTTTTTACAGGGATTACTGATGGGTAAGAGAAAATAACAATTCAAGTTGAATATTATGAAGTTTTGTTATGAAAAGAACTCACAATTTAGTTTAAATTCTTTTATTTTAATATGATAACTGGATACTGTGTAGAACTGACCACTTGTAATATATGGGAGTATATGTAATATATTTTCCTAATTATCTAAAACTATAAACCTAAAAGATTTTTGGGAAAGAAAGAATGTGAATCTTAGTATATAGTCACAATAATATGAAAATTTTAAGGCCAAGTCCTTATATTACCTTATTATTCTTACATAATTTTGGTTTTAGAAATATAGAAATGTGTCTAAATAATAATATGGTTGAAGAATATCTTTTTCATATATTATCTAAATAAAATTTAATAAAAAAATTTGTATGTAAATTACACAACATTGATATAGAAAATGATTTTTTTTAAATTATTATTGAAATAAATTATATGATAAAATCCTTAAAAATAAAGGCTTTCTTATTGGTATTAATTGATGAAGCATCTAAGTGCTCAATATATTAATTAATTTTGTTTAATTTATGAAAAAATGTTGGTTATTTGTATTTTTTCAATGATGGGATATGTATTTATTCTTTAACTAATTCATTTAGTAGTCATAAGAATAGTCATGATATATTTTTAATTGGTGACTTCAAATGAAGATGAAATGATGACCTGGGGTGACAAATGATATGATAATTTAATGGTGGTATGTGGTGTTTGATGCAATTATGATGGTGGGTGGAACAAGTATTTGAAAATGATTTTGATGGGATGGTGGAATTTGGTTCTGGGTATGATGATAATTTTTCTATATCTATTAATTGGATGAAGGGCTTGGAAATTGATTATTCTTTAGGGCTTCTAATTCTTTAGATTGATTTTTATGAAACTTCCTTGTTTTTTATAAAATGTGGTGCTCTTTATTATTTAAAGTGGTTCTATATTACTTCTAGAATTATATGTACAGAATGTACGACGAAAATATGATGAAATGAAGGGATGTATAAAAATATATCTATAACATAATAATAAGAACCATATAATTGGTTGAATAATAATTATTTATGAATTACTAAAAGGAAATATTTATTAATGAATAATTTTATTTTATTTTTGTTCTTTGATGAGTCTTATATTTTCACTTAGAAGTGCTAAAGGAATGGTCATGAGGTACATTATGTTGAAAAAGAGTAAATTTTTTTTTACTATAATGTGTTTGTGTAATACATCTATCATTATTTTATGTTATTGATTACACATCCCACCCCAATTAGTAGGGAAACTGACACCCAATTTTTTTGTTGAGTTTTTTCAATAACGTTTTTGTTTTTTTAGGGAATTATATACTAAATGCTCTCCCTCATACACTACCATATTAGCTATAGTACTGTAGTTGGTCATTCAAAGGAAGAAATTGATTCTGGTAAAGGGTATAGAATCATATGGGTTGTGATGAAACTCAGTTTTTTACAAATTCATTTGAGGGATATAATGGCTTTATTTTATAAAATTTACATGTATTTAGTGTGTAACAAAAACAAAGAAAATTGATTTTTTATGATATATAATGTTTTTTTCATGATTCCAAGGTTATGGTGGCTACTAGAAATATAATTGTTTTTCTAAAGAAGAGTATATCGTTGTGATGTTCTATATGGGGTGTTAAGGAACTTTTGATGGAATACATGGGATTTAGGTTTTAAATGGATTCTTGGGAGTTAGGAAGACTATGTAAGGTATGAGTATAAGAAGTAAATATTTTGGTGTGAGATCAAAAAATTCAATTGGGAAATATATTAAATTACACATCATTATATACCCCTATTCTTAATAATATATTACTTCGGTGTATAGTTTGGTGAATGAGGAATATGGAGGTTGGGAATATATATTATCAATTTTGTAATGAATTGGGTTCTTTATTTATATATTGGGGATCTAACATGACTCTTTCGCATTTTTTTGATATGTTTGATGGATTATACTATATAGTATACTTATTATGATCACCCAATGTATATATTAATTATTTTTCTATTTCAAAGGATTTTGTTAGTGATTGAGATGGGTGTTTCTAGGTCAAGGAGTTTTTCACGAGATTTCAGTGATTCTTGGTCATTGATTAGGATATATGTAAACTATAAATTCTTCTGTATCAGTCCAAAAACATATTACATTAAATTTTAAGGGTGATTGAGTATTGTACTAACATATTTCATTTATGATATGAATTTTACTTTTTCCTATTCATGTTATATCTATTTTCTAAATATATATATATAAGGAAATAACTCACATTGTGTACAATTTTATAACCTTTGTTTTAGTCTCCAACCAATGGACTATAAGATGTGTTATTTAAGAGACGTTATCTCACTTTCCTAACTTTAAGCCTAGGAGGGGTAAGTGTTATAAATCATATATATATCAAATGGAAGGTGGTATATTTCCCTTTAAATAATTAAAGGGTAATAATCAAATTCGGAAAACCCTATTTATGAAAAGGGAATTAATTAATTTGTTTGAATATAAAATAAAAGTATCAATGTATGAAAGATCAATAATATAAAAAATATAATAAAATAATAAAATTAATTAAAAAAAGATGTATTAAATTAGGGAATTTGAAAATGAAATTCATAAGTGATTTAAAAAATAAAAATGATAAATAATTAATTTTTATATTAAAACATTTCATAAAGTAATGATTAAAAGTGATAAATAATTGAAAATGAATAATATACATGAGGAAATAAATTTTTTGAGGAATCTTAGAAATATCACTTGAAGGTGCCACTATTTATACCACCCCAATCACTTAAGCAATTAATTTATTAGTCCATTAGATTTATTGGTATCCAATATACCAAACCATCCCTTAATTTTTACATTTTATCAAGAAACATGACATAAAATAAAATAGATTGTTAAAATAAAATAAATAAACCTCAATATAATATTAAGTTTCGTTTTTAAATGAAATTATAATAAAACCATGGTCTTTTACATTAATGGTTATAATACCCATAAATAGATGAAACATATAAAAGTGAGACATTGCATAGAATATATCTTTTTTTAGTTTAGTCTCCAATATACCACGGAATATAAAGAACCACTAGGAATGATTGAGAAAATAATGAGACTATGTGAAATATATAATTTGGATGACACTATTGAGAGAAGAAATAAAATTTAGAAAGAGGTATATTTGAGATAAATTTTTACAAGTAGAGAACATTTGATCCTAGAGATTAAACGAGATTGATTTTCAATATAGATAAACAAGCCACCCAAGGACTGTATTTAAAGGTTCCAAATTATTTAGAATTGTTCTAGAATCTTTCAAAAGTCTTTATGGTCAATAAAATCAATGTTCTACAAATCATGAGCACAATAAATACCAGGATTAGAATTTCTACTTATGATGTAGTCTATCATTCTATAAGGTTATGAGGGAATTTTGGTTTTAGGAAATACATTTTTGTGAGGGGTCAGGAGTATAATCATTGTCGTTTTTACAGAATCTATGTTGTTATGGATAGCCTCTAGGCTACGACATGGAGAACTCCTAAAAAGAGATACCAATGGTGTTTAATATATCCTGAAGCATTGAGAAAACCAATTTACTTGGATCAGAGATTGGACTATGGTCAGAATTCTAGGATTAATGTTGAAATTCTAAAAAAGGGATTTATCAAAGATAGATCATGGTGTGGTCCTAAGGGTGATGTTGTAATCATTGTTCTTCAACTTTCTACTACATGGTGCATAGGGACACTCCATAATAATTATTTTGTTTTGTGGAGTTAAGTGCTTCATTCTAACCATTGTAAAAAAGTGCTTCATCCAGAAACTTATTCAAGGAGTATAATAAATCTTCTAGAATAAATCCTCAAATAAATATTTTATGATGACTCAAAACTTGTTTTACATCACTTATGAGAAATATTAAACACATTAAGAGTGTTTGTGATGATTAAAATCAAAGTGTAGGGACTCACACAAAACTCTCATAGTTTTTTTAATAAAGAACACTTGAATGATATTTAGATTTAACAATATTATAAGAATAATGAGTAATGATAATAACAATATCTTATTATCCTTGAAACAAAACCTCACGTTATAGTACTTTGGCAAAAAATAATTCTCCCAAACCAATAAACATCACCCTTTAATAGAATGGTTAAAACTTGTTCCCCTTTCAAACTATAAAAAAATAGGACATTATATCAGTTATAGAATGAAAATATAAAACATATTCCTTAAATTATCCTCAATAAAGATCATTCTTGATAGTGGAAAATTATTGTTTTATATTTTTTTAAACAGTGGTTTTGGAAAATATTTTAAATTATAAATAAAACATATAAAATTATATTTTATTTTGATAAATATAGATAATGCTATCTAAGAAACTAAAAAAACATTTAATGTTTTATATTTATTATGAAAAATATATATATCTCTGATAGTATCATTTGTGTGTTAATAAATATAAAATCCCCCCCCCCCAATTAACGCATCTTGAGATTTTAAAGGGATCATATCCACAAACATGACAAAAAAATGAATATATTTATATTTAAAAAATCATCCAATTAATATGATTAAGTAAAGGTTTTATTATTATACCATATTATAATCCCTAATAGTGTCCATATAGCTATGATGTATTTCCCAGACATCATTCCCAATATATAAAAATCCTTAAAATAGAACCAACTCTTTTTTGCATAAATCCATAAGAGACTTTACATTTGAATTATTCCTATTTTGAATCAGATATGAATGTTTTTATTGGAGAATCATTCTCATATTACATTCAAAAATTATATTTTTTTTTGAAATATATATTTTAAAAAATTTGAATCCAATATTATTATTTTTAAAAACAAATTTTTAAAAATGAAAATCAACTCATAAATTCTATGAATCTAAGGGAAATTTTTCATAGATAATCATACACAAATAACCTTTAATGAAATAAAAGAGATCAATAAAAAGTTGTTTAGTGATGATATTAGAAAGTTAAAGGTTTATTCAATAAATGGAATGAATGATTTTAGCATTTTGATAGTGATCTCATATAAAATTATACCTCATGTAAATGTGCATAGTATGAGAGATACAAAAAAGATTTATTGAAATGATGATCACAATAGTGTTTTCACACATAATATGTATGGAAGAATATGTTATCTCAAATTCCAAGAGATTATTTTTTATCTACATAAAATTGGTTCAACAACTCCCAATTACTATGTATTCTTATTTTCCTATAAAAATAGAATTATATTTTTGATTCACACAACTCCAAAGAGAAGAAAGATTTTCTTATTAGAATATATTTCCCACTAATATTTTTCCAATATTATTAATATCCTATAAAATCCCCATAGAAAAACTAATATAGTTCAAAATAGATTTCTTAAGATAAAAAACCCATGGTTTTCAGTTCTTTTCATGTAAGATAAAATTATAGTGAGGGATTTGAATTGAAATTAATGTGGATTATTATAACAGTTAACGCTCTATTGATTCATTATTTTAGGCCCCTTGAATGTTTTTTCAAGCCTTGGACACACCATGAATAAAAATTATTATCATTGGATGGATGACATTAGTGTAGATTATATTTAAAACAAGAACAAGTAATATATTTTATATGATGACTAGATGGTTTATAGAAAGGTGAAGTTGTATTCTAATAATAGATCAAGAAATATTATTGTTGAATGATTGACCAAATTCATACAATTCTATTATACATGTTTTACTCATTTGTGTTCTAATATTTTTACCATCACTAATTCCAAATTTATTTATAAGTTAATTATTGTAATTAATTTAGTTTAAAAAGATTACATTGGAATTTTTTGAAATTTAAAAATTTTGGAATAATTATTGGTCTCCCCTAAAACTCATTTAAAACTATTTATTCTTTAAATAAGAAAAATCATTGCATATATTTTATTTATTTGGTCCAAAAACACCAGCATCAACATAAATTTGATTGATTAATAAATTGCCAAATAATATTTTCAGAAAAGGGTAGAATAATCTTTTCCCATTTTGAAATAATTATATAAATGATATTTGGTTAACATATCATGCCAAGACATAGGGTATTGATTTATATAATTTATATCTTTGGTATATATAAAAATTAAATATTGAAATTCTGTATTTTCAAAACAAGGTTATCAGTCTAAAAAACAGTTTCAAAAAAAACTATTTAAAAAAGAACTTTTTAAAACTTTATGAAAATGATTAAAATTAATATGATAATTTAATTATAATAATATTCTATTGGATATGAGTTGATAAATGGGTGAAATGGTTTCACCATAATTAAAAAGCTATTCCGGATTATAGAGATTAGTATCAAGTCAATCCTTAATACATATAACATTACTTCTTTGATAAGTTTGTTTTAGAAATCCCACTTAGTTCCAATAATAGAATAATTATCAGTATTATATAGAATATTACAAACATTTTTCCATTAAAATTGGTTCAAATATTCTTTCATTGATAGTATCTAATTATTTTAATTATTATAGAAATCAATGAAATGAGTTTCATGGTGTTTTAAAAAACCATTAAGTTCAATCTAATTTAATACTATCCTTTTAGTTTGGGTTCCAGAATGTAATTATACGATAAGATTTTTAAAAGAATGGTCATTTGATTGATTCAATGCAATTAATAATGTTGGGGATAGGGAATCTGGAAAATATATGATTATTTTAGAATATTGAGGTTTAGAATGTTTTTAAGTATGTTTTTCAACGTCACCTTCACATTATAGAAGTGATTTAAGAATATTCTAATTTAATTTTAGGTGTATTGAATATTATGAGTTTTTATTCCTTTTACTGAAGAATCAAAATATATTTCTATAATTAATGTACTCATGAGAAATTAATTTATTATATTTTGGTTCAAATACACTAGGAATTTCTTTATTATTAAGGATAATGAATTTATAACTGAAGACATTAAAGGATCAAACTTTTATAATTATTCATTTACAATGTTAAAAATGGGTTTCTCTTATGATGGGTATTATGAGTATATAAATAAGAACAAATCAATTGGTATTGATTGACTCAAAAAAATAATTGGGGAAGGGAAAGCACATTTAGGAGAGGCTTAAATTTTTTTTATATTTTCCTAATTTATCATTCGACATCCCCATTTTGTTAAGGTGTTATATGATAGAAAAATTTGTGATGAAAACCTTTAGAAGAAAAAAATAAATATCAAATCGCGTGTTTTGAAATTCTACACCAAGGTCACTTATAAAGTAAAAGTGTTTGTAGTTCTTTTTAATTTTATAAATTCATTGAAAATTCGATAAATACATTACAAATCCCACCCTTATGAGATAATAAGAATACCAATTTAAATCTAGTAAATAAATCTATAATTATAAAGGTTTAATTTTTTTACCTTTGATAATAGAAACATGAGTTATGCCAAAAGTGTCAGTGTGGACTAGTTCTAGGGATTTATGTAAGGAAACAAGTATTTTTTATAGAATATTTTCATTTTTTTCCTTGTGGAATGGGTTTAAAATCTATGTTATCATTAAAAGAAACTTTTTGTTAATCTCATACTAGTTGTGTAAGATTCAGTTAGAAAAAAAATGAATATTTGAATGAAATATGTGTTAATTACAAAGATAAGAATCTTAATCATAGGCACTTAAACACATAAATGATTTTACTTTTTATATGTTTCAAATCAATAATGTAAACATTTTAAAATTGGATTCCAGTAAATAACTGAATTCTATTAGAATTAAGAACATTAAAAAATTATTTTTCAATGTAATGTTAAAACTATTATAAAATTATTTGCTAATACATAGTAAATTATTTATTGATCCTTTAACAAAAATAGAATTCTTTAAAACTATTTTATTAATAAAAACTATTTTTTCCTATATTGGTATTATTTCATGTAAAATCATCTTCAAATGTGACATGCCCTCCTTAAAAATATTTGAGATGTTTGGTTTCATAGGGATCACCACACATATTCCTTGAGAAACAATTGTCCATATAAAACACATCTTCTTAGGTAATAATCTACTACTAAAAAAATTAAAAAACTCTCTCTTTTTAGTCCCATATATTGGGTCTATATATATTATCTAATAAAGAATTTGTAGTCCACACATGTTGGGAACAAGATTTTTTATATGAAATATGAGAATAAAGATAAATGCTTTTAGGTATTACAAATCTATAATTTTTCAAATTATATTATTAAATTAGATGTCAAAATTTCATAAGATAATTAATTTTTATGAGAAATACCCTTTTCAAAATTACAATTTGTAGAATGGTTGGAAAACCTAGATTAATTCAAACAACTAATTCCATGTCATTTTTAATCTGTTTTTGTGAACCCAAAATTCTATTAAAAGTTTCTTCCCCTTGGATAAAATGAGAAATAATATTTTTTAAATATTTAATCTAATGTTAAAAATTTGAAATATTTTGTTGTTTATTTAACAATTAAATAAAATCCTCTTTCCTTTTAAAATTTGACATTTTAAAAAATATTAATTATTTGTTTCTTTTTAAGATCATTGAATTTCATGATTATATTATATTAAATATCTTGATGTTCCTTATTATAATTGAAAACATTTTAAAAAGTTAAATAAGAGGTGGAATATATAGATGATTAAGAAGAGAAATGATTAGAATAATTGCAAGTTTTATAACTAACCTAAATTCAATAATTGGCATGTTTCGTGATAAATTTGGGACACTCATTGGTTGATTCATTTGTCAATGTTTAATCATCCCATGCACTACATTTAAAAACATTTATCTCTTTCTTAATTTTATTATTATATTTTGACCCTTTTTTATTCAAGTGAAAATAAGGCTTCATATGACCCTTATTTTTTAACCCAAAACTAGTTTTCTTAAAATATTGATTTCTTATGTTTGGATAGGATCTCTTATTTTTCTTGTACTTATCCATCATTGTTATATTTTTTCGATGTTAGAGTATCTTATAGATGAGTTTTCATTTTTTTTATTTGAAATAAAATTTTATTTTAGTTTCGTTAACCTCTTTATCCTCATTTTTAGCTTCTATATTCATTTTTCTCTCATATTTTTTTAGATAACCAACAACTCCCTCTACCAAAAAATTATTGAAATCTTTAGATTCATTGATCACACTGACTTTTAGTGAAAAAAATCTTATACAACCCAAAGAACCTTCCTACCCAATATTCTATAGATAGAGTGTCTTTAAGAGAGTTTAGTTCATTAAAAATAATAGTAAATATAGTAAGCATATTATTAATATTCTCACTAGGATTCAAATAGAAACTCTTAATGTCTTTCATATATATATATATCAACCAAATATCCATAAATTCATTAAACCATCACTTTTGACTTCAAAATTATTTTACATATTGTCTGTGATTATATATGTAAAAACTAAATTAAAACAATCAAAATCTAAAACAAAATTTAATTCATTCAGAGATTTATTATCTTTTTTAAAAGAATAAATATATTTTAGGGACATTTTTATTCTATTTTGGTTGAAAGAGTATAGTCATTCATAAAAATTTTAAAAACATTATAACCAAAATATCTAAGAAACTTAAACATTCATAAATTTCAATACGCATAATTATTTCCATCAATAAATAGAGCATGAACCACAGATTTTTTTCAAGACCACCATAGGTATTTTAAAAACACATTTTAAAAGAGGAATCATAATTTCAAAAAAAATGGGTGAGGATTTTAAATTTTAATAACAATGAGATATTTTTAGAGAAACATAATTAAACCAATAAAAATCCTTTGATTCCAAATATTGGTCTCAGATAAGTAAAATGGAATTGGAGTTAATTTACCATTAATAAATTATAGGAAAAAAATACAATTTTAAAAACATATTTATAGTAAAATGAAGATATTAAAACCTTTAGAATATAAAGGTAAAATAATCAAGGTTTGAAAGTAGAACAATAGAATTAAATATTATAAAATAAAAATAAGAATAAAACTAAGATTAATTTCATTTTGGAATTTCAAAATAAAACATCTAAGTGATTCCAAATATAAAAATGATTACGCTTTATTGATGGCTTAAATAATTTAATAAAAAAAATATGAAGGAAATAAATAATAGAAACATCCAAAATTAAATAAGACCACATTTTTTGTATGGAATTTCTACATTATAAACCAATGTTACATTGATGACTACCACCTAAATTTCTTAAGGACTTAATATATTATTCTCTTGAATTTATTGGTATACAATATAAGAAAACTATCCAATTCATTTTGTTGTGACAAAGGATGTTCTTTTTTGAAAAAAAAAATCATGGTTTGTGTTTGTTGTTAATCCTCTCATGGATGATAAGGGAGACTGAAATAAAAGGGATCATACTGTTAAATCCGTAATCAAATTTGGGGTCCAAAATTTGGGGAATAGAAAGCATTTCGAAGACTTGATTTTCTTGATGGTCTCATAAATATATGGAAAAGGCATGAGTTTTAAAGATATGGGATTCATGAAGTGACTTTCTTGAAGACATGAATATTATGATGATGTTCTCTATGATCATGAGACATTCTTTGTGAGTGGTACTTTGCAGTGGTGCAATGCGGTGGTTCGAAGGGTTTTGATCGAGAGCTCTACAGTTATGATGAGCATTACGAAGACATAGATGCACTACAAAGATATTTTTGGCTGATTCGTATTTCATTCCTAAAGAATTATATCTCCACGTTGGACTATGAATTTAAATAAGAAGACACCCCTCTTTATTTTAGATGATTTGAAGATAGAAAATCTAGGATCGCTTTGACTTCCTGTAGAAAGGGGTTCACCATAAAGAAGATTGTTCTATGAGAGATTGAGCTTCTTGAAGATAATTTTAAAGTCTTTAATGATTCAAATTATTCTATGTCATGATCTATTCATAAAGAATGGGTGTTCCAAGTTGGTTCATTGAGCGTCATAAAGTAAGTTTCTCTCCAAGGCAGTGATCTCCACGAAGGGTAGTGCTTTGAGAGGCATAGAGATCTATAAATAGTTGATATTTGAAAAGTTGTGTGCTCTGTGAAATATAGATATTTGAAAATGGGCTTTGTGAATGGTAGTTTTGAGTATTATTGTTGAGTGGTCAGGGATTACAGTGATCAACTACTCAGGTCTTTAATGCAGGCAGTGTCTCATGTAAGATGGATACAATGAATTTAATTCCAATCTATTGATTCCACCATCATGTCAATAAACTGAGTTAGACTTCTCTCATATTAGTGATCTTGGGGGAGTGTATATAAGTGTCCTAAGGGAAGTGGTTATCCACCCCAAAACTTTTGTAATGGTTGAGTGCCTGGCCTAGAGTGACTGTGGCCAAACAATTGTACTCCACAACTAGTGAAGATTAGTGGATTTAGATATGACCAACACACTATCTGTGTATCATACGTGGATTTATCCCTATGTAGTGAACCAAGTAAAATTGGTGTGTCATCTCCTTTCTTTATTTTCACTAACAGATTTAAAAAATTCCTACCAACATGGGAATAAGATCCATAACATTAAAAAGAAAAATCTTACACCCTAATTCACCCCTCCCCTATCAGGGTGTTATAGGATCTTTCAAGTGGTATCATAGGGAGGTTTCTATTGTTTAATTTGTCTTATATTATTATGTAGAATTCATCCAATGTTAGAGGAGTCCCCCCTCTTTGATGGAAGTTATTTTTATATTTGGAAGAATAGAATGAGATCCCATCTAAGATCTCTTGGAATGGAGTACTATTTGCTACTATGTAAGGAATAAAAGTTACTATCTAACAGGGCTGGATATGAATGATGCAAACATGAAAATTCTTGATGAAGATACTAAAGATCATAATGCTCTCACCGTAGCCCTTTCTGATCAGATCTATCTAATGGTGATGAGTTTCACCTCATCAAATTTCATGTAGGATAAACTTGAAAAGATTTGTTAAGGAGATAGAAAAGTGAAAGAGGTGAAACTACAAGTCTTTCACAATTGGATTTATAATCTTAAGATTCATTATGATTAAAATACATACTTCTTCATCAAATGAATTACTGAAGTGGTTTGATCAATTCGAGGTCTATACAATGAAATAAAAGACATTAATATTGTGAACAAAATTTTGAGAAGAATTATTCCACTATACAAGGAAAAGGTGTTAGATCTTGAGGAAATAGTTCTTTCCAAACATTCTCTGGATGATCTTCTAAGAATCTTGGTGGCATATGAAATTATAGTTAAGCCCAAAAATTATATGACATGAGTGAGTAAGGAAATGGTGTTCAAATCCATGGACTAACTGAAAATTTTAAAACATAGTAGTGGTTAAGAAGATGATGAAAAATATATTTTTTCTCTAGTTTCCAAGAAGTTTTATATTGGAAAAAGAAAATTAAAAGGGAATTAGCCTATGGCTTTCTTTCGTTGTGGAAAATTTTTTAATACTTCCAATCAATGCTCAAGAAAGTTCTAATATGAAGAATGAAAAACTTAACACATTGAGAATCCTAAGAAAAGTTTTTCAAAAAATGGAGACGTAAAATCTATAAATAAAGTAAAAAGGGGTATTTTATATGAAGAGGAATATGATGATAATTAATTCTCTTAAAAAGAAGAACCAGAATTTAAAACTGGAATCCTTGATTCCAAGATGAAAACCATTGAAAAGTCATAATCATTAACAAATAGGTCTATTATTAACCAGTTGAAAACTAATGTTGATCCCATGTTAAAACTTTAGGAATCTATTTCTAAGAATGTCAATAAGTGTAAGAGATACCATAAGTGCAAAGAAATGGTGGAAGAATTATCATAATATCTTGATCATCTTGAAGATGAAATTGAACAACTTGAAGAACTGGTGAAAATACAGTCCTCAATCCTTGAAAGAGCAGATGATGTAGTGGAACTAAATTTCAGAATCAATGAACAGGAAATGGCCATCAATGAACATACCCTAAGAGGGGAGGAGATGTCCAAAACTATTTAGGAGATTTAAGAAGAAGTTGTTACCCTTAAGTGTGCGCTGAAAAGTGAATCATGTTCAAAATAAGCAAAGAAGAAAATAAAATTTGGTTTGTTCTCAGATTCTTAGCTTCCAAAGGGAGAAAAACTAGTGTCTGATTGAGTTGAAAATATTTTGAGTGATCAAAGAATAGCACACATGGGAAACTGTGGAACCGGTAGTGATACCAAAACATCAAATGTTGAAAATAAAGTGGGCTACAATAAAGGCAAGGTGAAAGTTGATCGTGTTGAAAAATCACCAGAAGCATCGAAAATGAGACCCTTAAATCAAACTAAAAGAAGAATGGAAGACTATCCTTGAGATTAAAGGAATGACATGCAGTCAAACATTTTTTCCCAAGGAAGAATGCATGATAAAAAATAGAATTATGAAGGCATTTTCTCTCATAATGTGTTGGTTTTGTGGATATTTCGGTCACACTATGTCATATTTCAAAGAGGAAAGGATCTATCATAATGGGGAGGTCTAGGAGTTTAAAAGAGGAGAAAACCTCATATCCTACTACTTACATAAGTAAAAATTTATATGGATATTATTTTTGTGGACCTAAATATATCTATAAATTCTTTTATTATAAGAAGAAGAGTGGCATGGACACCACATACTGATGTTTGTGACAAGTAAAATCTCATCAAGGAGACATTTTTCTCTTCAAATAGTTTTGGTTCTATGGAAAAATATTTTCACTATGAAGAACCCATGTACATGGAATAGAGAAATGAATGGCCATCAATATCCTGTAGTCAATCAAATGTCTCAGGTAAAGAAAATAAGAAAATTGAGAAACACAAACCTGCAGAGGTAGCCCTGAAAGATACAAAAAGAAACAACACATGGATTCTTGATATTGGTTTTTCATCTCATATGATAGGTATCAAATAATTGTTTACAAATGTCAAGAGCAGGGTTGATAAATAATTATGGTTTCTTAATTATGGATATTTTAAAATCAAAGGCAGTGAAAGTACTGAACTAGCCAATGTAAAGATAAAGAAAATAGAAGTCCTTTATATGGGTGTCCTACATCATAATCTTCTTAGCATGATTCAAATCTATGACTTAGTACATATAGTTACTTTTAATCAGAAATGACATACTATCAAGTTAAAGAAAAAAAATCAATTATGAAAGGATTCAGAATAGAAGGAAACCTATATTAGGTTGATAGTAAAGAAAATATTTTCTATATGACTGTTGAATAATAAAATAACCAATGGAATCGAATATTGGGGCACTATAATAAACAAGACATGGAGAAGACATCGAAATGGAATATTGTCATAGATATTTCCACCCTAAATTGTGAACGTGAAAAGACTTTTAAGGCTTGCATTTAGGGGATGTTGGTCTACAGTTCATATCATCCATAGAAGAAAGGGGCATCTTATCTTCTTTATTTCATTCATATAGACGAATGTAGCCCGATAAATGTTTTCAGAAATCATGAAGAAAGGTACTTCATCTGTTTTATAGATTGTTACATTAGAATGGAATATGTAATGGTTATACAAAGGAAATGAAAAGTGATTGAATGCATGAAAACATATCGTTGAATAGCTGAGAGTGATACTGGATGAAAAATCAAAGTGATGTGATCTTATAATGGAGGAGAATTCACATCCATTGAATTTGAAAATTACCTAGAGAAGCATAGGATACAACATGAGGTAGCATCTATGAGAACTCCATAGAAAAATAGATTTTTTGGGCATAGGAATCGACACGTAAACTACATGGATAGAGCTATGCTGATTGAGAGTCGTATTCCTTGACCTTACTAGAAATATTACAATCGAGTGATAGTGCATATTCAAAATCAAACACCACTTTATATGGGTTGGAAGAAGACACCATACAAATTGTTTCATGGAAGGAAGCCTAATTTGAAATACTTTTGTGTCTTTGGAATTAAATGTTTCATCAGAAACAAAGAATTAAATCAATGGAAGTATGGTTACAATGTAGATGAAGGAATTCTCCTTGTATACTAAATGAATATCCAATCCTACAAGAGTTTCAACAAGCACTTGGGAAGGATTGTGGAAAGTTGTTATGTAAAGATCATTGAAGATAAAACTAAAAATTCTTCATAGAATTCATATGATAAAGTGATAGAAGATAAGGAAGAAAGAGAATATGGAGCAAATGAAAATACAAAAATATGGGATGGTGTAAAAAATTATCAGGATCCACATCATGATGTGGACTTAGAAGAAGAATCTGAGTAAGAAACCATGGCTGGAGAGAATTCATTTGTATCTCAAAGGATGAATTAAAGAGAAGAAATTTATCAATCCAACATTATTGGGGATTTGAATACACCCACACAGATGAGGAAAATGAGGAATAATACACAATCTTTATTTCTATCCATTGTGGAACCATCCTTATTTGAAGAAGGTTCAAAGGATAAATCACGGGTGAAAGCTATGAATGAATAGTTATATTAGATTGATAAGAATCATACATGGGATCTAGTCAAGATAAAAAATGTCACAATGTGATTGGTATTAAGTGGATCTTCAAGAACAATTTTTATGTGCATAAGAATGTAGTCAGAAATAAGGCACGCTTTGTTTGTAAATGATACTCAAAAATTGAAGGTGTTGATGTTGAAGAGACATTTTCTCCAATACAAAGACTAGATTCAATCAGGTTATTTCATAACCCGGTAATCCAGAGAGTTTGAAAAGTTTAAAAAATGGAAATCAAGACAACATTTTTAAATGGAGTTTTGGAAGAAGAAGTCCACATTGAACAACCCTTGGGTTTCTTGATTGGCAATTATGAACTAAAGTTTTTCACATTAAAGAAATCTCTTTATAGCCTAAAATTGGAACCACGTGTGTGGTATTATCATTTGGTCTCTTTTCTAAGAATGATTGAGTTTAAAAGTGGAGAATGGGATCACAATCTCTATGTGAAAAATTCTCAAAAGTATCGGTTCATGGTATTGGTATATGTGGATGATATTATTTTCGATGGAAGTAGGTAGGAATCAGGGGATGTATTTTCTAATCACATGAAATTAGTATTTGAAATTTTCATGATTGGTGGACTCACATACTTTTTATGGTTTTAGGTGATTCAAAATAAGGATTAAACTTTCATTTACATAGAAAATTATGCAAGAGAGATATCGATGAAATTCAATATGCATGATTTCAAACCAATGTAGACTTTGATTGTGGTTAGAACAAAGCTCCGTAAGCATGAGGAAGGGACTTCTATGGATCCCACCATGTACAGAAGAATCATTGGATACCTCCTATACCTAATGAAGACACCACCAGATACTATCTTTGCAAATTTCCTTGCATCCCACTTTCAGATTAATCTGAAAGAAGAACGTATGGAGGCAGTGAAAATAATCATGAGGTACATTCAAGTAACTCATAATTATTCATTATACTTTGTTGTAATAAAATTTAGTGAACTATATACATTTTTTGATGCTGACTGGGCTACAGATGTTGTGGACATAAAGTCTTCCAATTGTGGAGCATTCTATATTGGGAAGAAATGTGTGGGATTGTTAAGCATGAAATAGGAAATTACTTCTCTTAGTACTACTAAAGCTGAATATATATATTCTACCAAGTCATGCACTCAGTTACTTTGGATGATGCGGTAACTGACTGAAATAGGTGATGGGGTGAAGAATCCAATGGTGATTTACTATGATGACAATATCATAATTGATATTACAAAGAATCATTTTCATCATCCTAGTACGAAACATTTTGAGATAATATATCACTTAATCTTGGAAAAAGTTAAAAACGATTTATCAAAATGGACAATGTGGGAACCGATGAGCAAGTGACTAAAATTATGAACAAGACACTATCATCGGCTGTGTTTGAGAAACCTCAGTTGAACCTCGGTGTTTATCCACCTCCCAGTGCATAAGTAGGTTACGAGATCCCCCAATGCCTAGTTATTCTAACTATTTTTAATCTATTTGTGGAAATGATTCAGATTTTTGGTGTAGATACGATATATGGGATAATTTTTTGACTCAACAAGTCAATAATTAGCTCATTGGGTTTATTTTCAATGGGGGTGGTTAAATTTAATAGAGATTATTATGTTTCTTTCTGGAGACTTTTCTGTTTCTTTCTGATACAGGAATGATAGAGAATAGAAAACAATATAAATGAATCTAAAGGGGATAAACAAAAAGAATGAGAACTCAATTAAAGTCCTCTCTATTGTTTTCTACACTGAGTAATTCTCACATATACAACGATTGATGGTTGAGTTTTTTCATGTAGTTTTAGGTTTTGATCATGTTTGGCGAATTAGTGAATTTATCTTAAGATTTCCAACAAACCCAAAGGGTGATATTTTTGGAATGAGGGATGTTATTTTCTGAAAAAAAAAAATATATAATGGTCTGTGATTATTTTCAATCTTCTCATGTTTGATAAGGGATATTGAAAGGAAAGAGATCATATTGTTCAATCTATAAGCAGTTTTAAAGGTGACGCCGTTTCCCAGTGTTTTCCAAATTATTGGGGTTCAAAATTTGGGGAATGGAAATCATTTCAAAAAGGGTTTTGTATTGAAGTTCTCATGAAAATTTGGTGAAGGAATGAGTTTAAAAAATAATGGCTTCATAAAGTTATTTTTTCAAAGACATGAAGATTGTGAAGGTGTTCTCTTTGATTACAAGACTAGCTTTGCAAGTGGTAATTTGCAATGGTGCTTTGCGGCTATGCGAAGTGTTTTCACAGAGTGTTCTATATTTACAACGAGCACTATGAAGAGAGATATGCATCACAAAGACATTTTTTCTGATCTGTATTTCATACCAGAAGAATCATAGCTCTGTGTTTGGTTATGACTATAAATAAGAGGCCACACCTCTTTATTTTGGATTATTTGAACAGATAAAATCTGGGATCTCTTAGAATTTGCAAGGCAAGGGTGCCCCGCGAAGTAGATTATTCAACATGATCATGAGATATATGAAGATATTTTTAATGTATTGAATGATTCCAATGATTCTAAGTCATGAGAGATTCACGAAGATGGGGTGTTATACATTGGATCAGTGAGCTTCATGAATTAGGTTGCTCTATAAGGTAGTGATTTGTATGAAAGGTTATGCTTTGTGAGATAGAGAGCTCTGTGAAGGGTTGAGATTTGAAAAGTGGTGTGATATATGAAGGGTTGAGCCTTATGAAGGGTGATAATCCTAAATGTTATATATATTTTTCTATCAATTTTCCATTGTTTCTCTTTCATATACTAGATAATGAACCTGGTAGATGTCCAATTTTGCAAGAAATAGGGCTTTACAAGGTTCCATGGAAGGAAGGAAGAAAAGCTGCAAAAATGGACAGGTACATGTCGTGATGGAAAAGTTCATGTCGTGTACTTGATGATCACATCCTGAATCAAGCTATAGATACTTGTTGTGACTAAACACAAAGACTGAAGAATTTTTTAGTTCACGTCGTGAGTCCTTTCTACTCATCGTGATAGTAGTCAAACTAGACAGTGAGAAAGCTGTGAGGATTCCATTAAAAAAGACAATTGGCCATGAGGTACATGTCGTGAACCACCTGTACATGATGTGACTGTGGTCAAACATCATTAATACATGGAATATTTTCCTTCCACACTAGAGATCCTGATTTAAATAACATGGATTAAGGGTTCATGATGTGACGATTAAGTACACATCATGGCCATTTCCGCATATATAAAGAGTATCTTGACAACACATTAAAACATGTTTGGATCTATCTCTCTCCTTTTTAGACTTTTTTCATAATTCCCTTCTCTTTTCTATCTTAATACACCTTATTTCTTTGAAATTATTTTACAATTTCAATCATTGAGTCATTGATTATTTTTTCTTCAACACCTTCAATTCCCGTGTTTTTTAAATTCCATTTCATTATTTTCATTAAAGGTTTAATAAAATGTATTTTTTCTCTTCAATTTCAAAATATTACATGTTCAATTATATTTTAAGTGTTCTCAAGATTTCCTATATCCCTTTTATTACTTTATTTACCATCATGAGTAGCAAAACGCATCCGAAGTAGGTATCAAGATTTGATGTATCTTCACACTTAGTTAAACCTCTAGTTTTAAACATGGAAAACCTAAATGAATTTGTAATTAGGATATAATCAATTAGTAAAAACCTATTTTTTTGATTGTACCATGACCATTGGATAGACAAGAAAATGACCCTATCCTAATTGAAGTAAACTATGACTAGGACCATTAGCTAGGGGAACTTTATGCAATAGATATTGAACGTAATCAATCTCAGGCTGTAGCTATAATCATGAACATGCCATAGTAACTCCTTGATCAAACTAGAAGATTGTACCATGGTTGACTAGAGACTATCGCTTGCTTTGCAGACTAAGCACTTAGGACCTCTCCAAGATTAGAACTAGAATCACCTTTATCTAGATACTTAGACTTGACACTGATCCCTCTTTAATCACTTGAAGTCAAACCCAAAAATAATTTACTCACCACCTAAACTGTATTCAAGCTAGTAAGGACTTCTATAAAGTATTTAAGAGCAGATTTATTTTCCCCATGAGAATAGAACCCTCTTTGTGGGATTGACTCCGAATTTCTATTATATTATTCCCTAGTAGTTAGTAATGTTTGGGACACATAAATTTTTAATTTGACTCCTGCCCTGAGAAATTAACGATTCCTTTTGGGTAGTAGATAAAATTTTTGTGTCATTGATGGAGAGGAAATGCTATTTAGTCATTATTAGCACTTTGGTCTAGAGCTAGGATTTTCTTCCCCTCACCCCCTTTCCATTGTTTTTAGACACCTTCATGTCTTTTAATTTTATTTATTACACCTCGTTAATGTACCAAGGTCCATCGACTCATTTAAGGACTCTTGGTGCACAATCACTTTTGGCCTTCGATTCTAAGATCGAAAGACATCTCTCTTCTCTTTGCTGGTCAGCAATGGCAGAGAAATTTCACTCTCTAGGACCAAACCCGCCAAACCCCCACCATCAAATCATTCTAGGAGAGAACCCAATAATGAAAGAGGGGAAAATGATCATAGAAATGGCTTTCCATTAATCCATTTTATGATACCTATTATTTTCCGTCCCCCGGTAAAGGCCCACACATTTGAGAAAAAACCAGGACTCATTCATATGATCCAAAACATTGGGAAATTTAGCGGTATTCATAGCGAAGATCCACATGAACATATTTACATCTTCCTGCAAGTCTGTGATACTTTTCAAAACTAGGGTGTTTTATGAGATGTAATAACACTCAACATCTTACCATTCTCCTTATGAGACAAAGACAAGGACTGGCTAAAGATTCAAGCTCCAGAGTCAATTACGACTTGGGATGAAATGGCCCTGATATTTCTGGACAAGTACTTCCCACCCATCCAGACCATGAAGCTCAGGATGGACATTCAAAATTGTAACCAAATTGATGGAGAGTCTTATTAGGAAGCATGGGACCACCTTAAATAATTAACGAGGAAGTGTCTGCATCATGTACTTGATAAGTGGATACAAATCCAAACTTTCTATCAAGGACTCCTGCCAGTGGAACGAAATGTTGTTGATGCATCCACTGATGGAGGTCTCATGTTTAAGACTCCGAAATCCAGAATATCCATTCTAGATGAAGTATCTCACAATGCTAGTCTATGGTAGAGTGATTGTGGACCACCACGATGTGGAATCCACCAAATTTATGAGACCACAAGGCCAGCAACACAAGTGGAAGAGCTCACTAAAAACTAACAAGCAATTCAGATTCAAACTACTCAACCCAATCCTGCTACTGTCAGGAAATTACTATCATGTGCGATGTGTGGTAGCTTTCATCTATATCAGAACTGCAAAGCTGGATATGAAGAACCACAACATGATTGTAATTACATCAATTTCAATCAGAAAAATCCCTCATTTTCAGCAGTAATGGTATTATCAACAAAGTACTACTCAATAACAACCTCATAGAAATCCGGGTTATTTTCAACTGTGGGGTAGGAAAAACAAATTCAGAGCTCAAGGAGCACCAGGATACCCTTTGATGAACCCTATACCAAGAATACAAGATCATCAACAACCATTCCCTCAAAGAGAATAATAATTTCATCCACATCAGCCAAGACCTTAGCAAGAACCTATGAAAAGAAATTTGAAAAACCTCTTGGAATCAGTTGTGAAAAAGTCTAATCAATGAATTATAACCCATGAGAAAGATATGAAAAGCTAGAGAGCTTCTATAAAGGACCATGAAGTGAAAATGGTCCAAATCACAATGACCTTATCAGAGAGATTACCGGGTTCTCTACCTAGTAACACTGAGATATACCCATGAGATGAAGCTAACCCAATAGTGCTCAAGAGTAGAGATATTTGAGACTTCCAACAACCCAAGGAAGCAATGCCGCAAGAACAATTGTCGATAATAAAAGTAGTACATAATATAAAATTCAATCCCACCTTACATTATAAAGAATTACAAATTCGGAATGAACCTAGGCCTAAGAAGTAGAGGGAGCCTATATATATTTCCCCACCTTTATACCAGCCACCTATACCCTATATAGAGAGAACAAGGTAACTTAGGTAGGAGAAAAAATACAAGAATCTCCTGGATAAGTTCAAACAATTACATATCAACATCCCTTTTTCTGAAGCTATTTCCAAGATGCCTATTTATGCCAGGTTCATAAAACACCTATTATAAAATAAACAGATTACCTTGGAGTCATCTATTTAAATTAAGAATTATCTTCTATTGTATATTATCAACATCCCTTTTTCTGAAGCTATTTCTAAGGTGCCTATTTATGCCAGGTTCATAAAAGACTAATTATCAAGAAAAAAGAAAAATAGATTACCTTGGAGTCATATATTTAAATTAATAATTATCTTCTATTGTACATTATAAAATTTCACCAAAGATGAGAGTTCCTGGAAGCTTTTCAATCCCTTGTGAGATAGGCACATGCAAATTTTATAGAGCATTCTGTCATCTTGGAGAATGAATTAACCTTATGCCAATGTGTACTTTTAAAAAATAAGGCTCAAGGAACTCAATGAAACAAGGGTATCAATGAAATTATTTGATCTCTCAGTCAAATATCTTTAATTCATTCTAGAATATGTGCAAGTAAAAGTCATGAATGTTCATTTTCCCAGCTGACTTCCTGTTATTGGATATGGAAAAAGAAGGTGACGGGCCCATAATACTTGGAAGAGGATTCCTAGATACAGGAATGGAACTGGTCTATATGAACCAAGGACGTCGCATATTCAATGTAGGTTAAGAAAAAGATTTTTTCAACCTAATTAGAGATGTGAAACACTCATTTGACACTATGAACTATAAATTTATTTCTCTCACCTAGAATAGAGAAGAATATATGGCCATAGAGGAAGAAAGTTTCAACACTCTTACAGAAGTAGAAGGAGTCTATGAATTTGAGGATGTCAACTGTATTGAACCACTCACCAGATATGTTGTACCATTATTTTCCACATCCATCATCTAGCCCCTCAATTTGACTTGAAACTACAACCTAGTACTTTAAAGTACTCATTTCTCGGGGAATATTCTTCCTTATCCATTATAGTCATCTATAAACTATCGTAGGATCAGAAAGAAAAATTGGATGATGTCTTCAAAACAAACAAGAAGTCTATCACCTACGGAGTGACAGACATTAAAGAGATCAATATTACTGAATGAACTCACAGAATCCTCCTTGAATATGATGAAAAACTAAAATGGTAGCCATAGAGGTGGCTCACACCACCCATGAAGGATGTTGTCATGAAAGACATTCTAAAACTCATGGATTCAAGAATAATATTTCATATCTCATATTGTGAATGGGTGATCCCCCTACATGTCGTTACCAAGAAAGGATAACTCGCAATAACAAGAACATATGACAATGAACTTATTTCAACGCACACCAACACCGAATAGAGAGTTTGCATGGATTAAAGATGTGTATACTTATCCACAAAAATTATCATTATCCCTTAACTTTAATGGACCAAATGTTAGAAAGACTAGCAGGGTATGATTTTTATTATTTCATGGATGGATATTCCTTGTATTAATAAATTTATTTCGACCCCATTTAGTAGCCAAAAACCACCTTCACTTGTCCTTTTGGTAATTTGTGTAAAAACACATGTCCTTAAGTTTGTGAAATTCTCCATAAACATTCCAAATATGTATGAAACACATCTTTCATGATTTGGATAATGAATTTCTCAAAAATTTTGTGGACAATTTCTCAGTTTATGGAAGATCATTCGATGCTTGTCTTAGAAATCATGAACTAGTTCTTAAATAATATGAAAAAAATGCTTGGTGATGAATTGTGAAAAATGTAACATTGTGGTGTAAGGATAAATCTTACTTGGAAACAACATCACAAAATAAGGCCTTAAAGTAGACTCAGAAATGATCAATGTTATCAAAGATCTACCTAAGCCATCCACTATTAATGATATCAAAAGTTTTCGTGGGAATGATGGATTCTATAGATGCTTGGTAACAGATTTTTATAAAGTCAGACATCCTTTGACACAATTATTTTCAAAAGATATTTCGTTCAAATTCAATCAAAAATTCCAAAATGCTTTCAATAAATTGAAAAATATCCTAAGGACATCTCCAGTCATCATTGCACCAAAATGGGAAAAATATTTTGAACTTATGTGTGATGCCAACGACCATACTGTAGGATCTGTTCTAGGAAATTGTATAAATAACATCTTCTGACCAATTTATTATGTAATTCAGTCCTTAAATGAATCTCAGATTAATTACACAACCACATAGAATGATCTCCTATTTGTCTTATATGCCTTTGAAAAATTTCATTCTTACCTTGTTCTATCAAAAGTAATTATTCATACTAATCGTGTTACCCTTCAGTACATGATAACCAAGAAAGATACAAAACCATGGTTGATACACTAGATATTTTTACCACAATAATTCGATGTAATAATAAAAGATACAAGTGGAATATAAAATATCATTTCTTATCACCTCTCTAGGCTACCTCATACCATCATCAAAGACAATTTAATATCCTGACCCAACCTTGGTTCTTTGACATAGACAATCTTCTTGCAATAAGATTCCTCCCTCATGATTTATCTTATCAACCATGGTAAAAGTTTCTTTCGTATGCCAAGAACTGATTTTGGGATGAACCTATACTTTTCAAGTGTTGTGTTGATGGACTTTTAAGACGTTTCATTCTAGAATAAGAGGTGTAAATGTAATCAGAACATTCCATACATTTCCAACAAGAAGGAATCATTGTCCTGGGTGCACAGTGGATAAAATATTACAAAGTGGATTTTTATGGCCCTCAATAGATCAAGACACTTGGGGATTCTACAACCAATGTGATATATGTTAAAGGATTGGGAATATCAGTAAATTAAATGAAATTCCACAAAACCCAATGCTAGAAGTTTATGTTTTTGATGACTATGGAATCAACTTTATGGAAACATTCCCCATGTCATGTGGAAGGAAATAAATTCTGGTTGTATTGGACTACTTGTCTAAATGGATTCAAGGTAAAGGAATGACTCATGAAACTTTCTACATAGTACTAAAATTCATTTGGAAAAATGTGTTTTCAAATTTTTTATTTCCATGACACCTCATTAGCGATCACGGAACACATTTATCCAATAAAAAAGTAAGAAAAATTATTCAAAGATATGGGATCATCTACAATATTGGAACACCCTATCACCCATAAATGAGTGGTCAAGTTGAACTATCAAATTGGGAGGTAAATCAAATCCTAGAAAAAATATTCAACACAAGAAGAGATGATTACAGTCCGAAACTGGAAAATTCATTATGGGTGTATAGAATAGAAAATAAAACACCCATAGGCACCACCCCATTTCGATTGGTTTATGGAAAACCATGTCATATTCTGGTAGATGAAGAGCACTGATCATTTTGGGCTATAAAAAACAAAATTTGGAATTAGAAAAGTCTAGAGAGAATAGGTTATTGAAAATAACAGCATTGGAAGAATTATGAAAAGTTGTGTATGAGAATTCATGAATTTAATAGGAAAAAACAAAATAATGGGAGGACAAAAAAATTGCAAGATGAACCTTCATCCTAAGGAATAAGGTTATGATATTCAACTCAAGATTGAAGCACTTCATAGGAAACCTAAAATCAAGATGGATTGGTCCTTATGATGTAATCTAACTTTTCCATATGGAGTGATTGAAATTCAACAATATAAAGGGCCACCATTCAATGTGAATGTTCAATGGTTAAATATTTTTCAAGAACCATTCTGGGAAATGCCCTCAACCACACGTTCATTAAATCTTTAAGGATGTTTGGAAGAAAACATAAAAATTATAGATTTATGGGAGGTAACCCATAATTTTTTTGAGATTTCTTTGAGTCATTGATTTTTCATTGTCTCATTGTTGTAATTTATACAAAATATCATTCAATAAATAAAAGTATTACCATTATTCCATATTTTTACACCTACCTATTTTTTAGCTATCCAAATTATTTAACATCTGGAGTAATAGTTTCTCTATAGTGAAATATTTTTTCTACTAACATATTTTTCAGGTGAACAAAACATCAATTTTTAGATAGCTTAGACACCCCACTGCATACAACTTCATCTCATGGGGAACTTGATTTCCTCTTTTTAAATTTTTTCATCACTTCAATGTCAATTCAATTATAAAAAATTAACTTCCACACCACTCCCACCCATTATATTATAAACATTGGGAACATTGTCTCCTTATAAGTGTGTGTTTGGGGGGGTAGGGGGTATTTCTCATAATTTCACAGAGAAACACTTGAATATTTGTTTTCTCTTAATATTCCTGGAGATTTTTTTAAAATTGATAAGCATGTTTCAAATTTGAAATCCTTTATTACGATGTAAATTAAATACAAAGATAAAAAGAAAACTGTTATGAACCATGTTTCACCCCATCTTAAAGTTTTATAATGATTACAGAGACAAAATGTTTAATTAAAATTTAAAATCCTTGAAATCCAGACTAATTGACTCACTACTTAGGTTTTATTCCCTTTGTAATTTCTAGTTTTTATTTTATTCTCATTACCTGAGAGGATTCTAAGCCTTTGATCTCATTTTAATTTCTGAGAATATTTCATGAAAGATTATTAGGGCATGTGAACCTACTAGAACCTACATTGAGATCTTATCAAAACTATTACTAAACAAGTGAAATTTTAAAATGATTAAGGCATCATTTGATATCCATTTTACATGAGACCCACCTAATATCTATCCTTTATTTATCTCATAGTTTACATGAATGACATGTTAGAAGAAAAGTTATTTCAAGCCTATTTACCATCCTACCCAGCTCCTTGTACAATCCTTAAAGATTGTTTTTGAAGAGGTGTGTGGGAGGCATTCAGATAGCATAGGATGTTTTCTCTTTCAGATATGTGTGATGTGCTCACCTGACTACCAGGTTATGATATATATGCATTTGTGCTGTGTCACATTTATATTTGATTACTTTGTAAAATTTAAAAAAAAAATAAACAAAATTATGGTTTGTGTACTAGGATGGTCAAAAATCACCATTTTCTAGACTGATGAATCCCACGAAGGATCATATGTGGTTAGGTGATGGATGTGAGATCTATCCTCCGAATAAATTTCCAAAAAAAAAAGAAGAGGGAAAAGGAATGTAATAGAATAATTTATTTCTCTATTTTCTTGTTATTCATATCGATCCGACATGAGCTGGTTGAGTATGGACCTAACTCGCTAGATGGTGGAATTTTTTCACACTTATCTTATTGAATCTACATTGTACTTTAGAGATTACCCTCTTTTTGAGCCTAATTTTCACATTTTACCTACCTACCAACAACCTCAGAGTCATCTAAACATTATTGCTAAAATTACTAAATATTATTCTTATACTTTTCTTTACATAGTAGATATTGTTGAACCAATGCAAGCCTATAGTTTGGAATATAGACTAAGGGTACTAGCATACCTTACTTACATTTTACATAGAGTGATGAGAGAAAATCATGTTGAGGTAAATTAACACTGGGAATGTGGCTTAAGGAATAGTTAAAAAATTAAAATTTAAATAATATAATTTGTATTGAAAATTTGAGCTATGAGGCATGACTAATTTACTAGGCTGGATTAAAACTGGAACATGACTACTTTTCTACTTACACTTAATTTAATTACATAAACATAACACAAATTTATTGTTTTTAAATTCACTTATCCTTTTGAAATATTTGTTGTGATTTTTTTCTTGAGGAAAAAAAATTATTCAAGTATGGGGGGTCTGATAAGACTAAATGTTATATATATTTTTTCCACTTTTACAATTTTTCATTCTTATACTTGATAATGAAACTGGTAGATGTCCAACTTTGCAGGAAATATGGATTCACAAGGTTCCCAAGAATAAAGGAAGAAAATATTCAAAAATGGCCAAGTACACATTGTGATGGACATGTTTACGTCGTGTACTAGATGAACATATCCCGCATCAAGTCGTGAAGCCAAGCTGGGACCAACCACAAAGACAGAAGAATTTGACAGTTCACCTAGTGACTCCTTCTTCCACATCATGAAACCTGTGAAACCAGACACTGAGAAATCCATGGTTATTCAATGAAAAAAAATCCAGTTGGCCATGGTGTACACATCGTGAACCACCTATAAAGGATGTGACTATGGTCTAATGTCATTAATCTGCGGAAGATTTTCATTCCACACTAGAGATCTTGGCTGAAATAACATTGATTAAGGGTTCATGACATGATGATTATGTACACATTGTGACCATTCCTTCCTATATAAGGAGTAACTCAGTAGCACATTGAAACATGTTTGGATCTTCTCACTCTCACTTTTAGACTCCTTTTGTAATTCCCTTCTCTATTCCCTCTTAAAACACCTTAGTTCATTATAATTCATTTTCATTTTCAATCAAAGAGTTGTGGATTCATTTATCTTCAATTCATTCTATTCCCATTTTGTTTCAATTCAATTTCATTCCTTTCAAGTAAGGATTTATTTAAAGTATTATTACATTTTCATTTCACATCATTACATTTCCAATTTTGTTAACATTGTTATCATGGTTTCCTCAATCCCTTTTATTGCTTTAATTACCATCATGTGTAGAAAAACACATCTAAGGTAGGGATCAAGATTCTATGTATCTACACACTTAATTAAACCTCCAGTTCGAAAAATGGAAAACCTAAATTGATTAGTAATTGGGATATAAACCAACGGTCAAAACCAATTTGAGTTACTACACCATGACCATCAGGCAGTTAAGCAAATGACCCAATCCTAATTGAAGTAATCGATGACTATGACCATTAGCTTAGGGAAATTTATATAATTAAAGCTAAATGTAATGCATCTAGGACTATAGATAGCCTCCTGACCATGGAATAGTTATATCCAATGTTGATCTATAAGACTGTACCAAGGATGACTAGCGACTACAACTTTCTTCGAAGACTAAGAACTAAGGACATTTCTAATATTAGAACTAGAATCTCCTTTATCTAGATACTCAAACCTGATCTCAAACCCTATTTACTCACTTTAATTAAAACCCAAATATTATTTAGATGCCACCCAAACTATAGTCAAGCTAGTAAGGACTCCTATAATGGATTCAAGACCAAATTTCGGTTCCCCACACGAACAGCACCCACCTCAAGGGATCTACTCCAGACTTAAACTATACTAGGACCTAGTAGATAGTAAATATTTAGACACAGATAAATTTATACTTTGACTCACCCCTGAGAAATTAAAAATTCCTTGTCGGTGGCTAATCAAAGGGAATTTGTGAGGGGTTGTTTTGGGTATCAATTTTGAGTGATCAAGGAAATCAGTGAGCATCTACCCAGATCTTTGATGTAATCAATGTATAATGATGGAAGGATACAAATAATTCAATTCTAATCTATTTATTTTAACTTCATGTTGATAAACTAAATTAGACTTCCCTCATAGCAGTGATCTAGGGGGAGTTTATGGAAGTATTCCAAGGGAAGGTGTGATAAATCATGGAACGTTTTGAATTGTAGTGTGCCTATAATAGATTTACTGTGACCAAACACTTTCACCCCAAATATAGTGAAGATTTGTGGATTTACATATGACAGACACATTATAGGTGTATTCTCCATAGACATAGCCCTTTGCGGTGAACCAAGTAAAAGTGTTGTGTCATATTCTTTCTTTCTTTTGACTGACATATATAATAAGTTCCTACCAATGTGGGAACAGGATATGGAACTTTAAAAAGAATAAGTTGACACCCTGATTCACCCCTCCCCGCTCAGGGGGTTCTGGGTTCCTCCATTGTTTTGTCTATAAGAAGAAACTATATGAAATAGACACTATCTTTTTAATGGGGAAGTTAGAAACCTAAAAAGCAATAGTCCCTTTAATTTCTAAAGGAAATGACATGAAATGCATTGTTATTTACATAAATGGTTGTTATAACTAAAAATGAAATAATGATAATAAAGAGGGAGATTTAATAGGTTCAAGAACATTGTTACTTAGTCATTATTCTGATAAATAATTTGATTAAATAGTATAAGATATTGAGAAAATAATGAGTATGTGTATGATATATAATTTTGAACAAGTTCTTGATTTGGGAGGGAGGATTTTGAAGGAGTTCTCTTTGAGAGGAAGTTTGAACAATAGAGAATGGTGGTTCTTGGAGATCAGAATAGCTTGTATGATGATGAAAATTTCTAGTCCACACAATAAATCTACTATATACTCAAAATTCATTGGTAATTTTATGAAATATTTCAAGATTCATTAGTGTCAAATACATACTTTTTCAACCAATCACAACCATAAAAACACAGGGCTTAGATTGGATACATGTGGAAAGGTCTAGCATATTGTGCCCTGAAAGTGGGATTTGTAGTGTGAGGAAAGACCCTGTGTAGTAGATTCATAATGATAATTTTTTGTTTCAACCATAATAATATTCACTATGGTATATAATCTAGGATATAGTATGTACAACTCTTGAACTGAAAAAACTGTGGTGTATATCATACCTTACATTATGGAGCATATCGAGTTACTTTTATATGAGGTTTTACTACAACTTGAATTATGGTATTTTCACTACAAATATTGTAAAGGTATTTACCAATATAGTATTTGGTTTGGTACTAAATTATCTGTAGTAATCCTTATTTTTTGTATTTTTATGTCCTATTTCATAGGGATTCATCGTAATACTTGTTCTGACATAAAATGTTAAGTCATGTTCCATAATCCCTCTTTAAGAAGTCTAATATGCCATCAATATTAAATATTCAATTAGATATTTCACAATCGATTCAATATACATATGAATACCGTAATATAAAATGAATACACCTTAAATATTTTTGTCATTATTAAATTCAAGTACCAAATAGAAGAAAAACGAATGTGTGTGCAGGGGTTTGCGAAATGCGGTCTCAAAGATTTTGGCTGGGATATAGGATAGATATTAGAAATAGTTGAAATGAATTTTTTTATGTTAAAGGTGAAACATTATCTCCAAAAAAACTAAATTGTATAAATAAGGGAGAATAGAAAAGTCACAGGTATTTAGGACCATATATGATTCGATGTAAGGAATTTGATGTTTACTAAACAGGAGAAGGGATGGGAATATATTTTCATGTTTGAGTCCTAGTTAAGGATTATTAATCATGAATATGTGTAGATGTGTATGAATTGGAAAATTTTAGAAATTATTTTAAAATGAAATTATTTATTAACCTTAAATATTCCATTTTAGACAAAGAGATATTGGATTATTTGGACGAGACAGAGTTGGCCTTTAGATTGATTCACACATGGAGAACACACTAGGATTCATTGTTCATGATGATACATTGTGGGGAATCATAGTATGGGAATTTCTTGTTCATTATGGATTATGAGTAATGTTTTTCATTAGAAATTTTTTGAGTACAATTTTATATTTGGTTTGTTTCTTTGGCAATGGATGTGTGTCTTCAATAGGGGATGTTTAAAAATAAATAGAAGTTTTTGTGTTCTATTCATTTTTGTATTGTGGAGCCTCTTTTTCATCACCCATCCCTCTAAAGGAAACCCTGCTATGTTAGAAAAAAAATCAAGATATATTATTTCCCCTAATTCCCACCTCTAGTAGGTTCTGGGTTGGTGACAAGCACTAATGGTATAAAAATCACATAAATTAAAGGATTTTTCTTTAATAAAATATAGGTTCATGATATATGGTATCAAAAACAGATCATCTACATGATATAATATAAAAATAAAATGAAAACAATTCCTTAATTCATTCATATATAAAAAATTATTTATATAAAAGTCTTCAAATAAATTCCAAAAAATAAGTTACTGAGGCCGGAATCTATAACAACACCAATGGTCCTACCTAGTAATGTCATGGATGGTCCACATAGTCCTCTAAGAAAACTAAAAGTCACTATATATATATATATATATATATGTGGTGACCATATATGTATACTCATTAAGAACTCTAATAACTCTCTTGTATATGTTAAAGAATAATAATAATGCACCAGTGAGGAAATATAAGATCCAATAGTACCTAAATAGTTAAACAAACGAAATCCCATCCTCACCATTACTCTCCCACCAAATAAAGAATCCAAGTATATTAACATAATAAGTATCATATCGAAATAAATGTACACATCTCAAATTTTCCAACTGAGATGCCTATCCCACACCCAAACTTCCTCTATCCTGGCTCTCCCATCCCTTCTGAACATCACAACATGCCAGGCACCCCACTTGAAACTGGACATCACATCACATATTGATCGAAGATTCCAAGGCCATCACATTACATCACATCTCTTATAAAGAACATGGTCCATCACATCGCATCTTAACCACAAATAGAATACTACAATATCATGACCATGAATGAAATCAACCTTGTGCCCTCATCCTACCATGCATGATCCCCATAATAATCTATATCATCATCTTATCAAACACCCACCATTACTGTACTTTTTCTTTCTATCCATCATAGCCCATGTGTATCAAGCTTGCATGGAAGAGAAAGAGGGAATGAGAGGGTATCCAAATATCAATCCTCACCACAAGGATATTAATAAAAACACCCCAACAACATCTATTTTTAAGAACATTATGATCCACAAGGGTGGGGTTTATATATTATTCACAATGAACATATAATGTATGTATATATATATATATAAATCCTCACAAAATCCCATCCTATGGGTTCAAAACATGAGAGAAAACTATCACTTAACATCACCACTAAACCTCAAAACATCTTCCACATTCTTTTCCAACTTAGAATATACAAAACCACACAACAATCCACAATCCATAAGACACCCTTTTATTAAAAATCAATCAAATTTCTATATTTTACATTACCATCCCACTTCATTCATTAATTCCATTTATTTTTTGATCCCATTAATTTAATTATTTCATACCATTTAATTCACATTTAAAAATAAACATATAAGCAAAAATAATAATTTTTATTCATTCATTAACCATTCAACCCATGCCATTATAATTCCTCATTTAAATTCAATTCCATTGCTACCCGAGAAACTACCACAACACAACATTCCAGAAATAAAGAGACCATCATCCTTATTCCAACAATCCCACATTACCACCATTTTATATCCAAAACTACTTCTTCTTAATAACCTCAATGACACTACCACTTTTTATCACAAATAACCAATTTCACATCCATAAAACTCATAACATATGAACCCACAACACAACAACACATCACTAATGCCTCATTACACATCCATCTCTCATAATATCACTACCACACATCACAAAGACATATCATAACAATTTTTCACACATTCACGTCATGAAAATTTTTTCATCACATTAATACATCAATTTTTAGATTTTTCAAGGGGACTTTCCTCCGTTCCACTTCTATATTTTAAGTTAATTCTCACATATGACAAATCTAAAAAATAACCCATTTTATTATACAAATATAAGTGGTATTACAATTAAATTTTATGTGATAATAAATAATCACATAAGAAGGGTTCTCTAACTCATCAATTAGAGTGAAAAAATTCTACAACTGAAAAAAACAGTGAGGAATCAAGCCTATATAGTCTCACTATAGATAATTTTAAAATGGATTTAAAAGTATTTTATTTCATTCCCCGTCCAATTTTAATTTTTAGATAAACATTTCATTATGTTTATTTTTAAGATAAAAAAACATACATTGACACACAAGAGCATAACCATACATGCATGTTACAAAAGATGGGAAATGAAGGATCTCTTACCTCAAATGAAGATTTTTGGTCCACAAAACAAGGCTGAATCAAGAGAGAGGCCACCATCAAGAAAAAAATGAAGAAGAGCACACTTACCAGTAAATGACACAACAACCACATCACTCTCCCATTGAATCATATAATAAAATACATTTAATTTGGTAGAAACTCCCCTTGAATGAATAAATAAAAGGAAAATAGTGGAATCATAAGTGGGGAACTCATCAAAATTTCAATGGATCGGTTATATAGGACTACGGTCAAAATCCATTTATTAGGGGATGAAAGGAAAACAAAGGATGAACATGGTTCACCTATGAAATAATATAATGTTCAGATAATTGATTAGGTTCAACTGATTTTAATAATTAATAGGTTGTCTAGAATATACAAGACCACGACACAACTACACATCACCTTACGGTTGAGGAAGTGGGATATGGTGTGATGGCGAGGACCATGCCACATCCAGGTTTGTAAAACTGGCCTCCAAGATCAGTGTATATTTCAACACAATATATTTAACAAACTAGATGTAATGACCCCCTTATTCTCATTAGATTATGAATACATTGAATAATTACATTGCCTTAAGCAATATCCCCAAGACACCAATGGCTAGAAATAAATTCCAAAGGGTTTCAAATGAAACTAGCAGTTGATTTACCCTTAATAACTAAAACTATTAACCCAAAAATCATAACTAAACAACGCAATATATGATACATTAATAAATGAAATACAACTCAACCACTTAAATTATATCAAAACCACTCCAAAGTATTCTATAATAGAAAAAAATAACTATCAAATTAAATAGCTGAAGATAACTACAAGAAACTCCAAGAAAACTATAAGACTATACGATCCACATGATCTATGCTTCAACATCACCAAATGGCCCATGTATCACAATGTGGTGCTAAATACATGTGATACTACACCAACTCCCTTGTCTCATAAGATAGCATCGGCAAAATCAGCAAAGTTCCAAAGTAGAGATCAGTATAAAACATAGTAGGCTTTCCCCCCAATTACATGTCTACTGACACCACTATGATAGAAGTTTTATCCACAGGTATATAAAATATTTTGTGTAAAAAAAATTCCAAAATAGTTTATAACTAAATATAAATAACTTCTAAAACATATTATAACTCAATAGAAACATATACTATATCAACAGTTTTTTAGCCAAAATCCTTTTTCAAAGAAGGAAACCAAACAAGGGCTTATCCCATTCTACAAGTTCCCTTTGTCATAACTAATCCATTCAACAAATCCTCACTACCAACCATGCATGATTCATTATAACATTTCAATACACATGAGTGGTTTCTCATCGATATACAAATTCATCACAAGGTAATTAAATCACATGTACCATTAAACCTTTGGCATCAATCACAAGGTCATATTTCAACCAACCCTTGTAAATTTAATATGAACACACACACCATGTATGACCAAAAACCATTTCAATAAAATCACACTTTTATTGAAAACCCTTTTTCCACCAAGCCATTCTGATAAAAGAAAAAAATTGCAAAACATTTTCCAAAAAATGATTTGAATATTTCTTGAAAAATCTTATTTTAAAACATTCATTTTAAAATCAATAAGATAAACCACCTTGAACAATAATTCACCAAAAGTAAAGAATTCCATAAAACCATAAATAAGCACTAAAAATGATTTATTCTATGATTTTCTCTTATTTTATTACAACCAAAATGTCACTAGATACCCTGAGAGGGTTCTGAATTAGGATATGGAAATTATATTTCAAAATTATTCCTACCCCACTTAATCATGACCTCAATATTATAAGGGTAAATTTGATTGCTTTTATGTGTTATTGTTGATCTCATTCTTTCCATATTTATCATATGATGATCATTTGAATTTAATCAAGGAAATAAAACACACAGGCACACATATTTTTACTTGGTTCACCCTATTTGGGCTACATCCTAGGATCATTCAATGAAAATATGTTGTTATACCAAATCCACTAAATCTCACTTCTAATATTGTTCGGTCTACATCACTTGTATGTATAGCCTCACTGCCTTTATACAGTTTAGGGTTATATCAAAGCTTTCCCAAGGGTCACTCCCTATTTCTCTCTCTCTATAGCTCACTACTAGTAGAAAGTATAACCTTCTTCCTCTTCCTTTTCGCACTACTCCTGGAAGGGGTCCCCTTACACCTTATAGACTTGAAGGTTTGTTCATTATCTTTAATGAATGAATACTATATAGTATGTATATACTCTATTGATTTCCCACCTTCATCTATAGTTGAACACCTCTTTTCCACTGAACTTTGGGAAATAACATTCCACCTATATTTTCAAAGATCACTCCCTTTGCGAATCCTCTCTTTGGTGAAGAAAAAATAAGACTTTGTGAAGCACCTTCTTTCATGAAGCTCCAACTGGCCTTTGAGAAGCTCTTGCCTTTTCTCCATGCTCACTGAGCCTTCGTGAAGTACACCTCTTTAGAGAAGTTCAATCTTTCTTTTGCGAGTCTTTCTTATTTCGGTTGGTATTTTAGGGCCTTCGTGAAATCCTTGCTTTCGCACTTCTCAGAACATTCAGTTGGCTTATAGCCTTCGCGAATGACTTGGAATACCACCTTTATGAACCCTTTACTAACTCGGAGACTTATAATTCTTGTGGATTCTCTATTTTTTTCACTATATTTTCTGAAGTGGGTATCCTCATATTTATAGGCTCTTCTCTTCACGATGCTCCACCACCTTCAGTGTGTTTGCTAGATCCATCTTCACATAACACCTCTATTCTTGAATATCCATTTAAAACACAAAGCACTATGTCTTCACATCACCCATCAAAATTGTGAAGCCTTTTATCAATGACCACAAAGAACTCTATCACCGATTAAAAAGTTCCATTTCCATAAAATCGTGAAGAAAGTCACTTTCGTGAAGACATCCTCTAGAATTTCTTTTCTCCTTCTAGAAACATAATTTTCAAAGGACATTTTCATGAATTTCATTCATTTTCCATATTTTGATGAGATATTCAAGGTAACCAACTTTTCGTTATGTAATACAACTCCACTTTTGGGACACCAAAAAATTTGGAAAACACTTGAAAACAATGCCACCTTATATTTGTTCTTTTGTACGCCTCCGGATATTCCATTAAATTTTCATGGTTCTTTGCCAACATGGATTGTCAAAAAATTATTTGGTACTTGATAATTTACCATGAAAAGCTTCTTTTTCAACAAACACAACCAACCCAATAATGTTGCAATGTTACATTGAGGGATTTTTCCCAAATAAATTCATAAAAAAATTCAGGCAATTAAAACAATTTGAAACTAATACAATCAATTATAGAAATAAGATTTGAGGTGAAACCACATACCTCAAAGATTTTGATGAAAACCGAAAATGGATGAAGAATGCTCATGAAATCGGGTAAGAATTCCTTAAAACCACCTTAGATATATTTTACTAACATGATAAAGTTAAAATCTCATTCTATCTAGCATCAAAAATCTTATATGTACCCATTGATGGAATAGATCTGAGAAAATGAGAGTAGAGGAGAATTATATCTATGTAGATCTAAGAAAATGAGACAAAAAATGGTGAAGAATGAGCACTTACCACGATGAATTGGATTCTAATAACCAAGAGAATACATCAGATTAATTCCAAAATGCTTGGGAGAGGTTCCTTAACCCTCAATAGAGATGAATTCTGAGTTAGGGATTAATGGATGAAAAATGAAAGAGTTAGAGTAAAAAAAATTCTGAGATACACGTTTTTTAGGATCTCACTTTGACCCCACGCATGATTAGTTATCATGGTTAGACAAAATTTATGCTAACCGTATGTTAGATACTATCTATATAGGCACTTTATAACCTCCTTCAATTGTCTCCCAAACTGTTCACACACTGTGTGTATGCTACCATCCAACATATTCCAATGTGTATGGTTTCTCCTAGGATTTCCACACTGTTTAGACAAACCGTGCGCAACTTGTGCGCTTCTCCTTTAGCCCCAAAACCTCTTGAAAGTTCCTCAGACTCTCCCAACCATCACCCTTGTACATTATATAGATAAAAAAATAAATAAATAGTTATATACTAGATACTAGGGGTACTGCATTACCCCCCCTTTTGGTATTTTTGTCCCCAAAAAGTAGAAAACCATCATTTCCCTAAAATAGTTCTGGCCATTATTCATTCATTTCTTTCTTGAATTCCCAAGTCTCTTCATAAATCTGAACATTTTTCCAAAAAACCCATACTATACTAATACTTTTTCGACACAATAAATTCTCTTTCCTATCCAAAATCTGTACTGGGATATGTACCAACACAACATCCGGATATAAGTTAATATGATCTAATATGATCACATGTTCAGGATCAGGCTGATACTTTTTCAACTAAGATACATGGAACACATTATGCACTGAACTAAACAGTGTTTGTAACGCTAACCAATATTTTACCTCTCAAACCTATTCCAAAATCTCAAAAGGGAGAATGTATTGGGGACATAACCTTCCCTTTTTTCCGAAACGATTATGTCCAAGCCTTCAAGAAATCCTCAAGAACACATGATCACTCACTACGAATGATAACGGTTTTTGACAATGATCTGTAAATGATCTCTGGTGACTATGATCCATATCCATTCTTTTCCTGAACAACTAAATCTTCTCCATTTTTTCTAGGACAAGTCTCAGCCCAACTACATATGTTTCACCTATTTCAACCCAACAAAGTGGAGGACGACAAGGACACACATAAAATGCATCAAAAGAACCCATATGTATCACGGCCTATTAGTTGTTATTATATGATAACTCCACTAATATTATATGTTATTCTCATTGGCCACCAAAATCCATTACACAAGCCCAAAACATGTATTCCAATGTATGTATAATCCTTTCATATTTTCAATGTGTTTGAAGAAGATACACCATACTAATAGTCAACTGAGTGCAAAGGGGTTTCCATAAGGATTTCCAAAAATGAGATGTGAATCTCGAATATTTATATGAGACTTTCAAAACTGGTACACCATGTCTCTTTACCACCTCTTGGATATAGATTTTGGATAGATCCTCCACCTTATACGTTTCAAGAATATGGACGAAATGAGCTAACTTCGTGAGCTGATCTACTTTCACCCATATGGAATTGTGTTTTCATACCATTGATGGTAGACCTATAACAAAATCCATCAATATCTTCTCCAATTTCTACATAGAATAGATAAATTTTGTAACATACCCACCGATTTTTGAAGCTCTTCCTTATCTTTCTAATAAGTTAAGCATTTTGAAACAAACTCATCCACCATATATTTAATATTGTTCCAACTAAACTGTGAATTCAACACCTTATACATATTCTTTATTATAGGATGAACAACCCATTTGAAATGGTGGTATGTATGAAGGATTTGTTCTTGAAAATCTATAGGCACAACCATACAATTTCTTAACCACATAACTGAACTCCCACCCAACCTCTATCTCTTAACGGTCTCCCAACCATTGTGTTTTGAACTCATAACTAAGCATTTTCCATCATATGTTTGTGCACCTTTTACCATTAGTACCAAATCAGGAACCACATAAACTAAAAACAAAACTGCAACATCACCTTTTTCTTCACATTCCATATGCATGTTGGCTAGAATGGAATTCAACTGACACTCTTATAATGCATCATTTTTCAACTACATATACGAATTTTTTTTAATGCATCTGCCGCCATATTTCATTTTTCTGGTATACACATCATGTCATTGTCAAACATCTATAGATACTACATCTATCTCATTTTCCTTAGATTCAAATGTATTTGTGAGAAAATATGTTTCAAGATTTATGGATTTGTAAACACCATAAAATTTTCACCAAAGAGATAATTATGCTATGTATTTAAAGCATGGATGGTTGTAAGTAAATCTTAATCATGTGTTGGGTAATTATTCTCAGGAACTCTAAATTTAAATAAACCATAATAAACCATATGGTCTTCTTGCATGAGAATACTTCTCAACCTAGATTCTGAAGAATCACAATACACCACATACCCTTGTCAAAATTCTTGAAAAAAAAGATATGTACTGATGTAAGACTAACATTCAACTCTTGAAAAGATTTATGGAATTATGAGATCCATTTGAATGGAACATTGTTCTTTTTAAAAGATTTCATAGGTGATTCTAGTTGTCAAAAGTTGAAAAACAAATCTCAATAATATCCAGAAATACCAAGAAATATTTGTATCCCAAATATTTTTTTGTAGTTTCTAAGAGATAACGCATTATATCTATTTTGGACCTAAATAAAAACATTTTCCATAAATTACATCTCCAATAAAGAATAACTATTGAAAATAAAATCACACTTTGAAAATTTGTCATACAAACGATGATATTTCAAGATTCCCAATATTATCTCCAAGTGTTGTTCATGTTCAACCCCTGTCCTTGAATACACAAACATGTCATCCAAAAATACCACCACAAAAGAAACCAAATGACTTTGGAATAACTGATTCATCAATGCCATAAATACCATTGGTTCATTTATACCAAATTCCATGACTGTGTATTCATAATGCCTATATCTACATTTAAAACCTAACTTCGGAATATCATCCTAACAAACTCGCAATTTATGATATCCTAATCACAAATCAATTTTAGAGAAAAAAAGGATGTCCCTTAAATTGACTGAACATGTCAGAAATGTGTGGAAGTTAATGTCTATTAATTATTTTAACATTGTTAAGATAATGATAATCCACATATAGCAATAGATTTCCATCTTTTTTCATCATGAACAAGACTAGAACTGCCCATAAAGAATTGATCTACCAAAAGAAACCCATTATTTCCAACTCATTCAACTACACATTTAGATCCCCTATCTCCATTGGTTCTATTTGATAAGATGAAAGTGATATAGGATTGGTCCCTGGAGGGAGATCAATAGTAAACTCCACTTCCCTTACTGGTGGTAACCTATAAATGTTTTTTGAAAACACATCCAGAATCTATCAATGATAGGTGTAAACTGTTATTCATAGGCTCTTCCATTGATTCCAATGTCAATTGTTCCAACAAGTAATAAATGTTTCACACTTTTGGTTCCAACAAGCCCAATTCACTTGTATTTTCAACCATTTTTCCTTTGAATAGATGTCTGGTGGTGTCCTTATTTAGGAAAATAACTGTTCTTATATGATAGTTGATGTGATATTTGAACATTATCAACCAATCCATACACAGGATTACATCATAGACAATAATCTCCAACACTAAGAAGTCTCGTTTCATCTGAGATCCATCAATAGTTTTAGAGCATGTTATACATAGGAAGGCTCTGCATTCTCTTTCCTCATGAGGAGTTTGAAGTTTTAACATAGAGGGAATCATCTCATGTTTTAAAATTATAAAATCAATATTATGTGAAGAAATGAAGGAATACAATGCACCAATATCAAAAAAATCTTGCATAATGGTATAATTCAAAATAGTCATGCCTCCCACCGTAGATGGTCTGGCCCTATCATTCACAATCATCTTCTTAGCACTATAAAATTGATTCATTTCTGCACTCTTAACCTTGTTTATTTAATAATATATCCCTTTTTGAAGATTCATAGGGTTTTTAGGATCACCATAGATATCCATGTTCTATTAACGAGTCTAATTCGGCTCTCCTCTTCTGGTCGAAAAATATGATTCTTATGACACCTGAGAAATTTCTCAAGCACCTGACCTCGGAGCAACGTGACAAATGCAATTAATATGTCCGATATTATTGCAATTATACCATGATCTAGGTGGTGTTTTATACTCTCACTTAATGTGGTCAAAGGATCCACATTGGAAACATCCCACCTTTTTTGTGGGACTTGGAGGATGATTTACTAATCCAACTAAATGATTTTGGTTTCCACTCCTACCCTAGAAATAGGTGTCCCTATTATTCTTATTCCCATAATTAGTGCTCCCACTATTTTATATAGGTTCTATCATACTTCCTCCACCTATAGTTCTTGAGATATCACATTCATCCATTGTCTCTCTATTCACCATCTCTTTACAATCCTTAATAGAGAGCCCTAGAATACTTGAGCAAATCTCCTGGTTTATCCTTGATTTGAATATGTGTGCCTTCAAGCACACACTCACTCAAATTTGGGTGAAAAGTGCACTAAATTCATTAATTTATCCACATTCTCTATAAAAAAGATATTTTCCTACTTCAGGATAAATAATTTCATCGTTCTATGGACCCTAAATGCTTGAGGATAGAATAGTTTATTAAAAAATTCCTCAAAATCCTTCCAAATAAGGCCTTGATCCATTTTATCATGTACCAATATTTCCCACCACTGGCATGTAGGATACTTAAGAATATTCATAATCATCTTGACCATGAAGCCCGCTGGTGTTCTGATTAATTCGACGATACGATTCAGCATATTCAACGACATTTCTTCCCCTTTTGTTCTAAACCACCGTAGAATATGGGTGTATTCGGCTTCTAGAACTGTATAGAATGATCCACATGTTTTGGATCATCCCTTGTGTCCCATGTGTCAACTGGTTCAAATGCATGGATGATGCACTAAACCAGCTGTTGGATCACCTATAGTTCTGGTGAAACCATATTCTCTACAGCTTCATCGAGTTGGTTTTTATGATGCCTACCAGGTTCCATTTTCTAAACCAACAATAAAATTTGTAAGTCTCAGTCTCTTGTAATTTAAGTCTTACCATTTCTAATTATAACAAATCAACTATCAGACCTTCTTTTCCAAAAAAAAATATTTTTCATGTTTAAATATTTTTTAAAAACCATTCATACTTTTCAAAATTTAACCATTTTTAAAATGTTTAAAACATGAGATTTTAAAAATAATTCATTTAAAAAAAATTGAAAATTTTTCAAAATTTTCTTCCTTTAAAAAAAATAAAAAATCATTACTCAAAATGAAATTTGCAATCCTATAGGGAATTTATTCCCCTACAATGAATTCCATGATTGTCTCATTTATTAAACCTATTACAATGATATTACAATACCGTATATGTGTTTTCAAAACACTTTTGTGCCCAACTCCATGATAACATGAATTTCAACATAAAAACGTTAGCAATGTATTTTTATGCTCTAAATTTCATGCCCCAAAAATCATTGTCCTTTCAAAGATCACAACCCAAGGAATATATAAGATTTAATTTCAACTCAAATTCCAAGAAAACAAATGATTACTTGTTCCACAAGGAAACAAACAAGTTGATACCACATATCTGAAATAATATATTCGGTCAAACAAATTTACAACAAGTTAAAAAAGGATAGAAATAAATGCCAAATGGTTTCAAATGAATGTTAGGGATTATTTACCCTTTAATAATTAAAACCATTAACCCATCAACCATAACCATAACACTAACTACATGATTCATGAATAAATGAAATAAAACTCAACCAAATCATTTATATCAAAACCACACAAAAATGTTCTACAGTGGATGAAAAGTAACTATAAATGTAAACCGGTAAAGATAACTACAAGAAACTCCAAGACAAACACAATACTCCATTATCCACAAGCTTCATTCTTCCACATCTCCAAACAACCCAAGTATCACAAGGCAGTGCTAAATACATGTGATACTTTACCTTTTCCCATTTTCCAAAATATAGAATCTAAAAAAGAACCAATGTTCCATATAATGGGTGAGTATAAAACTCATCAGGCTTTCCCCAATGAGTTCCTGACTCATTCAAGTAGGATATAAGAGTTATCCACATGTATATAAAAAAGTTTGTATAAAACATTTCCAAAAAAATATTAATAAATATAAATAATTTCAAAAACATCTTATAACTCAATAGAAACAAGTACTCTATCAACAATTTTCCTTAAAAACCAATTTTCAAAGAAAGAAACAAAATGTGGCCTTATTTAATTCCACAAGTTCCATTTATCCTAACCAATCCATTCCACAAATCCACACTACCAACAATACATGCATTGTAATGCCAGTTCCATACTCATGAGCGGTTTCACGTCGATATACCAATTCATCTCAAGGAAATTAAATACCATGTTTCATTACACCATTTTAAACGACCAAAAGGTCATATTTCAACCAATACTCGTAAATTCAATATGAACACACACACCATGTATGCCCAAAAACAATGTCAAATCCATTTCAATAAAATAAGATTTTTATTAAAAACCATTTTCCACAATCCATTACAGTAAAACCACATTTTTATTGAAAAAAATATCCAAATAACCATTACAATATTTCATTAAAATAATATTTAAAAAATATACATTTTAAAATCAATAAGATAAACCTCTTTTCACTATAATTTACCTAAAGTAAACACTTCCATCAAAACCATAAATTATCACTAAAGAAGATCGATTCCATGATTTTAACACTGATTTCAGAAAAACATGGAATTAAAGAAATTTGAAACTAATTCAATCAATTATAGAAGTATTAGTGGAGAGTGAAGCCACCTATCATGATGGTGTTGATGAATAATGTAAACGAACGAAGAACGCTCAGGAAACTGGGTAAGAATTCCATGAAATCAATTTTGATCTCTTCTCCTACCATGATCAAGACCAAATATCGTTATATATGACATCAAAAATCCTGGAGCTACCTATAACGGGTATAGATATGAGAAAATTAGAGGAGAAGATATAAAGATATTAGTAGATCTATGAAAATGAGACAAGAACGACGAAGAATGTTCCCTTATCATGATGAATTAGATTCTAATCAATAATAGAAGCCTCCAGATTGATTCCAAAATTAATTGGAGAGGTTCTACAACCTTCAATAGAGAAGATTCCTAATTTAGAGTGGAAAAGGTGAAAAAAATGACGGAGATATAGTCAAAAATCTGTGAGATCCACTTTTCTTGGATCTCACATTGGCCCCACACATGGTTTGTTAGCACGGTTAGACCAACTATGTGCTAAACATGTGTAAGATACTATCTGGGAAGACCTCACAAGGCCACCTCACTTGGTATGACTAACTGGGCACACACTATGCTGAATCTAATCTCAAAAATCTTCCAATGTGCATGGTTTCTCCTAATATTTCCTCATGGTTTAGACAAACTGTACGCAGCTCGTGCGCTTCTCAGTTAGCCCCAAAACCCCATGAATGTTCCCCATACTCTCCCAACCTTTTACCTTATAAATTATGTACCTAAAAAGATATATAAATGGTTAAATACTAGAAACAAGGTGAACTACACTAGGGGAATGCCACATTGGATCCTAGACCAGTACACCAAAATCGCCAACAAATATGAGGAGGTTACACTATAGCCATGTACTCTACTGCATAGAGGTGCTGAAAAAAGAATAATTAAATCACTCGAATCAGTTACACTATAGGAGGATCCTCCATATTATAGAGACCACACCTATAGTGAATTATATGTATCCACATCATAGGAATCACCTACTTGGATTTTAATATTGCAACTTTTCTTCTAGTATCCAACTCTCCCAGACTTCTCACAGACACCTCTACCACCAGAATTCCCATAATGTAAAAGGATAACTGGTTTTAGTTTTTATATAAGGTACATATAAAAATATTCGCATCCTTGATAATTGAAACTAACCTATATATATAATATAAAAAGGCCTCTGAATAACTATCCATTGAGATACCTCTCAAGGACCATGTAATAATAGAAACACCACTAATAACCAAATCCAGCAAACCTTGCCAATAATTTTCACAAAACATCCCCCAAAAAAACATTACCATGCCACTATACCTTCCTTATACACCACCGTTTTTACATATTCATCTTATCCAATATCTCATCCCCCACAAGGCCCAAGACAACGACCATAAATAATACACAACACTACCCTAAGCACAAATTTAATGGTGTTTCATCCCCCATATCAAAATTTTATCTTATTTGGGTGACACTGACTTTTTCACATGGTTTTAATCATGTCAAGGTACAATTAATCATTATTTGGAATTAGGTTTCCCTTCTTCATATTCTTAATGATTTATTAAATATAATAATACCAGGAGAAATCCATGTCTCATAAAAAATCCTGATCCAAACATCGTATCATCAAAGAAAAATAGATCATGAAAAAATTCAAAAAATACTTTTGATGATCTTGGATAACCATGGGATACTCCATGAACAACACGTTTTCCTTGAAATACAACTCTCCATATTTAATGACATAGGATTCATCATAAAGATATCGATGGATATGTCAGATGTAGATGCTGTTATGAATCCATTCCATTCATGGTGAGTGTACCAAATAATATTGCAATTTTTTAACATGACCCAACACCACAAAAGGCTCAACAAACTAAGGAAGAGCTTACTCCACATATCAAACCTATGCTACCCACATAGAGGGTATAAGTCTAATATCATTTAGTACACATCCTATAACTTCAATGGCCTCCTTCTATGACCAAAATAATACTTCTACCAATACATTGATAATTTAATCCTCTAATGAACAAACTAAAACTTCTTTATCATTCTTTACACCACATCGAGACCGAGAATTAATTACTCCCCAACCATGGTGAAACACACCAAAGATTTACCTAGACACCTTTGTAAATCCTCAAATGGGGTCATGCTAGTGGATGAGTGATACATTTTATTATATGAAAACTCCAAAAAAGTTGAGTGGTTTTCCCAAGACCCAATAAATTTTTGGATTTACTTAAAAAACATTTCCTTCAACATCTGGATAGTCCACTCCATATGCATGTCTTTTTTAGGGTGGAAAGTAGTGATGAAACGTAACTAAGTTCCAAAAGCTTGATTAAATCCCCAAAAGAATCATGAGATTGAATGATCATATTAATACAATAATATAGACCTTATAACTTAATTAAACTACAATTACTCATCCAGTAACCCCATCCTAAAAACATCCACAACACTAGAGAACTTGATCACTATGAACTATGTTGATTTAATCAACCCATCCATGATTCACCCAACAGTATCATAACCTCCAATATCATGGGGTAAACCAATGATTAATTCCATTGATATATCATCCCATTTCCACTCAGGAAAAAATAATGGAATAAAAATACCACCAAGAATATTTTTTTTCTTTCTTTAACTTCTTGAAAACTAAATAACAATCCACAAACTCCACAAACATCGATTTCATCCTAGACCACCACTACAACACCCTCAAGAGACAGAAAATTTTAGATACTCTTAGGTTTAATTATAATGGTGAATTATGAAACTCTTGATGTACTTAATCATACATCACCATCATAATAAACAACCTTCCATAAAATAATATATGGTTCTGACTATCCTTGATACATCCCTCTGGAGTATCACCTTGGATGACACGATCATGAATCACTTATGCCACTAAGTCTCCCCATTGAGAATCCTCCCATATTGTTTTAGAGAATGTTTTAATGTCATCTGAAACATTAAAATTCTACCATTAACCACCATCACATCTATGTTTATGGACACCAACCCTTTAATTTACTTCCAAGAATCCAAAACTCTTAAATATAATCCTTCCACAACTTCATACTCAAAGTTTCATTCAAGACATTATATTTTCAATAGGTGTAGGGTATCTTGAAGTAATATCACAAAGAAGCTCAATCAAAATTAATTTACATAGATTTATATTGCATTGAAAATATATATACCTAAAACTCTTCTGATTCGTCTAGACAACAATGCACTCCCCAAAGATGTAATATCATCACACATATTGTGAAAACATAATTACTTCTTGATTTAGATCATGGATGGAATAATTTGGCTCATTGTAATGTAACTTCCTAAATGTATAAGATATTATTTATTTCTAATTTACCAAGATATACCCTAATACCATAATGAAAGAATAAAAAAAACACCATAAAAATAACCTCTTCCACTAGAATATTATGCACCAGGGAACTGATCAATATCCCCTTGATGTAGTTTAAAACTACCCAATGCTGATCAGTCTATATAATGGAATGGTCTTTCAAATTTAAATATTTCAATATGGCTACAATTTATAACAAATTATAAATTAAACTCTTGTACTATCTCTCAAGACCCATTAATTTATGAACCTCTTCCACTTTATTGGGTGCTTCCCAATAAATAATTACTTTGATGGTGGAGACGTATCGGATAAGTCATACAGGAAGTGAAATAAGTTAATGTGAATTATTTGAACTTCATAGGTTTGGGCGTATAGTCCTCTCATACAAGGTTTTGGTACCCATCAGGCATACAATGGCCATATAATGGGATACCTATTCCTAGAATAAAAATAATGTACCTTTGTTTCAATAAAAAAAGGTCATACAAAAAAATTTATAAACAAATTGTCTTAAACATCAATGGATCAATGGGTACACCCTATTAAGATTCCACACACCCATGAGAATGCACTTGTCAACTACATAACATACACTTGGAAAAAATTCCATACGATTAGTGGTTTCAAAGAACCTTCAAGACATTTCTAGATGATCAAAATACCCCACCTCTTAGTTCAAGTAGATCGATATGTGATCAATTAACATTACTATGAACTAGTATAGAAGTTTTTGTAACATGGTGTTCCTGATCACAAAAAAAATGGTGTGGTTATGGCACTAAATGACAGGACCACAATCATGATGTTCCTATAGCTTCATATAAGGCATTCATTGGGATTTCATCCTCATAGAACATAAACTAGTGATATATTGACTATAGAATGATCATAGAAAACCATATAGCCCCCTATTCTAGTATAAAAGATTAAATATCCTTTGAATATGTAAGTTAATTTTTTTATTATACCCTAATTCAACCTCTATTATTCTATAAATTACCACATAATATCAGTCTTCTTCGTGGATAATAACAATGGAGCACCCCATAATGACACATTGGAATGGATGAAACCCTTATGCATCATATCATCAATATGAATCCTAAAATCCAATAACTCAGAGGGCTCTATCAGATAAGGAGCCATAAAAATTAGGTAATCATTAGGCTATTGGTCTTTATCGAACTCAACATCACGTTAAGGGGATATCATCATGACCTCATTAGAAAAAACAACCAAAAACACCCTGAAAACTATAGGAGAATTCTTTATCCCAGCATCCATGGATACAATTAATAACCTTTCCACCAAGGAAAGAAGAGTCTATCGGCTTATACATCCCACCAAAAACCTCCAATATCTAATGAAAACTACACACTAGCTTTACACATCTGAAAATATGAGTATCTTATAGAAGAAGTTGACAAAAACATTAATGGAGTACAACTTGTAGATATAATGAACAAAATCACATATCTGAATATGTAGTAAGAAAATAACCCAATGAGAGTGATGGGGCATCATCATTTGTTTACACCACTCAACACATATCAAAAAAGATGGTGTGGAATTTGAAAGGGTAATTCAATAACATGGAAAGGTAAATCCTCTCTATATCTAGTCTTAATGTATAAAAAAGACATGGTGCAACCTATGAGTGTGATGATAATAAATAAAACAAGTCACATACAAGAATAGATGAAAATATTAGCATACCTTGAACAATATCTAGACCCTCAAGCATTGTTTCCTCCATTGGCTGAAACAAACCATGCCTAGCTCTTCTACCTCTCTTTTAATGGCCAAATCAACAATAATTCTCTAGAAGAGGTCCCTAAATAAAAGGAATATCTGTAGGGTTTTATCTACCATCTTTATCCCCTCTTGGTAGAGGATAAACCTAATGTACCTACACTACCTAAACCACAAATGAATGATGATCAGAAGGCATAGATAAATGAGGATTTTCAATGACCCTTTGTATTATTATTTTATTAAGAATAATTTGATTCATTTAAGGGTTAGAGAACCAAAATCACCCAATTAATATGAGAATAAAAGTTAATCGGGATACATATACCTTTATTAAGTCTATGCCTTTCTAGAAGAAACGCCTTACTTGGAAATTTGGTAGGATCAGATTCCTTACATCTAGTGATGAGGTTCTTGAAAATCTCATATCATAGCCAGTCTTCTATGTCCTATGTCACACACCAAGATTAGTTGAATTTATTTCCTTACCAAACCATGAAATCCTCAATGTGCCAAACTAAAACCTCCATATTATTACACTACTAAAATCCTTTGATACCACTTTTTTCTCTTCACCTCCGTCCAAAGGTACCCTCTGGGGATGAAAATGAAGGAAGATAGATAATGACCCCCTGAGTCCTGCCTCTAGTGGGCCCAGGTTTGTGAACTAGAACTTATGGTATAAAAATTATCACTAATTGGTGGAATTTACTTTTATAAAAAATTTGACATGGATATAATATATTGAAAACAAATAAAATACATGACATGAAATAGAAATGCAGAAACAACTATACCACAATGAATTTATTAGTAAACCATATAGATATAAAAGTCTCTAAAGAAATATCAAAAAGGAATGTACTATGGCATCAAATCCATAATATGTAAAATGTTCTTATCTATTAATGTCCATTATAGTCCACGTAATACTCCTCTAAATCTAGAATATAGTTTATATAGGTGGGGTAAGTATACAGGTATACTCAGTAAGAACCCTAAAATCTCTTGTACATATGAATGAAGAATACTAATACACAAATGAGAAAACAAAGAAACAAAAAAAACATAAATAGGTTAACTAACCAAAGCCCATCCTCATAAGGTATCGATCACTAAATAACGCATCAAAGTATACTAACATAATAAGAATCATATCATTATAGTGGTACCTTACACCACTTCCACTAATGATTTTCCTCTCTCACACCCCAGCATTATATGACATAGGGTTCTCCCATATCCTCCAAACTATTAGGACCATGTTGGATAAAGGGGTGTTCAGATTCTAAAAGTGGTTTGTGTTAATTATTTTTTCTTTTTTTATTATGAAAATAAATCACATTACTTTTTAATTTTAAATGATCAGATGATAAAAATTAAATGGGTCATAGTAATTGCAAGATGATAAATATTTTTGATAAGAAACACTTGTAGTTTAGGTTTTCTATTATAAAGATGTTTTGTGAATGAAGTTGGTTTTCATAATCATATTGGGCCTAGAAAGAAAGTATCAATCAAAATGAGTAAATATATAAGAGACTGAATGTATTCATACAAAATCTGAAGATGATTTTTTATTTGGATAAAGATAAAATATCATAAGTAATATGGGAAACATGTGATGAAATATTTATGAAAGAAAGGGCAAAATAGATGTACATATGGAAATAAAAAGGGTGATGAAAGGATGTAAATTCATACATACTTTCAAATGTAAGTCACATGATGCTATTACAACATTAAGATATCAATTCCATGAAAAAATGTATGATACAAACTGGTGTTTCTTGAAGAAGAAGAAGAAGAAGAAGAAGAAGAAAGGATGATATGTTTTAAGTGTTTATGTGTTACTGATAACAGTCCATTAAACATGGTGTTCCACTAATTCATTGGTGGTAGATATGACTTATTCTGTGAGTTTTAATATAATAAGTAAATTTGAGATGTTGGGACCAAAAAATAGTTGGAATTGTTGTTACAATAATGAAGTTTGAGACCAATCAATTAGAAGAAGATCAAAACTGTAATAAACCATTTTTCTAAAACAGAAGAAATGTAAGTTGTATTAAAATTGGTTCAAGATAAAATGAAGATATGATGTTTTTTTAATTGGGTCAAGATAATTTAGAGAATTAATGAAAATGATCCATCAAAGTGAGATAGAGACTAATCCTTCAGACATAGGATGGCACTAATATGAAATTTAACATTTTACTTCATCAAATGTATGATCATTATTCAATAGAAAATAAGAAAAATATATTTTTTTAATAGTTTTTTAATGTATTTTTCAACGGGGTTTTGAATATTTTGATAATGTATTATCAAGGAATTATTTAAATTTTTTCTAAATTGTGGTTGATAGGTTACAAGAATATTTATAAGTTACAACTATGTTTATGGAAGAAGAGTTTCATGCATCTCTATCATTAGGGTGCATCAGAATGAGTTGTGTATTTCATTTGATGTGGGGAATCTAAATGAGAAGTCATTCATATGTTTAAATAGTTCGTAAAAAGTAACGTATTTATTTTTCTTCAGTTCTTCATATGTTTTCATCATAATGAAGATTTTCATCAGAATGATTTTGGTATTGGACTAAATAATTTTTAGAAATTCTGAAGCTTTTCAATGTTTCTGGAAGTTTCAATAATAATTGAGAAGATTTGGGAAGTTTTGATGAAGTCAAATATAGAGAAAAAATGAAGCTATAATTTCAATTAAAGAAAATTTGGTTAGAAGGGAAAAAATTTCGATCCCACCTAGACCACTTTTGGAACACCAATAAATAGTATAAAGTGGAATGTACTTTATGATGCTTGTACTATTCACATGAAATGAGAGCGAGAAAGAGGTGAACATTTTTGAATAGAGAAGATGTTTCTAGATCATGTTTTCTTAAGGAACTTCCTGGATAGAATAATCATAAGGATGGATTTTAATTAGAGGTTATCATATCAGGCTGAGAAATCATACATAGATTTACAGAGAAATTTAAAGTGTTTTTGAATTTTTTCTAGAGTAATATTTTATTATATGTTTTTTGAAATGATCAATTGGATTGGGGAATTATATTGATCCATAAGACTAGTTTTTCATAAAAAATTAATGAAAAGTTTTTTCTACATGTTGTTGGGTAGAAAATTCTAGATTTGTGTTTCGAATCTATTAAAGTTGAAGTTGATAAGGTATCACGAGAATATGTTTTAAAAAAATTAGTGAATGTTTCATTAATTGTTATAAAAACATGTTTTATTTCATTAATTCTAGATGAATCACATGAACTATTGTATTGATCATAGTCATACACAAGTGTAAGGGTCTATCCTACTTTTTTTATACACACAAATGGATTCTTTTCTAGTGTATTGGGTGGTATTTTATTTCTTATAAACCATGGCAAGGATGTAGCTACAATATGTTTTTAGTAAACCATAAAAATATTTATGTTCTTATGGATGTGAGTTTTTTCATCAAAGTGAAAAATATTTAATAGGAGGTGAAGGTTTTTTAAAAATAATGGAAATTTACAAAAAAAAGGGAATCATTGATTCACCCCTTCTGTTGTTAGTGATAAATTGACCCTGAACCACTTTTGATAATGATTTTCCTCTCCCACACACCAATATCATATGAACTGTGGTGCTCCCATATCCTTTGAACATAATATCGTGCAAGTAACCCCACTTGTAACTATCCATCACACTACATCTTTCCCGTATACACCTGTGTAATCACATATCACCCAATGACATCGAGAACATAAAATCTCATATTGACCATAACCAAAGGTGTAGGGTATCATGAAAACTATGGAAATAAACCTCATTCTCTCCTCCTACAATTCAGGACTCCCACCCAGAGATATCTCATCATCTCATAAAAAACCACAATTAGTTCTCTTTTGACTTCTCTCGGTCACAACCTATGTATATATAACTCTCCTAGATAAGTGATAAGGAAACAATATGTATCCATTCGTACATCTTAACCACTATGACATTGGAATAAACACTCCAAAAAAAATCTTGTTGTCAAAACATGGTGCTTAAAAAGGGTGGGGTTTCTATAAAAATCACAATGAAGAATTGATGTACATATATAAATCCACACACAATCCAAACCTCTATGTTCACAACACAAGAACAAACCATATCACAACATCACCACTAAACCACACAACATCTACCAGATTCTCTAACACCACTATGTGAACACCACCACATAATATTCCATAATCCATAATCTACATGACATATTCCACCATTCATTACAAGTAATGATAATTTATAGATTTTCCATTACCAAATAACTTTATTCATTAATATCAATCATTTTGGCATCCCATTTGGTTCATTATTTTTTTACAATTAATTCATAATTTATAATAAACAACTAATCCAAGCTTCATAGTTCATTTTATTCATTAACCATTCAATCCATTCCATTAAAATTCATTATTTAAATTTAATTTCATTACTAAATAGCCAAATACCACAACACAACACCATAAAAAGAAACATTGCATCATTATTTTGTAAAAAAACCCACATAACATCCACTTCACAACAATAAATATTATTTTTCACAACCACCACTTTCCATCATAACTGGCCCATTTCAAAACCACAAAACTCATCACATCCTCCCCTATAGCACAACCACAGAATGCAACTGTAACATACCACATCCATTTCTCATCAAATAACTTCCCCAAATCACAAACATGCATAATAAATACTATTCACACATTCACATTTCACAAAATGTTTCAAAACACTTTCACTCTTCATGTTTTAGATTTATAAAGAGGGTTTTCATCACCTACACTTCTTTATTTTAGGATAAATGTCACACAATCAATATTTACAAAGGAACCCATTTTTAACTAGATATAAGTGGTTAGACAATTCCATTTTAGGTGAATATTAAAAATCCTACAATAAGTGTTCAAAAACTCATAAAATATAGGAAATAAATCCCCCAACTTCCATAATTCTTAGTGAGGCATCAAGCTCATACAATCACTATGTTAAAAATAGTAAAAAAAGGAAAAATAAGGTGATTTATTTCCCCTTACACTTTCAATTTTAATATTACCAATTTATTAACTTCATTAAGGTTTTGAAAACTATCTTCCCAAGTACAAACAAGAATATAACCCCTCCCACATGTTACACTATATGATAATTGAAGGATCTCCAACCTCAAATGGATATTTCTGATGTGATTCATTAGTTTTAAGAAAGAGGGAGCCCACCACCAAGAAAAAAATTCAATGAGAACACCCTATCCAATATATAACATAGTAAATACATCATTATCACATAAAAAATTCAAAAAACATACATTAAACTAGAAAAAAAAATCTTCTCATGTAAAAATATGATGGTAAACAGGGAAAGGACAAGAAACAAACTCACTAATTCCACCCCAAATCAGTCCTCCAAGATTAATTTCTAAAGCCACTTATTAGTGTATGAAAGGCCTACAAATAGATCAAATAGGTCACCCAAGAAACAAGAGAAGTATTTGGTAAGTTATCGAGTTTAATGGTTATTAAGAATTTTTAAGTGGCTTGAAAAATACATTACCATGATAAAATTACCCTTTACCAATCTATAGAGAAATAAAACGATATTGTAGTGGGGAGGACCACACCACAACCAAGGTATTCAAACCTACATCCATGATCAATGGATACTTCTACATTGAATATACTATAAACTATGGGAAGACCCCAAAATTTCCTAAACCAGTATGTGGACGACCCCCATCAACCAAGAAGAGGTTTTTCCATATATAGGTAATCTATAGAAAAACGGTGACTAAAAATCCACAACCACAAAAATATTCCCATGGAATCTATTACACCACATATGAATCCTCACAATATAAGAAACAACACCTATGTGGAATACATTGATTCCATAACACAAAACACCTCCTAGTTGTATTTTCCAACTTCAACTTGTCCTCTACTCTCCAACTCCTCTAGAATTCACATGGACACCTCCACAACAAAAATTCCCAAAAAGTGATAGGTTAGAAGATACAAGTTTTTACACTCTAAATTAATTTTTAAAACATAGAACACTTAATTTTTCATCCCCTTTAATTTAATAAATAAAATCACGTCCATTCACTATTATTTTAAATCCACATTGAAATGATTATAACGTGACCGTCATGTTCTTTTATTGAAACCCACCTACTAAATCCTTTGATTCATGATCGTTATACCACTCAAACCATTGATTACCAAACTATTATGAAATTTCCATTAGGGTTTTTAATTTTATTCTTTATTATCATGATTGGTGGTGGTGATTAATTTTAGTTGGTGTAGTAATTATTTTTTATTTGAAAATTTAAAAATTTATACTCTTCTATCATATCTAGTGTTATGGGTTCTAGTATAGTGGTAGAGTATATTGTATCTCTCATTCTTTCATTTATTTTCCTCTGAGTATTATATTATCTTTCATTATTATATTCAGTTATTTTCATTATGATTTGTTTCATTCCTGATTTAGAGTAGAATTATTATAAAATTGAAAATTTTCTCATATAAAAACTATTTTATTTTAAATATGATCATTAATGGGTCTAATTTTTAGTTAAGTGTTTAATAATGATTTTTAAAAAAAATTGGATAGTTTAAGGATAAATTAGTCTTAAATTAATTCATAACTTATAATGGAATAAAATTTTTAATCAACTAGTTACATAATGAATGAATTATATTATTTAAATAATTAAAATTATCAGTGTGGTATTATGTATTCCATTCTATGAATTATATTATATGATAATTTTTTGATTTATTTTTTAAATTTTTATTAATGTATTGGGATATTAAATTTTTTTAAACTGTTAATATTTTTATTTTAATATGTTTGAACTGATGTTTCCTATTAGTGTTGAAAAAGATTTTTTATTTCACGTATATACTTTTACTACACTCTTATTATCAAAATCTAGGTTTGGGAGTTATATCATATAGTGTTTATCTACATTTACATTTCCTATAATTTATTCTTAGGTTTGGTTTAGATTCATTTAAATGTGAATCATTTGAGAGGTGTTTGATGTTAGTTTATATATTTTTCTAAATCCTTCATTTGTAATTTATTGAGTGAAAATAATGTCTCAAGACATTTCTTAAACTTATAATTTTTTGAATTAAACTTTTTCTAAAAATATCTGTCTAGTGAAATATTGTACACATTGGAGTAAAATGTTTTGTGTAATGAAATAATATTATATATCAATATTATTTTTATGCACTTATCTATTTAAAAATATATTATTCATATATTACACATTTTACACACACACATATATATATATATTTATATATCACATTGTTATAAACCATTGAAATAATGTTTTTTGTTACGAAATTATTTATATATTTATACATATATTTAAATATATATACATGTATATATTATGTTGATAAAAAATTATGATATTTTATATATTATATTTATGTTAAATGTATTCTTTATAAAAATTTATTATATATATATATATATAAATCTGTGTGTATGTGTATATATATATATGATGTTAATTAATTTTAAAATTATTCGAGAACATTTTATGATTTTTCCATTAAAAAATAAAAATATGTAATGGTAAGGTGAATTGTTGAGTGAGTGAAACTTTTAGATTTAAAGATTAAATAAATAAGTAAAATGAAGTCAAAATGGAGATGGATATTGGGGTTTTGTATGTAATAAATGATAAATGAAATGTAAAATTAAATTATAAATTAGATGAGATAAATTGGGGTATACATAATAAAAATATGAAGGGGTGAGAGTTCTATCAATGGGGAGAGAATGTTTTAATAGAATTAAAAAATGGGAAGGTTTTGTTTAATTCATTGTCGCATGAAAAATATTTACATTAAATGAAAAACATTTTTAATTTAATATGATAAAAAATAATTTTTTTTTTGGGGGTTGGGTAAAACATCATACAATAATGAAAAGATTTTTTAGAACAAAATATAGTTATTAGAAATTAAATAAATTTGTTTTACAATATCAAAGGGTGAATGGATGTCGTGAGTGTGGGAACTAAAACACTATCCCCATATAGTGTACCTAAGAATTTGAATTATGTGTGTCTAGTTTTTAAATGATATTTATTTCATTATAAATCATGGGATTTTAAAGGTAACTTATATTTTAAATTTGTTTCATTTTAAAGAAATCAATCATGTTTAATCCAATGTTTCATCTTCTAAACAATGAAAATTATTTTTATAAATCAACTTTCTATTCATCTTATTTTAATTTTCTTGTATGTGGATAAAAATAATTGTATCCATGGGGCTCAACAAGCGGTGTTCAAACACTAGTATGATTTCTAGTCCTTGCACTTTGTGTTTCAATAGGTTACCCTACTATTGTTAACCTCTCTCTCTCTCCGTAAACATGTATAGTATAACTCATCCAATGTATCACATAAAATTCATCAAAGAGAAATTTTGAGGCTTTATATACTGGTATGGGATTTTTAACTCATTTATTGTAAAATGTGGGAAATATAGCTTTCGATTTCCAATGACTTAATAGTTGTAATTAAATATAAGAAGATAAAAATCGGTTAACTTGAGAAAATAATTTGAAATATATCGTAATATTTGGTTGATATTAATATATTGATATTCTCTAGATATACTTGTATTATATAGGTTATGTTCTATATCTTCATTGATTTATGTATGAAATTTTTAGAATAGAGTTTAAATAATATGAAGGATAAAGAATAAACTATATGGATATTTTCTTCATCAAATGACATAAAATATTTAATAAAAAAATGTTTATTTTGGTTATTGAATATAAATTATTTATGCTAAATCTAGTAATCATAATATGGGAATCATCAGGGCCACTAAAAACGAATGGTTCATGGAATAAATTTTCTAAGGATGAATGAGCTCAGAAAATTTATTTATTTTTTATGGTTTTTAAGGAATTTTGGTAATTTTTTAATTGATAACGATATGATATGTTTTCATAGAACAACTAATGAATTTATATTTCTTATTCATTATTTGGATATGTTATGAATTATCATGGACATATGATGATGAGATGGTGGAATGATGTGTAAAATGAGATAATGATGTATTGGTTACATGTGGTTCTAGATGTGATGATTATTAAATTTTTCAATGGGTTATTGAATTTGAGTATAATGTGATGGTGGAACACCAATTTGTGTTTCATGAAGAAGTATAGGGTACTGTAGGATGTAAGTTGAACTTTCTAATGGTTTATTTCATGTATCTTTATATTCATAAAATCCATTTATATGATCTAACCTTGATTATTTTATTCTAAATAATTATTCCTTCTTTCAAGAAGTTATAGATTAGTTGTAGAGTTTTTGGAATATAAATGATGAATATAATATGATAATTTCATGGTAAGGATAAAGATATTATTTATAACATATTGAAGTGAACCACGAAATACGATGATTTTTAATTTATAATGAACTTTAATGAGGAAATGTTTATTAATTAAGAACCTTGTTACTTGTTTTCTAAGAAGAGTATTATCATTTAGTACATGTAGTGTAAGCTATATTATCAAGGGTTTTTATCTAAACAAAAAAACATTATAGTTTCACATAGAATGTTTGTGTTTTATATTTATAATTATACTTTGGTTTGACACCCACCAAACCGATGTCAGTAGAAAAATCGACACTTTAATGTTTTTTCTATGTTTTACCCAACATCTTAGTCGGTGAGGTAATATAAAGATAACTATTATCTCTTACATGATCTCTCTATATATGTATTATCTTTAGTGGGAATTCCCCAGTTGTAATGGTTTGTGGGATAGGGTTTGGACTCACCTAGGTCTGGAATGTTTTGTAATTTCTTATTCATGTATGTGTGCTCTATAATGGAATGAAGTTATAAAATTTATATATATTCAAGTTATAACATGTCTGAAATTTCATCTATATTTTGTTTGGATATAATTAAATGAGGTGTAGTACACTATGTAATGAGTTTCAAAGCATTAACAAATACAACATTGTTAATGTGTGGAAAATTTTATTATGATGTGTTGAATAGGTTTCATGAATAAGTAAGGATGGGCTGCATGGGATTAAATATTGACATGGATACATTAGATGATGGATTAATAGGGAAGGAATGATAACATTACACAAGTGTTAGGGTATATTAGAGTTAAACTAATGAGTAAGTGGGTTTGGGGTACCAATCACTTTATATATATATATATACATAATATTATCTTACATACTTCTAGTAATTATTTGGTGAGAAACTCATGGTGAGGATGAGAATAAATATTTCATATTTAGAAAATATGTTTCGATCTCTATTTATTTACTAAGGAATTAATATGTTACATTCAAATATGAATGAGAGGTTTCAAAGGTTATCCTACTGAGTATACCTTTTATACACAATATATATATATATTTATATTATTTTTAGGTCCTTCAGAGTTCATTGGTGATGAAGTTTTTTGTTTCTATCCTAAGGTATTCTTCATTATCTATTAGAGATTCATGGCCTCTTTTGAGGATTAATTATGGTTTTACAATCTATTGTATCATTCATGTATGAAATTACATTCATGTATTATTCTTATCGTGTATCTCACTAAGAAATTTATTATATGATATATAGTTTCATGGTGTATTTTAATCTTATACCTAATTCCTAAATTTACATTAAGGGAATTGAATCCCATTTTGTGGAATTTAATATCCTGGATTATAGTTCCCAAATAAAGACATATTTTAGGTGGTATTATAGTGTAATTATCTACCATTACTATATGATGTCCCAATAGGGGTACCAATGGTGAAAGGGGATCAGGATAAAATCATATTTTCTTTTAAAAATAATGTAAGAATATTTCATTTGGGGTTGTCTATTAGTATGAATATAACATTTAATGGAATGAGAACATGTTTTAATGTCACATCCAATCCCTATAGATATACCACAACGACGGGAGAGATATGGGGTCCACCCAAGGGCCACCACTTGTAGGCCCCAAGTTGGTGATTATCACTATGGGTGTTGTTAACATCTATATGAGAGTCATTACCCTTAAAGAGAATCATTTAGAAGATAGAGAGAATAAGGATACACCAAACACCACATGCTGATACATATATATATATATAATAAATCCAATGTTAAAAACATGAAACTTCATACAATACTAAAACAACTGAAAGGAAAACTATAAGTATCCTAATGGTAAATATGGAAGTAACCACAATGCTCAAATAACATTATTTAGATCCTGGGCTACTAATATACAACCTAATCTCCATCCTTCTCCAAAAAAAACTAAAAATAGTTTGGGTAGGGTGAGTATAATAGTATAATAATTAGGATCCTCCCCAGAGCCTCTCTTGCACAAGACAATGAAAGCATGATATATCATGGTGAACAATAGTGAAATAATTTGTCACATAAATTGGTATACTAAGTTCCGAGCCTCACCATGGATAACCATCACCAAGCATTTCATAAAACAGAACATATAATAAAGTAATACAATATGAATGGTACCCTTCTCTTGATTCCCCACTCATTTACCGCTCTACCCCAATGTCCCATGTTTTGAGCATCTCTCACCAAAATTAAGATAGCTTAAAGACACCTAGGAAAAAAATCAAAAAATGTACCTTGTTCATCACATTACTATCCCATCCCAAATAAATTATACAAATATAATAACCAAATAGTTTCTAGAAGACACGACATCATGCATGATGTATATCAAACATCTAGTCTTATACCTCAATCCCTTACTTCCAACAAAATGAGTAAGTACCTAAAGCCATCACAGCTTATAAAATTCATACATATAATAATCCTTTAGATACTATATCCAGCAATAAATGTTGGAGAAATAATAACAAGAAATCACAACCATCTAAAAAAATATATGGGTAAACTAACCACCATACATACTAGTAAAATTAACTACCTAGAGAAGAGAGTGGGGCCAAATGGGGTTATCAGCCATCCATCCTTATAGAGGGATATTCGGGAAAACACCCTCCTGTAGTCCACAGGGTGTTAGTTTCCCTAACCTATATGGGTGGGGTAGCCAATGGAATCACATTATATACATTATATAATATATCTCACAACCACACTATGGGAATCACTTATTTAGGGACTCAACTACATTTAACATAGCATGGAATCCTAGCTTACACTGCTAGGACCATATAACCTACAAGAACCCAAGCATAAGAGAGAGATACATTAATTACTTATTTCCTTTTTTATTATTTATTTTCATGATTTAATTCATTACTATTATGATTTTTTCATATTTCACCACATTTCATTGATTTTCATAATAAGGTCCATGCCCACTTTGAATAATCCAAACCATGACCATGCTTTATCAAGTTTATCCTCTTTTCTATAGTTCCATTCCATCATTAACCAACCACATGACTTAAAAATTAAATATTAATTTATTACATTATTCTATATCTAGGTAATCTTGGAAAACCATTCTAACATATCACCAAGAGGAAACATGAAACTAATCAACTCCAAATTCCTCAAGCAGTGGGTAAAGGAATGTAGATTAAATAAGAAACTCATCCATTGGCCATTAAATAGATTCAAGTGAGCATACCAACTCTCAAAATATCATCAATTGGTAAGACCACTTTTAACCCACTCTATCACCATTGATTCCATCCCTAACATTAACATGAATATATTGATGCATCTCTCCATCATAGGTGCCAATAAATTCCACATCATCTGGGCCTCCCTATGCACATATCACAATAACCATACCTAGAGAGTCCATACAAGGCTCACATCACATTTGGTCCTCCCCTAACCGTATCAACCATATTTGGATCATCCTTATCCGGATCACAAAACAAGGCTCATATCCTGATCGCATCACAAAAATAGTAGGAACAAATAAGAAATCATCAAGGGAATTGGTCATCGAAAATGAGGTATTTAGCCTTCTCTTGCAAACAAGATATCATGACTCAAAATCAAGGCACTCAGACTTCTCAAGAAAATGAACACATCATTCCCTAGAAAATTATATTTATCATAGAACTAGTTATTTTTTCTATCTTGAATAAACCAATTAATTTACTAATAGGTTCCAACTACAAGAAACATATGGAATCAAGTTATAAAAACATGTAAATTAAAAACATGTTATTAACATTTATTTCAGTTTAAAAAACATAGAAAAATACCATTCTCAATAAAAAATTAAATTAATTCATTGTTATTAATGACAAGCATAATCATGAATCACATTATTTATCAATTCCATTTTTCACATGGAGTATAACAGTAAATTAAACATTCATACTCACATCATTTGTATTATCATCAAATTATATCAACTACTGGATTAAAAAAAATATTTTATTAAATTTCTTATGCTTATTAATTATCAATTAACCCTATATTTATGTTATTCATCAATTATAACAGGATAATCCAAGCATTAGAACAAAGCTAAAAAATCATAGCACAGATATCACACTATCTAGAAAAACCAGAGGAAAACCACTATCATGGTATAAAGAAACAACATCAACAACATGTGATTGTTATACAATTTATTTTATCTAGTTCAATAATTATTAGGTAAATTTCATTGTCATCCAAAGGGATAAATCGTGGTCAATTTTTTATTTCTTGTATAAACGAGTAGAAATGAATCCCCTATCTTAAAATCCATTAATTTTATACACATGATAATAAACCACATTATGGATCTATGACCACATCTCCCATAACAACTACAACCATATAAGGATTCCATAGAAGAACCCCACCAAAAAAACAAGAGAACCCCTATTAGAACCAATAAACATAAAATAATCATAGAATGGATAGAAGAAAGGGAGAAACAAGACAAAACTAGGAGAACTAACTAGAGAACTAAATAAGAACACAATAAAAATCACCATATATTACCATGGATTGATGATATAAGCCCAAAGATTGATTCATGTTGAAGGGATCTTAAAAACATCTATAAGGGAGCCCCTGGTCTCTTGGAATTAGTAGAAGGAACCACTGACTGTAGGGTTTAGAGAAAACCTATGCTGCTGAAATATTTAATGAGGTACAACATCATGGATTTACACAATCTGTAATCCCATTTCTTGTCATGTAAGACTCATGGTTCAGTTTTCAATTAAAATTGAATCTCCTTTTTGTGATTTATCAAAAATAATTACATGCCATAAATCGAACTGACATGGGTCTTTAACTACACATACATTATATTAAAGACTTATACACTGTGTAGTCTCCATACTTCCAGCATTCTCAGTATTATACACTTCCGAAGTTATTCCAAGCCTCCTCCAAGCACCAAAAGCTTCAAAACACACAATGGTTTGGGTCAAATGAATTCCTTCCCTAATGTTAGATACCTATCAAACAATTTTTATCCTCAAGAATCAAAAACCAAAACCTATGAGAATATTAAATGAGTTCATTTGAATAGACACCCCGTGTGGTACCTCTAAAAAATATCTTTGTTTTAGGAGCTCAACCACCTCACTAGAGGAATAAACACAAAATTGTGAAACAATAGATACTGGATCCTCAAAAATCTCCATAGTTGGATACAACTCAAGAATGATGAAATCTAAGAAAATAAATAAAATGAGACCATATCATAAACTAGAAAGGTCCAAATCCCCAAAATAATAATTTTATAATAGAAGAGATAAACATCAAATACCTCAGGGTATTGAGTTTGCATCTATGTCCCATGTTTCTAGGTAATCTCTTCCATGCCACCGTGTCACCAAAAGACACAAACCAAGGTAATAGGACATGAACACACTTTATTTTTCATGTTTCTTTTAGAGGGTAATACCTCATTTAAAATTGTTTTTTATACCTTCAGTGCTAGCCACCAACCCCGGACCAACTAGAGGCGGGACTTAAGAAGTCACCATCTCTCTCCACTCATTGCGCTATAATTTTGGGTAGGGGTCATGATAGAGTGATATTAAAAACCAAAAGAAACAAATAAGCAATCAACAGGTAAACTAGTCCCCGAAAGTAATGCATTCAGCCTTATAATGCCCATGATCTCTCATGACTCAAAGACAAGGAACTCAACCTAATCTAAATAAATAAGAAACTAAGGACCTATAAAGTTATATTTATCACAAAACTTATTAGTATCCTAGATTGAATTAAATGATTCATTAATTAATATTTTTCAAATATAGGAAGCCTAAGGCGTCAAGATATAACACGATATAAAAGGTAAAACTTTCTCATAACATTTATTCATTTTTCAAAAACCTAGATAAGTATCATTATCAATTAAAATTCATCTTCATAATTATTATCAATAAAAATCATTATAATGATTATAATTATTTATCAAAACCTTTATTCACATGAAGGACACGTGTAATTAAAAATTCATACTCGAATCAATTTGTGTATCATCAAATTACATGAACCAATGCATTATAAATATACATCTTATTTAATTTCTTACACCAAATAATTTTCAATTAATAATGAATTTACTATATTTACCTATTCAAACATGAAATTATATGAATAAGAACATGATAAAAATTAATTACATTGATTTTAAACTATCTAGAAAACAAAGGAAAACCACAATCATGGTATAATGAAACAACATCATTAACATGTGAATTCAATCCGATTTATTTTATTTAGTTCAATAATTATCATGTCAATCTCATTGTCATTAAAAATTATAAATTAGTGTCAATGTATGATTTCATGTATATAATATAATCAATGGATCACTTACATAAAAATAATTCAATGTTAGTCACATGATAATAGACCATGTTATATATATGATATAACATCTCATCCCAGAACTGCATCCATCCGAGGACACCATAGAAAAACCGCACCAATAAAAAAAATAAGAATCCCAATTAGAACCAAGGAATATAAAAATCCATATCATGGTGAGAATAAATATGATAAAATGAGATAAAAACTATAGGACCCACTAAAAAACAATGGAATAACACACCTTTGATCACTATGAGTCACCAAATATCGAACACGAAAAACCAAGGATAGATTCTCATCGATAGGATCTCCAAAATTTCTAGAACAGAACTATTGGTTAACTAGAATTATGAGAGAGAGTCATTGGACTTAGGTTTTGGGTAAAATTCAAGTGGCTGAAAAATTAAAATTAGGACTACATAAGGGATTTACACAACATGTCATCCCATTTAACATCATGTAATCCTCATGGTTTGTTTTTTTTAAATGACGTCATCTATTTATTATTTAACAACAAAAATTAAAAATACAGAATTAGCCCTCTATAAGTCCTAAAGTGCACATACACGATATGAAATACTAACAAGTCGTGTATTCTCTGTTCTTCCAACATTCTCAATATCTTACACTTATGAAGTTATTACAAGCCTCCTCTGAGCTCCACAGGCTTCGAAAACATGCAAAGTGTTAAACCACATCATATTTTTAATTAAATGATATTTTAATCATTCTAAAACCCCCACTAAGCCTCTATAAACTATAATTTACCCCTAATATGTCCTTGACCAAACATGGGGCTTCTTCTGAGTTATTTTTAAATCAATCATTTTTTCATAAGTGTTACTAAATATAATTATATATTGTTGAGTTATATTTTTCACATAAGACAAAATAGTGTATTAACATACTCAACATGTAAAAAATATAATTTAATTTCATAAGAAAACATTAGAAAATGAGGAATATTTTTTCAATATGACCAATAAAAGTAAAATGGGATAATTGAAACATATAAATAACATTAATAAAATTTGAAAATAAAATGAAATTTGGTATGGTATGAACACAAATTCCATGAACAAAATACTGAAAATGAATCATAAAATATTAAATTTAGTAGGCAATATATAAAAGGAATACAATTAAATTAGATATAAAACTGAGTAAAAGAAATAATAAATAATAGGTTTTTATATTCTATATTTGTATTACATTACTACTAGAATAATAACATTTCGATTGGAATAGAAATATAAAATTTATAACACTCACTAAAAAATAGAATTGTAACATATCCATTGAACTAATAATATTAATAAAAATTAATTTTTATCATGAATAAAATAAATAAATATAAATTTTATTGAATGAAAAAATAAATGATGAAGTAATTAATCATATGGAAAATTTTGTTCTATATTTAATATATTAGTTTTATTTGACATATTTAGTAAAAAAATATTCTACATTTAAAAATACTGAATTAGGTAAATTTGATAAATATTTCGATACAAGTAGATATTATTTTTGAAATCAATGTGTTTAAATTAATAAAATGTGATTTTAAATTTTTTTAGAAATTGAATTTTAATGTTAAAAGTAAAATTACAATTTTTAGTATACAATATGCTTTATAGTTCCATTTCCCTTTAAAATAATTTTAAATTATAAAGTAATCTTCATGGAATGAATTTAATTTTAAACAATTATAATATATAATAATATATGAATATTAATTTTCAAATCTAAATCCATTTATAAAAATAAAAATTATTTTTTATAATAAAAAACTATTTTATATTCCTTATTTTGAAATAATTATTTTTATGATACCATTAATTTTTGAAAGGGTCTAAAATTAAACAATATAAACACTTTATTAAAAACTTTTAATTGAATAAAAAATTAGTACTATTCATATTCTTGATTAAAAATTACTCATTATTTATTATTATATTGTAAAAAACACATATGCCTATTAATGCACCCATTAATCACAGATTTCCCTTCAATTATAAAAATTTTTCCATTCCTAAAAATCATTCAACGTTTCTCCAAGAATACTCATATTCTTGTTACAAATGATCTATTGTTAAACAATATCATACTCTGAAGGCATATATTAGGTTATAAAGGTTCCTCCTCAAATAAAAAGGCATGTTTTCAAAATTTCATTTCATTCATCTTCAAACTTCTCTTATGAAATAATTTTCTATGTAAGGTTTCTAGTTATATAATGTAATTATTATCATTAAGATAATATTAAATTATGAAAACAAAATTCAAAATATTCTTCATTTTTATTAATAAATCATAAATTCAGTATTCAATCAATGGTAGGAAAACACTAGATATGTGAACAATAATATTTTAGATTAAATAAATTTATGGCCTTTTTAACAAATATAAAATAATTACAATTTTAGAAATAAGAGACAATTAATTTCATTATTATAATATAGGAATTAAATGAACCCAAAACCTTGACCCTTACAGAATTCCAAAAACCATGTGGCAAGAACCTTTTACAATTACCTGAATATAAAATTAAATCTCGGACAATTCACGAAACGACATGAAATTATTTATACGAACTAAGTAAAACTAAAACGTTAATAATTTATGAAAATAAATGTTTTATAATGTGATAAAATATTTATAAGAATCTATAAATTTTAATAAATTTGTGTAATTTAGTTATTTTTAGGATAAAAAATATATAATGTGAATCAAAACTCAAGGTAATGAGATATATTCACAATAATTGCTTCCATTATTTCACCATATACTCATTATTTCTCAATGTGTTATCTACAATTCCTATATTTTTTTAATGAAATTAATTATATTTACCTTTTTCATATTTCACTATTCATAGTGTGATATAACTTTATTTGTATAACCTATTTATTAAATACATCTTTAAAAAAATAGACATGGTATATATGGAATAGTATTAAAAATATATTTTGTTTACATATATCAATCATAAAAAATATTTATTATTTTAATAAATTACATATTAATATAATATATTTATTTATCTCTATTTTTTGTGTCCATATATTGCTATTCACTTATAAAAACTCATTATTCATTTCATAAAAAAAAATTAATGTGATTATTTTCAATACATATCTTTAGTCCTTTGAAAAGAAGTTTTATTTACCAATAAGACAATATTTATGTTCTATAATCTATAATTCATTTTTAGAAATCATAATTTTTCCAATTACATCTCATCTTGAGTGTGTAAATGATATTAAATTTATTTATACTATGTGACATTATCTGGTATTTTGTTTTCATGTAATTTTTTTTATTCATAAAACAATAATTAATTTTTTATAGTCTACAAACAAACATGAATTATCATACTATTATAAGTGTCAATGTAATTACAAGACCTATAATTTTATTAAAAATACGAACGTATCAATAGATTCTAGGATTGGTTAATGTGAGTTTGACTAACACATTTTGAAAATATATCCTAATATTGGGCATTGATTTTTGTTTATGATAAAATAATATATATTACATATAACTTCTAATTATTATTTTAAATAATAGATTCCTATTATTCCATTAACAATGTTCCTAATATAAATGTTCTTATTTATAATCATCCATTGTCATAATTCATATTTTTTCATCATGACACTTATGATAATTCATCCCTATATTTTTTATCGCCTTACAATAATTTTTAACACACCCATTATTTTAGATATATCCCAAGGGTATCCTAGGTGGTTACTATATTATTGGGATCTTAATGATCATCTTACATTGATCAAAATATATTATTGTATATTTCATTTGAAAAATATTGTATTATGTTGTTAATGTCCATAAACTCTTGACCCTTAGACTCTTAGTGTGTTTTATAATTTATTTCATTTGAAAAATGAAATAATAAAATGATTATGAGCTTTGGTTCATGATATTTTTTGTGGGAATACACTATATATATATATTATTCACTCTTATATTTTAAAAACCAGCACCAAATCCAAGTTAAGTCATATTTAATCTCATGGATCCTGGTATTCATCACTCCCTCTAGAGAGATATATCATACTAGATAGATCTAAAGTGACATGATCTTGTTGAAATAGATCATGTATTGATGATTGATAAAATGAATTCCTTAATTCATTGTTTTGGCAATAATATCTTGCTAAATAAAATCATGTCAATGGGATCATCCATTTCATAATTTCATTGTTTACGGTATGTAGATCTAATTAATTATTTATTTTATTATGTTTTTTTATTATATGATTTATTAACATGTAATGTTATGAATATTTTTAAAGAATGTTTAAAATAATTTTCTAAATCAAATTTCATAAATTTTATCCATTATGAATTTTTTTATAATGGTGATTTTTTGAATTTAGAAAAAATTTGGTTCTAATTTTTTTTAATTCAAGATCATATATATTATTTTTTAAAAATATTTATATGATTTTTATGGAATTGTTTGTTATATATTTCAAAAAAAAATTATTTAAAAAAAAGTTATTGTTTTTTAGAGATTCTATAGATGTTTTAAAAAAATTATGGATGTTTCTGTTAGTGATTTAATAAAAAATATAAGTAATTATTTTTATTATATGTGATGTAGATAGGATAGGTTTGTTGTTTTCAATCAAATTATTAGATGATTTAACCCAAATAGTGATATCTATGGTCCAGATAATGTATTTTATTATAGTATATTTATCTTTATTTATCATTAATCTATTATTTTACAAATATAATAGGATTTTAGGATTATTGGTGAACTGGGTAGGATTAAAATTCTTTTGGAAAACAAATTCAGTTTTTTGAATTGACTAAAAACATATAAAAATTATTTTATAAATATTTTCTGATATATAATTTTTTATTTGAAATGTTATTTAATTAATTTTTTATAATATGTTATATATGGACAAACATGATAGTTTATTAGTTATATAATACTAATATTTTTTATACTCACCTATATATACCCACCATTTGGAGTGTGTGTAAATATATATTCTTATGATTCATGTATTAGAAAACGAAATTATTAAATCGATATGGATCCATATATATGATATCATAGTGAAACCTACTATAATTTAACTATATATTTTTATTGGAGAAAACTATTCTCAATTTATAGGATCTGGTCATTTGAACTTATTTGAGTAACAATTTTTTAACATTTAGTCATTTTTTTCATTCCAATAAATTTAGTTTTCCACTTTAACAAGTATTCAAAAGTAGGTTTTTTCTTGTCGGAATTATTATTTTCTAAAATATTTATGATTATAATTTTAATTAATGTGAAATTATTCCCCTCTGATTATATTATGCACCTCAATAATAGTTCTCAGTCTCTATTGATTATGGAATACTCATAAGAAAAACTAACTATTTGGACAATGTAAATTTTATAAATGTTCATATTAATTCCATTATAAGATGGTTTTAAATATTGGTTTTTATTATGTATATGGATTTATAGAAATAATGTAATATATTTTTATTATCAAAACTAATTTACCCCTTGATTTTTTTGGTATCTAATGTATAATGAATATTCAGTTTCATCAAAGTCTATTTATGAAAAGAAATATTTTCTGTTGAAGTATATTAGATTGTGGTTCCTAATTTTTTTATGTAATCAGGTTGGGTTATAAAATGATTCAAATTCACACATGATAATAGAAAATCATTAAATGTTATTTTAAAATGATTTTATATCCCAAATATAGACTATTTTATTTATTTTAAATGTAATTCAATTCTAATTATCATGAGATTTATTTTAATAAAAGATAAATTGAAATATGAAATGTTTGATATCATTTTTTCTATGTTTTAATTACAATTATGGTATTGATACAATTATATTTTTTCCTAATTTCACTTTAGATTTTTTTCATTTATGAAATAATAGAAATTTCTCTATGCATAGATAATGTTTATGATAAAGTATCACAGACCAGATAAAAATGATCAAATACATTTTAATGATTTAATATTTGATAAAAGATCATTGAAATGGATTATATTGAGTGTATTCAAATGATATCATCACGACCCGTCCCGGTGGGGCCCGAGCCGAAACTTCCCAAGCCCGCCTCCAATAGGCCAGGGGCTAGTGACTAGCACCGAGTAGACATGCTACTAACATGGGAGGCATTGCCTATAAACTTGTAAACATGCACACACATCTCCAAGTCCAAAAAGTTGACAAGTAAAAACTACTAAATATGAAAAAAAACAAGCATATGCTAAAAACCCAACCAACATAGTACGAAAGGGATGTAAAGTACAGTAAATTAAAACCCTATACCAAATGTACAAGCAAACCAAAAGAAAGTCTGCAATAAGTCCAACCTATAGAGAAAGGTACTGGGACTGCAACCTGTCGCCGAAGGAACACACCTTGGCCTATCTGATCTCACTGAGCACCGTCCGATCCTGGTCCTCCTAGAATCCTGTCAAAGGCTCGCTCGTCTGCACAATACATGATACGTGCGGGCAAAACCTGTGCAGGGTTGAGTATAACAATACCCAGTAGGACACCCCGAAAACCACAAAGGAAATACAACAAAGGAAAAATACCTTAAAGAAAGGTACAGTCAGCTCTACACAGTATATGTCTATGGAACATATAACAAGAATATCCAGATATACTCATACATAGGAGACCATCGTGAAACCACTACTAAGATCCATCTCAAAAATTCCACTAAGCATACCATCTGGACAACACACTCCTAGGTATGAAGAGAGAGACACAAAGTACTCGTTCTGGGAGAACGTACTCCAAAAGTACCATGGGAACAATATGCTCAGATGAGGATCACAGCCAAGTCATGGGGTGATTCTGACAACTCAGTCTGAGCTAATCTGCTAAGCAGAGCATCGGTGCCCGGGTAAAGTTGGTCACGTTGATACCAAGAACACTAAATAGGGTTCCAGGAATGAATAGAGGATCCGGCTCTAAGTCTCATAGAGGGGATTCCAACAACTCTATTCCGGGAGTTCTGCTGAAGGGATCATACTCATGTAAGAAGGAATTGATACCAGATCATTTAGGGGATTACCAAGGGTATGAACCCTAAGAACTAGTCCAAGTCACAGAGGAAAGTGGCTCATGAAATGAAGAAAACGTTACATGGCATGTAGTATGGTTACACGCCAGGTTCCTTGACCCTGGGTACTGCCCATGTAAACGGCATGTGTCCTTCGTTCAAGCTGTGAAAAACCAAACTACACGGTGTGTAGAAAAGTACACGTCCTGTTCCTTGACCCCAGGTGCTGCCCGTGTAACTGGCCCGTGTCATTCAGCTTGTCGGATAGAAAATAACTATACAGTGTGTAGAAGAACTCACACGTCATGTTCGAGTGCCTGGGATCACTCTTTATATGCTAACCACGTTCCCGTACATGGTCTATGCCCATGTCTGTGTCACCTACCTGTGTACCAGTACATGGGGAATCCCATATTTCTGGTCGGGTCTGGCTGGAGAGGGGTATACACGGTGTGTCCATGGAGGTGTACCCTTCCCTTGTCTGTGTACTCCCGGAGTACACGCCAGGTCGTTCGCCGACGAACACACCCCGTGTAGCCCATACTACACATCGTGTAGTCGGGAAAATTCCAGAATCACTGTCTTCCTCCGCGCACCTCGGCTGATCTTCCGGACTTTGATTCAGTCGCTGTTTGCCGTGAAACTCAAGGTGCTGGGTAGCCTCGTCCTTGTGAAGCCGAATCTATGGGTTTTGGGCCTCCGATCGGCTCCAAAATCTGATTCTGGTCGCCCGAGTGGAAATCATTCTAAGAATGTTACCTTCAGATCCGCTTCGATCCATCCGCCGAAACCGTTGTCGCACCTCTACAAGATCAATGCGGTGTCGATTCTTCAATTTGGGATTGTTGCATCGCAGAACGGATGTGCAACGATCCATTGTTCATCGCCCCCATGAAGAACGCGAAGAACGCTCTCTAAGAACAAAAAAAATTGGGGATGAAGAACACAACAAATCGAGAGGGACGAACCTCGATCGATGTTCGTGTCGATCTTGGTCCGTCCCCATTAGAAGGTTGAACGAAACCAAAATAAAATCAAGAATCACATCTCCAAGATCCCTACAAAATCCGACCCTGCAAATACGATCGATCCACAGGCTAACCTATTCGTGGATTAGTCCGCATTCATCATAGGAAATCAAGAACGGGGAATAGAAAATCAAAATCAACATCCTACATGGATCTGCGGTGTTCATTTGCGAAGATCCAGTCGCCTTGTCGTCGCCGACGAAATCCGTCAAGAACGTCGTCTCCGCATTGGGGGTTTCCTCCAGAGCTTTCCCAAAGCCTCCAGAGAATTTTAGGGTTATAGGGATTGTAACCCTGATTCCCCTACGAAATATCTATTTAAAAGATAAGAGATATTTGACATAACAAGATTTAATAAAACATTTTAATTAAATATTTTATTACGGTTACGTCCAAAAACCAGATTTCACCACCGACCTGCGCCGGCCAAAGTTAGGCCTCTCTTATGGTAAAATTGTTGTTCTGAACGCAACTGTGCCCTCAGATTTATGATTCGAGCACCCATTCGGGAGTTATTCCACTTTTTTATGAAAACCACACACGCACGTAATTTAATTATTAAATTAAATTCAATCATTTGTTCCGGGCTCACTAGGCCTCGGAACTGCACGTCGTCTCAGAGCTTGGTCTCGAATAATTCCCATATAATATTAAAATAATACATGAAAAAATCCAGGACATTACATCACACCCACCTTAGGGCTTCTACGTCCCCGAAATGCCAAAACAAGGGCTATAAAAAAAGATGTGGGTACTGCATGTGAATCTGAGCCTCCCGTTCCCACGTGCTCTCCTGGAGATTCTCATGCTGCCACTGGACATGCGCCAAGGGAATAGCTCGTCCACAAAGGATCTTCTCTTGCCGATACTCGATCTCCACTGGGTACTCAGCAATGGTCACTCCATCGTCGATGTCCAGCTCGCCCCAGTCGATGACGTGCGATGGATCATGCGCGTACATCCGTAGCTGCGACACATGGAAGACATTGTGTACCTGGTCCATCTGAGGAGGTAGAGCCAAGAGATACGCCACCCCACCAACTCTACTCAGAATCAGAAAAGGGCCAACGAACCTTAGAGATAGCTTTCCGCCTCAGCCAAATCTCCACAATCCCTATAGAGGTGAGACCGGAATGAGCACAAGGTCTCTTTCCTCGAACTCTGAGGGCCTCTGTCTCCAGTCGGAATAAGACTTCTGCCGACTCTGTGCAGTCTTCATCCGCTCCTGGATGGCCTACACCTTTTCTGTAGTAGCTCTCACCATCTCTGGGACCATGAGTACTTACTCTCCCAGGTCAGTCCAGCAAAGTGGCGACCTGCAAGGCCGCCCGAATAGAGCCTCGAATGGTGTCATACCAATAGTGGAATGATAACTGTTGTTATAAGAAAATTCTACCAGTGGTATGTGATCCTCTCAGCTATGACCGAAGTCAAGTATGCAAGCTAGTAGCATATCCTCCAGGACCTGGATGGTCCGCTCTGTCTGACCATCAGTCTGGGGATGAAATGTTGTGCTCAAGCGTAACTGAGTCCCAAAAGCTTCCTGCAATCCCTTCCACAACCTGGATGTGAAACGAGCATCACGATCTGAGACGATCATGGATGGTACTCCATGAAGTTGAACTATCTCCTGCACGTAGAGGAATCCGACACTCTCTATCGAACTCTACTCCCGTATGGCTAGGAAGTGGGCCGACTTAGTGAGTCGATCAACAATCACCCAGATGGAATCGTGTCCCCTAGACGTACGTGGTAAACCCATCACAAAGTCCACAGATATTCCGTCCCACATCAACTCTGGCACCTCAAGGGGATGAGCCTAACCTTTTGGAACCTGGTGCTCAGCCTTTACTTGATGACAAGTAAGGCACCGAGAAACAAACTCTGCCACACTCTTCTTCATCCATGGACACCAGAACTGATGTCAGAGGTCCTGGTATATCTTTACCATGCCTAGATGCATCGCCAATGGGTATGTATGAAACTCCCTTAGAACCTCCTCCTGCAATGACACCGGTACTACCGTGCACCCTCGGAAAAGTAAAATGTTCTCCCCTCCTTCTGAAAATCCATCAGCAGCATCACCTATGGATATCTGAGCACGTAGAGTCTCACAGATAGCATCCTCGCGTTGTGCTTCCCTGACTCGCTGTAAGAGTGGAGGGATAACAACCATCTACTTGAGGTATGCTCCCTCATCTCCACCCACGAAGGACAACTGTAAAGAGGCCAACTACCTTGTCACCTCATCCAGCAACTTCGAGCTAGATGTCCTACTGAGAGCATCTGCCACCACGTTCCCCTTCCCAGGAATATAAATGATCTAAAAGTCGTAGTCCTAGAGGAACTCAATCCATCCCCTCTATCTCAAATTCAGATCATTCTGAGAAAATATATATCTAAGACTCTCGTGATCATAGCAGATGGTAAACCGTTCTCCCATTAGGTAGTGCATCCACATCTTCAATGCAAAGACTACCGCTTCCAACTCGAGATCATGGGTCGCGTAGTTCTACTCGTGTGGTCTCAACTGACGTGAGCTATAGGAAATCACTACTTGCCTCTGCATCCGGACACAACCAAGACCAGTTCCTGATGCATCGCAGAACACTACATACTCAACACCCTCCTCTGGAAATCTCAAGATTGTGGCACTCATCAGACTCTGTCTCAACTGCTGGAAAGCCTGCTGGCATCTCTCGGTCCACACGAAAGGTTGTCCCTTTTGGGTCAAGGTTGTCATGGGTGCTACAATCCTGGAGAAATCATGGATGAATCTCTGATAGTATCCTTCCAACCCAAGGAAACTCTACACCTCCACCATTGTGGGTTCCACTGCTACACCATCTACTTAGATAACATGCCCCAGAAAGTGGACCTCCAATAACCAGAACTGACAATTCAATAGTTTCCCATACAACTAGTTCTCTCGGAGTGTGTCCAGAACCATCCTTAGGTGTCTCTGATTCTCCTCCTCGGACGTAAAGTACACAAGGATATCATCAATGAAGACCACTACAAACTGGTCTTGATAGGGCTGACAGATCCGGTTCATGAGTCCCATGAACACTACCGGGGTGTTCGTCAAGCCGAAGGGTATCACCAAGTACTCATTGTGACTGTAGAGACATTTGAAAGTCGTCTTTCGTATATCCTCCTCCTGTACTCGCAACTGGTGATAGCCTGATCGTAGATCAACCTTCGAGAACCATCATGCCCCTCTCAAAAGATCGGATAGGTCATTGATCCTCGGTAGTGGATACCGGTTCTTCACGGTCACCTGATTTAAGCGCCGGTAATACACGCACAGCCTCAAGCTCCCGTCCGCCTTCTTGGCAAACAGCACTGGGGCTGCCCAGGGTGAAACACTGGGTCTCACAAATCCCTTCTTATACAAGTTGTCCAGCTACATCCTCAGCTCACGAAGCTCTGCAGGAAAAATCCGATAAGCTGATACTGATATCGGGGTCTTCCCAGGTTGCAACTCAATGCGGAAATCTATCTCCCGACGGGGAGGTAGCCTAGAGACAACCTCCAGAAAGACTTCCTCGTACTCAGCCACCACTACTGAAAACTGGAAACTTGTAACATCTGTCATGCCAAGGGCTAGGCTAGCCAACTGATGTGAAATCAGATGTGCCCTCGTATGCACGAGTCCATCCCACGATGCATGGGTCTCTCTTTCACCATCAAAAGAGAACCTCATCCCATCACTATGGACACACCGCACCCTTCACCTAAAAAAATCAATCTAGGCATGAATAATGGATAGAAAATCCATACCAAGAATGAAATCATAAGGCCTCGATGCTACCACCAAGAGGTTCCAACCGAAACTCTCACCTCCAAGGGTCAGTTCACACTTCCTGCAAAGGTGTGTGATCTCTTAATCTTCTCCCGTCGGTGTTTCTAAGCGTAAGGGTCGAGTCAATGGCTCAACTGGAATCTCAAGGTCTCGAAAAAGATAAGCAGTCAGAAAGGAATGACTGGCACCTGTGTCTATCAATACGGTAGCCAAAGTAGAAAAGACACAGATAGTATCGCTAATCATCCGGAATGTACCTGGGTCATAAGCCTTGCTGTCTGCAGCTGTCCCTGCCTCTGTCTACCAGCTCCTTGAGCCTGGGGTGGACCTCCTGGGGGTGGTGGTGCTAAAGGGTCGAAACTCAAACCACCTCCAGCTGCTCTCCTAGCTCCTCTATCACATCTGTCACCTCGCAGATCATCCTTCTCCACACGTTGCCTCTACCTCGGTGGTCCATCCACTGCTCCTGTGTCAGTAGTACGACGTTTCGGAAAATCTCAAGCGCGATGTCCCCTGCCGTCACATGAGTAACATTGACTCTCTCGAGGCTGGCTAGATACACCCTGTGAACCCTGTTCGGCCAATCCCCTATCCTGGGATCTCCACTGGAAACATCTCCCACGCCTGGGTCCCTGAAGTCGGCTCCCTGCCGCTGCGGTCTCTTCTCCAGCTCACCCACTACTGACAACTGCCGGCTATCCCTGCTCTGCCAGGAATCTCTCGACCACCAAAGCCTGCTCGAGAACCCCAACATAAGTAGGAATGCTCATCGGGATCATGCTAGCTCGGATATCTCTGTGCAAGCCCTACTTAAGAGTCTAAGCTCTGAAGTAATGATCTATGACCATATCCATCGAGTACCGTGAGAGGTCGCTAAACCTCGATGAATACTCAGCCACCGTTGTGGTTCCATGCTAGAGTAGAAGAAGCTCCTGTATGTGTACTTCTCACAGGGTAACTGGTGAAAACTCATCTCTGAAGAGATGCTCAAACTCTGACCATGCTAGAGTCGCCTCGTCGTGAGTCTGGATGACCAAACTCAACCATCGCCCGGCCGAGCCTGCAGAAGGCTCGCTGAAAAGATCACCATCTAGTCTACTGGTGTCCTGACCAAATAGAAGACTCTTGCCACCACCTCAAGACAGTCCTCTACTTCCTGAGGGTTAGGCTCACCTCGAAACCTAAGGGGTCTCTGTCTCTGAAACTCGTGGAGTGCACTCAGCTTGTGCTCCTCCTCCACTGGTACAGCGGGTGCTAAACACTACCCCACAGGTGGTGGAATAACTGGTACGCCACCTGGTGGTAGAACTGGGGGATCTGGTCCCTGTATCAAAGCTTCATCACTGAGGGGGTCATCCTAGTGATCGAGCTACTAGATCCTAGTGGGTGCGCGTCACGGAGGCATCCGGTTTAAGAAATAAGATGTATCACCATCTGTGAGTATATCTAGAGAGGTGACTCAAGAAGGACATGGAAACCACAAACCATTCCTATATGATGCATGTACCATTATGTTTTCCCCCTGCAATTAGTTTTTTCAAGTTTCAAGTCGAAAGGAAAGTTATTAGAGCCCTGGTGTATGGATACGTCGGTCGCCGCACCAACACTAGGGTCCCTAGCCTTAGAGCCGAACTCAAAACACATAACACGGTTGCCCCAAACCAACTCACAGACTCTCGGTCCAAAGGTAGAACCAACCAGCCTCTGATACCACTCTGTCATGACCCATCTCGGTGGGGCCCGAGCCGCAACTCCATAAGCCTGCCTCCAATTGGCCAGGGGCAGGTGACTAGCACCGGGTAAGCATGCTACTAACATGGGAGGCATTTCCTATAAACCTGTACACACGCACACACATCTCTAAGTCTTCAAAGATGAAAATTAAAAACTATTAAAGATGGAAATAAATGCATACGCTAAAAACCCAACCAATAAGGTATGATAGGGAAGTAAAGTAGAGTAAAGTAAAACCTTGGGCCAAAGGTACAAGCCCACCAAAAGAAAGTCTGCAACAAGTCCAACCTGTAGAGAAAGATATTGGGACTGCAACCTATTGCCGAAGGAACACACCTCGGCATGTCTGATCTCACTGAGCACCATCCGGTCCTGGTCCACCTAGAATCCTGTCAAAGGCTCACTCGTCTGCACAAGACATGACATGTGCGGGAAAAGCCCATGCAGGGGTGAGTATAACAATCCCAGTAGGACACCCTGAAAACCACAAAGGAAATACAACAAAGGAAAAATTCCACGAATAAAGGTACAGTCAGCTCTACACAGTATATGTCTATGGAACATATAACAAGAATATACAGATATAATCATACACAGGTGACCATCGTGAAACCACCACTAACATCCAACTCAAAGATTCCACTAAGCATACCATCAGGAGAACACACCCCTAGGTCTAAAGAGAGAGAGATGAAGTACTCGTTCCGGGAGAACACACTCCACAAGTACCTTGGGAACAAGATACTCAGATGAGGATCACATCCAAGTCATAAAGTGATTCCGACAACTCAGTCTGATCTAATTCGCTAAGCAAGAGGATCGGCACCCGGGTAAAGTTGGTCACGTCGATACCAAGAACTCTATCTAGGGTTCTAGGAATGAATAGAAGATCCGGATCTAAGTCTCATAGAGGGGATTCCAACAACTCTATTCAGGGAGTTCTTCTGAAGGGATCATACTCATGTATGAAGGAATTGATACCAGAACCTTCAGGGGATTACCATGGGTATGAACCATAAGTACTAGTCCTAGTCATTGAAGGAAAGTGGCTCAAGCCATGAATAAAAAGTTACACGACGTGTAGTATGGTTACACGCCGTGTTCCTTGACCCCGGTTTCTGCCCGTGTAAACGGACCGTGTCCTTCATTCAAGCCGTGCAAAACCAAACTACACAGCATGTAGAAAAGTACACGTCGTGTTCCTTGACCCCGGGTGTTGCCCGTGTAACCAGCCCGTGTCATTCGGCTTGTCGGATAGAACGAAATTACACAATGTGTTCAAGCGCCTGGGCTCGCTCCGTGTACGCTGGACATGTGCTCGTACACGGTCTCTGCCCATGTCCCTATCGCCTGCCCGTGTACCAGTACACGAGGTATCCCGTGTATCTGGCCGGGTCTGGCCGGGGAGGGGTATACACGGCGTGTCCATGGCCGTGTACCCTTCCTGTGTCCGTGTACTCCCGAAGTACACGCCAGGTCATTCGCTGACGAACACACGCCGTGTAGCCCATACTACACGGCATGTAGATAGGAAAATTCCAGAATTGTTGTCTTCCTCTGCAGGCCTCGACTGATCTTACGGACTTTGATTCATCTGTCCGTTTACCGCGAATCTCAAGGTGTTGGGTAACATCGTCCTCATGAAGCCGAATCTGTGGGTTTCGGGCCTCCGATCTGCTCCGAAATCCGATTCTGGTCGCCCGAGCGGAAATCGTTCGAAGAACGTTACCTTCCGATCCGCTTAGATCCGTCTGCTGAAACCATCGTCGCACCTCCGCAAGATCACTTCAGTTTCGATTCTTCGATTTTGGATCGTTGCGTCGCAGAACGGATGTGCAACGATCCATTGTTCATTGCCCCCACAAAGAACGTGAAGAACGCTCATGAAGAACGCGAGAATTGGGGACGAAGAACACAACAAATCGAGAGGGATGAACCTCGATAAATGTTTGTGTCGATCTTGGTCCGTCACCATTAGAAGGTTGAATGAAACCAAAATAAAATCAAGAATCACATCTCTAAGATCCGAACAAAATCCCACCCCGCAAATACGATCGATCCGCTGGCTAATATGTCCGTGGATTAGTCCACATTCGTAGTAGGAAATCAAGAATGGGGAATGGAAAATCAAAATCAACATCCAACTTGGATCCTTAGCATTCGTTGGTTAAGATCTGGTCACCGCGTCGTCGTCGCCGATGAAATCTGTAAAGAATGTCGCCGCCGCATTGGGGGTTTCCTCTAGAGCTTTCCCAAAGCCTCCAGAGAATTTCAGGGTTATGGTGATTGTAACCTTGATTCCCTTGCGAAATATCTATTTAAAATATAAGAGATATTTGATGTAACAAGATTTAATAAAACGTTTTAATTAAATATTTTAGTACGGTTACGTCCAAAAAATAGATTTCACCACCGACCAGCGCCGGCCAATGTTAGGCCTCGCCTAAGGTAAAATCGATGTTCTGAATGAAACGGTGTCCTCAGATATCTGATCTGAGCACCAATTCGGGAGGTATTCCACTTTTTTAGGAAAACCGCACGCGCGCATAATTTAATTATTAAATTAAATTCAAACATTTGTTCTGGGATCACTGGGCCTCGGAACTACACGCCGTCTCAGAGCCTGGTCTCGAAATAATTCCCATATAATATTAAAATAATAAATGGAAAAATCCGGGACATTACAGATATAGATTTTGACTCAATGAATAAGTGTTAGAATCATCCAACTTCTAGTAGATATGGGGGATTTTTAAGTGTTGTTAAAAGTTTGGGGATATTTATATGTCTCACTGATTAAGTATGCCTCATAAAAGAATTAAAAATGAATGAGTTGTAATTTGATATAAATTGATAGATTCTCAATATAGTATTTTTCATTATAATACGGGTTTTGAAATTTGTATTAACACTATCATATTTGATGGTGTCACTACAAAAAAAATATTGTTAGCAAAGGTTATTTAGTGGTTTGGTGTCAGTTTCAACTGGAAATTTTTTTTTCAATGATGGTTTATAAAATAGTATTGTATTTCATAGTCACTAGTCAATTAGAAACAGTTAATTTTATTTCATGACTATTTTTTAATTGTATTTTTTGGAATATTTAGAGATAGTTCATTATTTAATTAGTAGTGTTATTTTAATAAAAAATAGCTAATGGTAATATAAATAAAATAAAAATAACAGCTGCAAAGAATTTTATGGCGATTATTTTTTGTGATGCTTAATCTGAACTGTTGCAAAATACATTCAGTAATATAGGTTTAGAGGTTGTTAAAAAAAACCACCGCTAAATATATATTTATTTTAAAAAATATATTTAATAAAACACAATAAATATATAGAATATAAAATTCTATAAACTAAAATATAAATATATGGAAAACCAATCATTCATACGTCGCACATACACAGTCTTACAAACAACCACTGTCATCAAAACCCAAGTCTCAGTCACCCCATACATCAACCATTAACTCAGTCATCAAAATGTACCTATAAAATATGTCCAAAAAAATCCCATTCCGAATATACATCCATGTCAGGACATGCACTATATATTTCTTCATCCACATTGTCTCATCAACTGAGACCCACCAAGTAATTTCATCAGCTATAACAAAAATGAATCAAAAATTAAAACTAAATGTAATAAAATTAAAATTATAGTAAAATAATTTATATATTTTTAACATACCATGGAAACAAATAACTATCATGAATTCCTTCTGAATAATGAATTTTATTGGAATGGTCAACCTCCAACCTACTTCCCACATCTAAACCTATAATGGAGACTAGAATATTTTCAAAAAGAAGTGAGAAAGAGAGGAAACACGGAATATATACAAAATGTGGCATATAAAATTTTCTATTTTGTTTATCAAATAGAGGGAACTTTTACATAAAAAGTAATATATAATGAAAAACACATTCAAAAAAGAAACATAAAAATTTATTATAATATTATACATTTGAGACTAATAGAAGATAGTTAAATATTAAAATTTATTTTTAAAGCGACATACGGCATTCATTATATTTATTTAACAAAAATAAATAAATATTTCTATATTAAAACATGCCATAAATTTTAAAAACAACTAATTGGGGTTTTTCCCATGAGTAAATATCAATCTAAGGTCATTTTCTATATTTTTTACCATTCGACGCACGTTTTAGTGTTTTAAAACACTAAAAACACATTTTTGACCATAACGGGAAAATAGCATTTAGAATGGTGTTTTGTTGGTTCATACATTTCATAATTAAATCTATGGATTTTACTCCAAAGTTTAGAAAAATATGACACTGGTATCTATGTTTTGACCATTCCATGCATTTTTTAGTGTTTTAAAAAACTAAAAACACATTTATTGAAATACCAGGAAAACAATATCTCAGAATGATGTTCCATCAGTTCCTATATTTAAAAATTAAATCTATGGTGGTTTTACCCTGATTTAAGGAAAATATGAAGTCGTTTTATGTATTTTGACAATTTCATACACATTTTAGTGCATAAAAACAAAATAAAGAATTTACAGCCATAACGGTAAAACAGTCATATGGAAAGACGTGCCCTCAATTATTATATTCAAAAATTAAATATATAATATTTTTCCAGTGATATCACATAAATTAGAGATCATTATCATGGTTTTGATAGTTCCATGCACATTTTACTATTTTAAAACACTAAAAATTAATTTACGTCCATAATAGGAAACTATTAGTCCGAATGAAGTTCTGTCAGTTCCTACATTCCAAAATTAAATCTATAGTGATTTTCTATTGATTTTAGAATTATTTGACATCTTATTTCTGGTTTGTACCGTTCCATACATGTTTTTGTGTTTCAAAACACTAAAAATGTGTTTACAACCATAATGAGTAAACCTTCATTTAGGAATGATGCATAATAATTTCCTACATTTTCACAATTAAATATATGGTCATCTTCCCATAATTTCATGGAAATCTGACATTGTTTTTATAGTTTGGAAACCACAACAATTGTTTTTGATGGATCTTGTACCTTTCACAAGTGTTTACCATGTTATTATGATCACGCCATACATAGGATTGACATGTTGTCTGGACGTACATGTCTAAAAGAACTAAATGGTATTGTTTCCATTATTTTAGGGCAATCCAACATCGCTTTCTTGGTTAGACCATTTCACGAATGTTTTACTATTCTAAAACCCTAAAAATGCATTTACAGCCATAATGGGAAAGCTATCATTTGTAATGAAATTTCACTGGTTCATTCATTTCACAATTAAATATATTTTAGTGTTACCATGATTTTTTGACAACCGGAATTTGTTTCCCTAGTTATGAAAATTTCACACACATTTTAGTTTTTTAAAACACTAAAATCTCATTTATTCCCATAATGGAAAAACCAACATTCCGAATGATGTTCCATTAGTTCAAACATCTTACAATTAAATTAATGGTCGTATTCCCCTAATTTAAGGACAATGAAACATCTTTTGTCTTGTTTTGACCATTCCTTGCACATTTTACTATTTCAAAACACCAAAAACGTATTTACGGTCATAATGGGGAAACCGTCATTCAGAATGATGTTCCATTGTTTCTTATATTTCAAAATTAAATGTATAGTAATTTTACCCAAATTTCTAGACAACCCAACATCATTGTTTTTTGTTTCAATCATTCCTGGCATTTTTTAGTGTTTTAAAACACGAAAAACATGTTTACATTCATAATAGAAAAACATTCATTTGGAATACTGTGTCATTAGTTCATATATTTCAAAATTAAATCTAGAGAGGTTGTACCTTGATTTTAGGACAATATGATGTTGTTTTCTTGGTTTTAACTATTTTATGGACGTTTTAGTGTTTTAAAACACTAAAAATGCATTTACTACCACAACGTTCCATCATTCGATATGACATGTTGTCAGACCATAAATTTAAAAATAAAATTTACGTTTAATTTTCCCTATTTTTTGGACAATATGATATTGTTTTTCTAGTTTTCATTATTCCTGGCATGTTTTAGTGTTTTAAAACACTAAAACACATTTATGAACATAATAGGAATACCTTCATTAAGAAATATGCGATGTTAGTTCATAAAATTTAAAATAAAATTTACAGTGATTTTACCCTAATTGAAAAACAATTCAATATCAGTTTTTTTATTTTGATTTTTTCAGACACATTTTTTTGTTTTAAAACACTAAAAACACATTCATAGCCATAACGAGAAAACCATTTTTTGGAACGATGTGCATATGGTTCCTACGTCTCAAAATTAAATATACTATCTTATTCCCATAATTTCAAGAAAATCTGACATCATTTTCCTAGTTTTAACTATTCCATGCACATTTTAGTGTTACAAAACACACTACTAGAAAATGGATATATCCCCACGGTTTTGGGGAAAACGATGGAGATAGGTACCCCTATACCCATGTTTATTGAAAACCGTGGGCATAGGAAACATTTTAGGATCTATACCCATGGTTTTGGAAAACCGTGGGTATATACTGGGGACCTATAATGATGCCACCAAGGACCACAGTTCCCAAAACCGTGGGTATAGGCTATACCCACGGTTTTGGGTGCTATACTTACGGTTTTGAATCGTGGGTAAATGCCATTTTTCAGTAGTGAAACTAAAAATGATTTTACCTAAATAACAATCAGACCATCATTTGGAATGACATTCCATTGGTTCTTACAATTCAAAATTAAATCTATGGTTATTTTCCCATAATTTTCATGCAATCCTATGTCATTTTCCTATTTTTCACCTCTAAACATTTTTATAGGATTTTTTTACATTTTGTAAGATTTTATAGAGTCAAACCCGAGCAATCAAACTCCGATTTTTTTAAACATATTGATAATGATCTATAATTTATTTTTTTCTTTTATAAATCAAAGAAACATCAATATGGTAAAAAATGTTGTTGATAAAACTCAAAATAAATGTTCAAAAAATTAAAATGTCATTTTAGTTTTTTATAGTTTATTAATGTGTTCATTGCAATATCCATGGTTGTGAAATATAGTCCTAGAGATCAAAATGAAAAATCAACTACAAATTAAAAACAAAAAACATTATAATTATATTATAAAATTTACATATGTCTTATTAAATTAGTTATCAAGGAATATTAAATTAATATTACCTTCACTTGAGTATCAAATACCTCAATTTCATAACCTATTGTAATATGCCTCCAATATTTATCTTTTTTACAAATTAATTAAACAATTAATAAAATATAATGCTTTTTAAAAAAATTACATACATATCTGTAATGGTAAACTACCAATATCATTTAAAAAGAAGGCTGAATAACTACTCCATCACTAGAGGTGAATCAGGCATTAAGCTACCAATAAAATTTGGGTAAATATCTGGTTTACTATCATTCTTAGGTACAATAGAAGAACAAGGATCCACAAAATATGAATGTAGAGGTTTTATGCTTTAAAATACTAATCAGTTAGAATCATGAATTTTTTTTCTTCGTATCATTCCTCCATTTAAAATTTTTAAGGTATATTAAATATATAAAAATGAAAAACTAATATATTTGTACAGAAAAAGAAAAAATAAAACCATATTATATGTATGAAACAGTTATCAATGAGAAATTTTAATATAGTTACATTAAAAAATTATACATTCAATTATCTTCATCTATATTATTTTCGTTGTTATAAACCTCCATTACGATGATTCCTTCATTTTCACCCGCTCTTACAAGTCAATAGTTTCGATATTTACATTAAAAAACTATTTAATATTTTTTGGTTGATGTTGTTCACTATCACAAAGCACTAATGGATCTTCACAACTCATATCATATAAGCCTTTCTACTTTAAGTATACAACAACACTCCAACCCTGATCTATTTCCTTATCCACATAATAAACCTTCTTTTCCTGTGAATCCAAGATAAATGGATCGTGCTTTTCATGATCCCTGATATCCATAATGTTATAGAATTTGACATAGGTTAAATGTAATGAATCTATTATTTTACCTCTATCAATGTAGACCCACTTGTTTTTTAATCAGACAACTGAAAACAAAGCATGATAATTTAGTTCAAATATATCAGTCCTCTTTCCATAGTATATCAACTGTGAAAATGTATATACACCACTATTTTCATTTTTCATGTCTTCTCCATGTTAAATTGTACAAAACCTGAATCCATGAATATTGTAGGCATCAAATCTCATAGTCTGTCTTTGAGGACCTCGAACCAAAAACATGAACTAATTCAATATTTTTTCTCTATTGTCAACATTCATTTTCTCGAAAAAAATATATAAGTTGTTACTTTTAATAAATTCAAAATAACTACACATCAATAATATGAATATGAGTATACACATAAATGATTGGAGAACCATTTTAGAGGATCCAAATTAATATCTTTTTTTAATTTCAACTCATTTCTGGCACGGCCCCTTAGTCACCTCTTTTTTTGCAGTTGTAATAATTTAATAAATGGATATAAAATAACACTATTGAGTAGAATATATCTATAATCTTATAGAAACTCCAATTTAGTCAGTGTAAAATTTTACACCTTTCTAATTGTTTATCCAATATATGTAAATATCGATGATTGAATTTCATAATTAGAATTAGTGGAGATGTTGTTAGCACATCCATCAGGGTTGAATCTAGTCTCAATCCCATCTAAATGCCTAGAACAAGCGGAAACCAATCTTTATCTATGTAACATTCAACAATAGCTCCTTCTGGTTGAGATTTATTCCTCCCATGTGATTTCAAATGACCTAAGTACCTCATGAAAAAAAGAAGAAAAATATTAAAAAAAATTACACAACGTTTTGATAAAATCGGATTCACCAATTAAAAAATATATATATTATCATACCTCTGAGTTGGATACATCCATTTATAGTGTACATATCCCCCAATATTATCTTCTTTAACCAAATGAATAGTCAAATGTATCATGACTATGAAGAATGAATAGGGAAATAACATCTCCTAATGTAATAGTGTCAAAAACATATTTCTTAAAGATTATCAAGCATATTTGGATTTAAAATATTGCCAAAAATCTCTTGAAAAAAGATAAAAAAAACTCTACTAGAACCACAATTAATTTTTCCAAGGTAAATTATTATACAAAACCAATAAAAAACTACTCCATAGAAATATGTGAATCCTGAATTTTCAATCAATGTAACTTTCGATGTATTATGTCAATTCACCTAAATATGTTACTTGAATATGTTTCAAGTACTCTTACATTATTTAAAGTTTGAAGGAATATTTTTCCCAGGATTTTATACAGGATACCTTCCATTCTCATTTTCCCAAAAACCAGGCTTTTTATTCAGTGACACCAAATATTTATCAGCATTAAGCTGATCCTTTGATTTACCCTACTCGTTAAGCACTGTAAAAATTACATTTTCACATATTTTCTTCTCAATATGGATTATGAAAAGATTATGACATATCAAATTAAACTATTGATAGGTAATTTTTAAAAAATATACTCTTTTATTCGATAGTATTATTATATCTTCTTTTAATACTATACCGCGTACCCTTTTCCCCATTCTTTAAACTGATGAAATTTTCCAATTTCTTCAATAACATTTATTAATTGTCCAAATATTTCTCACCTAGATAACACCTTTAGTGACTTTATCATTTCAATAACTCAATTGAATCATGTCTTGTTAAACACTAAATTTATAAAAAGCATCAATATATCTATGATCAATCAAAAACATAACTTTTTACTATGAGACAATCATTGATGTTAAAAATAAAAATTTAAAACTGGATAATCCAAATGAGTATGAGTGTTCCAACATGATAAATTTCTAATTCTAAGAAAGCCACTAATTTTCCACATTAATGTGGCATGAATTTTGAATAGTTTACTTATTCACGCATCATATGTTTACATGCCATAATCCAAAAATTTATTCAATTCATTGATTAGAGGTTAAAGGTACACATCAATTTCATTTTCTGGAATTTTCTTTCCATGAATAATCATTGAAATGTGAAATAATTCTTCTTCATAAACATCCATCGAGGAATATTATAGGAGATCAAAACAACTGTCCAAATTATATAATTAGTACTTGAATTACCAAATGGGTTAAAGTCATTAGAAACAGATCCCAATTGTAAATTCCTTGTATTTGAAGAGAAATCTGGATATAGAGAATAAAACATCTTCCAGGATGTCAAATAATTTTTAGGTCTCGTCAAGGAACCATTGCGATTCTGATCATTCTACTTCATGTCATCTACAGTCTTATATGATAAGAATAATATTTTCAACCATGTTTTTAAAGGAAAGTAACACATTACCTTTGAAAAAATATTTCTTCTTCTGTTTTATCCTAGGGCTGAATTGATTTATACTCTCACTATTGTTCATTGAAATCCATCTACTTATATGATATATTTCATATTCTTCTTTATCATATTGTTCTATCTAGTAATGCATGAAATCATTAGGTCTTTCATGTAACCTAGTGTAATAAATTCTAAGTTTGTCGATTATTTAATTCATCTCATAGAATGAGAAAGGGATATTAGATTCACTAAATGTATCATGAAGCTAAATCATGTAAATTTCATTGTATTTAATTCCACATAGACACTTGATATGATAAAACTTATGTATAAAAGACCTCTTTGAATACATGGCACACCTTTTATATATTTGTTGTTGTTTATCTTCAACTAATTTATAAAAAACATTTTTTGATCACTAAAGTTCTGATCAAGATTAACTTATTTATGATCAACTGAATGTCCTTCTAATCTATGGAAATATTGGAAAATGAATTTTTCAAAACCAAATGTGTAATTTATCGAATTTCAAACTGATTTATCCTCTATCGGGTCACTTGGTATTTTATTAATAGCATTTTAACTGTTTTGAATTTCCATAACACTTGATTCACCATTCCAAATAAAAAACATAAATTTCTATAAAGAAACTGTATCAATATAAAATTATCATGTACTCCTTTTTTATTCAACAATCACTTGAATTTCCAATTAAGAAATAAAATGTTTATTCTACCATCCACTGATCAGTTTTCAATTACATAATCTAAAAATTCATCCAATCCCTAGGCCTATCAAAGTGTGTTTCAAGGTAAATTAATCGAACTTTTATCCACAGGCATTGGATTTTATTATCCCAATAAATTCAACTATAAATATATAAATTTTTAATCAAACAAGTAAAATAAAAAATAAATATCACTAAACTACACCATTGTCACTTTCATAAAAACTATAAAGGAAAATGTGAAAAATCAAATAATGAAATTTTTCTTACTAAATATATAATATAAAATCATGAATCAAATAAAATATTATTTTTCATAAACAAGGATGAATGAGATGAATCATATAAAATATAATGGTATATTCTACCCTAGTGTTGTAACTAAGGAGGGTTTATTCCATTGAAAACATAGTAACATTGATCAATCTATAGACCATTTTCCATGATATAACTAAGACCATGTGCACCCCATAAAAACAATAAATGAAAAGTATACATTATTTAGATATCACGATATTTCATCCATACCCAAAATATTCAAATCTATATGTTTATATTCAATTAAAATAGTATATTTTGACTTCATGTTGATCCATGAATTATATATTTCAACTATATTCACATATCACCAAATTATATATTCCTTTAATTTTAGATAAACATAAAAAAATTATGCTAAAATAAATTCTAAAAATGCCTATTGGGATTTTCAAATCAAATAATAAAAAAAATCCTTTAAATACACAAAAAACAAACTACATTCTATAATTATTTATATTGAAAATCAAGTTAGTTAAAATAAAATAAATGAAAATATGTCGGTTGTTCTAGTTATCGTACTGAATAATTGATTATCATGCATATGAAACTTAACCCTAACTACACTATCATTATTTGTAATATTTTATTAATATAAATGATTCCTCACATATTCATAAAACATAAAGCATTATGATAAATTTTATAGGGTCTAATATATCAGTTTCAAGGCCTTTATCCCTAGAGACCTTGCTGGGGTTGGTGATGAAACCATGTGTGACCCCAAACCCTACCACCAATTGTTTAGGTGTTGGAAAATATCCTCAATTACGTATCTATATAATATTGGAGTAAATAACATATATAGACAAAAGTGGAATCCATTATTATCAAATAAAGACCACAAAATTATGAATGATCTAGATTCCATAACCAACTTTTATCATAAATGTTTTTATTTTTTTAATTTAATACAATATAACAAAAATTATTGTTATAAATCCAAAAAACTAACTAAAAATCGAAATAACACATTATAAATAAAAATTACGTATATATTTATTGTCTAATGAATAAAAAAACAAATTCTATAAACTTTTTATCACCCATGATTTTTCATCTAATGAAACTCACTAGTAAAATTTGGGAGAGGATTATGCAACCTTTAGGGGGGGTCTATATTGCGATCAAGGAGGGGATCTGAGCTAGGATGTAGGACCTTTGAGGGGGGTCTACGTCAGTTCCAAAGAGGGTAACAAATCTTGGGTGAGGGAGTACTGGGGGTGCATCATTTCTGAAGAGGAGAACGAAGCATGGGTGACGGAGGTTGGGGGTTGCTTCGCTAGAGATCCATCGAAAGAGATGGTCGGAGGGGGTTGTGGGGGTCGATGGTAGTAGGCTTTGGGTTGAGAGATTAGGGTAGTGGGCTCGAGGATGCCTTCGGGGAGAGGTGAATAGAAGGGGTGGGGCGAAAGGTGATCATGGTCTTAGGGTCATTGCCTGGGAGAGGAGAGGAGGGGGTTGGGGGAGGTAGGGGAGGGATTGGGGTTGCACAGAGTCAGCTAGTGAGGGGGTGGTATTAGGGATTTTTAAAACTTCTAGAGGAGGTTTAAATAAAAGTACCACTAATTGAAAACATAAAATAAATTTGGTCAGTTTTGTGAAACCACATCAATATCATATTTTTTTAACCATATTTATTTCGCAGTAGTTACATAAACCACCATGAATAAACCACCACTAACCATCGCTTTTTTTGAAGTGTAGGATATTTTGATAACTACCACATTGAGAGAATGTTAGGAATTAATTATTTTATATATTCAATCATGATACTTAAAGGTAATTTCAAATTTTATTGTTTAAAAATATTCCCATAGAATAATTATAAGGTTAATAGAGTATATTTTTCATGAAAAAATATTGATGATTTTGGAAAATATTTCCACCACAATGTGTAGGTTATTATCTCACAATGAATGAGCTGAATCAAATAATTATGTTCCTAGTATGAAAATATTAATGTCTCAATCCATATATATTACACTGAAAATAACTTTTTTTGGAATCATGGAGATCTAAATCTATCATAATAGAGATCCAATATAAATTTTAGGGGTTGTTCTATCTAAAGAGTTTGAGATCATCACACCTGAAGCCTTATTACATGATATTGTAGTGGATATAAAATAGTAAATATGATACACTTCGTGAATTTTTAATTTCCCTATAATGAGAATACATATAGACAAAACATTATTTTCCATATTCACATAAAAATGCATGGAATTGTTTTTGGATTTTTATGTGATATATAATGTGGAATAATTAGTATCATTTGAATATATTAATCAAATTTGAAAGCTCATTACTATTTTATAATGGTTCAAATATCTATATGAATGTATAGATTTCATGGAAAATCTATGGTGAATATCAAATATAATCAACTTCGTATTCATTCGATACATATAATGGGATTTTAGATTGAACTAAGTTGATGAACAAGGGAAATAAATTAATCCAAATTAGGGAGGTAATTTTGTGGGAAATAGGAAATGAATAACTTTCCAATTATTAACATTCATGATTCTATTTAGATTTAATGTCAAAATTTCTACTCTAATCCTTTTTTATTATTTAAAATAATATATTAATGTGCATAGAAAGATCCCAACCATTATTCTCCAAGGATTAGAAACTATAAAATCAGAGTTAGTGATACATTTAAAAACTATGTTTTAGTGTTATTTAATTCTTACTATATATCTCCTCATAATATCACTTAATTCTGAATCCATAGAACAAAATAGTTACATGAAAATTATTTTTTTTATTTCTTATGTTTATAACCACTGATTCAAAATTCCACAATATCAATGGTGGTATAACTCCCCTAAACATAATAATTTTTATGCTAAAATTGTTAAATAGGTTCATGTATTTATAAAACGATATTCATATTATTATTTAAATATAAAATATTTCTTATCAGTGATATATATGGACGGAATGAACATATATATAAAAAAGTGTTTCAATTTTTTATATCAAGAAATTTAATCTATAGAAGGAGATAATGGTTTCATATATTCATTATCCCATTACAAATATTCTTGAAATCCCAAGTAATTTTTTACAAATGGTGGAGTTGGTAAAGACAATACATTGATGTGAAAGAATATTATTAAGGTTGATGATATATCAAAAAAATGTGTTCCTTTCATCCACATCAATGAAGTTATTGACATGTTTGATGGGTATTTAAAGTTGAATTTCATTCATATTAATTTAAAGATATGTACGAAGAGTATTTGAAATTCAATTTAAAATTGTCAAAAACATTTTAGAGCCAATATGTGTTTAGTGTAATAGGATAAAATGATTCATTAATGAGTTCATTTTATTGAGTGAAAAAAAATTTAATCTCAATTTTATTCAACGGTTATGTTATGTAGGATTCCATATTGATGATTAAACTAATGATTATTCACCTATGTAAATATTTTCTAAATATTTACTCCCTATAGGAACAATAATTGTATAATAATACAATTAATAAACTAAAAAATATTTATAGTCATTAACAAGGGTATCAATCCTTTACTTATATAGAAATCACGATATTAGTCTTATGTTTCATTCCAAAAATCAAAATTTATCAATGGTTATAAATAAATAAAATTAAATGAGAAGAAAACTCATTTCTTTGGTAGTACTATGAATTTAAATTAACTTTTATCATTTTCTTCTAGAGGAATTTATTGTGGAAATGGAATGTTCAAGCAAAACAATTATTTTAGGTGTTAAAATTATGGAACTCTTAGAAACTTTTAAACCGGTTGAATGTATATGAACAGTGGACATGAGGATAAAAGTCAATCCAAATGATCATTAAGGAAAAAAACTTTATAAACTAGTCTAAATAACGAAGAATTACTTAAATAAAAAATAAATTTCCAATACATTATGAATAATGAATTTTCACCTAAAACATGAATATACATCATATTATGAGAAATTTGAAATTGATTTATAAAATTATTATGAGGGAGGACTCAAAGAATTCGTATTAAAATTAAAATTTTCTATGGAAAAACTACTGAAAAAGAAAGGAGGATTAGAGAAAAACTATAGATAATGAAAGATATGATGAGGATACACCATGTGAATTCTAATTAGATCTAAACATATTGTAATTATCAATAAAATTTTCAATCATAAAAATGATAAATTGGATTTTAAGAATTGTGATTAATATACTATGAATTATCATGATACAAAAAACTAATGGTGTTTAATGAAATTTAAGCGAATTCTATAATAATGATTGGTTATCTTTATGAAATATGTGATTGAATTTATAAAAGACCTCAGATCCCCACATCATATCATATTATAAATAATGTAGAGGTGAAACCCCTAGAGAAAAATACGATCAATGAAGATAATTTCATGGATAGTACTCAATTTTTCATTCAATATTAAATTATTTTATTTGGTGAATGATACAAATCAATTGAAAATGATTCTAATGGTAAAAAATCATTGAGATTGATATTTTTCATAGGGAAATATTATTCTATAAACCAACGATAGAAACATAGTTTATACAATCAATGATGAAAAATAAAAATATTATCATGTCAACTAGAAAGGTGGAAAATCATTGTAAATCCATGTTATGGTACAAAAAAATCCAAAATTAATATAGTTTCAAAAGAACAAAATATCATGGATGTGATAAAGGAAAAATTCAATGAAATTTTGGTTTATTTTATGTATATGGAATTTTAATTTATGGTGTGTATTTTAAATTATAGTGAATATTAATTTTTAAATTTTGATAAATCATTTTTCAAAAAAAATGATACTTCTTATTGAATGATGTTATTTTTTTATAGAATATATAAAACCAAATATTTATTGGTATAGTTTTTCACTCAAATTATTTACAAAAATCCATATAATAATTGGGATCCATGATTATACTCCTTGTGGATAGCTGTGAAATCATCAAGATGATAATTTATTGTTGAAATACATTTAAGTTTTTTATAGAATATTTAGGGAAGTTTAATAAAAATAAAAAAAAATATCCAAAAAATATCTCTATATACTACTAAAATGAATAGGGTTTTTAGGTGTCTTACAATATATTGAATCAAGGAATTCCATGGATACTTTATAGTGGTTTCTCATAAAACAATCAAGTAATAAGAACTTATTATGTGATATATAATGGTATGTTAGAGTTTTCATAATGTTTATAAATGATGGAATACGCAATATATATTTAATTAGAATAAAAAAATTGGATATAAAGAATTAAATCCAATTATATATAATTATTGATGGTTTAAGGGACAATCACATGACTATATCTCAATATTGTGGCAACTGGTTGGAGCTAAAATTTTGATTAAATGAATGCATCTTTTGGATATTAAAGGATAGACCAAATTTCATAATCTTATAGTACATAAGTGATAATATATTACACATTTTCAGTGATCAATATATATACATGATTGTTGTTAATGATTTTAATATTATTTAATATGAAATACAATGACATTTTGGTGAAAAGTATACATGTAAAAAATTATTAAATATTGTGTTATAACAAAATGGTTGAAGATGATTAATGAAAGGATAAATTTCTATATATATATATATATATATATATATATGAAACTCTTCATAGAGTAATATTATTGAACATGATTAATTTGTTTACATTGAATAATAATAAGGTTTTTTCTATACAATTAGTGGTTACGAGTTTTTTATAGTGAATAAAGTACAATATGTTCTTAACTATTTTCCCAGAACATGGTATTAAAATGTTTATATAAGTTCAAAAATAATAAATTAAATAATTTAAATGTATATTATTGTCACCTTTTAAAAGTTGGTGAAAAAAATCAATTATTATGAATGTATAAAATAAAGACATATTTATTTAGGAAATAAATAGAAGGCTAGTTAGGAATTTTATTCCCAAAAATAAAAAAAAACAATGAGATATTTATAGTTAGATATATTTTATTAATTTTAGGAATATATGTTTTAAAAAAATTAATTTATATCAATCAATAAAAAGAAAACTATGTACTAGATTTATTCGAGAATTTTAGAATTCAATAATCAAAAAGGTTCACTAATACTATAGATAAATTAACCATGTTTTCCTAATATATTATAGTAATAAGCGAGTATCAAAAAGATAATTGGAGTCCTATTGGTACAATATGTAATGTTATATTTTTCAAAATAGATAATATATTTGAGATCACTCATTGTATAGTATTCAAAATAACTCCAATATAGTTATATTTTATGCAATAAAAACATATCATGTTTAACTTCAATGGAATCGAGGATAATCTCTGAAGAGATAAAAAAGGAAGATATTTTAATCAATATATACATTTTTATCAAAATTATTAATATGATTTTATTGAATATAAATCATCTACTTCACATGAATTACTTAGAGTATGAATTTTTGTATCATGGGAAAAACGTTAGTCATTGTCAGTATAATAGAAGATCATTACAATGTAACACGAAAATAAAATATATATTTTATTTTGATGTGTTCAATTATTGAATATATTAGGGTGAATATCTTACATTATTATATTTTTTAATAATGGATCATGTTACTATTATTTCTAAAAATATTATAGAAGGAGGGATATTTACACATGTGAGTTTTGTTAGAAGAATATTGTTTAGAAAACATTTTTACTTTTTCTAATTTATTTTATATATAAATATTTTTAATTCATTGAAATGTGAAGATAATATTTGTGGAACTTCTTTAAATAGTGGGGAGGCTCAATTAATTTTTGTAGTTAAAGATCAAGGCGGTTTAGACCAAATATATTTCAATTTTGTTTCTTGACACATGGTATATATTCGTGCTTTTAAGTGAAAAGTTATATTTTTGTTCTATAAAGTTCTAAATAATTTAGTGAAACTGAAGATCCATTGAAATTTAGGGTATGTTAACAGGTATTTGATATTTACGTTAGCACATGAAGTTAATGGACTATTGGGGAGCTATAAGGAAGTCAAAAATTTGATTTTTTCAAATCTACATCATTCTTTATAGCCAGAGATAGAGAATTAAAAAACTCCTTTAAATACCTTTGGGTGGTGTTTAGAAACATTAAAATTAGTATAATTCTATTCATTATTTCATGATAAAATTCAGTAAATAATTTTTAAGGTTATATAGTGTTATACTTATTAACAAAATTATCATTATTAATTTGGAAGCTGATTGGTGTTGAGTTAGAATGGAATTTCATGATGAATTTTTTAGATAATGTTAATCCTTGAGTAAAGGTTTTTTTATTCCATGAAGAAATTGATTCATTGAAAATATAAATAGTCATGTAAAGGGCTATTTGAAAATCCATATATATTAGAAAATGATGTCGTTCTTATGGAGTTGAGGAGATAAATTTTTATTATTATAGTGACCCAAAATATTTTAGGGTTATAATATCAGTGTATCTATAAGATACCATGATACAAATCATATAATGTTTTTAATCACTTTATATGATTCCAAAAATCTTCCATTACATGGGAATTCGTTATTCTAATGGAATGTGAAGGTAATGAGAGATTACTATGGGTTCTATATACACACAACTATATAGGTGGAGTTTTTAGTGAATGTTTTATTATTATTTGAGAATATATAAATTCTGTATATTTTGGATCTAGCCATCATGAAATTGTACTCATAAGAAAAAAATTAAAAAAATGATTTAAATTTATATTATAGGCTTCATTAAGAAGATAATGTAATAAAAAATTATGGTGATTTTTTTTCAATTCCAAATATAGTTGAAATGATATTTTTCCTCTATTTGAAAACAAAATGGTGAATATTTTATCCTAATTTTAGTGTCACTTAAGAAAGTGAAAAAATAATAATAAACCTATTGATGACAATGTTCCCACTACATTTATTATACTTAATTATATTGTGATAATAATTTTAATAACCTGAAGGCACCTATAGATCGATATGGATTATAAACATGAATTTTTTAGTGAATAACCTAAATAAAAGTTCTTATGTCATTTGAAAAATTTATTAATTTTTTCTAATATAAGATTATCATTTAATTCTTGATTCAATTTAATAATTGGTGATGATAAATTATTTTTAGGTTTGGAATTTCTGTAATGACAGATTCACCAACAAAGTATTATGGTATTTAAATCTCACTTGGGATGATTAAATTAATAAATAATAATGACAAAATAAATAGTTATAATAGAATAAATTATTTCCTTCATACTAATTCAATGATTGAGATTACATTCCCTTTATAAATGGTCGGGAATAAACTCATATGTGGTGGCATATGTTGTTTAAATGAAGTTAAAAAATGATCTTTAAGGTATTTGTCACTAATATATATCATTTTAGTAATTTATGTCTAATGTTGAATATAACGAATAAAAGATAATTCAAAGAGTAACATAATATGTATATGAAGGTTACCTAATACATATTTATTTTTACATATCTTGATTATTTTTCATTATTCCCAATCACCAAATACATTTTCAAGCTGTACTGGTTTTAGATATTTCTATGAGTTAAGAATCATTCAATGGACATTCTGTTTTTTCTACCTACATATTTATTATATTTGAATGAATAGTATATTTTATTTATGGTTCTAATAGTTTCTAATTATTTGAGTTCTGTTATTCTATAAATTTATACAAGTTAGAATATTTCTAGTTGATATAATGTGTAGTAGTGTCACGCTAAGAAAGATTATTGTAATAATTTGTTGCAAAATTATTTTTTTCATTGAGGAGGAGATTGTTTTAGTGTTATTAGTATTTTAAAAAGGAAATTCAATAGTGATACATTTATAATAATCATTTTCTATGTCACTATTATGGAATGTTTTTTTCACATGAAGACATTTAGAAAATATATCATTCTAGATTCTAGTGTTTGTGATTTTAAATAGATAATTTAATAAATTATTAAAATTTATAAATTCAATATTGATATAGTCAAATCATAGAATATTATTGGTGTTATAATTTAATTTGGAAACAGTCTATAGGATATAGTGCAGACACGTAAAAAAGTGTATATACTAGTGGAATTCTAATGAGTAACAATATTGGTTTGAGGTTTTATTAATAATTTTAGTAGTATTATTTCACATATGTGTGGAATGATAACATATAATTTATTTTTATCTACCATATTACTATAAAATTTATATTCTTATATTCAAATAATTTCTCCTCAAATGAATATTTGAACACATATTCAAGACAGGATAAAATGATGGGTTATATATCATTATTAAATAATGATTAGTATTGGAGGGATCTTATAAAATTCATGGATTGAAAGAATAATATAAAAATTAAAATAATTTGAATTTATTTTATTTAATAATTTATTTCTTGTATTGGTATATATGGTCACACAATATATTTTACCTCCATATATAAAAATTATTGATAAAATTTACGAGTTGGAGAAATTTATATAAATTATTCTTGAACCATTTATTTTTTTCATTAAATAATTTAATGTATTGTATAGATAACCTTTTTCATCAATAAATTGAATCAATAGATCATAAAAATATATTTGTTCTGGTAGAAGAATTGTTGGATGGACTTTATAATGAATTATTTGGAAATATATCATAACCAAATACAGTTTCCAATATAGACTTTACGTCTAGAACTAGTCTATGATCATTCATATAAAATTTCATGATAACATCACAGATATGAGAGATGAATAATTAAATGAATATTTTATTAGAAATGGATTCAACCTATAGTTTCTCAATGCAAATAATTATATATATTTTTAAAATAATTATTATTTTATGTAGAATTTATGAATAAAATAATTAATATAAAGTATCTAAAAATGAAACTAAAAAAATTACCAGGTATAGATGATCTATTTGATTTATTTAAAAGATATAAATTATATCCAATTATTTACAAAATATTAGAATACCGTAATTTGTGATTGAATTTCAATGAAACTCATAATATAGATTTTTGGATAAATTTTTAAAAACATAATTCTTTGTCATTCTATTTAGGGTTTCCAATAAACCTAAATTTTATATTTCCAAAATGGATCAGGTAAATTTTTTTATAAAATGACCTCTCATTGGTTACCAATGACCATTACTTGTAATTATTATTTATTTTAAAATTTTCATTCATTAATGGGATATATAAGAACAATTGGAAATGTTTAAGGTATTTTTAACTCCTTATCATCAATTAATGAAAACAGTCGATGTTATTCAGAATGACATTATAGTCTTGGGAATCTTATTAAGTTGATTAATGATTCCCTATGAACTATTTATGAGTTTATTAGCTTACATGAACATTATTTGGAATACTATAATTGAGTTTTAATTTTGGGAATTTGTTACGATATCGTAATGTGGTTATGATATTATAAATAACTATCAATGAAATTTTAAGTATAGTTGTTTCAAATATTCATATGGAATTTTTATGATACCTAATCTTTTTATTATTCCATTCTATAGAATAATCAATAATAAAATTTATGAGACATTGATTCATATGCTACTCTCTCGGATTTTCATAAAAAATTACATGAGTTGTGTACAAATATTTTTTTATGGAAAATAATGTGCCTGATATTTTACATGAAATTTATTATTATTAACGAAGAGATAAAAATTATAAAAGGGAATATCTTACTGTAATTCATAATACTTGTTCAGAAGAATCCTTATCATTTTGTGGGATATGTAAGATTTTAGAATCAGGTGTAAGATATTTACTATAGTGTTCAATAGAATTTGAAAGAGTGAATAACATTACATAATGTATAATTCTTTCAATCTAATGTGTCAAAAACATGCATCAACACAATGACAAATATAATATTATGTATCATAATTATAGATATATAGTTTAAAAAATATCATATTCTTGGTGACTATAAATCTAATGATGCTTAGCTTTTCATTATGCTTAAAATATCGCTATGTTGATTATAGGGACCATAGTGATTCTAGATCATTTTTAATGAATATTGAAAGGGTATTATGTAGCACATTGTTTTTTAATTTCCCTGTTATTTTTTATTTATTAGTTTTTAATTATTCACTTAAGATTCATATTAAAGTTTCTTATGTTATTGTAATTTTTGAGTTATAGTGCTAGGCGAACAGTTCGTGCTAGATTAGTAAAAACTTTGTGGAAACCCTAACAAACATGAAGTCCCATGTTAGTAGGGATTCTCATGGTTGCAGCATGACATTCCTGACCATGTGACTCAACTAGGTGTATATAGTGAAGTATTCATTTGTTGTACCATGTTTTGGAAAACTGAAAAATTGTACCATGTGGTATTCTCCATCTCAAATTGTAAAATTTTTGATGTTCTATTCCAAAATATTTATTAAATATACTTCCAAATTTCCCCTTACATCGACCACCCCACCTAGTAAAATTAATCATCCTCCCTCACATCCTCTATGGCCTATCCCTTAATATAACTCCTTTTTTATCCTAGATTCTCAAGTATCGTCTTGGCCTATCTTACACTCTCCCTCTACCTTAATGTTTCCTTTTCTATTAGTTTGAACTTATCTCACGAATCCTAGAGTCCATATTTGATAATTTTATAGTTTGATGTGGATGTAATAACAGGTTTTTTTATTTCTAAGGATTTTATAAATCATATTTATTATCATTTGATATTCATTAATTGAAAAAAAATGTTCAATTTGACTTTATAGTAGGTGTTTAAATATAATCCAAGTATTTTATTTTCCTAGGATCTTTAATTACCCTTAAAAACATTCCCTGTTAAATTTTATCTGTATATTATGCCACCTATTGGTGTTGAATTGTTTTAATTGAATTTAACACACTGTGTAAACAAAATTCTGTGATTTTATATATTAATTATTGAAATATGTTATTTTTGGGAGCCATGGGAATAAAAAAATTCACAAGGAAATGTTTTAATATTGAAATTGTAATTTTAAAGGATTGTAAACATCATTGTTATTTTTACATAAGGTGTAAGTATTTTTATAGTTTTAGAAGATAGATTCCACTTAAAATTAGTTTACAAATGGAATATTAATATATGTTTCATTTATAATTTAACTATAAATATTGGTTAATAAGGAAAAGAATCTGATGATAAATTTTTATTTCCATTTGAAATCTCCAAAAGTAATTTATGTTGATGTTTTTTTGATTCCTTGAAAATTTGTCATCATGTTTGATATTCTTTGTTAAGAAATTTTCCAAATAAGGAATTTTTATATTTAAAATTATTATTAATTATGAAATTTCATAATATCTGGTTTGTAGTGTGAGGGGGTTTTAGGTGAATAATACTTATTTTGTATGCCTTACTAATGAATTTTTTGTTCAGTGATATATTATTATCACACATCAACTCGATTGATAGTAATGGAATCATACACACAAGGTCTATGGCATAGATATATGCAATTAAAGATGGTAAACATGAAAAATGGTCCCTATAGCATGGGATAAGGCTAGGTGGATATTATCATCTCAATATGGGTGGTGTAGTCTAATCGAGGGGTCAATCGTATAAAAGGAAATTGAATATTCCATTAGATGATCCCATATTATGGTAATATATTGGATCATTTCCCATAATTAGTTGTTGAGTTTCCCAATATTCTTTTCTATTATCATTGATTGAATATTTGTTACTTCCATTATGATTTTTATTCTATTCCCCATATTCTATTAATTAAATTAGACCATTACAATTATTTATTTGGATTTGATTCTGCTTTATTGACTGAGGATACAATTTTTTACATTCATCGTAACATTTTTTATTTGGTTTGATTTATGATTAAATTATTAATTTAAAATAATGATTTTCTTATAGAATGTTTTTGAGTGGGTAGGGAGGTTATTTGATGGAATTAATTTTTTTATAAATGTTACGGTTTTCCTCCAATGTTTTAATGGGTTTCCCAAATAATGTAATGAGTTCATTTTTAGCACTAATGTAGGTTAATTTTTTAAGTGGTATTTCAAATTGATAGAAGCATTGAATGAATTATTTTTTCAATTGGAATTTGAAAGTAAATTTCCTAAATATATTTCAAACTTGAATTTTTGGAACATAGATTAAATAGAATCACATGGAATCACTGGAAATATCTAACTTGGAATTCTTTTTAACAATTGTTGTATGAACCACTTGGGAAATGAAACAATAATATTTCTATTTAGGTTCTTGTTAAATGCATAGTTTTCTTTCATCTCTACTTTATTTCACTAGTGTTTTTTCGAGACATTGTGGGTGGTTAGGGGAAATTTAAGGTGGGATAATTTTTTATTTTATTCCTCAGCCTCTTCAACATACGACATTAATCCCATTTATGTTTCTACTTTATTTATTCTATTTTTAATTTTTTAACTTTCAGATTGTATAAATAAACATGGTTGTTTATTCTTGTTATTGTGGGTTTGGTTTTTCCTTCTTTATGTATTCATTTTGGATAATATACGAATGTTTATAAAAATAGGTTGAATCATTACTATCATTTTGACTCAAATATATTATTTAATTATTATAGTTATTTTTATCAATGTGTTAATTAAATATATGCTATATATAGTACATTAGAAAATCTTAGTAAATTATATTCTTCATTATTAACATTTACAAAGTGGATAAATACTCCTGAATTTCATGTTCTTTTTTACCCAGGAAATATTTCCAAGACTATGGAGATTGAGAATTACCAATGGTCCTAGTAACTAACTAGTTCCATTGACATGACAATTTAATGATTGTTGGTTAGTTAAAATTGGTAACATATGATAGGTTTTTAGGAAAGGGTATGGTTTTTTAGAAACACTCATGTAATTTAACGCTTATCTTTCTTGAAAAGTGAATGTGATGGTAAAGAATGAAGATTCATTTCATTTAAATTTTCTTGCTCACTGCCATCTATGAAAATATTTATGTTTCCATGGGTATTTTATGTTTTAATTTTTATTTTATAGCATTTTTGGATTTTTCTCTTGATGTTTGTTAATTCAATTTTATTTTATATTTACCCTTGTATTTTTTATCTATTTTTGTGACATTATATGTTTTATGATAAATTAGGATGAAAAATAAAAGATGTATAGTTTCCTTAAAATGTTTATCAACCATTTCTATCCCATGAAACGGTTCTAAGGATGTTATAAATCTCGTCTCGTGTTTAGAAAACAATGCATTGAACCATTCACCTAAAATATTAACTTTTCTAAACACCCTAAATGATTTTCTATAAAACCCCAGCCTTAAACCTTACTTAATATTGAATTAAATGAGTAATTCACATTGAGGATCTTTTCAGGTTTAGAGTTTTAGAGAATTACGACAAAACTATTACATCTCAAAAGATTACAAAGTAGTCACTTCTACTAAAATTTCCATAAAATAAAAACTCTTAAAAAGAAACATGTCTAGTTCCATGTTTTAGGTTGCATGACTTTCCCTAGAACCCATCCTTGACCCTATTCCACGCTATGTCCTCTGAAAAATATTTCAAAAACTTGGGATGAACATAAAAAGCTCAGTAAAGAATACACAAAGAATGAAAACTGTTAGATTTTCAAAACAACAAGTAAACCAAGTATACTTTATCAAATTAATACTTTTCACCTTTTCGAAGTAGTAAAAACTCTTCGCTGAATAAAAGTTCATTACTTACCCTTCTGTAACAAAAAAATTACCATAAAAACCATATAAAGATCACATAACATATAAAGGTAACTTGGGACATAAACATACTTAAGTGGAATAACCATAAGGTCAACTTCCACACATATCACTTAATGGAATAGCCATTCGGCCAACTTCCATACATACTTAATGGAATAGACATACGGCCAACTTCCATACCCAATGCATTGGAGGTTATAACGTAACCACTCGTCCTGGTATTCACAGCACCACCCGTCATATGGTTTATCACGTAACCACCCGTAAAATGTCCAAGTACCGTTATAAAATTATAACACATAAAACCAACATAAAGGAATGATAACATTTCCACATTTCAATCACAATATATCATTTAAATATATTGACATAATATAATCGTTTATCAAAACCATTTTCAATACCAAAAAACAAAAAAAAGTATATGGTATTTATTTTATTTTAAAAACATTACGGCTTGTTGAGGAAGCCAAAGATCAAATAATACTCGCGGCGGCGAAAAAGGTCATTGTCACCACGTATATAAAAGAAAAATTCCTTTCTTCATTTAGTAAAATGCTTCGTAGAAAAAAGATTCATTTTGAATAAACGTAAAATTCAAAGGGGTTTATACACCATATAAAAGAAGGTTGTGTATAAAACAAAATATGCCTCAATGAATGGAGATTGAGACGAAGACCCTTACAAAGACGGTATCCTTGGTTTAAGGATAAACCAATTGAATAATTATGTGTGACAAACTAATACACCAAATATAAGTGGATATTAAGTGTAAAACAATCAATGGTTATTCACACATATTCATATAACGACATATTCAAGGAGTATAAGTTTATCCCAATGAATCAAATTTGGGTTAAAATGTTCCCTTTCCAAAATTTGACAGCCTAACGGCGTCACTTCAAAATTCAGAAAAATAGTTGATGAGAGATAAAAAAAAGTATCTCATCACTTAAAATTTACATCAATAAGGATATATGAGAACATTTCCCAACATAAAAATATGTGAATTAAAATACCCAACAAAAGACGTCTTTTAAAAAGAGGAGGGTGAAAGGTTCCCTTACCGACTTGGGTATCTTTCGAAACATACACCCCATGAAAGAAGGTCAAAACATCATTGATGTAAATACTCATAAACGAAAGTATATTACACAAAGAGTAGAATAATGGGAATTACATACACCACTCAAAGGAAATTGTGGAAAATGTAGCATAAATCTCACGGGAATAAAAGTGAGATGAAAAATCCCTTACGAAAACTTGGCAGCCTAACGGTGCCACATAAAACTTTTAAAATGGATTGATGAGAGAAAATAGGGTCTCTCATCATATGAACAATAAAAATTACAGTAAGAGTAATATAAAATAACATCCCAATAACAAGAAAGTTGAGCTTTAAAAGGAATGACATAAAGAGCATACTTAAAAAGAAAGAGAGGAGTAGGATCCCTTACCTCGGGTCCGACTTGACTCGATCGTTCTTTAACATCCTGAATAATAACCTTGAGTTAATTTCTATTTGATTAAGAACCTTTTAAAGTTCATTATTCCTTTTATATCACTTATTTACATTTTATAAACATTATTTAATCATTTAAGTAAATAATGTTTGTTTTGTCGATATTTGGTTCTTAAGTCGAAAGTGAACTTCTTACAATTACATGTTGTTCGTGTGGTCAAAGGGTCATTATATCTAGAATGATATTCATGATTTGGATATCATATATATCATATATATCCAGCATATACATATTTTTATAATATTACATAATCATTTAGAGGAAAGAAATGAAATGCACCATTCATGGAGACGGTAAGCCGTACGTACGCATGAACGCTACTTTCATTTCTTTGTCATATTAATGGAATTAAAACTAAATGAGAGGTATGTATATTTTAATTACAGAATTATACTCATCATTTATATGTAACATACATTATATATATCCATTATAAATATATTTTTATAATAGTACATTACTTTTAGGGATGAGAAATGAAATTCACCTTTCATGGAGATGGTAAGCCGTACGTACGCCTGAACGCTACTTTCATTTATATCTAATACATTAATGGAAGGAAATAATATTGATATAGAGGTATATTATAATTCCAGTATAACTTCATATATAATAACTTTAAATCCATCCTTTATATGTCCCACATATGTCATTAACAAATCACATCACTTTGAGGGGGCGGTAGTCCGCACTTCCTAAAATGAAATTATCGTGTTTACCCACAATGGAGACCATAAAGGTATTCCACAAAAGATAAAGACAGAATCTTAAGTAAAACATAAACATATTATATATCATATATAAATATAGTGAAATCTTAATGTCCACCTTTTAAGTTTGTATATGAATGTTGAACAATCATCGTTTCGTGAGGCAGAAATTCGCCATCCACGGAAATAGTAAGTTTTTTAACCATTAGATATAGGTGTGTGTAATTGTAGCTCGAATAATTGTTATAAAAACATCCTAGTATATTGAAGATACTGTAGTTGTTACAAAATAAATTAATAAAAAGATTTTAGGGGGTTGGATTGGCAAAATAAAACAAAAGGACTCAAGTGAAGATATTACCTTAAAATCGGGTAACTCCCATTGGTTTGAGCTCAAAGGCTTCCTTGGGAAGACTTTTGCCCAAAGTGAGGCTTCAAGGAGTAATAGAGGGAAGTGTAGAGACAAAATGGGAAGAGTTTGGCCGAGCCAAAGGCTTTGGTAGTGTGTTTAAGGAGGTAGAGGTGGGGGCCTTTTATAGGAGGAGAGGAGGGGCACTCTTGTAAAGTTACAAAATGTTACTTTATTTTCAAAAGAGTTTCGGATTTTAAAGGTCCCAAATTGATTTTTTAGAGGATAATGTGATAATGGTTCGAACTCCACTCATACAATAGGTTTTGGACATGTGTAGGTCTTAGATATTACATTATCTTTCCATTTTATTTAAATCGTTAAATAATGAGGTCATCACTGCATTATCATGATGTCATAAATAATTTAATTTATTTAGTGTCTAAAAATTATAAAAAAAATACTATGATGTAGGAAATCGTTTTATATTTCCCATGACTATTTATAGTCAAAAATATGACTTGTATAACCCCATGTAAAAATTCTTTTAGTAAAACATCTCATGTTTGTGTCATTTTTACTTTAACATTAAATAAAAAGGTATTTATGTCTTTTTCCAACCAAAGTGCATCCATGGGGTCCCCAAGTTGACCCATGGATTGTCTTGGTCTTCCATGACACATCCAATTAGGGTAGGACATGTGTCTAGGTCATTTAATTTTATTAAAACATTATTCTTACCTTAAACTACACTAATTACCTCTAATCGCGATTAAAAACTTAATAAGTTACTATTCACCAAAAAATTATTTCTATCCCATTGAACCAAATTTCACTTCGTAATTACAACCATGTATGTCGGATTTTTGAAATTCAAAACACAAAGATGACAAAATTTCATTTAAATAGAAAAATCAGTTTTTATAAGTACCACTTAGTGGTTTCACTATTCATCAAAAATTGAGGTTTTTCAGAAAATTACCAAAAAATCACCCTAAGCTATTTTTGATATTCCGAATTCAAAAATGAAGTCTATTTTACAAAATTCAAAACATATAAGTCACATTAATTAATTTAATAATTAATTTTCACTGTCATGACAAGTGGCGTGTTTTTATGAAATAATAAGTATCAAAAGATTGACACTAGTTTAAGCCCGATTTAAAAGTGAAATTAATTCCAACGACCACTATTGGATTTAATGGTAAAAATAGATTCTAATTACACTTTAAAACCAATTCAAAAGATAATCTAATCATATAAATAAATTTAGATTAAAAAGTGGTTTTGAATTAAAATACAACATTTTACACTATTCATTAAAAAATGAACTTTATCGTAAAAATACCAAAAATTAACCCAAGGTAAATTTCAATGTCCCAATCATAAATAATATGTTTATTTTGAAAAATATAGCTTATAAAATTGTCAAAAAGGGTATTTAAAAGGGGTTCTCCATCAAAAGGCGGTTAATCGACCTTTTAAAGAATATTAGAATGTTTACGCTTAAAATTAGATTCATTCGCATTCTTAATCCTCTAACATTTATTGTAAAAAGAAAAAATATTTGACAAACATATATAATCATTTTTTAGTTAGTTCTATTCATTCTCACCATCACAACAGCTAGGCGTTAACTACCATTTAAAATAATATTACTTTATTATTTGAGTGAAACGTAAGATTCCCAAGAAACTCGTTGTTGCGCGTTGGGTACGCCATCGAGCATAGCATCCCCTTTAAAGTCATATTAATATTTTATTCAAAAATATGGATAAATATGAAAATGTCAAATTCTTTATTTACCTGGGGTGTTACATCCTTCCCCCCTTTTGGGAATTTCGTCCACGCAATTTTAAAATTGAGCTTGGAAACATCCTTGAAAGTCCCACATCAGAACAAGAGTCGGTAAAACAATCACTTTAAAATAAAGAAAGATAAGTACAGAGGTCACCCGAGTTAACCCATACTATGATTCCAAGTAGGAAAATATGGATATGGAAGAAAAAAACAAAGGGTCATGTTCTGATGGAGAGTGATAGTAAACATGTCTAGGAGAAAGTTAGCCATAAGAAAATCACAAACTTGTGATGGGTTATACGGTATTTGATTCCCCAGTAGGAAAATTTAATAGACAACATTTTGTTTTAAGTTACTTTTTATTGAGGAATTTATTCATAAGGAAACATAATCACTTATCATGTTGACTTTAAACTTTTATTAGATTCCTTACACAAACTCATATTTTCTCCAAAAGACGAGTATTTAGGAAGACTTGTTCATAGTAAGAGTACTATAATCAACTTCTAGAGAATCACCTAATCCACAAAAGAGAACTATATATTTCCCATGTCTTTAGACAAAATTCAAAACCAAAACCAAAAAGGTTAGTACAAGATCAGATAATCTAGAAAAGGATAACCCTTTATAAAAAGAAAATCTATTCTTAATCTCCAAAATTTGTCCAACAAAACCCAAAGTTCAATGAGGACCATTCGATAAACAATTTGTCCATAAAATTATTCAAAGTAAACCAATCTAAGATTGAAACCCAAATATTTGAAGGATTTAGTCACATAGTCTTCCAAGTTAAATCATAACATTTATCTCCAAACAACATCAGTTGCTCCTAAAGTCTCGTATTGAAAAGTAATTAACCTAATCACATTTCCTCCATGATAGGTTAATCATTTTCATAAATAACCCAAAATAAACATACTCTTAATTCATAAAATCATCTAACTAAAACGAATCATTCAAACTAACCAGGGACTTCACGTAGTCCAGTGGTAGGCGATAAATACCAGTCGCACTTTGGTTGTGGGTTCGATTCCAGCAGCTTTGTCCGACGCGACGGGTTGTCACACGGTCTGTGTGTTGTCCTTTTTCCAAAACTATATAATTTTTAAAACATTCCCCAAAACAAGATAAAATCTTCAAAAATAACCATAACATAATTTAACCCCAAGTTTATCTCATGCCTTTTATTTTCCATCATAACATATAATAACCCATAATTACCTCAAAATTAAGGATCATATAAACTCTAATGGTTACCATTATAATTATTACCTGAACTTCCACATCGATTGTTCATCTCGTACATGATGCATTACAGATCATACTAAGGTTAAATTGGTTGATCATTACTTCTTGATAGTTGGTTTAGAACAACCACGAGTTTCCTCATTGAATCCCCCAATTTATCAAGGATCTTAATCAGAGAACCACCACAGTTTCCTTCAAACCTGTTTTCTCTTTGGTGCCTTCTAGATCCATCCATTCACTAAAAACAGAAATGTCAGAGTGAGTATATCAATAAAACCATAATGTACTAACGAGGAAGGTAAAAACTAAGATATACTTACTCATTCACTTTATCTAAAACTAGGACTCTTTCTGAAATCTTAACCATTATGGTAATGTCACTTATGCTTAGAGAATACCCTAACCTCTAAAGTTATCTAAACCGACCTTTGATACTAACTATAAGGTCCCAGCATTAAACCTTACTTAATATTCAATTAAATGAGTAATTCACATTGAGGATCTTTTCAGGTTTAGAGTTTTAGAGAATTAGGACATAACTATTACATCTCAAAAGATTACAAAGTAGTCGCTTCTACTAAAATTTCCATAAAATAAAAACTCTTAAAAAGAACCATGTCTAGTTCCATGTTTTAGGTAGCATGACTTTCCCTTGAACCCATGCTTGACCCTATTCCACACTATGTCCTGTGAAAAATATTTCAAAAACTTGGGATGAGCATAAAAAGCTCAGTAAGGAATACACAAAGAATGAAAACTGTTAGATTTTCAAAACAACAAGTAAACCATGTATACTTTATCAAAGTAATAATTTTCACCTTTTCGAAGTAGTAAAAACTCTTCGCTGAATAAAAGTTCATTACTTATCCTTCTGTAACCAAAATATTACCATAAAACCCATATAAAGATCACATAACATATAAAGGTAACTTGGGACATAAACATACTTAAGTGGAATAACCATAAGGTCAACTTCCACACATATCACTTAATGGAATAGCCATTCGGCCAACTTCCATACATACTTAATGGAATAACCATACGGCCGACTTCCATACCCAATGAATTGGAGGTTATAACGTAACCACCCATCCTAGTATTCACGGCACCACCCGTCATATGGTTTATCACGTAACCACCCGTAAAATGTCCAAGTACCATTATAAAATTATAACACATAAAACCAACATAAATTAATGATAACATTTCCACATTTCAATCACAATATATCATTTATATATATTGACATAATATAATCCTTTATCAAAACCATTTTCAATACCAAAAAACAAAAAAAAAGTATATGGTATTTATTTTATTTTAAAAATATCACGGCTTGTTGAGGAAGCCAAAGAATAAATAATACTCGCAGTGGCGGAAAAGGTTTTTGTCACCGCGTACATAAAAGAAACATTCCTTTTTGTCGTTTAGTAAAACGCTTCGAATAAAAAAGATTCCTTTTGAACAAACGTAAAACTCAAAGGGGTTTATACACCGTATAAAAGAAGGTTGTGTATAAAACAAAATATGCCTCAATTAATGGAGATTGAGACAAAGACCCTTACAAAGATGGTATCCTTGGTTTAAGGATAAACCAATTGAATAATTATGTGTGACAAACGAATACACCAAATATAAGTGGATATTAAGTGTAAAACAATCATATGTTATTCACACATATTTATAGAACGACATATTCAAGGAGAATAAGTTTATCCCAAAGAATCAAATTTGGGTTAAAAAGTTCACTTGCAAAAATTTGACAGCCTAACAGCGTCACTTCAAAATTCAGAAAAAGAGTTGATGAGAGATAAAAAAGTATCTCATCACTTAAAAGTTACATCAATAAGGATATATGAGAACATATCCCAACATAACAATATGTGAATTAAAAGACCCAACAAAAGAAGTCTTTTAAAAAGAGGAGGGTGAAAGGTTCCCCTACCGACTTGGGTATCTTTCGAAACATACACCCCATGAAAGAAGGTCAATACATCATTGATGTAAATACTCATAAATGAAAGTATATTACACAAAGATTAGAATAATGGGGAGTACATACCCCACTCAACAGAAATTGTGGGAAATGTAGCATAAATCTCATGGCAATAAAAGTGAGATGAAAAATCCCTTACGAAAACTCGGTAGCCAAACGACGCCACTTAAAACTTCAAAAATGGATTGATGAGAGAAAATAGGGTCTCTCATCATATGAAAAATAAAAATTACAGTAATAGTAATATAAAATAACATCCCAATAACAAGAAAGAAGTTCTTTAAAAGTAATGACATAAAGATCATACTTAAAATGAATGAGAGGAGTAGGATCCCTTACCTCGGGTCTGACTTGACTCGATCGTTCTTTAATGTCCTGAATAATAAACTTGAGTTAATTTCTATTTGCTTAAGAACATTTTCAAGTTCATTATTCCTTTTATATCACTTATTTACATTTTATAAACATTATGTAATCATTTATTTAAATAATGTTTGTTTTGTCGATATTTGGTTCTTAAGTCGAAAGTGAACTTCTTACAATTACATGTTGTTCGTGTGGTCAGTGGTTCATTATATCCAAAATGATATTCATGATTTGGATATCATATATATCATATATATCCAGCATAAACATATATTTATAATATTACGTAATCATTTAGAGGTAAGAAATGAAATGCACCGTTCATGGGGACGGTAAGTCGTACGTACGCATGAACGCTACTTTCATTTATTTTTCATATTAATGGAATTAAAACTAAATGAGAGGTATGTATATTTTAATTACAGAATTATATTAATCATTTATATGTAACATACATTATATATATCCATTATAAATATGTACTTATAATAGTACATTACTTTTAGGGATGAGAAATAAAATTCACCGTTCATGGAGACGGTAAGCTGTACGTACCGATGAATGCTACTTTCATTTCTATCTCATAAATTAATGGAAGGAAATAATAATTATATAGAGGTATATTATAATTCCAGTATAACATAATATATAATAACTTAAAATCCATCCTTTATACATCCCACATATGGCATTGACGAATCACATCACTTTGAGGGGGCGGTAGTCCGCACTTCCTAAAATGAAATTATCGTGTTTACCCACAATGGAGACCATAAAGGTATGCCACAAAAGAAAAATACAGAAGATTAAGTAAAAAATAAACATATTATATATCATATATAAATATAGTGACATATTAATGGCCACCTTTGAAGGTGTTATATGAGTGTTGAACAATCATCGTTTCGTGAGGCAGGAATTCGCCATCCACGGAAACAATATGTTCTTTTACCATTAGATGTAGGTGTGTGTAAGTGTAGCTTTAATAATTCTTATAAAAACATCCTAGTATATTGAAGATACTGTAGTTGTTACAAAAGAAATGAATAAAAATAGTTTAGGGGGTTGGAGAGGCAAAATAAAACAAAAGGACTCAAGTGAAGATACTACCTTAAAATCGGGTAACTCCCTTTGGTTTGAGCTCAAAGGCTTCCTTGGGAAGACTTCTGCCCAACGTGAGGCTTCAAGGAGTAATATATGGAAGTGGAGAGACAAAATGGGCAGATGTTGGCCGAGCCAAAGGCTTTGGTAGTGTGGTTAAGGAGGTAGAGGTGGGGGCCTTTTATAAGAGGAGAGGAGGGGCACTCTTGTAAAGTTACAAAATGTGACTTTATTTTCAAAAGCGTTTCGGATTTTAAATGTCCCAAATTGATTTATTTCGAGTATAAGGTGATAAGGGTTCGAAATCCACTCATCCAATAGGTTTTGGACATGTTTAGGTCTTATATATTGCATTATCTTTCCATTTTATTTAAATCGTTGAATAATGAGGTTATCGCTACATCACCATGATGTCATAAATAATTTAATTTATTTAATGTCTAAAAATTATAAAACAAATACTATGATGTAAGAAAGATTTTTATCTTTACAATGACTATTTATAGTCAAAAATATTACTTGTATAACCCCATGTAAAAATTGTTTTAGTAAAACATCTCATGTTTTTGTCATTTTTACTTTAACATTAAATAAAAAAGTATTTATGACTTTTTCCAAACAAAGTGGATCCATGGGGTCCCCAAGTTGACCCGTGGATTTTCTTGGTCGGCCATGACACATCCAATTAGGGTACGACATGTTTCTAGGCCATTTAATTTTTTTAAAACATTATTCTTACCTTAAACTACACTAATTAGCTCTAATCGCGATTAAAAACTTAATAAGTTACTATTCACCAAAAAAATTATTTTTATCCCATTGAACCACATTTTACTTCTTAATGACAACCATTTATGTTGGATTTTTGAAATTCAAAACACAAAGATGACAAAATTTCATTGAAATGGAAAAATCAGTTTTTATAAGTACCACTTAGTGGTTTCACTATTCATCAAAAATTGAGGTTTTTCAGAAAATTACCAAAAATTCACTCTAAGCTATATTTGATATTCCGAATTCAAAAATGAAGTCTATTTTACAAAATTCATAACATATAAGTCACATTAATTAATTTAATAATTAATTCCCGTTGTCATGACAAATAGCGTGTTTTTATGAAATAATAAGTATCAAAAGATTGACACTAGTTTAAGTCCGATTTTAAAGTGAAATTAATTCCAATGACCACTATTGGATTTAATGGTAAAAATATATTCTATTTTCACTTTAAAACCAATTAAAAAGATAATATAATCATATAAATAAATTTGATTAAAAAGAGGTTTTGAATTAAAATACAATATTTTACACTATTCATTAAAAAACGAACTTTATCGGAAAAATACCAAAAATTATCCCAAGGTAAATTTCAATGTCCCAATCATAAATAATATGTTTATTTTGAAAAATATAGCTTATAAAATTCTCAAAAAGTGGATTTAGAAGGGGTTCGCCATCAATAGGCGGTTAATCGACCTTTTAAAGAATATTAGAATGTTTACGCTTAAAATTGGATTCATTCGCATTCTTAATCCTCTAATATTTATTGTAAAAAGTAAAAATATTTTACAAACATATATAATCATTTTGTAGTTAGTTCTATTCATTCTCTGCATCACAAAATCTATGCGTTAACTACCATTTAAAATAATATTACTTTATTATTAGAGTGCAATGTAAGATTCCCAAGAAACTCGTTGTTGCGCGTTGGGTACGCCATCGAGCATAGAATCCCCTTTAAAGTCATATTAATATTTTATTCACAAATATGGATAAATATGAAATTGTAATATTCTTTATTTACCTGGGGTGTTACATTTTCAACCACTATCAATTCTAATTTATTTCTATTGTTATATTTACTCATTAAATATGTCATAAAGAGAGTTTTTTATTTTTTATTTTTTATTTTTATTAGTATATGATTCATATATTGTGATGATATTTGTTTTTATTTTTATTTTTTTAAAGACAAGTTTTTCTGTTTTGTTGTGATATATCTAAAGGCATTTTTTTAAGAAAAACCATTTCAAAAAAAGTATATTTAAACACTTTATAAATAGGGTAGTGATTTTAAATGTGAATATTTGATTTATTTTTTTATTTAGATTTTAAATTATATTTTATATTCAAATATTCCATAAAATTATGTTGGGACCACTGTTTTAGTTTAGGAATGTGAATGAATTTGACACATGTTTTAGGGTGTTAACATCATGCCTCCTTATATAGTTATTAGAAAGGATGGTCATTTTATCTATAGATTTGATACTAATGATAAATCACTATATCTCTTATATTTAGTTCCTATATTTTTTATGGCCCTTAGATTGAGAATATTATGGCAGGAAATTAATATTTCTTTCTCTTATACCCCATCCAAGATTTTCTTTACTTGTTGACTCCTTCCATAAATGGTGTTCAAAGTTTACATGGTGAAATATAGTATTTTGAAAATATTGAATGTAACCTGAATTCTATATTAGCTCACAAGACCATAATTCTAAAAGAGATCATGAGTACATTGGATGAAACAAGTTGGGTGTTACAAGATTTCATCGATCCATTGTTAATGTGGCAATCCCTATTTAATTTTGGATTATATTTTATAGACCTAGAATTGATTAGTTTTCATGGGGTATCTTCTATCTAGTTTTTATTTTGAGGGAACTAGTAAAGAAGACTATGAGTTGTTGGTTAATCTTGTGGTTCATGTTCCTCACTATTGATTCTACTCCTTGAGGTTTTTGTAGTTCCCTTTATTTATGGGCCACAATTCTAAGTGATAAAACATGGAAATATTTGGTTTAGTGATTTTAGTATCTTAATGCATGTTAATCAGTTTCACTGTAGTGAGACACCTTTAGATTATAATGGATGCACCATGGGTGGAATTATGTGATTGAGGTTTCTGGTTTCCCCCCTATGTGGTTCACTAACCCAATATTAGTTCCCCATAATTCATTCTTTTTTTTGTTTTGGATTTGGTTTCTTTTTTTCCTATGTTTTAGAATAAGAATATGTTAGTTCATCCTTATCATTAAATCCATTATATTTCCCTTTGTGTTGAATTTTACCTTATATATATTTTAATGGAGTACATAGATGTTTGTTTTGATCAATCAAAAAACTTTTATTCACAATTTTTAATTTACAGAAGTGTTTATTTTTTTAGGTGTCTTTTCTTGATAATAAAAGAAATTAGATTAAATTCAAGTTGGGGCGAGTCAACAATATGTCATGATACACTACTGGACATTTTTATATTATTTAATTATTAGGATTCTCCTTGGATATTTCATATGTTGTCTTTGTATTTTTTTCATTAGTATTACGGAATAGTTTTGTATATAACTACCCTTAACAAAGGTCATTTTCTATGTTTAATGGTATATTTTATTCCTTATTTTACAAATTGATTTCTAGGGGAAGTAATCATTATGGTTTAGAGAATTATATAACCCTTATTTCTAATTTTATTTATTTATTAATTTAAATATTTGAACTTCAGTTCCTACTTGAAAATTAAGTTTTTGAAAGAGAACAAATTTTGTAGTTTTAGGCGCACAGTTTCCCTGTGGTTAGAAAAAACCATGTGGAAACTATGTATAACCTTTAATCCATGGTTTTTTATTCATATGCTTATATCATGACTTTACAAACTATTCTTTCCAATAGTATGGTACACCTAGGTGAGTACTATAATGTGTGAAAAGTATTGGAATAATTTGGAAAATAAATCATCTAAACAGTGTAAAATTCCTAATTTTTTATAACCTTTTAATTCCATAATCTCCCATCCTAGATTTTTATTCCTCAGGCTTTCCTTTCATCCCTCTTAGCTTATATCACCCTCAAATTCACACTATCCCTCCATCTCTACCTATATGGTATCCCAAATGTTGTTTCTCCTCATTTTTTCAAGGATTATCAAGGTAATTATTTATCGGTGTCTCCTCATCTCTTCTAATAAAAATTTTTATGATCTTATCTTGGATGAAGCTTCTCCCACGGAATATAGTGTAACACCCCTAAATTATAAAATATGAACATCATATTTGATATCATGTATGAAATGAAACATAAAGTATGGAATGGAATACAACATCCTGATAGTTAATCATATATTTACTATTTTATATAAATTCAATCTATTCTATAGCTTCCAATGCACACATTACTAAGTTAGCTTCCATTACACCAAACCATAAGTTAATTTCAATGCTTGATCTTCACAGAAAAAAATATTTTATTGAATACTATTAATATTATTTTTTTAAAAGAATAAAAAATTGGTGGTTATTAAAAGGATTAAATAACATAAGAAAATATATGGTTTCATTCATTGGTCACCGATTAATTAGTAATTAATATAAAAACCAACTAAATATAAAAGAAACTTTTTTATAAAAATCATTTTTTATGTTCCAAAGGTGTATAATATTAATACAATAAATAATTACTATATTATATGAATTAAATTTATATATTATATATTTAATGAAAAAAATTACATTCATCTAATAGATTTTATTGGAATAAGATAATAACAAAACCATTTTTATGTATAAAAACAAAAAAAATTAACGGTAGATTTGCACCTTTTTAAAGAAGAACCAATTTAAAAAATAAAATTTTGAGCCTTATAAATTTTATTTTAAAAAATTGAATTCATTTTTAAAATCTAAATTTCAAAACTATCATTGTGTAATTTTTTTGTATTTTTCTAAGTAGTTTATTTTCTTGATGAATATTAAAAAATATTAAATATAATTGAAAATTGGCTTTTCATCTAAATAATTTTTTATGTTAAATTATATTTTAAATTAGTTTTAATGTTAAATTAGATAAATTATAAAATTATTAATCCAATTTATCTTGTTAGAATAATATTCTCTGTGAGTTTTGACATAAAAATATTTCTTACTTGTTATCATTTTCACTTTGAAAACCTACTTTGTTGTCAAATATATAAGATAAATTTTAAATTAAATTAGGATAATTATGTGAGTTTAATTTGGAAAAATGGATTAAATGTTTTGAATAATAATAATTAATATTTTATAATAAAATCATCTTAATGTTTTACCAAAGTGATTAGAAAAAATAGTTAATTTTAATCACAACAATAAAGTAAAAATGAGTTTTCTTCGTAGTTAAAATTAAAAGATAAATTCTATAAATTACCCAAGACTTTTCAAAAAACCATTTCATTGAAATATATATACCATATAACCTATTATATATAAAAAAATTCATTATTTTAGGCATATTATGTAATTGAGACATCCCAATTGTGTTGAATTGTTGGTATTTACAAGAACATCACTCCTCCACTACAAAAGGGAAGTCACTCCACACACATATTCACACCTATAAACCACTTTGGTTCAGAAAATAATAGAAAAAATAACTATAAAAATTATCTACCCTATTTATATATTAATTTTCTTGGACATAAATAAATCTTTTGAAGGTTTTAGTCCATAACTAATCAGGATACCCAAAGAAGATGTAATGTTCTTCTAAAACTGTTTTTATATTATTTAATTCTCCACCTACTTAAATTTATATTATTTAATTATTATATAATAATATACGTATATCTAATATAATGATATTATTTTATGATATGGTTTTCTCTAATAACTTCACACACTTCCATCAAATCGGATATTCATTTACTGTTCGTGTGTACGACAAACTACCGCCTCGCAAACCGATGTTTGTTTTTCCATTACCGCCTCTCAAGGTTGAGAATAATAATGTACATACAATTTATATATTAAATTTATGATTTAATTATTCAAATAGGATTATTATCTAACTCATAAATTCCTGATTTCGTTTTTTTGAATACGCTTATGTTGTTCATGTGTGTGATGGACTGCCACCTCGCGATGGGATGTGATTTGTTCATGCTTTACATGGAATGTATTAAGGTTGGTTTTAATAAAAATATTTGATATATAAGAAACAATAATTATAATAGAATTATAATATACATATATATATATCTTTATTATTTATTTAATATTGCATGAAATTGCAAACAACGTTCATGTGTATGTACGACATACCATCTCAATGAATGATGTATTTCATTTCCTATCACCAAATGTTATGGATTACTCTAAATACATATATACTAAATATATATGATATTTAAATCATGGATTAAATTATTTATATAATTAAATAATTATCTATGTAATAGGAATAAAATATAACACGTGACAACAAACTTGAAAATAATGGATTTGTTACCCGAAACTATGAAAATAATGAAATATTATTTATTAATGGGTAATAATATGTTATAAAAAGAACATATATGATATAATAAATATTAATATATTTATTTTTTAAGTTAAAAACATTCATAAAAACATTTTATATGATTTTAAAGTATCTTCAAAGAAAATAAAGTGTTAGGTAAGAGATTCATGTCAATTTACATTCAATTGAGAATTTTTTTTATGCACCATTTTAATATTATGTGGTGTATATACTGACCCTTTGACATGTAATATCATGAATAATTATTTATTTATGGTATTATATGTTTCGATTATATTTATCCCATCTAAGGGAATTTTACTTGAAATTTACCATTTGGTAAAAGTTATTATATAATATCAGATTCTTTTGTGATGGTTAACATTATCTTTAAAAAATCACTTTTTTGTAATATTTTTCATTGAATATTATATTTATTTTCAATACACATATTATTTTATGATGGATATGATTATTTCATAAAATATATACCATTTTTAGATATAGTTTTTAATTTGATTATTCTATGATTTATTAAGAAAATATTGATAAATTCATATTTTTTACTCAATATATATATTTTATAAAGCACATTATCTATGTGTTAAATGGAATATTTTATATATAATGATTTATATGGACTAGTATTAAATAGGTTGGGTACCATTTAAATTAATCCCATCGATGCATTTGTAGTCTCATGAGAAGAAACTAGTTGGGAAAAGCCTATGTGTTTGTAACCAATATGTTTTAAACTCTCTATGGATGATTTTCCCTATTAGTTTATTGATTAAAAAAATGTGTTTTGAGTTATTTACCTTTACATATTAATTAAACACTGCCTTCTTAGTATTGATTACATGGAATGTGTTCTCAGTTATATACCTTTCAATATTTATTGTTCTCATTGATTCTTTATTTCATAAGGGATACTTAGCATTTTCTTAGAATTTGATCACAAGATTATTTTATTTCTTTCCTCATGATTCCATAAATTTACTTTGACTAATATTTAGGGTTAAACTAGATGAATTAATTTTTTCCAGAAATAAAAAAATATATGTTGTAATTTTTGTATTCAAATGTATCAAAAGAATCATATATGTATCTAATTTAACGAGACTAATAAACTTTTCATTCAATTGAGATTTGATTCCTTATAATGAATCCAATGTTATGTTAAGAAGTACAGGTTCTGGGATATTGTGATTGGGTCGCTATAGTTGGTATCAGAAGAATTTTTGTAGAATCTTTGGAAACTATATTTTGGAAGACATAGTTTAGGGAAAAAATCTCTATGGCAGACATTGATGATATGTTTAGAAGAACATCCCAAAAAAACTATGTTTACGATTAGGATATTAGATACTCATACATTTTTCTATTTATGATAATAATTTCATAAGTTTTAGGATTGATTTTTCTGTTATATTTAGTTTTGATATAATCTATTGTGCACCATTATTTAGAAATGGCACCTAAAAGGAAGAAGGGTATCAATACTCATTACAAATGTAGAGGATTCCCTGTTGAGAAATCTGATATAGTTAGTTTTGTAACCTATCATGTGATTGATATATTATGAAATCATAATCCTGTTATGAAAAATAAAATTCCCTTGGTAGAGAAACCTATTCCATAGTGAGAATATTATGTCATGGATCGAATTATGTGACAGAATCCCTCATCCTTTTGTAGAATTACAAATCCAATTGTAGCTGTGAAAATAATTAAATATCTGGAAAATAAATTTATAGAAATTATATGTAGTGCAAATGAAAATGTTACAATTATGGTGTATTTTCTCTTAGGATATATTTATCAATGTTGGTCATAATGGTAGAATTCTATAGAGGAAGATGAAATTGAACTCATAGAATGGAATGGTTTTAAGGAGACATTCTTCAATAAATATTTACCTCATAATAAAGAAATTTAGATGAAGAAGAATTTAATTTTCTTAAAGAAAAATGTAGAATAATTTTATTTAGATTATAAGGATACCTTTATAAGATTATTCTGTTATTCCCATGATTATATCTGAAAAACAAAGTGTAAGATTTTCTATTTATTTGAAGGACTTAATCCAAGTCTCAGAAGGGTTCTAGTCTCTTAAACATTTTCATCAAATGATGAAATAGTTTTATGTGCTATCAATTTCAATAAATAATTATCTAAATATTATTAATTGGAAGGGAAAACAAAGAAGAAGAGGATGGAAGTGAAAATAATAGATAAAGTAAAGAAGAGAAAGAAGGTTTTTACTTTATGTGATAATTGTCAAAAAAAACCCTAACACTTTCTTAAAGGGTATGAGAGTTTTTTATAAATTTATAAAAAAGACCCATAGAGAAAAAGAGTGTAAAGTAAAGAAATGGAAACTAATATTTAGTGTTTTAACTATAGTAAAATGGAGAATTATACAAATAAATGATCTAATAATCAATGGAATATAATGGATCAAGGTCAAGCTAATCATATTGGTATAACTAACGTGGAATGATTACTATTTTTCATGTATTTAAATCCAAGAAATATGTTTTAAAAGTGTTTTGTTGATGATATTCTCATCCTAATAATTATGAAATATATAAGGAATGTATAGTTGTATTATTTATTAAAGGATTTTAAAGCATGTATTGAATGGTTCAAAGAAAATTTATTCGTTAGCTAGTTGAAATTTTTCAAAAAAAAATTGTTAAGGGAAATAAAACCCTTAATATATTCTTGATTTAGAGATAACAACTATTTAATAAATAGATAGTTGATATGGATAAACTAAATTGAATAATACTAACTACCTTGAAACAGATCAATGATTTTTTCACAAAATGGTTTATTACATTTTGTACATAAGGAATATATAAAATAATGTATGTTTTAAAAATGTAATAAGGAAACATTCAAGTTTTTAAATATGGTTTTATGGTAATTACCATGCTTCAAGAGAATATATGTTGAAGGAATTCATATGTTTGGTATATGATGATTAATAGACACATTATTTTGTCTAAGTTGTATAATGTTTATTTCATAGTCATCCTTCTAAAAATAGTCAGACATATTATTGATGAGCATTAAGGTTTACTATTTATGGAATGGATTGAGTTGAAATTTTGGTGTTATTGTATAACTTTTCAAGACCATTTTGGTTTTTTAAAGATAATTGTAATATCTTGTTACCCTTTTATAGATCATGTGGTCTCTTAAAGGGTAATTCGGTATGAAAGTTAATTTTTTTATATCTATTACTTATATCAATGGAAGAATTGTAAATCTATCGAAGTAAAAAAAATCCTGAAATTATTTTTATGAAATTAAAACGTTTCAATAATGTATATTTATTATATTATTAGATAGGTTAAGACTTCATAAAATCTAGAAAAAAAATTATGGAATCTAAAATATTTTCCTAATGCCTTTATTTTTGTGAAATTTAGGGTCTTTTAAATAATCAATGATTAATAGATTTGAGGCCATAAACTTTCTATTGATCATTCACTTGTTTGTGATCAATTAACTTAATTAATCTCTATAAATATTTAAACTTTTTCTCCATGTACATATCGTCACATTATACCATTTTTCTACTACATTGAAACCATGTAATATGTTATTCGACATGTACATTGTACTTCCCATTATCTCTTATTAAGTATATATTTTATTAACTCTTTTATTATATGGGTCTTTCAACATTGGTATTTCCAATTATTAAACCATTTATTACCAAGATCATGTTTAACCTATGAGCACACAATTTATTTAAGGAGGGGATAATATAAAACCATTGATTTTTAAAATCAATTGGATATAAGAAAATTTATTTTAAAAAATATCATTTTATGCACTGATGGATTAAAATCATAATAATTTAAATTAATTACTATATGATCATAATTAAATTTATATGTTATATATTTAGTAGTTTTTTTATATTGATATAATATCTTTTATAGGTATATAATAAGAAAAAATCTAATTTTACATATAAAAAGTTATATCTTTATAAAAGTAGTTTTGTAGCTATTTAATGACACATTTGTTATAAAATAATTGAAACTTTTATAAATATTATTCAAAAAAATAAAAATCTATTTTTAATTAGTAATACCCAAATTATCTTAGTTTTAATATTTTAAATTGTTATAAGAATTTTTATTTCTTGATGAATAAGGTAAAATATGGAATTTAATTAAAAACTGACTATTCCACTATATAAATTATAATGTTAAATTATATTTTAAATTTTTTTTTAAAGTTAAATTAGATCAACTATAAACATATTAATCCAATTTAATTCGTTTCAGTAAACATTATATTGAATTTTGTTAAAAAAAATATTTCAAAATTGTCAACATTTTCACTTTAAAAACCTTCTTTAGCATCACCTCTAAGAGATAATTATTAATTTAATTTATAAACATTATGTGGGGAGAATTTGTAAAAATGGATTCCATATTTTGAATGAGTATAATTTATAATTTCTAATTAGGTCAATATAGTTTTTGAAAAAATTGATTAGTGAAAACAGTTAATGTTAATCACAGTGATTAAAGTAAAAATGACTTTACATAGTGGTTAACCTTAAACGATAAAGAGTATAAATTACCCAAAACATGTATAAGAATTTTTTTATGGAAATATAATAATAATATACTCTCTTATATCTAAAATGGTTCATCATTGGAGGCATATGAGGTAATGAATACATCCCAATAATGTTTACTTTTTTTTATTTACAATAATTTCACTCCTCCTCTACTATAAAAGTGCAGTAAATCCCCCACATATTCACACATATAAAACCACTTATTAGGCCAATAAATACTAATATAATTAAATAATATCCCTACCCTCATCCAAAAATACTTTTATTTTGAATAAATCAATATTTTTATGGTTTTAATGCAAACCTAAGAAGGATACCAAAAGAAGAGGTAATGTTATTCTATAAGATTTTTCATTTAATTTTTATCTACATATCCTTGAATTAATATTATATCATTATTATATAAAAATATCAGTATAATCGATATATTGATATATTTTTATGTCATTTTTATGTCAAAAAATTTCACACACTTCCATAAAATGTGATATGAAATCATCGTTCATGTGTATAATGGACTACTGCCTCATGAACCGATGTCGTTTTTTATTCCATTACCATATATTAAGGATTGAAATAATGGGGAAAATATATTTTTTATTTTATATTTAGGGTATTAATGATTTAATTATGCTTTTTAAATTATTATATAACACAAACCATCATGCTTTTTATTTTTTGGAAATACAACAACATCGTTCATGTCTACAGCAGACTATCGCCTCGCGAAGCGATGTTATTCTTTCAATATTTACATTGAATGTACTAAAGATGGTTTTAATAAATATTTCTGATATATATGAAATAATAGTGATACTATATTGATAATATATATATATATATTTATATTATCATTTATTTTTATTTCATTAATATGAAATGAAAGTGGAAAAAATATTCATGCGTACGTACGACCTACGGCCTATGGCCTCTACGAACAGTGTATTCCATGTCTTCTCACCAAATTTATTGGATTAATATAAATAAATACATATATGATATTTTCATAATTTTTTAAATTATATATACTATTAAATCATACATATGTATGAGTAACAAAAACTAATAATTCAAAACATACTCGAAAAACATAGCAGTTATTAACTGAAATGAGGAAAATAGTGAAGTATTATTAAAATATGGGTAATAATATCTTATAAAAGAATCATATATAATATCAAAAATAATAATATGGATATTCTAAAAGTTAATAATAGGATTAAAACCATTATACTTTCTTTTGGTGGGAGTTTAACAAAAAGCAAGTGCAAGTTAATGGATTTCCTCGCAATTTACATTCAATTGTGACTTACTTGTTTTTATGAACCAATTAAAATTTTAGTGCTGTAAATTCTACCCCATTGACATGTAATATCATGAATAATTCATTATTAACTGGTTTTTAACTTTGAAATTTAATTACCTCAGTTAAGAGGATTTTACATGAAATTTACCAAGTGATAAATGTTATTATACAATCTCTATTTTTTTATGATTGTTAACATTCACATGAAACAATGACTTTCTTATAATATTTTTTCATTAAAAATTATATTTAATTTTCATATACATATTTATTAATGGTGGATATTATTATTTCTTAAACCTAATATAATTTTTAAATATGGTGTTTACTTTTAATGTTTTAGGAATTATTTGTGAAATTTTGATAAATTCTCACCCATTACCCAATATAGATATTTGATAAAGCAAATTATTTATATATTTAATTGATTATTTTATATGTGTTGAATTATATGGACTAATATAAAATAGGTTGAGGGACATTTAAATTAAAAACCTTGATGCATCCTTAATCTCATGAGATGAAATCAGTTGGACAAACCCAATTCCTTTGTAACCAGTATGTTTTAAACTGTCTTGGGAAATGTCTTGATAGTAGAGATAAGGTTATACAAACGAAATTATTCTTCACCTAGTATGTTTTAAACAGTATTTAGGATATAAATTTATGTTAAAGGTATTATTTTCATTGGAAACATTATTTCCAAAAATTAATAATTTACATCATTAATAATTCTATTATTATTATCCATGATATTTTTACTATTACAAAAATATATGGATGTATGTCAATAATTGTTAATTTATTAAATTAAATGTGATTTAATTTATTTATCGTTACATAATATTTATGAACTTACTTCTCAATTATTGATAAGATATCATGTGTTCTCAATTATTTACCTTTCTATATTGATTATTCTCATTGATTCATTATTTCATTCATTATAATTGACCCTTATTGAGAATTTGATTTCAACCATATTTTGTTTACATTCATAGAATTCTTGAAAGTTTACTATGATTTATATCCATGGATAATCTAGATGAAATAAATTTATTCATTGAGGAAAAAAATATGTTGTAATTAGTGTATTGAAATGTATTTTAAGACTCATATATGTATCAATCTTAACAAGACTAATTAACGCATTAATCCTATAGGATTATATTTCTTTTAATCATGCCAATGTAATAGAATCTGGCACCGACAACAATCTATGGGGTAATTACAATACATATATAATCCATGTTAGAAAATTTTTGGGGTTAGGGTAGACTTAATCATGGGGTTTTGATATATAATGATTTTCAACATCATCGTCAACAATGTTTGAGCTTTCATCATTGTAGGAGCATTGTTTCACAATATTATAATTAATGTGCTACTATATTATATATTTACAATTCCTTACCTATATTATTTTTTTTTTAAAAACATTTCTTATTAAATTGATCTACTATAATGTGATGCCTTTCTCCTGTACTCCCAAATCCAGTTCCATAAAGACATATATAATATACGATCCTTGGTACTAGCTATAAAATCCAATATATATATATATATATATATATATATCCATAATTATAAAATCTATAATGTTTAATTACATCGATTATAAATTGAGGGAATTTTTTTTCATAGCCATTCAAAATTAGGATGATATATAAACTAAAAAAGCCATGTATTTCTCAAAAAATATTTTTTTTCATTATATAAGAAACTACTTATTTAAAATATGTTTTGAAAATATCCCAAATATTCTGCAAAAAAAATCTCTTTTTAAGCATATCATGTGTAATAATTTTCTTCATACCCTCGGAAAATAGAAACCTATGAAGGGGTGAAATCATACACACTATTAGAAAAACCAAAAAACAAAGTTATTCATGTCACAAACATGAGATATATATTAATATAGTAATAAATAAATAGCATTATTCTTTAATCAGCTAAAAATGAGAGAATACTTTTCCATGATAATAAATGAATACATGGATATAACTAAAATTGATATAATATTACTTTAATACATAATTATATATATCAAAAAATATCAAGGCCTTACTCCATGACATTATCCTATTATGGGGAGTGGCATACACCAAAACCCATTAAATTTTGTCACATAGGAGATATCGATACATCGATGGGATGTATAATTCTGTAGCCCAACCCTAAATTTTTATGTATATTGTATTTACTATATGATTTAAAAATAATTTTCATACCATTGATTATTGAACATATTACTAAATATAATATGGTTTAAAAATAAGGTGGATTATTAAATAATACATAGTCATGTTTTCATTAACATCCACATTGGAATAATAATATACATTCTCCCAATACATTCTCCCATGTCAATAGAATTACAATATTTCTTGTATATCATTATCCAATCTAAATTAAGAAAAAAATATGATTCTCACACAATATCAATGAATGATTATATGACTAATTCATTATTAGAATAACATGATTATAATCCATACAGGGAATAAAGGTGGATGATTTTAATATAATATAACCCAAACTAACAAATTAATATATAATGATGTTGAAATTGATGACATAAATCACTATAAAAAAATAATTCATTGAATCTTATAAACAAAGCGGGGACTATGAATCGAGTTTTTTTACACTATGATTCAAATATCCAAAATTGATAAAATATATATTATATGTGATAAATTAGGATTCATAAACTACATTTGGATAAATCCTTTTTAAAATGAATCAGTCTGTGAAATGAGAATAAAAAAAAATATTTTTAATTTTTTTAACATTGACATAAAATATAAATTTACATTTGAATTTCAATAGTATCTTTTGAAATAGATACATGAAATATATTGAAAACATTTTTATTTAAAATTAATATATAATAATGGATCATTTTATATGCTTAATTTTTAACATGGATACACAATAAGAGGATGGAATTACATATTAATGTGAAAGGAATCACATTTTTAATAGTATAAAAATTCTATTATTTAATACTAAAATTATTAGAAGAGTAACAAAAAAATTATTTTTATTCATAAATATATTTCAAAAATATAATTATAAATAAAATAAAAAAAATAAATTATGCGGGAAGAACACAATAATGAAAATGAAAATTTTAATTTGAAATATTTTAACTCAATGAAAGTATATTTTATTTATTATAATCCCTTATTGAAAACATACTCCATCAAGCATAAAACTTTAAAAAGGATTTCATGTTTTCAAAATGTATGTAATGAGAGGATTCCAAGAAAACAGTCCTAGATAATAATTCAAAAAACTTTTATGAAATATTTTTTATTTAACGATCATAACCCAATGAAACAAATTGAGTAACCAAAAACATATATGATTGGGGTGACACTTCAATTAAAACATTTTTGAAGAAAAAAATCAGGTTTGTATAAGTTAATACCATGATTTAAAAGGAAAAAATATATAGTATATTAATTTTATAGTAAATTAATCTTAAACTGTATAAAGGAAACATTGTTCATGATAAGTAACATGTCTCAAAGAATTATAATTGAGAAAAAAAACCTATTACATCTGGGTATTACTTTATTAAAATAAATATGAATATGTGGCCTTATAATTAAAATTAAAATAACATGACTAAAATTTAATTTGTGATATTATATCTCAAATAGGATATATTTACACTACATAAATGAAATTTTGTTCATAAAAACAAATGTGTCTCAAAGAGAGGAATTTGATATTAAAACCATTACCATGGTCCAAATTTATTCTACACTTGAAAAAAATGTTCTGAATAATTACGTTAATCTCATTAAATACATAAATATGTTCTTTATTTATAATTATAACTGTTTATACAACACATTTATAATCAATCTACAATTATGTTTATATATTAGTTAGTTTTTACCTATTTTCAACACTCAGTGTAAGTATTTTCTATCAAGTTGAATTTGTTTTGTTAAAATGGGGATGGTATATATAATGTTAAAAAATTACATAATTATTAGATAATATAGTTTATTGGAATATATGGTTGATAATATTTTATAAAAATAAAATCTCATTTCATAGTAGCTTTGGTTACGATCCATGAGGTTGAAATCAACAACGAGCATATTTCAGGGATTCTTATTGAATGACGGGTGATATCTAAATTAATACACTAAATATTGATATAAGATGAGCAAAAAATCATTATTTATATACATATATATATAAATATATACTATTCATGTAAATGATCTCTTTTATTCATTGATGATATAAATGTATATTATTGTCTAAGTGGGAGATTAAACCAACCTAAACATGAACATACCATAATTAATGGATGGTTATGAGATTGATTAGATGTAATATCGTTATTATAGAAGATTAATAATCATATTTAGTATTTATTAGTTTGATATATTAAAATTTTAAGTTCAAATAGGAATGAAAAATCAATATGAAAATATTAAATATAATGAATAAAAATATTTCCTCTTACAAATATTATTTAAGACTATTAATATTACAATGATCCCATATTTATAATATTGATTATATAATTCATATTTTATATTTCAATAAAATATTTGAAGATATAAAAATAATATTTATTCACTAAACTCATTTTACGAACCATTTATGATATATAGTGATAAAAAAGAAATGTTTCATTCTTAAAGATGCTACTTCGCACACACACAAGTACAATGTTTTCATTTATTGATTTCATTGGAAAGGAATAGGTAGTGATTAAAAAATAAATAAAATAAAATTTTTGCATATGGTATATTTTTTATTTAATTTTATACATATTGTTTTAATTTTTTGGAGTTTGGGTTGGAAGGATATAAATAAAAGAAAAAGGGTTTTTAATATATATATTTAGATTTTGGATCTTCTATCAAAATATATTTTTGAAATGAAGGGCTTGGGGTATATTTTTTATTATTAGGGCTTTCAAACATGTATAGGGAATATATAAGAAGTAAATTGTGATGTTTTTTATTATAATTCTAAAATATAGGTGTGGCATTGTATAGTAGGAAGGGATAAGAATGGAATTTCCTAAGTATTAGGTAATTCAGGTATATAAATAGTGGACGAGACATGTGGGAATGAATATTATGCATTAATTTTTTATATAATTTGTATGTGCCATTTTAATTATTAAATATTTGAGACACATCATTTCTAAATTTTACCCTTATTAATATTTTATTATAAATGAACCATGGTAATTATTTTATTATTAAAAATATAACATGATATTTTTGGAAAATTTATACATGATGAATCAAAATATTGAACACATTTAATGTAATTTAATAACTAATTGTGAGAAAATTTACATTTAAATGAAAACAGAAGACATAGGAAAAAGAGGTTTTATAAAAAATAATCTTTTTATATATTAGAAGTTTTTTATGTATAATTATATAAATTATTAATCGATGCAGTGGTTTTATATTTTTAGTATGTTTAAAAATAATTTTAGAGTCATATTTTAAAATAAATTAATCAAATTTATTTCGATAAAAATTATATAAATTTTTTAAAATTAATTCTCAGAAAAAAAAACTCATTTTAGTTTTATCATGGTAATTACTATTTTTCCTTTGTACATTATGAATAAAAATAATATTTTCATATTTACCATTTTTATAACTACTTAATGTAAATACAATTTTCATTTTATCAAAGATTTTTTATATGTGTCTGAAAAATTAATATTAACATTTGTTTGTAGAAACCTTATTTTTTTTAAAATTACAAAAAAATAATCTAAATAATATATTTTTATTCCTAATCCTAAAACTATATTAATTTTTTTAAATTATATTTCTAGATTTTTATATTTCCATAATTTAATAAAATCTGAAAATATTTTGTATATCTTTTTAAAATTCTAGTTATTCTATTTTATTTTTTTATTAACTACTAATTTATTTATTTATAATTTATTATTTATATTTTAAATATGTTTTATTATTATCTAATCAGAATATAAGTAAATTATTTAAATAAAAAAATTTGAGAATTTTATTTTTCTCATAAAATGATTTTTCTTTGTTTTTTAGCCTTACTAATTGAATTTTATTCATGTTAAATGTAGAATTTATTTTTTTCTATAAATATATCATAGTGTAGTTAGTCGTATTTATTTTTATAATTCAACGACTATGTTTTAATGATCATAAATTAATATTTGTATTATATATAAATATATCACAGTAACATTTATGTGTGGGGTTGCCTGTGGGGAATGACATCAAACACATTGACTAATATGAAGGTAATCATATATTAAGGTCTCCTAATGTTGCATTCTACCCCCTAAAATAAATAATAATACTACCAATTTTGGATATTTTAATTAAATAATATAGGTGATAATATTATTAAGATATTTATAATATTGGTTATAACCTCAAATATAACATATACCATATTCTTTTAGGCTATATCAAGTTACTAATCCTTCTTTAAAGAGTATTAATCATTAGAACAATCATATATCAAAGTATATATGTACCAGAAATATATATTCTATATAACATACCTACCCCAAAGCTTTTTGGATCTCTAAGAAATTAAACCACAATGAGATTATATATTACTTAAATAATTAACTCTATAATTAGGCCTTGAATGTGTTGATCAGCAATTATTAAAATGACAATTTATTCAATATATATCATAATCCCAAAAAATAGATATGAATCCATGAAAATATAACATATTAAATTTTCAATAAATCAATAATTGATTCAAATGATATATAACTCATTTTTTCACAAAATTCATCAATCCATTTTTACCCCAATATCATGTATATACTAAAACTAAGAGTAATAGGACCCAAAATCATGTGTTCATATATATTTATTGAAAAAAAATATAATCTAAAAATAAAATTTCATTTCATTTTTATCGATACAATTAAATATATGTTTGAAAACAATTATTGTATGACTATTAAAAAATTTCTTATATTCATCACATAATCCTCAGCAACATTAAAAATATAGAGAAATTTCATTGAAAAGTATCAGTTCTCTAATTTAAATAGATAAGAGCATCATGATTTTATTTATATTATGATATCAACCTCACTATAATTAATATAAATATGAAACTAGAATTTCTTTCATAAATAGAATATACTAAAATTCATAACCATTTACATTTTCTAATTCATTCTATTATAAGACATAGTAATTTCTATATACATACCTTTATTAGTTTCATATTTTATTTCATGTTTCAATGAAATATAAAACCAAAATGGTTTTGATAATATAAAAAATATATAAATATTAAAACATCATTTTGAATATGTATTCCTTAAATACACCTACCATGAATAGCCCAAAGGCCTTTTTTAATTTATTTTTGGGTAATCCCCCTTTAAGGGTTAAATGGAACCCTAACATAACCCAAAGTCCTAAGGAACAAGGCCCATAACTGACCCAACACATGACCATAAAGGCCAAAGACCTAACAAACACTCGAAACAGCACCTCCCCAGCATATGTATCTTGAAGGCACCTAACTCCTCATCTCGCATGGCTGATCGGCTAGCATTCCCCAGTCCATTGGAATTTTTATATTTGGCTCTATAATCATATTAGTTAACATCAACCATAAATCTTTCATAATGGTTACTTAAGAGAATTTGATTATCAAATTTGTATCCCCTTGGAATTTCTAGTTATGTGTGTAGTCTCATTCACATTCATCATGAATTAGAGTGATGATTGAGTCATTCCTCAACCCGTTATTTTTAAGGTGAATACTGCTAGGTTTATCCATTCCAAAACCACATCAAATTTATAGTATCCATATAGGGATTTAATTCTAAGATAAAAATTAAATCTAAATTTTATCAAAATATCACGGTCATATCCAATATACTGAAAAATTCCCATGGTTTTCATAAATGTTTTCTCTTACAAATCGACAAATAAAATATCAATGATTTCCTTCGAATTGAATATAATTCTATTTAAAAGGGTTATCAATAACTCTAAAATTATGATCAACCACAACTTATTACTTGTTAAATTATCATCAATAAACATCTGTATCTATAAATTTATCTAGAATATTCCATTAAAAACCATTGTGATTCCTGAGACTCATGCTCCTAGATTTTATTCCATAACACATACATTACATTCTTTACTTTCTTGTAAGCTATAAAATCAAGGATATAACCTTCCATAATTTCAAAATAAATAATTATTAATTCTATATATTATATCACAAGGATTCTTTCATGTTTATAGCATCCTATAATTAAGATATAAGATAAAATAAAATAAACCATGTCTTTTTTAGTTGTTGTATTTATTTTTTCAATTATATAGGAAAAAACTTAATCCATTATAAGTATTCAACATAAACACTAAATTCTCTACACAGGTTATCCTATTAGGCAAGCCTTTGGAAATAATTTTCTTGATAACCTATTGATATTGATACCTAAGAATGTGTTAGATTAAATGATGAGTAAGGGAAAACCTAGAAATAAGGTAATCTTAACATATACGTGGAATAAATATAATAGAGAGAATAATTATAAAACAAGAAAATATAATCAATTGCAACTAAGTGTTTTCTATATCCATGAAAATAAATTAAAAAAATGGATATTAATAATATTGATCTCATACGGATGTAATGAATAATTATAGACATCAAAAAAATTCAAGGACATATCTCAATACAATATATATTTATGTGGTGATTTATACACCAAGACCAAAACTGTTTAGTCTCACGAGACTTGTGGTTTCATCAAGGGTCTATGTAATTCTTTCCCCACCAATAACCTATTTATGTCCACATAATTTCCCATAATACCGAATAATTATTTTAATACCATTACCTAAGGAACCTCTAACTAAATAGATAATTTTTATCCATATAATAGATGATACAAAATGAAAATACATAATCAACGTGCATTTGAAGTCAATAATCATCAAGAATATCAATAATTTTCCCCATATTAATAAAATATATAACATGGTCGTACCCCATCCTGATAAAAAAGTTGGATGGTAAAATATAATACATTATTACCATTCCAAAAATCATCCATATTCAAATAACAACAAACGGTATGCCAACACTTTTCCCAATGTTAATATATATGAATATTTATAGGTGTGCATCATCTGGTATGAATTTTGTCAAAATGTGGCATTAACACCATATAGAGAAATGAATATATAACTAAATCAATAACATAAAAACTTGATCATAGGATATCTAGAAAATGAATTTTGATGGATTCAAAATATTATAACCACAATGTAATAAAATAATTATAGAAGGATATTGACATAGATGAAATACATCCATACCAAAATTATTCCTTACCTTAAGTCACAAAAGAAGGGATCAAAATTTTATTTTTTTTTATATGAGAAGTTCAATCCCAAAAATGATAAAATATATATATATTATAGAACAATTAAATAATCATAAGATCTATTAGGGAAAATACATCTAAAAATAATATGGTTAATGGAAATTATATATAAAATGGTTAAAAATATTTTTAACATTGGTGTAAAATAAAAATTTACATATATAATTGGAGGGTAACATTTAAAAATGTGATGTAAAATAATTTCAAAACATTTACATTTTAATATAAAATATAATAAATTATCCTTCAAAATATATAATTCTTATCATGGATAAATGAGGATAGGAAGAAAAAACGTGTGAGTGTGAATAGAAAAAATCATTTCTATTATTTTCAAAAATAACTTTGATTTAAAACACATTATAAAAAGAGTAAAAAATTAATCAATTCAATTGAAACAGAATTTTATAAAATATTTTTATAAAATAAAATATAATAAAAATTAATTATTGATATCATTTTTTTTTACAAAAAATTTAGATGACCCATATTAAAAATATTTAAAATGAAGAATTTTTATTTGGAAGACATTTACCATTTTTAATTTTATAAATATGACAAAATTGGATTTAAAATTAAAACATAAGATAATGGGAAAATAATTATAGAAAACATTTATTATTATATTTTAAGTGTTTTATGCTTATTTCCTATTAATTATTAATTGAATGAGTACTGATATATTTTTTATGAGTTGAAATAATATATTTATGTCAAATAAAAAATTATATTGTTTTAATTTAGTAAGAAAAATAAAATATAACTATTATATAAATTAATACATTCAAAGAAACAATATTACCTTTTCCATGGTAATTAATCATTTTACAAATTAGTTTTAAAATAAAAATAAGATTGGTATTCTTCAAAAAATTTATATATAATGATTCTAAATAAAAATTAAATTTCATCAGATAAAATTAATATATATAGGGATAATTAATTTTAACATTTTCATGCATAAAACATATTTTTAAATCTATCCCATAAATTCATCTTAAGAAACTATTATTATTATTAATCCAAAAATGATTTTTATTTTATCAGATTAAAGATAGAAAATTTAAGAATTCAATATTTAAGTGATAACATAAAATATAGTGGGAGCTTATTTAATTGTTAACTACTCTTCATTCTTATTTGATATCAATTATTAATTAATTCATCTATATTCTATTATATATATTTTGTTATTATAAAATAATAATATATAGAGTTCCCTAAAATAAAACACTATTTTTAGAAAATTATATTACTAAAAATAAAATGATTTTACATAGTTTTTTATCTATAATAATTGAATTTCATTCATATTAAAGTATCAATTATTTTTATTATATAACAAAATTTATAATGTTTTAATACCCATTCATTACCTTTATTTAGCTACTAAGATTTATGATTTGTACCTAAATATTTATATTTTATATAAATATAAAATAGTTTTTATGTTTGTTTTTGTGTGTGGATTAAGTTATCAAAATTATTGACTTATTTAAAGGTAATGATATATTTATATTTCATGGTGTTTTATATATTGTTCCTTTGATGGATGTTAAAAGAAATTTCAGGGAATGTAACTCTTGGAATAAATGTTTATCAACCACTGTTTATCATAAATCATGAAATTGTTGTTTTAAATGTTCCATGTTCATATGTAATTTTCCTACAGGAATTTTTCTAGTTTACCTTGAAATTTGATTTCTTTATCAACATCATTTTGTGTTTTCTATGTGGACCCAGTATTAAAATTGTTTTCAGTGGAAGTTTTGGTGTCTAATTTGTTTTTAAATGTGATATTAAACTATGTTTTATTTCTAAAAGAACTCTAAATGTTTAAAAATATTGAATTGAATCCAAAATAAAATATTATATCATGTTTCAGATTTTCAATAGGTATATATATATATAGTTAAATATTTTTTTTGTGATGCACTCAAAAACAGGACATTGGTTCTATAGGCCTTTAACACTCAAGGGATGTTCATATAGAAATTATTTTTTCATCATGGTTATAAAATTGGATGTTTTACAAAATTATTTCTCTAGTGTCATGATATTTATATATTATATGTAATTAATAAATGTGATGTTTTTTGGTTTAATATTGATTTAACTCGACAAGATTTACTACATGGGAAACTCATTACCTAAGAGAGTCATCCAGACATATGACACCATAGTTGGTATATACACATATGGGGGCCCTAGTAGCATGAGATTGGGATAAGTGGGGAGTTTCATCCCAACATTAATAGTGTGAAATAATTGGGAGGCATGTTTTATTGAAGGATGTGACATATACCAGTAGTTAGTCTTGTTTTATGGTAATTTATATTAAAATTTCACAATATAACCTTGTAATTTTCTCATTCCCCTTATAGATTGTCGATTATCCAATGTTGGGTAGTTCTTCCTTAAGATTGATTATATCCATTATTTTCTTGGAATTATAAGACACTGTTATTCGAATTTGGTATACTTTATTTCTACTTTATTTATTATGATGACCTCTTGGTCAAGTCATTATTTCATTTTTTTTTGTGGTCAATATTTACAAATGTTTTTTAACGGATTGTATCCATGGATAATGTATTCTACTATATAAATATGGTGTTCATTTAAATTCACAATTTACAATTTTTGTGTTCTTCCTCCAAATTTTAATGGTGTTATCTCATAATGAAATGATTTTAGTTTTATCAAAAACAGAAATTGATTATTAAAGGGTCATTCCCAATGTTATAAGGAGATACAAGAATATTTTTAGACATTCATGTGAAATATAATTTTATAAATATTGTTAATATCATCATTTTTTAAATTCCATTATTAATTAATTGCTTGGAATTACTGCTTAGATTTTATTGAACTAGGTTTTTCTCATATGTTGTATACATCTCTCGCGGTATGTAAGAATTTATTTTCCTTAACATTATAAAATCATTCCATATTATGGATAATTATTTACATGGTTTTGTATAATTATGTGGGTTCGTAAAAAAATATTAATTTAATTTAATATAATGAAATGATTAATTTTCTTTGACATTCGACATAGAGCATTAAACGAACAATAACATACTATAAAAATATTATTATTTAAATGTAACTAGTATAAACATACTGTTAAATATATAGTATAAAAAGGAATGAATATAATATAAATAAATATCAATAATAATATTATATAAGGAAATTTTAAGGATTAATTAAAAAAATATTAATTTTTTATTAAAGATGATTTATGCTTCCAAAATAGGTTTTTGTGAAAAATTATTTTAATTTAATTTTGTGGATTGAATGTTTAATAAAGTTAAATATTTTCTAAAATTATTTATGAGTATATTTATAATTTTTCTAAATCATCATTAAAATATTAGAATAGGATTATTATTTTCAAATTTGTTTTCAGTGAATAGTGAGAAATTAAGATTTTTTAAAAACTGGCATTCCTTTTCATTGAATAATGTAATTTCAATGGCCATTTTTTTTACTTTTGTCAAAAATTAAAAATAATTTTTATTTATTTATAAAAAATTGAAATAATTTTATAAAAATCATTGTTATTATTTAAATTAGTATTAGTAAATTTCTCTCTTTTAAAAAATATTTTTTCTAAAAAGTGTTTCTATACTCGAAATGTTTTATTAACTTATTAAATTCAATAATTAATTATTAATTGATTGTTTTACTAAAATTTAAAAATCACATGTCCAATAAAAAATTTTACCATTCATTTGATGTTTTTTAAAGGGCATAGAAACGAAGTAAAGACATTTTATACATAAAAATGTTATTTCATAAAAGTATGTTTTCATTATATTTTTCATGATAATTTAAAATTAAATTATGGAATATTTATAAATTGGATATATTAATAAGTATATTAATGTTTTAATTATAAAAATTATAATACATTAATAAGTTCAACATAATTTTTCATCATAATAAATAGGAAAAAAATAAATATTATTTATATTGTTATTATTAAAATTGAGTTAGTTAGGGGTTAACTTAAGATATAACATAGTAGTGACTTTGGAACATTTCAAATTATCATTTATTGGAGTTATTTCAACCTTATAATAAAACATATTTTAATAACAATCCATTTTCAATGAATTTCTCTTTAATGTGATATTATTTTATTGAAATATTATAAGTTACTCTTTGGGTGTCCTACCCCTCACTTATAAAAGGTAGCCTTTTATCCTACTTTATTTAAAATAAATATCTATCTAGATCTACGGTTACCTTGTAAAAAATAATTCTATAGTCATTCCGATTATCCATAAACCCATGTTCTTCTTATAAGAACAATCATTACTAGTATATTATGTAAGTAAACTTATGTCTCTTAATGAATATTTAAAAATATTATACCAGATCTTTTAATTTTGGTGCATCATCCACCTTTTATAAAATATTTTTATCCATAACAGAATGATGAATCTAGAATCAATAATATATTTATATGTTATTATAATGATTTAATAACCATTTCCAACCTCTTCTTTATCAAATACGAAATAAAATACCTCTTTGGGGTATATGTGGACTACAGCATCTATGTAGCGATATGATTCATTTTACACCACCATATTCATGGTTGGTAATTATGATGGACTACATATATATATATATATATTAAATTGAATACATAATAATAATATTGGTAAGGTTAATTATTATTTACCATTATTTCACTTCATTAACAGAACAGTTGAAAATAGTAGTCATTCATAAGTACAAACTACCATTTTTATAAAGTGATGTAATTCATCGAACAAAATCATGTTAACTAAATGTGTATAAATGTGTATATAATTTTTAAATATTATACATATTAAAATACTTATATTATGGAGATGATAGAACCAGGATCAAAGTATGAGAACCATAACTTCCAACCAAAAACATACATGAACAATAAAACAGCTAACAAATGGAAACACTAATTTAAAAATATAATTATTAATACATTGATGTTAAAATGAAATAAGTGGAAAATATATGCTATTATATTTATGAATACGGTAATTTTACATACTTATAAAAAATTTAAATTTATTATACCATAGGATATAGGTCTGACAAAGCATGAATAAATTATTGTGAAGGTTTATCATCTAAATTTTTCTTCTTTGAAGAATATTATATATTATACACATATTTTATTTTATGAGGTGTATATATCTTTTCAATTGATATTTTTTATCATTATAATCCTCATATTTTTGGTATTTAATTTTTTTTCCAATTTTATTTCATTACTTGTACTTAATAATTAAAAGTTACCAAACTAGTATGGGGTTTGAATTATATTGTAACTATTTTTCAAGATTATATAAGATTAAATATTAGATGATGAAATTATATGATCTACCTATCCCAAAACATATATCTATTCTAATACTGTATTTCTTTCCAAATATTATCTTTTTTTCATTTAATTTTCCTCTATTTTTGTATTCATTATCCTGAAAAATATTGTTAAGGAAAATCAACATTATATCACTTTTGAGTCGAGAATATTTTTCTTCTATGTCAACATTTTATTAATTAGTTTTTAATAATATTTTAACCATTTTCTAACGATTATATGAATAAATTTTCCGCCATGTTTTACTTTCTATAAAAAAAATAAAATAATTCTTCCTATAATTTTGTGAAAGAAATACTCTTAAATTTTTATCAAAAATGAAAAAGGAAAAATTATTTGAATATAAATTGTAGGAATGGATTTTCCCATAGTCATGACATATATTTACATTGAATCAAGTTTTATATGTTTTAATCATTAATTTAAAAGAAAAGTTTTTCTATAATATTTTACAAATATTCTGATTATGAATTATTTATTTAAAAATAAAAAAGGTTATCTTACCAAGGAAATATATGGGTGATTTTTTAATTAAATTTTAATCTATAACATCATCTTGTAATGTTTCTTATAATTTATTTGGAATATCACCCTTTTTAGCATCTTTATTTATTTTTTTGATGGTTTATGATTTTGATGATGAAATTTTGATGAATCTAGTTTTCTTTTTTATGCGTATAGAATTTATATAATTATTTATGTTTTCATTATAGTGTTTCATAATTACAAATAAATGATGATTATGGTTTTAGTTGGTCTATTATATCCATAAAATTGATTTGGTATTGATTAATGTTTAACGAGATAAAAGGGTTCATAGGAGGTCAACTAGTACTAAAATAGGGTATAGTTGTTGTTAGTTCCTGACTAAAAGTTGTACAGAGTATATTAAACCTATCCCAAAGAAATAAAATGGTTTATTATCCCAATAATGAGATTTTTTGAATTTATTATTTTTAATCCTTATCATACTATTTCAATTCTTATTATTATGATTTAAATTCTAACACTACATTACAACTAGATCATATGTTGATGTTATTTTTACATGGAACATTTCCTTTGATTAATTTATGAATCATGTGATATATATTGATAGGTTTTATTCGATAACTCCAGATTATGTTCTTAATGATAATTGGTATGAATATAAAATTTTCATATTATATTCTCAAACCATTATAACCATTATATTGTTACATATTATCATTTATTGATATCTTTATTTTATACCCTTACAGATCATAATAGCACATCCTTTCTTAGGTTTCTTTCTCCTTCAGATATGAATAATGATTTTAAGAATGAAATAATTAAGAAGGATGATATTTGAAAACTAATTAGTGGGAGATAATGATGTTATTTTATGTACATGTTTTTTATGTATCAAACAATCCAAATACACTTAATATTTGTAGTTTCTGGAATTTAGTATTTGGAAATGTATATAATTATCATAAAATAATATATAAAACATATGTATGTTATTATTGGGTCAGATGAATTTTAGTCATATAATTTTTTAGTTATTTTTATAGTTTGGTTAGTGATATACCTTAGGATAAAACAAAGTATAGAAAAATTTTATAAGGTATGGTAATGAAATTACTGTAGTTTTTATATAAAATATATCTAGATCTATATACTGGTAAGTAGATGAGCCTTTGAGCAGGATTCATAAAGGGATAACAACCCGAATTGGGGAGGATTGGGTATTAACATGATCATATCCAATCGATGATGAGTAGGCCTAAGACTACACACTTTTATAGACACTCCATAAGCATAAACTTTGGTTAATTCAAAATATTTATTACGTATTTGAATAGAAAATTACAATGGATAAACTTTGATAAACCTATGGTGTCATAGATGTAAAATAATGTGTGATGAGGTTTTCATCCTATAAATTATTTCAATGAATGCTCATTTTTTCATAGTGATTATTTTTTATCAAATAGTTATTTTTTTATTTAATGGATTGAATTATAAAAAATCATGCAAATATTAAATGTGACGGATGGTTTTGTGAAAGACGTCATGCGAAACCAAATCAAATAGAAAATGGAATTTTGAATCTTGTAATTATGCTTAACCAACTATATACATATAAGATTATAAACCTAAACATAGTGGAGGTTTAGTATGAATCAAATAAAAAAATATATTTTTATAAATATAATGGAGGAATGAATATACTATTTCTTATATTTCAAGAATATGGGAAAAAGAACCTAGGGAAATGTCTGAATAGAATAAGATGATATTTTGGGTGTTAAATAAAAGGTAAAATAGAATGTAATTTCCTAATAAAAATGAATAATTTAATGTATGGAAAGAAATTAAATCCTAAGGTTCCATTAATAATTAAATTCCCTATGTATAGGGAATATGATAATTATCAATGTTAATGAACTAATACAAGGTAAAACTTGTAGACTAAGGAAGGGATTATGTTATTGCAATCATTAAAGTAGAAGTATTGATGTATTTGTGTATTCATATTCTATAATATTATTTTTAATGTGTTTTATCAATAATTTTATGTTTATAAGAATCGTGAAGAATCATGGCATTTATCTAAAGTTGTATTCCTACGATGATTTTAAAGAATATGTTAGATGGTATGGATAACCAAGAAGATGGATTTAATGTTATGGTGATATTTTTTAAAAACACATGAATAATGGGTTGATAACCCTTAATGTGTGTCTGATGTATCAATTAAAATTGTTTTTTTGGATAATTTATTGATTGATATTGATAAAGTAAATTAGATGGTATTGTTGGCCATGAAATTAATTATTAATTTGATAAAATAGTGATGTATTTATTTTTTGATTATGTATATTAAATTTTTGGATTTATTAAATATTTTAAATATTTTTATTTGATTAAAAGGATAGATTTATATATTGTAAGCATATAAATTTTCATTGATTTTTTATAGTGATTAATGTTATAAGATTATTTTAGCAGAATATATGTTCAAGGTATTTATATCCATGGAATGTGAAGTTAGGTGCATCTTTATTTTTTGGGGGATTATGGATATGTTTATTTTGTATATTTTTTGGACTTTTAATAAATATTTTCTTTAGAATAGTAGTTAAGGATAATTTAAGGATTTTTTGATTTATTCTTTTTGTGGAAATAATTATGCTGGTATTTTTGTATTAATATTGAAATATTTATTATTAACCTTTCAAATGATATCTTATTCATATAATATTTCATATAATATTCCAACCGTTTTTCAGTAACTAAATGGTGATAGAGGTAATATATTTTCATCCTTTTATAGATACTATATTCTATTAGACTCTTATTCTTACTCTTGAGAAATGAAATATTCATAATGTACATTAAATATTAGAATATATGTTTAATATTGAAAACAAATTAAAACAAACCTCAAAAGGATGAAATTATGTTCATTTTATTATATTATTTTTTATAACATATCCTTATCTCTTTGAAAATAAATATTATGAAAATGAAAACATTTACATTTTGTAATTATTTCTATAGAACTAATGGTTATCTTTACCCATGACTAATTTATGAGAAAGGCTCACAACTGGACAGAAGTCCAATCCCCAAAAATTTATTAAAGAAAATAAAGATGCAGAGTACAAAGAAAAGAAAAGGGACATAAACACATCAAGAAAGGAAAAGATCAAAAAGTGTTAAAGCCTTCATTTTCATCATCCTCAGAGAGATCTTCTGGATTTGCTGATTCCCATTCTGATTTGGGAGTATAATTATTCAAAAGAGTGATATACTGATTCCTAAGTTGCAAATCCGTAGTGGACATAGACTTTGATGGCTTTCCCCTATCCTTATTATCAATCCATTTGTCTTTATTGGCCGAAGATCTCCTGGAGACAGTCCTTGTAACATTGGAATAGTCCTTTCTGGGCTTCCTCTTGGGTGGGGCAGTGGAGGCTTCCCTCTTGCCGGAGGGGCTTCTCTTGGCACCACAAACAATTTCACTGTATGAAGCTTTATGCCCCACAACAATATTTTCTTTTCCCTTGACATATTCCTCATTCCCCTTCACACAATCATCACTCAGATTTTTCCCACTTCCTTCTTGGTGTTCTCCCTTAAGTAGGGTCAACAAGATGCCTCCCTCTTGTAAAAGCAGAGTGCTTTCTGGTCATTCATCCACCATATTATATGGATCTGTGCCATTCCTCATGCTCTCAGGTTCATCAGGAGAAATATCAACTGTTCTAGTCTCAACAGCATTCAGTTCCTCCTGCCCAGCATGTTCAATAACTGAATTTTGGTCAGCATTCCCTGATTTTACATTCTGTCCAACCACAAGATCACTTGAAAGAGGTTCCAGACCATGCCCCATATATTGATGACCTGCATCCTTAGCATTGTCATGAGACATCAGGGGGGATTCCAATTGATCCAGACTGAAAATATTCTTAGAGGAGTCCACTCTAATAACAGCATTGATCCTACCAAAGATAGTAGAAACTAGAGGGTTCTGATTTACCACAGGGAATGGTTGTGCATCCATACCGTACTCGAAAACCGGAACAACATCTTCACCAGCGCCGGGAATCAACTCAAGTGCTTTCGGAAGAATACCATGGTGACAGCAATCATCTCTGTGACCCAGTCGTTGACATAATGAACAGAAATCAAACCAATTATCGAAGACAACCTGCTGCTTGCGGCAGATCTCTTTAGCGGCCTCAATCCAGATGGTCTCCACTAGTTTCATAGAAACATCGACTTCGACACACATTCTAGGGTTAACTGGGTGGCTGATCGAGGACGTGCGGGAATCAACACATAAAAATCTCCCTATCATATTTCCCAGAATATGCATAATATGATGAATTTTTTAGAAATTTCTAAAAACATTTCTTTTTCAAGGAAACGTAAATAATACAATTTTTGTAAAACTATCCTTTGTTTTCAGTAAATAAACATATTTTAAAGTCCCGATATGATTTTGATTTTATCATATTGTAACAAAAATATAATTTATTTATAAATAATATAATTTATTGAAATAGAATCAGTTTTATAATATATTTTTTAAATTTTCAATTTTTGGCATAAAAACACATTTTTTTACGTATTTTTTTTATGTAGAAAATTTATTTTTACAATAATAAATTAAATGTTTAAATTTTTATTCGTTTCTTAAAAAAAAAGAATATGTTTCAAATAAATTTATTTAAGAATCATTTCCTTATTTTTAATAAGTAAAAAATAGAAGTAAATTTAATTGTACGCATAAAAACACATTTTTCTAAAAATGGTGTTTCGATTTGTTTTGTATGCTAATTTTAAATTAAAATATTATGCTTAAAAATTATAATCTGGTAAAGTGGATTATATATATATTAAATTATAATAGTTTATAAAATTTGACATGTTCAACCTATTTTTTGGTCATAATAAATTATAAGAACATCAAAAGAATTATAATGGTTAGGGTTAAAAATAGGTTTACCACAGGGGGGTTACACTAATAAACAATTGTTGGAATGACACATAAACATAAAAAATATTATTATATGAATATTTTTTATCATTATATTATATTATAATTAAATTAGTGTAAATTGTTTCCACTTTTTTAGGAATGTGACCTTATACTATTAAAGTACTTTAAGTAATTATTTATGTGTCACTCCACTAACATCTAAAAGTGAACATATTTTCATCCCATATTCAAATAATTTTATCCTTCTAAATTATAAAACACATTAAAAAATACAATATTCCTTCCATTCTTATATGAGACATTGGTCTTCTATTAAGATCAATATTTCAAGGCTCAAGGTCTAATCCAAAGACGGTTTATCAAAGAAGATGTATATTTTATTACCAAGATCATTCAATATTATTTCATAATCCTCCTAATTAAATCTGTTTGAATCTATAAAAATATAATTATTACTATATAATCAATATAATGACATGTTATTTTGATTATTTAACAATATTTTCTGATACATTCTTCATAAAATAGGTAATGAATGCATCGCTCTTGCGTATGTGTTGCCTGTGGCTCAACAAAGAGATATAAATAATTTTCAATTTCCATCATTCATATATGGATAGTATATTTTATTTAATATATATATATCATATTTTTTAAATTTTAATGATTCTTTAAATATGAATTATTATTTAACATTTTTTCATTACATTGGTCAAAATGTGGAAAATATCACTCACGCATACGTACAGACTACCCACACCATGAGGTGATATAATTCATTTTTCATCACTATATAATATGAATGGTTGAAAAATAATCTATAATGATAAATTATTTTAATTATGAAATTATTAATATTATTTATATGTTTCATCCATAATAAAAGTTCATGTACCACAACTATCGATATGAAATGTTCATGAAAAATGTAAAGATTAACACTGGGAAGCGATGATGTTTACAAAGAGTTATTAACAAATCAGTTTTGAAATGTTACAAGTGCAACATATATTTTATTATATACATTAATATCATTTTGGAATATATTAATAATAAATTTAAATTCATCATACTAGAATTTAGAGTTCTTATAAAGAAGATGGAATTGTTGTGAGTGTTTATTTTCTCAAATTGTCTTCTTTGGAATATATGTTATGTTAAACACCAATATAATTTTAAAAAAATTATTTAATAAAAATTTCATATATTGAATCATGGATATTATAATTTTTATTATATTTAATGTTTTATTTAATTTTATTTATGTAATGAGACTTATGAATAAAATTTTCCAATGTAGTAGGTGTTTTATGTTACAATATCACCTTTTACCGTGATTGTTTATAATAAATTTTCTATTGATGAATTTATATGATATATATCTCCTAGATAATATCTATTTTATTTTACTATAGTCATTTATTGAGATTATGGGTTTTTATTTCACTTTTCTCTCTTATGTTCACATGATATAGATAAATATTTTCTAAGAAATCCGAATTTATTTCACTCTGCACTCAAGAATAATTTTCTTTAATATATGTAATTTATTTAAATTTATTTCATGAATTTTTTCATCATTTCCTAATAGTTGTATAAATTCATTATTACTCATGTTTTCCTTTTTATAAAAAAACATTTAAAATTAATATTTTTGTTATTTTCAAAATTAAGTAATTTAAAATTATTACTGAACTTATACCACATGAATAAATTTTCCCGCAATTATGTATCCTTTTTGAAATTAATATTCCATTTAAAGTGTCCATATTTCATTTAAAAGAAAATTATTTCCTACAAATTTCAGAGTTTTCTTTTGAATATGTGATTTTAAAATTAAGAGGTTAATTTTCTCAAACAAATAATTGAGTGATTTTTAATGTTATTTTAATCTATAAAAAATAATTTGATGCATATTATGATTTTATAATATTATGATTCAATGTTATAATATTTTTTTATTTCTATTGATGTTTTTTATTATGATGATAAACTACTGATGAAATGTGTTTTCTTTTACATGGGTTAACCATTTGTCTAATGAAATTTTTTTTCATGAACATGTGAAATACTTATGAAAATATTATAATTATGTGATGGGTAAAAACATTATATCCCTCTAATGAATTTAGTAATGATTAGTTTTTTATAATGTCAAGGTGTATGAGGGTGGTTATCCAATTCCCAAAATAGGGTACATTGGAGGTTATACCAAACCAAAAAATGGTACATGGGATATTATACCAAGCCTAATGAAGGTATATAAATGGTTAACCCAATACTAACATGTAATGAATATATTTATAGGTATCCTTGAACTATGATTTCTCTTATTATTATTATTCAATACATTTTTCAACCTTTTATGATAGTGTCTACTAATAATTTTAGGATCTCATGGTTTATTTACTATTACTACTTTGTGATTCATGCCATATAAGCATATATGAATTATTCTATGAATCAGGATTATGATATAATAATTGGTGGGTATGAATTTCAAATGTTATTCTCTATTTATCAAACCATTATTATCATGATATTCTTACCTATGATCAATTATTGATATCTTACTTGTTTATCATTAGTATTAATCTTAGCTTTCCCTTTCAATTATTTCTTTTCCATGAGGATATAATAGAAGTATTTAAGTATTATATGTTTATGAAGGGTCTTCGTTATGAAAAACATAATGGGAGAAGATTTGGATATTTTTTATTCTGAATTTTTATCTATCTATATTCTTAAATATGCTAAAAAATTATGGTTTTGGCGTGTATTATTGTGATATGTATAGAATATTCATATCATAAAATGTAATATTTATTTACTTAATTTTTTTGTTTCCTAAGGGGATTTTCTAAGGACTATTTTTATTTGGTCTTCTTGGGGATGTAATGTATCAACCACATCTTCCTACAATATTAATTTTAATATTTTGATCCATATTTATTCCATTTTATACTATTAACATTGAAATTATATACTTAAATGTGGATATTTATTTCTATTTATTTTATGTTTGTTTTTGCCTTATTGATTTATTTATCATAGCTAAGGTAGACTTATTTATAAAAAATTATTAAATCATTGTTGTTAGTTATGAATTATTTTGGATGCTTATCTATTAAGGTTATGTTTATCAATGTTTCATGGAAATCAGTAGTATTTATGTTCCATGATAGATTCTCAATAATGGATTTGATTCTACATGAACTATGATTTAATAGATAAATCATTCATAAGAGATTATGTTTTATTCTAAGGGATGTATTTCTAGACGATGTGTATCAATAATTACATTAGAGCCTTGTGGTAGAAAATGAAGTTTAATGTGTTGGGTAAGCCATAAAATAATCATTATATATTAAATGAGAGGACTACTTCACAATGATTTGGGATAATTTTAATTTCATTTATGGTGATTGATTCCTGATAATTTCATGGTAATTATATTTCTCCAACTTAAATGATATTGTTGTACATTCTGAAATTTAATCTTAAGATCATTGGGGAAAATACATGTGAATATTTATAAGGAGAATCACATAAAGGACTACGTAGTAAAAATACCTATATGGAAAAATTTTAATAGTATTTTAGGACCCTATTTTTTCAACATTTCATTAATTCTATATTATTAGGAATTTAGATATTAATAAAAACTAATGAAAAAATTAATGTATGTTTATAGAGGATAGTTTTGAGGGATTTTGTGGAGGAAAAATAAATGAAAGGAAGAAGATTTTTTTAATTAAATTTTGATATGTTTAATATCTATTTATTATAAAAAAGTGTGAGTTGGAATATTTAATGCTCAATAATATTTATCAAAATATTATGTTCTTGAATATGTGAACACATTCTGGTTGTATTTATCTTTATTTAAAAAGAATAAGTTTATTGTATTTGGTTTAATAATATTATAATCAATATGGATTGTGGTCAAAAAACAAATGTAGCCACCCTCTTTGGAAGTGGACCATGTAAGAATTAATTTATATTTATACTGTTATTACTTCTTCTTCCATGTTGTAAGGAAGAAAAATTATTTAAAAAAATATAAAATTTTTACGAGTAATAATATAATGTTTCTAAATTTGAAATTATATGTAACGTAAAATTTATTTGATAGCCCCACTCTCTATTGCAAAACCTATTTTATGGAACATCAGATTGTATATGAGTACCCAGGTTTCAACTGAAATATCCATATTATTCTAACAATAAAGAATATATATTATACTATTTGTTTTGGTATTTTAACATTTTATATATAAAAATATCATTGATGTATGAATATGAATATTATTTATCTTTAATCACATGGTCTTCTGGTCCTTGATTACTCTATTGTGAGATTCTAAAATATATATATTTTTTATCCCAAGAACATAACCATAAAATCAAACGTAGAGGTTTATGTAAAGAAATGAAATTAAATTCATATTCCATTATCAAACAATGTATACAAAAAGGTGATGGGGCATAAAATTTGAAATTATATTTTAGACAAAGTATAAATTGTTTCTAAAGGGAATTTATTATTTAAGGAATAAAAAATAAAAATTAATATATATAATTATAATAGTTTATGGATAGTTTATGAAGAAACCATTACCATCTAATTCCTAAGGGTGAATGAAGTTGTCAAAAACATTAAATAGTATGAATAAAAATTTGACAACTCAAATACATTTAAATAAATTACGAGGAGCATCCCACACATTTTCAATCTTAATATGAATTTATTATAGGATAGTGAATATTTATCCTTATAATAATTTAAAAATATTATTTAGTCAATCTATATAAGAAATAATTAAATTTTTATGAAGATGTTATATGATGAAATTATATAATAATCCTTGGAAAAAATAATAATCAAGGAGGAGGAACATGTGTGATCTAATAAATATGAAAATGTGGAAGAAAATGATAAAGATTATAAAAAAACTATGAATCCTCCATTAATTAACATCATAAAAGTAATGGAATTTATACATAGAAAGAAATATATTATAAGATGTAAGAGAATCTATATTACTAAAGAATCAGAATGGTAATCAACTTCATGTTTCCAATCATAATAAATCACCATTTAAATTTTTAGGAACATCATACATCATATTGAGAAACATGAAAAAAACTCATTGGATAAAGGATAATATGATGAAGAAATAAACCTAATTTATATATTAAAGGCCTAATTTGAGGTCTTCCTTGAGTAAAATATAAAAATAAATAATTAAATCATTTTTTAAGGTTTAAAATTCAATTTTGATTTAATGGAAGGAATTGTTTTCAATGTAGGTGATGGTAACATTTATGAGATTAAAAATATCAAGCTCAAGGTTTCCATCCAAGTTAAGATATAGAAATATAATGATAAAAATGGTTTATTGAAGAAAATTAATTATGTAATTCATAGTAAATTTTATTTGATGATGTATAATTTCTAAATTGGATTTTTCTAGGATCATATAAATGGAGTGTAAATTAATTTTAAATCATCTCTGACAGCTGGGAATAATTTTCGAAAAATGCATGTCAAATTTTCTACTACTGGATCTCAAAATCATTCTTCTGTTTCTACCACTTAAGTTTCTAGAATAAAAAAGTTAAAATTTTTATAATAAAAAGAGATGAATATTAATATACTATTCCAAATATAAATGAGGTTATTTTCTGAAGATCTATCTTTGCAAGAAATAAATGAACACAAAAGTATAAAATAAAATAATAACGGTTTTATTTAAATAAATCTTATCAATATCAAAGATTAGAATTTTTATACTTACTACTAATGTCATAGAATAATTCCTTAAAATTAATATTAATCATTTCCGAATATATAACTCTCTTATATAATACGTGATATGCAGAGAGAGTGTGATGGAATGGAATGAATGTAAATCCAAAAAGATGACAACCTAATCATGTAATAGAATATTAGGGATTAAAAACTTTTCCTTCCATTCGATGTATAATATAATTTATTAAATAAAAAATATAATTCTTGTATAAAAATAATCGATTTTGTTTGGAAATTTGTATGACTGGTATGAATGAACAATACTAATATGGTGGAAATGATAGATAAATATTGAAGAAAATAACAAATAAAAAGGTCTTATTATAGAAATTTATTTAATAGTATGAAAGAAATTTTATCCATGTATTCTCATTAGGGGATATTCAAAAAATATGAATCATGATATAAATATCTTGGATAACATTGATGACCATGATGCAATGGTAGTGAAGTGTTTAAATGATATATCTCTACAGACTATAAGATGTGGTACTACAGAAATATAATCTTATAAGTAAAAATATAAATATTTTTTGGTGTAGGACTTAAAAACAATCATATGAGTATGATACATCTTTGTGTTGATGAAAATTATGTAATTTCTAGGAAAATTTCAATCATCATCCAGAGATCAAAATATGGGGAATTATCATAATGACTGAATAAACTAATAGTAATATGTTTACAATTTTTAATGCATCTAAATAATTTTATTTTATTCCAATTGATGAAAACATGTTATGGAATCTAATTATTGGAAATCATGGTAAATGATATTTGAAAAAATAATCAACAAATAATGTGATGGGACCTCTTATACAATAAAAGATAATGATATATTTTACAGTTGATACGCGTCAGAAGGAAGGAATGGTTTATAGAACTTCTAAAAATATGGAATATTTACTCTATTATGCCACATGAACTAATAGATATTGATATATTTGGGCTTCCGAGACATCAATATCCATAATTATGTCATTAATTTATCTTATTGTTTTATGATTTCACTGAGATGATCAATATCATTTTCATAAAGAAAAATTTATATCAATTAAAAATCTTTAATATTTTCTGAAGATGGAATATGAATGAGGATAGAGTATGTATTAAATAACTGAGAACTCATGATATAATAGAGATATAAATTAACTTCATTAAGTTATATCTTCCCATGAAAGGGATTTATCATCAATATTATTCTCCTAAAAATCAAAGAAAAGTTATGTTTAATAATGAATGTAGAGAATTATGGTTGAAATAAGACTAATGATTAATTCTGAACAAAATATATTAAATATTATTCAAAATATTTTTTATTTTTTTAGATATTCATATTTAGAATAGATTATTGAAGATCCTAAATCATAGAAAACTCAATAATGGATTCTTCAATAAAATCCTATAGTGTTTCATTGTAACATTATTTAATGTACATGTATTATAATTATCACCAACTAAATCTAGGATAATTTTAAGTGAAATATTTATAATGGATGTTTATGGTCTATCTATCTAATGAATGATCATTTAGATATTGGAATAAATGGGTTTAAAATATTCTCAATTGTTATAATGTTATTATTATTTAGAATAAACCCATGTTAATTGTGGGATTGGATAATATTTTGAAAAATAATTATTCAAGAAAATGTAATATTTTTTAAAGAGAATGAAGAAGACGATAGAGATAAATAAGTCATAATATATGTCCACTACGATCAAACTTTTGATATGAATAAACCTACCATGGATGTTAATTATGAACTTGAGAGACTAAATATGCATGTAGAACAAAAAAATATATACTTCTTAATCTAGACACTCTAAAAAGTACTTTAATAATATTATTACTTAAAAATATAGTAGTCTTATTTAAAATATTAATCCAAAAATATTGATATAGGATGTAATGAACTAACCTAGATACCTATATCATTACTGGAACCTGACCTTGTCTTCTACGCACCTAAAGTGCGTTCCTGATCCCCACGGGTTGGAGACTTAAGCCCAAGCATCAAAAAACAAATAGAGGGAATGATTTTCAAAAACTAAATAAACAAAATTGAATATATATATATATATATAAAAACATATTGAACAAGAATAGTGGAAAAGATAAATATATTACCTAAGAGATAAGAAAAAATAGAACGATGCAGCTAAAAAGGTAAAAAAAATGCAAGAGACGGGTCCATATACAAAGGAAGACAAAATTAAATAAACTACTCTAATAGCTCAATGTGATAGTATGGAAATCTCCCACCATCTCACCAACATATACCCAAGACCCAACTAATATAAAACCACTAGGACTCACAACGGTGCCTATATTTTCCCTACATTGAATGAAATAACAAGGACTATACAGTGGCGAAGGGGTGCAAAGGGCGTGTTCTAATAGGATCAATAGGGTCTTACATAGGTGTTACATAATAAGCCTTTGTAGAATAATCCTAGAATTATCCACTTTAAATAAAACAAGGCATGATATAAAGTTTTAGCATTTTTATATCAAAACCATTAGAAATCAATTTAATGTCCCTTTTTCCAAATTATAAATAATAATGGTAAACTATTTTCCAACCATTTCATATACATATATAAAATAAGATATATAAAATCAAACCAAAGAAGTTATCATATATCAAGTGAAATATATAGAAGAACATCCAAAATAGTCCAATCTAAAACATCTTATATCGGCCAAACACATAGGTAATATCATTCAAAGGATCAAATTAGGTGGGGAAATCTAAGAAAATCATAATTGAAATAGGAAATCACATACTCATTAAGCCTCTAGACATATTAATCGAGTCTAGAGAGCAGAGGAACTCCCCATAGAGAGAACCCCCCCCCCCCCCAATGTCTAACAAGTCCCTATAATTATAGGCATAGGGATAATAGGAAATCCTCATGAGAAAACCCCCTTAAAAACATGAGGCCTACTAATACACCTTCCACATAAGTATCAAAAGATTCCTGCATACTGTGTTTTCCAAGACAATTTATCAAACCATTTTCATTATATCGTTCTTTTAAAAACATTTCACAAATACATTTTACAATGCTTCAAAAAAAAATTCATTATCCAAAACTAGTAAAACCATATTTTATCAAAACCCACTTTCCACATAAACAAAAAATATCAATCTATAAATAAATTTCTTTTATAAAAAAATCTATCAAAATAAAAATAAATATAGTATATAAGCACAAGATAGAGACAAAAAGACCTTCTCAAAACATAGGTCGCAGACTCTTACAATAGGATCCTCCAATAAGAAAGAACTAAAAATGAAAAAGGAGGCGTTATAACCTATTCAAACCTCTTAGAATTGGTTCAATTTTAAAAAAAAGAATCATAAAAGAATAAAAATAAAAACATTCCTCAAGAACACATAGTTGTTGAAACATGACTAGAAAGGAACTGGCTCCCAGAACAAGATTACACAACTGGTCTTGAAAGGCGTCAAGATAATCATCACCATAGGTCAATGGATCTGATAATGAAAAAAAGATGATACTACTATCAAAGTAAATGAAATAGAATAAGGTATTAATCACTCTTATAGATGTACCCCAAACATAATGAAGATCAATCACTGAATGAAGTGACTTGGAAATAGTATAGGTCACCAAAATCATAAAAGAAGAGTTCTTGGCTGTGAGGGAAGCGAGAAGATGAAGAATGAATGAAATTTGAGTTTTAATCATCCTAAAATACCAAATCATGAAATTTAAATTATGTTTAACCAATTTACATATTTTGTAATACATGGTGTTTATATACCCCAAAATACCCTTAGATATTTTATTTAACACATAATTTTTAACATCACACATCTGTAACAATTACACATTGTGTACTCCCTTTATATTGCATACTGGGTTCAAAACATCTACTATGAAAAAAATTACGTTTCTTTTAAACCCAATTCATGTCTTTTATTTCTCTTTTTGACTAAAAAAGTCTATATTTGATAAGAAATCCAAAAACACCTTAAGAATTATCTGAACTCAGGGAGAACCATATTAATCCATTACAAATTTATACTAGGAACCAGTTAATTAAAAAAACACATCCTCTAACTTTAGATCATATTTCCCAATAATATTTCCCCATCCTGAAGAGTCCCAAGATTCACCCAATTTATGAGTAAAATAAGTATAGGTAAGGGAAATACCTAAAATACATTGACCATACCATAATAATTTCTCTTTGGGGAAGTCATGTGGAAGAATGAGGACCAAAATATAGGTGATTCCATTTCTCCCTCATCAAAAAATTGAGTTCCAAAGTCTCTTGATAAAATGATTTTTTCTTCCATAACACTCTGACCAACGAAATCGATTTACCTTGTAATACTTTCACTTGAGGGTCAAAAATCTCTACCGGATACTCCATAACAAAATCATATATCTTTAACTCATTCTCTTAAAAACTCAAAAATTGAGAAGGACCAAGATGGTATTTCATATGATGTGATATTTGGAAAACATTATTATTTATTATCAATTGAAATAGTAATTCCAATCGATTAGAAAACTACCCAAGCCACTCAATGACCTCAAATGATACAACATCTCACAGAGCCAACTTTCCTTGTTTTCTAAGACAATGATGACCGAAAAAAAGAGAAAAATTCAAGAAAATATAGTCATCTATGGAATCCACCAAAGTAAAAAATCTAAGTATTACCATAATACTTTATTAGTATTTGATTTATAACAAGGTTACAACATATATCATGAATCCGTGAAGATATCTCCTAAACCAAACTCAATCCCACTAAATAATATTTCCCACCTCTAAATAACAAATAGGAGATCTATATAGGGGGACTATAAAAATTCACTAAATAATCGATTAGGATTGATGAATGATAACTATTGTTATAATTAAACTCATCCAGTCCCAGATTTCTGTTCTAAAATCCACAAAAATCCATAACAGAGGCACATATCTTATCCTTCAAGATCTAAATGGAATTATCTATCTGATCGTATGTCTATTAATGATAATATATAATCAATGTAAACTAAGTCCCCATAAAATATTTGACACTTTTATAGAAATTCAAATTAATATATGAATACCTATCTAAAATAATGGTAGAATTAACCCCATGTAACCTCCCATTTTTCTTCACATATAACTTACGCAAATAATCAACTTTTTTGTGTCTTTGTTTGGAATGGAAGGAGATGACTCTTTCAACTGATCAATCATAAAAAAAAATATAATTAATCCCTTAGATATTCCATGTTTACCCAAATAAAAACAACCATGGATACCTCATCCAATTCTCAAATCCCCACCAGAAGAGGCTAGAGTGAAACAGAAGGATCCAGATGCTCTACCTTAATCTGTTAGCAGGTTAAACAGTGGGACAAATAATCAAAAATGTCATGCTACATACCCGACCACCAAAATCATTAACACATGTAATAATACATTTTTATAATTCCATATTAAATCGCCCATGAAGAAAAATGGGATTTTTTTCAAATAGTTTCCCCATCATATACGTTTTCTCAAATTCCTCTAAACTCATCATCCTGCTATTGAATCTATAGGATAGACTCAATTAGAGATGTTGATAACTAAACATTGGTATGAAAAATAATTGTAATATCCTCCTAAGAATCCATATTAAACCAAGAAATAATCCCCATTTGATTATACTCTCCCTTCAATTCGAAAATTGCATGTGATACTACTTTCTTACTAAGAGCATATATGGAATCATTTACCTTTCTCAAGGTGTAGGAAATGTTTAAGTCAAATATCTAATTGTTTTCCTCCCATCACCTCAATTTAACAATCTTGAATTTATAAGAAAAGATATAAATCAAACTCATGTTTTTATAATAGATTGTGAACTTATCCCCTAAAATATAGTGTCGCCAGTATTTAAGTGCATGTATAGAGGTGGAAAACACTAAATCACAAGTTCAATAATGTTTATCATGAAGTAGAAGATAACGAGATACTTAAGACACAACATGATCATCCCGCATGTGTACTCAAGAAACACTAGTACGATAACCATAATAAAAAACCACATACCCTTAACTGGGATCAATTAATATCAGAATAGTAGATGACATCAGAATTCATTTAAACACATAAAAATAAAACTAACACATTTCATCACAAGGAAATTTCATCCCCTTAATTTAAATAAAAATTTAATGTGATAAAAACATTGATAAATACTTGAAAAATCATTGGTAGTATCTAAGAAGACCAAGAATCAAGGAATTTCAGTTAAATTATGTGGTTATTCACAAGAAAAAATGAACATCACCTTTTTAAGGTCAACTAAAAATCATTTCCTTGAATACACTTTCCCTAATAATTTCACTTCATGTATCTAGAAGTTTAATTTTGAAAGCTTTCTATACAAATGGTGACTCTATAGGATTTCAAAATCCAAACTCAAATGGTCCTAGTGATTTTCCTTGGATATTGAATATACCAAAATATAATTTATGGACACTACCATGAAATTTTAGAGATACCGATGGAATATTGGATTCATCTTAACAATATATAAATATAGGATCATTAGTTATACCAAATGAAATAAAAATATATTATTAATTCACATAGCATGTCCTGAAATCCATATTTTGTATATCAAACTCTTGAAATCAGAGCTGATAATAACTCAAATGAATATCTATTTTCAAAAACATATTTACCTCTTTAACTAATCAAAAAAATTATCTATAAGAGGAAAAAATTTCTTACTCTTAATCATTACACTGTTTAACCTCTGGTAGTTCAAGGAAAATCATAGTGAACTGTATGTATTCTTGGCAATGATAACTGTGGCTATCCAAGGATAAACACTATGGAGACCAAAACCCATTTCCACCAGATCATCCAATTGAATTTGATCTCTTTTTTCTCTACTAGTTTTATAAGATAACATGGCATCAAAATTGGTTTTTTACCTCACACCAGGTCAATATTAAACTCTAAATCTATCTATAGAGTAATCCTAAAGAAATTTTCTATGAAATAATTATTGAAATCCTGAAAAAAATGGTATGATCAACAATAGAATAAATTTCATTAGGCACAACTGGTATAGAAGACAACAAACTCTTGAGATCTTGGTCGAAAGGTCTCGCATGACAAGAATTTAGACCCCACCCTCACTGAAACACCTATGAAAATCTATAAATTATAATAAATGATACAATATAATAATAAAAATCAACCCTAGAACATTGAGTAATGAACCAATCAATCCTGGTGATAATTTCAAATATATTTAGATCGAAAAGAAGAAAATGGCAGACTTATTCTTCGTCAGTGATCGACAGCACACCAGAAGGAAATTTAAACCCATAAATTTCATTATTCCTAGGAAGTACCACTAACTCTATAACAAAGTTCATGAGATCCATATGAAGATTAAACATATAAAAAATGACTAGATATAAACGAGAGGGAAAACGAGTATCAAATAAAGTAGCTGCTACTGGAGATGAAATAAATATTCCACCAATCAATGTCACTGGACCTATATATACCTAATTAGAAACATAATGAGGCTAATATTAATTATTAATATATATAATATTCTTCTGCTATATTATTCATAAACACTATTTTAGTGAATTCTACAATTTGAATGTCATTTCACATTATAATTCTAATTCTTTCTTAAAATTCACAATTACATAAAACATTTTTTAACATCATTTAAAGTACCCAATGATATTGATTTTATTTTAATATTTAATTTTCTGTTTTAACATTTAATTAGTAACAACTTTTAATTTTTGAGTATTGGATGATTCACATCGGAAGACCACCAATATGGGATTTCATGGAAACACATTCTGGGAAACGTAACTGGATAGCATCCCAATAAAAAGATTATAGAGGCTAGGGTCCAAGCCCATTGATTCTAAAACATTAACTAAAGATATATTACATCTTGTGGAACATTTTATTAAACAGTGGATAAAGATAATTTGGATGTTTAAATTTATTTACAGGCAGCCTAAGTTGGAGATAAAATTTTGGGCCAGATTCTGCGCCCAGAAAAACAGACCACCATTTAACAGATATCACGTAAAAAATAATCATTTTTGGGTGAAAACGTTAAAAATTGTTAGGGTAAATCCAGAGATTAATTTTATTCTTCTATGGACCACTCTAATTCAGCCATATATAAGTTCATTTAGGCACTTCTGTTCAGTGGGGTGACTTTCCACCTCGAGTCAAGAGTGGAAAATTCTAAGTTCTACAAGATTTCTATAACCCTAATCCTACCATACTCAAGTGGGATGACTTTCACTATTGGAGTCTCGACCCAAGGTACCAAAAATGCATATTTAAGGCATTTTTTTCAAGTATTTATTCTTCTTTTGAGCATTCTTTGATTGTGATGTTATGATGTGATTTTGTTTTCTAAAGTTTGTCTTTCACATGTATGTTATTCAATTCACTTTATTTTCATAATAAAATTTCTTCTTATCCTATTAGTACGTTTTTATTCATATCACTTTGATATTTTTGGTTAAGGTGTGAATTTATTCACACCAAACCTTATGAACTTTTCACACAACGTTGAAGTGATCGTTATTTCATTTTTTTTTCTTCTTCAATTCCTCCCTCATGAGTCTACTTTCTGCTTCCATTAAAACCAAAGAATAAATGGAGGGAAAATCCACTTATGGTTTGATCCAAGAGAGTTTCAAGGGGTTTTACTGGATTTTATTTCTCACTCCATTAATTTCTAATCACTTATTTTAATTTAAAATTTGGTTTGAAGATCTTTAAACTCTTTCATATTAGTTGAATTTAAGGCCACACACTTCAAGTGAAAATATGAACCTTTACATTGAAGTGCTCAAAATTTTATCCTTCAAGTATATAGGTGATTAGTATTAAATTGTGTTGGTTTTAAACCATTAATTGATAATGGTGTTTGATCTTCTTAAATGAATGCATCTCAAATATAAGAAATTTAAATTGTTGAAAATGAAATGCATCTAATCCACCCCATGTGATAACCTTGGATAAATTCATTCTTTTAAATTAAATTCACTTAAGTATCATAGAATTCAATTAAAACCATCTAATATCAACCCATGTTGGCAACTTCATACGTAAAAACAATCCATAGAATGTAAGTATCTATAGGATACTTATTAGGTCTTTGAGGATTCAACAACCCAATATAAACTACAAGCGACCTCTTAACCCTAAAATCTTGGTTAAATTTGTGCGAGACCAAATTTTAGCGCCTTATCCGGGTACCTAGGTATGTAATTTTTTACACTTGAAACCCTTTTTTCATACCAATTCTCTCTTCTCACCTCCTCACTCTTATGGAAGGAAATTTTGAACAAATCCAAACATGGGGAACCTATTCTTAATTTGATCACCCAACCCCATGTTTGTTGTATAATGACGATCATAATTTCTACTGGTGGGATCATCAACAACCTAATGAACCACAATGTTTTAACTCCTATGATACACAAAAAATTCCAACATTTAATGACTTTCAATCCCTATATAGGCAATCTGAACACCCACATGTGTAATTCCAACAAGTTAATTATCCACCTAGAATAATAAATTTGGCTCAACCTCTTATCCATCCTAATCCACATACATTAATTGAAAAATTGTGTCAATAAATGGAGATAATGAATTTTGAGGTTTCATCATTGAGATTAGAGCTGAAAAACTTTGTGACGGTTACGGAACCAATTCCCACTAATGATGTCCCTACCTTATCATTGATAGAATACTATTTTCTCCCACAAACCTATTATGAATTTATTAAAGAACTAACCTTTGTATTTGGTATAGATGAAGAAGATAATGAAATTATTGGAGGGTCTTTAAATCAAGAGGAAATTTATTTTTTGAATTCAGAAGATGATAATTTCAGATCATGGATTAAGTCTCATGAATATAACTCCATTTATTATTTTCAAAAAACACCAATCACTAAACCATTAAGAGAAAACACAAACTCTGAGTCCAAACTCATTCCTAACGCTGATCCTTCCAATTTTTTGGATGAATACTCTTTTCCAAAATAACCAATTCGTTTTTTAAATTTTAAAAATGAAATTGATTTTGATTCAAAGTCCAAAAATATGTTTGAAAGTATTATCCTACTAGAACATGAACAAAAGGATGTTCCATCCACCCTCAAGTTTCCATTCTTTGGGGATAGCCAAAAACATCTATTTTTTCACCATTTATTATCTGGAAACAAATAAATATGGAATGATTCTAAATCTATTTAAAAATACTACCAAAAAATTGAATCCATCAATTTTTATATTCCTTGGATTTACATACACATTTTAGAAAAAGGTTTTTGCATGAAACAAATTCTAAAAATAGAATCAATATAGACCTAGTATATGTGGTGAAACATGTGATCCTTAAAATGTATAATGTTATTATTGGGTAAGATAAGAGTTTTCAATTCTAGCTACCGACGTTAAACAGAAGCATTGCAAGAGAGGAAACCCGTGGTTTTTATGTTTCCAATATAAGTTAATCATATTTATTTTGAAAATAGGGTTAATAAAAAAATTTAATATTTAAAAAAAATATTATTATCATGTTCTTATATTATGAGTATGGATTGGTATGAAAGGGGGTCGCCATATTCATTTGTGCCACATTGTGGGATCTTTGAGTAATACCTTACACAGAAATTTTAAAAGAAGACAATGTATAATCAGATTATTTTTATTTTTATGGATTTTTAGGTTAAAATGAAAATAAAAAATAAAAAAAAAATATAAAAGTACAGATCATAGGTCTTGTGTAAAACCTTGTCACAACTGGCGAAGCCGAAGGGACTCAAACTCCGGACCAATGGGAGATAGGGGCACCCGCTTACCACTGACCTATGGCTTATAGTGCATCCATATTCTATAATTTTACTATATATAATTATATTTTACTTTATTTGTTATATGAATAAATATATATATATATATTGCTTTTTTTTATGTTTGTTTGTTTTTTCCTTTTTCTAATAGGGAACTCTGCAAGAGAAATAAATATCCTAGGACTAAATTGGGCAGTAATAAATTCAACTTCAACCATCATGTGACTTCATTGCATGATCCTCATATTTAAAATTCCTTTTAGAACTCCTCTAATCAACCTCTACCCCCTAAATAATTTTGTTTTCTTTAAACACTGGGGAGATTGTTATTATAAGTTGGAGGTTAAAAATAATGAGAAAAGATAATTAATTTGTGTGCGTAAAAATTGTGTAGAAGGAAACTTTTCTTTAACCTTGAACATGATAATATACATTGCACACTTTTCAACTAAATATAAAATAATTTAGCATGCCTTGATTCTAATTTTAATCCATTTATAATTTAATGAGCATAGATTTTGGAAAGTGTGGATATCTAATTTGAAATTCCATCATTTATATTTACATCAAAATAAAAAAAATAACACAACGCACAACCTTTGGATAGTGGGGTGCTATTTTGAATTCATGGGGTCTCCCAAATAAATATCATAGGTTTGATATTCATTTTAGTTTTAATGTGAGTATTCAATAAAATATAAATAATAAATAACTAAATAAAAACAATAAATTTGCGTGTAAACCAATGAAATTACCTAATGCTTGGATTTCAGCACTTGGGGATCATGACTCTAATGTTTTCTGGCCCGAAGTTAGTAATTTTAACACTATTTGTGGTAATTTGATAATTTTTTGGTAGAGTTAACTCGAGATGATGCCTGAGTATCTGGGATTCACTTAGTGCCCTAAGGTCTCTGAGCTTAGGAGTAATCATCAAAGTCTCACTACATGGGTTGACTCTTTTGAGTGCAATTTCAATTCCCATGTAAATATTTCAAAAAAATAATAAATACTCATATTAATATTGAAATGTGAATCCACCTAGCACTTCCATCATTTCCCCCCTTGAATAAAGATGAACCACCCATGTCTATTGTGATACACAACACATCCTCATACATAATTGATATTGGATGAAATATAGAGATTAATTTGAACAAAGGAATGGTATTTGGATTGAGATATTCGTATAAAACTATCTTGTATTAAAATATTTTTATGGGTTTCATGTTTTTTGGTATAAGCGTTTTTTTGGTGATCATTATGTATTAGAATGTTTTTGGAAAAGGGAATTTGAGTTTCATATTTTTGAGATATATTTTGCTCGGGACTAAAAAACTCAAGTTGGTGGTGTGATTATCCACTTAATTAAGCTAATATTAAATGTTAATATATATAATATTCATGTGCATTATTATTCATAAACACTATTTTAGTGCATTTTACACTTTGAACTTCATTTCACATTATGATTGTAATTCATTCTTAAAATGTACTATTACATGGTAAATATTTTAACATCATTTAAAGAACCCAATGATATTTATTCCATTTTCATATTTAATTTTTAGGTTTATCCTTACATTGGGAAAAATTCAAAATTTTGGAGTATTGGAATATTCACATCGAAAGAGCACCAAAATGGGCTTTTATGGAAACAAATTCTGGGAAGAGTAACTAGAAAATATCCAAATAAAAAGGCAGTAGTGGCCATGATTGAAGCCCAATAATTCTAAATATTTAACTTAATATAGATGATATAATGGGGAACATTTAAAAAAATAGTGGACAAATCTAATTTGTATTTTTTTAATGGAGTTACAGCTTCCCGAAGTTGGGGAAAAATTTCTGGCCAGATTTTGTGGCCCAGAAAAACTGCCCACCATTTTACACATATCTCATAAACCATAAATGATTTTGGGATGAAACATTATATAAGGTTATGGTACATCTAGAGATTCATTTTTTTCATATTTCCCACTCTAATGTGTCTATCTAGAAGCTCAGTTAGGTGCTTCTATTCGGTGGATGCAAGGTCACTGTCACCTCGGGTCAAGAGTGGAAAAGTCTAAGTTCCTCAAGATTTCCACCACCATAAGCCTACCATAATAAATTGGGATGACTTTCACTATTGGAGACCCAACCCAAGGATCCAAAAATACTTATTTAAGGTAGAGGTGTTTGAGGATTTATTCATCTTTTGATCTTTCTTTGATTGTAATGTTATGTTGCGATTTTGTTGTCTCAAGTTTTTCTTTCACATGAAAGTTATTCAATTCACTTTAGATTCTTAAATAAAGTTCTTTTTATCCTCTTACTCTATCGTTACTAATATCACTTTGATATAATTGGTTCAATGCGTGAATTTATTCAAACCAAACCTTGTGAAATTATCACACAACAGTGAAGTGATCATTATTTTATTGTTTTACTTTTCAAATTTCTCCCTTATGAGTCTACTTTCCACTTCCATTGAAACCATATAATCAATGGAGGGGTAACACACTAATGGTTTTATCACAGGGAGTATTAATTTTCTGGATTGTATTTTATTTCTAAATCCATTAATTTCTAATCAATTCTTTTAATTGAGATTTTTTTTTGAATGTCTCTAAACTCTTTCGCCCTTGTTGAATTTATGGCCACACACTTCAAGTGCTAATACGAAACTTTACCTTGAAGTGATCAAAACATTTATACTTAAATTATATTGGTGATTATTATTAAAGTGTGAAGGTATTAAAATAGTAAGTGATGATGATGTTTTATCTTCTTAAATGAACCCATCTCAAATATAAGAAATTGAAATAGTTGAAAAAGGAATGCATCTAATCTAACCAAATTGATAACCTAGGATCAAATCATTATTTTAAATTGAATTCACATAAGTATATTATAATTACTTTAAAACCATATAATATCAACCCACGTTATCAACTTCATAGCCTAAAACAATCCATAGAATGTATGTGTTTATAGGTTACTTCTTAGGTCTCTGAGGATTCGACAACCCAAGATAAACTAAAAGCAACCACTTAACCCTAAAATCTTGGGTAAATTTGGGAAAGAATAAATTTTGGCACTATCTTCGGAGACCTAAGTAAGTTATATTAGACACTAGCATACTTTTGTTCATTCCACTTCTCTGTTCTCACCCCCTCACTCATATGGATGTAAATTTTGACCAAATCCAAACATGGGGAACCTATTCCTACTTTGATCACCCATCCCAATCTGTGATGTAAAATGACCATCCTAAAATCAACTATTGGGATCATCAACATCCTAATGAACCATAATGTTTTAAATCATATGATCCACAATATATTCCCACTTATAATGAGTTTCAATCCCCAAAAATCCAATTCGAACGCCCTACTTTGCAATTCCAAAAACATAATTATCCACCTAGAATATAAAATTTGGCTCAACACTTAATCCATCCAGATCCACATCCAATAATTGAAAAACCATCTCAAAAAATGGAGATAATGAATTTTGAGGTTTAATCATTGAGATTAAAACTACAAAACATTGATACGGTTATGGAACCCATTCCCACTCATGCTATCCATTCCTCATCATTGATAGAAGAATATTTTCTCCCACAAACCTCTCATGAATTTATTAAAGAACAAACCTTTGGATTTTGGATAGATGAAGATGGTAAAAAAATTATTTAAGGGTCTTTAAATCAAGAGAAAATTAATTTTTTGGATTCAAAAGAGTATAATTTCACATAATGGATTGAGTCTCATGAATATAACTCCATTAATGATTGTTGAAAAACACCAATCACTTAACCATTAAGAGAAATCACAAACTATAAGTCTATAACCATTCCTAACACCAATATTTCCATTTTTTGTTGAATATTCTATTCCAAAGGAGCCAATTCTATTGATAAATTTTTAAAATGAAACTGAGCTCGATTCAAAGTCCCAACCTATGTTTGGAAGTTTTAGTCTACCTAAACTTGAACAAAAAGGCTTTCCATCCACCATCTAGTTTCCATTCATTGGGGATAGACAAAAACTACTAGTTGTCACCATTTCTTATCTTGAATCCAATAAATATGGAGTGATTCTTAATGTCTTATAAAATACTTTAAAAGAAATTGAATCCATATTTTCTTATATTCCTTGGATTTACCTGCTCATTTTAGAATAGAGGTTTGTGCATGAAACAAATTCTAAACATAGAATCAATATCAACCTTGTAGAAGTGGTGAAATATTTGATCCTTAAAATGTTTAATGTTGGTATTTTACAAGTTAGGAGTGTTCAAGTTGAGCTAATGATGTTAAACAAAAGCACTGCATGGGAGGAAACCCGTGGTTTTCATGTTTCCTATCTTTGTGAATCATAATTATTTATAAAATATGATTAATAAATAATTTTGATATTTAAAAAAATATTAATGTTGGCATGTTCTTATATTATGAGTATAGATGGGTATGATAGGGGAGCATCATATTCATCTATGTCACGTAGTGTGATCTTTGAGTAATACCATACCTAGAAATTTAAAAATAAGGAAATCTATCATCAGTTTATTTTTATTTTAATGGGTGTTTACGTTAAAATAAAAATACAAAAATAAAAATATAAAATATAAAAAGACACATCATAAGTCATGGGGAAAACCCCATCACAAACGGCGAAGCCGCGGTGACTCGAACCTGGGATAGAAGGGAGATAGGGGCATGTGCTTAACACTGACCTAAATCTTATAGTTAACTCTTATTCTATAATTTCAGAATAAATATTTATATTTTACTTTTTTATTATATGAATATATATATATTGTTTAGTTTTTTTGTTTTTTTGTTTTTTCTTTTTTCCAATAGGGAACTCTACAAGAGACATGGATATCAAAGGACTAAATTGGGTAGTAAGAACTTCAACTTCCACCATCATGTCAAATCATTACATGATACTCATATTTAACATTCCTTTTAGAAATCCTATCATATACCTCTAACCCCTACTAAATTTTATTTTCTCTAAACACCAGGTATAGTGTTATTCTATGTTATTGGGGTAAAAAGAATAAAAAATTAATTAATTTTGTGTGCATAAAAAGTTTTGAAGGAAAATTTTATTTAAACTTTATCATGATAATATATATTTCATAAATTTCAACTGAATATCAAATAAATTATCATTCCCTAATTCTGATTTTAATCAATGTATAATTTCATGATCATAGATTTTCGAAATTGTGGTTGTCTAATGTGAAATTTTATTGTTTATATTTTCATCCAAATAAAAAAATATCACAACGCACATCCTTTGGATAGTGGGGTATTAGTTTGATTTCATGGGGTCCCCCAAATAAATAGCATGGTTTTGATGTTCATTTTAGTTTTAATATGAGTGTCCAATAATAAATCAAAAAAAATTAAATAAAAACAATAAATTTGCGCGTAGAGCAATGACATGACCTAATGCATGGCTTTCGAAACTTGGGGATTGTGACTAAATAGTTGTATGGCATGAAGATAGTAATTTTATCCCTATTTGTGGTAATTTGACTTTGTTTTTTACTGAGTTAACTCAAGATGATGCATGAGTATGTGTGCTTCACTTGGTGCCCTAAGTTCTTTGAGCATGGGAGTTATCAACAATGTCTTGCTACAGGGGTTGACACTTTTGAGTGAAATTTCAATTTCCATGGAAACATTTCAAAAGACATAATACTCATATTAATATTGAAATGTGATTCCACCTAGCACTTCCATAATTTACCCTTGAATAAAGATAAACCCCCATGTTTATTGTGATACACAACACAACCTCAGGATTAATTAATATTGGATGAAATATGGTTATTAATTTGAACAAAGGAATGGGCTTGGGATTTGTATTTGTTTATAAAACCATATTGTATTAAAATATTTTGATATGTTTCATGATTTTTTATTATAAGGTGTTTTTTTGTGATAGTTGTGTATTAGAATAATTTTGCAAAAGGGGATTTGAATTTCATATTTTTTAGATATATTTTGATCGGGACTAGCAAAACTCTAGTTGTGGGGGTGTGATTAGCCATTGAATTAGGCTAATATTCATTTTTAATATATATAATATTCATTTTCTTTATTATTAATAAACACTATTTTAGTGCATTTTACACTTTGAACTTCATTTCACATTATGATATTAATTCTTTCTTAAAATGCCCTATTACAATATATATTTTTGGACATTATTGATAAAACCCAATGATATTGATTTTATTGTCATATTTAATTTTCAACTTTATCGTTATATTGGTAACAATTCATAATTTTGGAGTTTTGGAATATTCACATCGAAATACCACCAAAATGGGCTTTCGTGGAAACACATTTTGGGAAAACTTTCTAGATAGTATCCCAATAACAAGACTATAGTGGCCAGGATACAAGCATAATGATTCTTAAAACTTAACTGCATATAGATGACATAATGGGAAACATTCAATTAAATATTGGTCAAAGCTAATTCGGATGTCATAGTGGAGTTATAGGTGGCCCGAGTTGGATATAAAATTCTGGGCCTAATTCTGCGTCCCAAAAAAAACAGCCCACCATTTTACACATATCTCGTAAACCATAAATTATTTTGGGCTGAACCTTTACAGCCAGTTAGGGGACATCTGTTGATTAATTTTATTATTATATGTACCACACTAATTTAGTCATCTATAATATCATTTAGGCTATTCTATTTAGTGGATTAATGATGGCTACCACCTCAGGTCAAGAGTGGAAAAGTCTAACTTCCACAAGTTTTCCACCACCCTAAGCCCACCATACTCAAGTGGTATGACTTTCACTATTAGAGGATAGATCCAAGGCTCGAAAAATTCCTACTTAATGCAATGGTGTTGGAGGAATAATTAATCTTTTGATCTTTCTTTGATTGTAATTTAATGTTGTGATTTTGTTGTCTCAAGTTTTTCTTTCACATGTAAGTTGTTCAATTCACTTTAGTTTCTTAATAAATGTTCTTATTCTCCTATTATTCTTTTGTTCTTCATATAACTTGGATACTTTTGGTTCAGGTTGTGAATGTATTCACACCAAACCTTGGAAAATTATCCCACAATGGTGGAGTGATCATTATATCATTTTTTTACTTCTCCAATTCCGCCATCATGAGTAAACTTTCCACTTCCATTAAAACCATATAATCAATAGAGTTATAACCCAATTATGGGTTGATCCTAGGGAGTAAAAGGGTCTGGATTGGATGTTATTTCTCAATCCATTAATTTCTAATCACTTCTTTTAATTGAATTTTTTTTTGAAGATCTGTAAACTCATTCGTCCTTGTTGAATTTAAGGCCACACATGTCAAGTGTTAATACGAACCATTACCTTGAAGTGCTCAAAACATTGATCCTTCAAGTGTATAAGTGTTTAATATTAAATTTTATAGTTATTAAACCTGTAATTGATGATGATGTTTTATCTTCTTAAATCAACCCATCTCTAATATAAGAAATTGAAATAGTTTAAAAAGGAATGCATCTAATCCACCCCAATTGATAACCTATGATCAAATATTTATTTTAAATTTAATTTATTTAAGTATATTATAATTCACTTAAAACAATATAATATCAACACATGTTGGCCACATTATATCCAAAAAACAATCCATAGAATGTATATTTATGTAGGTTACTTCATAGGTCTCTGAGGATTAGACAACCCAAGCTAAACTATAAGCGACTCCTTAACACTAAAATCTTGGGAAAATTTGGGTGAGGCCAAATTTTGTCATTGTTGCCAGGGACCTAAGTAAGTTATCTTAGACACTAGAATCCTGTTTTCATCCCACTTCTCTATTCTCACCCCCTCACTCCTATGGAAGTAAATTTTGAACAAATGCAAACATGGGGAACCAATTCCTACTTTGATCACCCAACCCCATGTGTGATGTACAATGACCATCCTAGTATCTACTGGTCGAATCATCAAAAACATTATGAACCATAATGTTTTAACTCATATTATCCACAAAACATTCCAACTTATAATGAGTTTCAATCCCCACAAAGCCGATCTGAACACCCTCCAGTGCAATTCCAACAACTTAATTATCCACATGGAATGGACCATTTGTCTCAACACGTTATCCATCCCAATCCACATCCATTACTTGAAAAATTGTGTCCAAAAAGTATATAATGAATTTTTAGGTTTCGTCATTGAGATTAGAACTACAAAACTTTGGTACGGTTATAGAACCCATTCTCATTCATGCTATCCCTTCCTCATCATTCATAGAAGACTCTTTTTTCCCACAAACCACACATGAATTTATTAAAGAACCAAATTTTTCATTTGGGATAGATAATGAGGATAACGAAATTATTTTAGGGTCTTTAAATAAAGAGTAAATTGATATTTTGTATTCAAAAGAGGATAATTTCATATCCTGGATTGAGTCTCAGGAATATAACTCTTTTGGTGATTTTTCAAAAACACCAATCCCTGAACCATTAAGAGAAATCACAAACTCCGAGTCCATACCCATTCTTAAAACATATCTTTCCAATTTTCTGGTTGAATATTCTATTCTAAAGGAACGAATTCCATTGATAAATTTTAAAAATGAAACTGGGTTTGATTTAAATTTCCAACCTATGTTTGAAAGTTTTATCCTACCTAAACATGAAAAAAATGACTTTCCATCGACCCTCAAGTTTCCATTCATTGGTGATAGAAAAAAACTTCTATTTGTCATCATTTTTTATCTTGAAACCTATAAATATGAAATGATTCTTAATGTCTTAGAAAATATACCAAAATAAATAGAATCCAGTATTTCTGATATTCCATGGATTTACCAGCTCATTTTAGAATAGGGGTTTGTGTATGAAACAAATTATAAACATAGAATCAATATCAACCTAGTATAAGTGGTGAAAAATTTGGTCCTTAAAATTTCTAAAGTTGGTATTGGGTATGTTGGGAGTGTTCAGGTCGAGCTAGGGATGTTAAACAGAAGCACTAAATGGGAGGCAACCCATGGTTTTAATGTTTCTAATCATTGTGAATAATCTTTATTTTTCAAATAGGATTAATGAATCATTTTGATATTTTAAAAAAATTAATGTTGACATGTTCTTCTATTAAAAGTATGGATTGGTATGAAAGGGGAGTTCCATATTCATCTGTGTCACATGGTGTGATCATTAAGTAATACCTTACAAAGAAATTTTAAAAGAATACAATGTATCATTAGTTTATTGTTATTTTTCTAGGTTTGTAGGTTAAAATAAAAATACAAAAAAATAAAAAAAATAAAAGGACACATCGTAGGTCGTGGGGTAAACCTTGTCACAACCAAAAAAGCCACTAGAACTCGAACCCAGGACTGAAGGAATACAGGGGCATGCGTTTACCACTAACCTTCTTCTTATAGTGATCTCTTATTCTATAATTTTAATATATATATTTATATTTTAATTTTTTTTATTATATGAATAAATATAAATATATATACATAAAAATATATTGTTTTTTGGTTTTTTTTTGTTTTTTCCTTTTTCCACTAGGGAACTCTGCAACAAAAAAGGATATCAGAGGAATAAATTGGGCAACAAAAACTTCAACTTCAACCATAATGTGACATCATTCAATGATCATCATATTTCAAACTCCATTTAGAACTCCTCTCATATTCATCTACCCCTACTAAATTTTATTTTCGTTAAACACTGGGGATAGTGTTATTCTATGTTGGGGGTAAAAAGAATGAAAAAAATAATAATTAATTTTGTGTGTATAAAAAATGTGTGGAAGAAAAATTTTATTTAACCATGAATATGATAATATACATTGCATAGTTTGCAACTGAATATCAAATAATTTAGCATGCCCTGATTCTGATTTTTCCATGAATAATTTCATGAGCATAGATTTTGGAAATTGTGGTTGTCTAATGTGAAATTTCGTTTTTTATATTTTCATCCAAATAAATAAAATATCACAATGCACGTCCTTTGTATAGATGGGTATTATTTTGAGTTCATGTGGTCCCCAAAATAAATAGCATAGATTTGGTGTTCATTTTAGTTTCAATATGCGTATTCAATAAAAAATCCAAAAAAATAAATAAAAATAATACATTTGTGCATAGAGAGATGAAATGACCTAATGCGTGGATTTTGGAACTTGGGGATTGTGAATCCATAGTTTTTTTCCCCAGAGATAGTAATTGTATATATATATTTGGTAATTTGACTTTGTTTTTGACTGAGTTCACTCGAGATGATGCCCAAGTATGTGGGCTTCACTTAGTGGCCTAAGGTCTTTGAGCCTGGAAGTCATCATCAAAGCCTCGCTACATGGGTGGACTCTTTTGAGTGCAATTTCAATTACCATGGAAATATTTCAAAAAAAAATGATACTCATCTTAATATTTAAATTTGATTCCACCTAGCACTTCCATCATTTCCCTCTTGTATAAATATGAACCACCATGTCTATTTTGATACACAACACATCCTCATGCTTAATTGATATTGGATGATATATGGTAATAATATTGAACAAAGGAATAGGATTTGAATTAGGATCTATATATAAAACTATATCGTTGTTGGTCGGAGTGGACACTCAAGAGGGGGGGTGAATTGAGTTCCAATTAAAATTTCTGTTAAAAACAATTTCTATTAAAATCCCCCAATTTCAAAAACAAATTAAACTGTAGTGAATTTATATAGATTATAAAGGTTCAATTAGTTTCTCAAAGATTGATTAATTCTCAGTTAACTTAATCTTATGATTAAATTAACTTTTGAAACTATCTTACTGATTTATAACAAATATAAACACTTGTGAATTTAATTATCAAAGTAGCTTTGAAGATAGATTATATTTCAAAGTAATAGCAGCGGAATATGAAATAAATATGTATAGTATGGATATAGAGTATAACTAAAAGCACAGAGAATTAACCAAGAGGTTCAATCTCAAGTCGAGACTTAGTCCTCTTCCACTTGGTGATCACCTGCCACCAAGCAATTTTATAAAACGGATTGATACACAGCCTGTATCGGGCTTTACAACAGTTTTCACAAACTGTCCAGGTTTGACAACCTCTGCCACAGTTATACGTGGGAAAACAAATGACCAAGCCACACCAGGATTCTTCCACAGTTATACGTGGGTAACAATTGTAAAAAGGTTTGGGATAGGGATTTTCAGTACCCCTCCGTTTAAGCACAGGAGACAGTGTGTAATACTAACACACTGCTCACAAATGTAAAACACTTAAACACAGTAGAGCAAGAGACAGAAAGAAGAAGGTTTAGAGTGCTCTATAGTGTTGGCAGATCAGTTCTGGACTCGTAGGAATGAGTGACTTGAAGCTTTGGTCCTTTTTCTGTAAGTTGACACTAAAATAGAGTGTCGTGATTTCCAGACTTCCATATGTTCAAGTGATCAGCTTCTTTGAGTTTGAGTGCTTCACAGCATGGCTTTTAGGAGACGGTTCTTTCAGTCGGTTCACTGAGACTCTTTTGTTCTTCAGAATGAATGCTCGAGAGTTCTTCCTTTTTGTGTATATGCGTATCTCCTTCTCAGTTGTAGATATTAGACTCAGTGTAACTGTTCCATTCATGTCTTTCTTCTTGAATGCTTCTCTCTTCTTTTTTTATACTCCTCCATATATTCCCTTTTTGTTCACCCGAGGCCGACAAGATAAATAGTCTGGAGTTGCACGTGCGATCTTCCTCGTACATTGTATTATTTCTTGATATGTCTGCAAATATCAAGAAATAATGTTAGATGTATTCATCTCGCTAGACATGACCGTTAGATTAGTATTAATCAAATTGGTAAAGAAAAAGTAGAAATATAATAATAATAAACTGGTCGAGAATGTATGTCACTGTTGACTTCAACTGTGGTCTTCCAACTGTGGACTTCCAACTGTGGACTTCCTTCTGACTGCTGACTTCAACAAAGGGCTTGCTGTCTGTAGGCTTGCAATGGTAGCTTTTACTCCATGTAACTGTAGCCTTTCTAACTGTAGACTTGTAACATCAAATTTGTAGAACTGTAACCTTTGTCAACTGTAGACATCGATCATCAGTAGACTTAGTCGACAGAAGCTGTCTAACTGTAACCTTGACTGTAGGCTTATGACTGTAGGCTTCTTCGACTGTGAACTTGTTCCAACTGTAGACTTGTTCGTCTGTGAACTTGAGCAGAGAAAACTTTGAGCAGAAGTCTTGTAACTGTGACCTTCATCTGTGAGCTTTGACAATAGATAGCAGTGGACTCGTAACTGTAAGCTTGTATTAGTCTTCGACTGTAACCTTGTAACTGTGAACTTATTGCAACAGTAACTTATGGTGACAGTTAACTGTAACTGTGACTTTGAAAATAAAGCTCTGACTGTTAGCTAACAATACCAAACTTATGTAAATACTACTGTAAGCTGTTACAGTAAAGTTATGAGAGTAAGAATATGAACTGTTTAGAATAAAATACGTTTAAGAATAGAATAATAAGATTAATGCAAAGGTTTAATACATCATAATTAATGTTTAAGCATGATTTTGGGATTATCAAAACAGGTGATTCCAACAATCTCCCCCTTTTTGATAATCACAAATTATGTCAGTATGAAATATAGAAGTATCAGAGAGAAGTGTGCAAAACACAGTATTAGCAATATGAGCACAAAAATTAGGTATAATCCGCAAGGATTTCTCCTCTTTGTATAGGTTCATTTCTCCCTTGAGTTTTCCCTATTTCTCCCCATTTCTCCCCCTATCTATTTCTCTTTATTTCTCCCCCTTTGTGATTAACAAAAAGAAAGACAGAGAGAGAGAAAAAAAACATTGTATTAATAAGGAGTACAATACATGACCCAAAACGTGAATACATGATCCCTATCAAAAAAAAATAAACAGACTCAATCCTCTTCATCTGGAGGTAAGGGATCTTTTCCTTTGGAGGAAGAAGATGGAGCAGGAGGTGAAGGATCAACAGGCTGAGGAATGGCAGCAGGAATGTTTGGAGGGGCAGCAACAGAGGCTCCTGAAGGCCTGTAGTGAGTAGCTTGTCGAGGGATCAGTGGTCTAAGGCTTCTGAGGGCATCAGCAGGAGACATTATGGAAGAACCACTGGGGTTAGAGACAGGTAGGGCAGGAGGAACTATAACAGGTGTGCAGTCCACATGAAGAAAAGGTAGGAGCAGATTCCTGAAATCCATTATGATGTTTCCTCCTCTGTCCATGGCAGATAAGAAGTCATCTTTGTTTTCCAAGAATTTCTCCCAAGCTGGGGTCAACTCTCGTAGCTTGCTAACTTGTTCTTTGAAAGCTTGAGTTACAGGCGGCAGCTTCATAGTTTCTAGCATGATCTTGAAGTGATTGTTCAACTGATGCTTGGTGAAAATCCGATCAAAGTAATAATCCACTTTACTTTTAATGGCCTCCTGAGAAGCAGTAGCAGCCTGCAGGTGCTCACGAACAAAGCCACTGACTTCTCTTGTAGTAGCAAGGATCTGTAGGTTTGATGTGTCATTTGCACGGGCCTGAGTAAGCTCTTCTCTGAGCAGGCTTCTAAACTGCTCAAGGTCTACAGGAGAGCTAGATGAAGGAAGGGACTTGACTGAGAATGCCACTGTCTCCTTGAAAGACTGAGTCAGATTTCCAATCACTTTCTGAATGACAGCATCATGATTGCTAATGTGTTCTTTTACTGATTTCTTGAAAGCCTCAAATACTTCCACAAACTGCTTGACCACTTCTTTGATGTATCGAATCTCACTAGCCACTTGTGTCTGAGAACTGCTCAGGGAAGTTAAAGAATCAACTGATTGTCTGAGGGCCACTACTGCTCCAGTCCAGCTTTCAATTTGGGTGTGGCACACTTTCATTTCATCCATCACTTCTTTGATTGGACTTCCCACAACACATCCTAGAGATAGTTCTAAGGATTGTTCCACATTTTTCAGCTCATCAAAAAGACTGGTTTTCAATTCAGCAACAGACTGTCTGATGGTCTCCTTCATTTCAATCTTTAAGGATTCAAGGTCTTCCTTGGTGGCCAATATTTCAGTTTCTAACACTGGAGAGCTGTTAGGTAGGATGACTGGATTTCTTGGTGGTTGGTTTTCCTCATCTGAATCCTCATAATTGAGTCCTAACACCATGTATCCTGGATCTGAGGTCCATCCATCTATATCAAACAGTACAGAGACTGAACCAACACGCTCCCCCTCACTTGGAGGTCCTTCCTGAACACTTTCTACTATCTACTCAACTCTGGGTAACTCTAAGTTCTCTTCTGTAGCTCTAGCAGGTTCCATACTTGCTTCCTCTGTAGGTTCAGCAGTGAGGTTATCCTCCTTCTCTGTTGGGTCATCAACCACTTCCATGACAACAGTAGTAGAGACCACTCCTGCTTCCTGGTCAGACACTGACTTGTCTGTATACCCTATCAGAGGGCTCATGCTAAGTTATTCTGCAACAGTTTCTTGTTTTTCATTTAAAGCTCCAGCCTCTTCTGCTTCGACTGTATCACCCTCATCAGAGGTGTCCTTGACAAAATATTGAGATTCTTCTTCTTCTTCTTCTGTAGTCTCAGTCTCACTGTCTCTTAGAACAGGTTCTCTACTAGGTAGTTCTTTTGGAGGGCTTGCTGCTCCAAACGTCACTATCCTGACAGGACTGTGAGTAGTATCAGGATCACTCCCTTCATCAATTGGGGTGTTCTCTCTTGCAGAGTTACCAACTACTGCAGTCTGTTCATCATCTGAGTATACAGGTTCAGGCTCATCAGGCTTTAAGCCTAGATCTCTCCTATCTCTCGGTCTAGAGGGATGAGTATAAGGGCTAAAATTCTCATAGATTCTCTCCTCATCATTCACCCATGATTTCTTCCAGGGATTCCAACTGATCTTCATGAATTTGCAGATTACTTTCGAGATACATACACTGTTCTTTGCTACTATCAACTCTTCCTGACTTCCAGCTGCACCTTTCACTTTCAACATAACTGAAATGAGTTTAGCATGAAACAAGGCACTTGATTTTGAGCTTGCCTTTATCATGTCCTCCATCTGAGCCATCAGCAACCTACAAAGGTTGACCTTCCTTCCATGTTTTAATAAGTACATCAAGTAAATATCCTGGTGCTTCAGAGTTGCAAAATCTCCTCTTCTAGGACTCAGTACATGCTGAATAAACTTAAACAGAAGCCTGTCCTCTCCACACATTTCAGTAGCAATAATCTTTCTTACTGTGCCATTGTCTGTCAATTCTTCCAGAGCCGTCTCATGATCAAAGATTCTACTATTTGGAGGAGCCTCTCCAGAATAGTAGTTGTAAATACCCTCATGAGGAACTCTTAAACATGCAGCCCATTCAGCTGATGAAAAACTGACTTCATTACCGTTTACTCTGGATACCAGTCTATGCTGATCATCCTCTTCCTCGAACTGTAGATATTCATAGAATTCCTTCACCAGCTTCAGGTAGTACGGTCCATTATTGTTTGCGAAGCATTCGGTCCATCCTTGATCATTAAGCACTGCCAGCACTAATGATCTGCTCGATAAAATCCACTCTTCACTTAGCTCCTTCTCAGCAACTATTTCTCTCTTAGTCAGATGTGGATTAACAGGTCTTATCGAGGCGTTCCCGGTGCCACTGGATTCGACTTGAGTCCTCTTTGGCATCGGTGCGTCTTCGTTGACAGTCGGGGGTCGCTTTGTTCTGGCCATTGGAACTGAATGAGGTTTCGAGGTTCGGTTGAAGGTTTAGGGTTTAGGACTTGAGAGAGCAAGGGTCGAGATGAGTGTATTGAGATATGTTCGATGTTCTCAATTTTATCATTTAGGGATTAAGAAATAAAAGTATAAAGAATAGAAACGGATCGAATTCCCGCAAAAATAAAATAAGATTAAACAGTGAAACAACCTATAGAGAGATGTAACAGTGAGGTACACCGGTGAGGTATAACTGTGAGGTTTCAACTGTGAGGTTTCAACTGTGAGGTTTCAACTGTGAGGTTTCAACTGTGAGGTTTCAACTGTGAGGTTTCAACTATGCTATAGTTAATCATACCTAACTCATGTTTGATGTAACTTAATCTCTCGGAATTCAAAGGCTTTGTAAAAATATCAGCTAACTGATGTTCAGTGCCAATGAACTCAAGAGTGATATCACCTTTTTGATAATGATCCCTCAGAAAGTGATGTCTCACATCAATATGTTTTGTCCTAGCATGAGATACTGGATTTTTAGAAATGTTAATAGCAATTGTATTGTCACACCTTATAGAGACATGTTTGAATTGATATCCATAGTCTAGTAAAGTGTGTTTCATCCACAAGATTTGTGCACAACAGCTACCAGCAGCTATATACTCAGCTTCGGCAGTAGACAATGCAACAGAATTCTGCTTCTTACTACACCAAGATACTAGTGACTTGCCTAAAATGTGACATGTTCCAGAGGTGCTCTTTCTATCTAACTTGCAGCCAGCAAAATCAGCATCAGAATAACTTAATAAATCAAATGATTGTCCTTTTGGATAAAATAATCCCAAATTGGGAGTATGTTTTAGATATTTGAAAATCCTTTTAACAGCAGTCAAATGAGACTCTTTTGGATTGGCTTGAAACCGAGCACACATGCATACACTGAACATGATGTCAGGTCTACTGGCAGTAAGGTACAGTAGACTACCTATCATACCTCTGTAATTGGTTTGATCCACTGGTTCACCAGTTTCATCACTGTCCAACTTGCAAGTGGTGCTCATAGGTGTGTCACTGCCTTTGGTGCCATCCAAAGAAAAACGTTTTAGAAGATCTTTAATATATTTACTTTGGTTCAAAATAATACCATTTTTATTTTGAAAGATCTGAAATCCAAGGAAAAATTTGAGTTCTCCCATTAAACTCATTTCAAACTCAGTTTGCATTATTTTTGAAAAATCAACACATAAAGAATTTTTAGAAGATCCAAAAATAATATCATCCACATAGATTTGTTCTATTAAGACATCTTTAGAAATCCATTTAATAAAAAGAGTAGGATCAGCTATCCCTTTAGTAAATCCTTTTGAAATAAGAAAAGAGCTGAGCCTATCATACCAAGCTCTTGGAGCTTGCTTTAAACCATATAAAGCTTTAGATAGTTTAAAAACATGATTAGAAAAATGGGGATTTGTAAAACCAGGAGGTTGTTCCACAAATACATCCTCAATTATATATCCATTTAGAAAAGCACTTTTAACATCCATTTGATATAGTTTGAAATTCAGATGAGCAGCATAAGCAAGTAATATCCTAATGGCCTCTAGTCTAGCCACGGGTGCAAAGGTCTCCTCATAGTCTATTCCTTCTTCCTGACTATACCCTTGTGCAACCAGCCTAGCTTTGTTTCTGATTATGTTACCAAACTCATCAACTTTGTTTCTAAACACCCATTTAGTGCCTATGGTAAGAGTGTCTTTAGGTCTTTCCACTAATTCTCAAACTTTGTTTCTTTCAAACTGATTTAGTTCTTCTTGCATAGCCATTACCCAGAATTCATCACTGATAGCATCATTGACATTTTTGGGTTCAAGCTGTGAAAGAAAAGCTTGATGTTCAACCTGATTTCTTAGAGAAGCTCTAGTTTGTGTTCCTCTATCAAGATTACCAACAACAGCATCTAAAGGATGATTCTTTAGAATCCTAGTTGATTTGGTAAAGGTTGGACTAGAGATTTCAGGTTCATCTATAGGTTCGGGTTCCACAGAGGAAGATTTTGGAAAAAGTCCAGAACTGGATGTTTTTATTGCAGGTTCTTTAGATTTGTCATTTAGGTCCAGAACAGATAAGTCTTCTTCAACATCTTCAAGAGAAGTTTTAGACTCATGTGGATCAGTCTCATCAAACTTGATGTGAACAGATTCTTCCACACATTTGGTTTTCTTATTGAACACTCTATAGGCTTTACTAGACATAGAGTAACCTAGGAAAATTCCTTCATCACTTTTTGGACCAAATTTATCAAGATTATCTTTAGTATTCAGAATAAAGACTTTGCAACCAAAAACTCTAAAGTAATTAACCTTAGGCTTCCTATTATTCCACAACTCATAAGGGGTTTTCTTAAGAATCGGTCTAATCAAGACTTTATTAATAACATAGCAGGCTGTATTTACAGCTTCAGCCCAAAAGTAAACAGGCAGGTCATATTCATTAAGCATAGTCCTTGCAATTTCTTGCAGGGTTCGGTTACTTCTTTCCACTACACCATTCTGTTGGGGTGTCCTAGGGGCAGAAACGTTATGAGAATAGCCATTGTGTGAGCAGTAAGATTCAAATTCTCGATTCTCAAACTCACGGCCATGATCACTCCTCAAGGTCTTAATCTTAAGTCCACTAAGATTTTCTACAGACTTAGAGTATTTAATAAAGGAAGAGCAGGCTTCACTTTTGTGAGCTAGAAAATATACCCAAGTATATCTAGAAAAGTCATCTACTAGAACATAAACATAGTGCTTCCCATTTAGACTTGAAATTCTTGATGGTCCAAACAAATCCATGTGAACCAGTTCAAGTGGTTGAGAAGTTGAAACTTCTTTCTTTGGTTTAAAAGAAACTTTGTGTTGTTTTCCCATTTGACAGGGATTACACACTTTGTCATTTGGGAATTCAAGCTTAGGTAGGTCTCTAACTAGGTGTTTCTTAGAGAGTTTTCTAAGTGATTGAATGTTGCAGTGTCCTAATCTCCTATGCCACAGCCAAGACTCTTTATGAAAAGCATTTAAGAAAGTAACGTTACGTTTAGCTAAAGTGTTTAAGTCAACAGCATAAACATTTTCATTTCTTAAGGCAGAAAATATTAAAGCATTTTTGGAATTATAAACATCACAAGAATTGTTTTCAAACTTGACATTAAAACCATCATCACACAATTGAGAAATGCTAAGCAGGTTGTACTTAAGTCAATCAACAAATAAAACTTTGGAAATTAATACGGAGTCAGTGTTACCAATCTGGCCTAAGCCGATGATTTTTCCTTTTGAGTTATCACCAAAAGTGACATATCCTCCATCAACCTTTATTAATCTTTTGAAGCACGAATAGTCCCCAGACATGTGTCTTGAACATCCACTGTCTAAGTACCATACCTTCTTGTAATTGCTTTTCAAACAGATTTCCTACAAAACAGATTAGACAAGAAATGACTTTGGTACCCAGATTTTCTTGGGTCCAGATATGTTAGCAATCAAAGATTTAGGTACCCAGATTTGTCTTATGGGTCCCATACAATTAATAGATGCAACAGATTTAGAGAGATATACTTTACTTGATCGACAACTATTTAAATAACCAGTTGAGGCATACGAATTTCCAAAACTGGAACTAGGAGGATTTTTTCCAGACTTGGAAATAAATCGGGTTTTAGTAAACTGTCTTTGTCCAGGTTGGTATCCCAATCCAGTAGCATACTTAGGTGCAACTTGCTTTCCTAGTAGTTGGGTTAGAGTATCTTTTCCATTTGTGAATGTTTCTAAGTCCTTTCTAAGTTGTTCATTAGATAGTTTCAGTTCTGTATTCTCCTTTAATAGTTGAACATTTTTCTCTTTTTCTACATCAAGTGCAGACTTGACACTTGCATTAAGAGCATGTTGTTTCTTTAAAGACCTATATTTATCCTTTAGTTCATTACACGTTTCTTCCAGCATATTACAGTATTCAGTCAATTCATTTTTAGACATATTTTCAGAATCAGAATCAGATTCTGCTTCACCTTCAGAATAATAAGAGTTTAAAGTGGGAGTGTCTAAGGTTACCTCAGATGTGTTTGTCATGAAACACATATTAGCACGATTTCTTTCAGAATCACTGGACTCTGATTCACTTGTGCTGTCTTCTGAAGCACTCCAGGTGGCCTTCATAGCTTTCCTATAATTCTTGTCCTTGTACTCATATTTCTTCTTGAATTTTAACTTAGGACAGTCAGCTTTGATGTGTCCTTTCCTTTTACATTCATAGAAAACTATGTCTTCTTCTTTATCAGGTTTCTTCCAATCTTTCTTCCACTTACCTTGTCTATCATACTTACCCTTGTAGTTTGGTTTTCTGAAGAATTTCTTCTTCCTATAGAACTTCTTGAATCTCCTTGCTATTTGTGCCATCTCCTCATCACTGTCAGAATCTAAGTCTTCACTAGATGAGCTTTCAGTTGGTATATGCACTTTCTCCTTGTCTTTGCTCTTTGATGCAGTAGACTTAAAAGCTACAGATTTTCGTTTTGGTTCCTCATCTTCCTCTTTATTCACCTTTAGCTCTTCTTCGTACATCATCAGCTTACCAATTAACTCCTTGACAGGCAAAGTTCCAATATCACAGGATTCTCTAATTGAAACGGATGTGCCTCTCCATCTGTCAGGCATACATCTCAATAATCTCATGATTTTCTCCTTTGCTGGAACAATCTTCCCGAGTGAGCTCATTGTGTTGACTATCTCATTAAACCTGAGATACATATCAGAAATAGGTTCATCAGCTTTCATCTTAAAGTTATCATATTTGATAGTATAAGTGTTTAACCGCATTTCCTTGACATTAGTTGTTCCTTCATGAGAAACAGCTAAGGTGTCCCAGATTTTAAACGCAGTTTTACATGCAAAAATTCTATTGAACTCCTCATCTCCTAGAGCACAGTAGAGAGCATTCATAGCCTTACAATTATTATTGTAAGCTACTTTAGTAGGTTCATCCCAAGTTATTCTTTCAGTTTCTGGAATCTTGTATTGAGACTCTATAGCAGTCCAAATATCAAAACCCATACTTTCCAAATGAATTTTCATTTTGAGCTTCCATTGGGCATAATTCACACCATTAAAGAAGGGTGGCCTGTTAGTAGCAGCACCTTCTAGTCTATTATCCATAAGGAAATTTTAGAAAGTGTTTTAAAGAGATAAAATTTAGAACTAACAGAAATTTAAGATCTTTTAGATAAAACTACAATCACAGTTTAAAAATAGAGAGTTAAAATAAAACTTTGAGCAAGTATAACAGAGATAAATCCAACCTCTGATACCAAATGTTGGTCGGAGTAGACACTCAAGAGGGGGGGTGAATTGAGTTCCAATTAAAATTTCTGTTAAAAACAATTTCTATTAAAATCCCCCAATTTCAAAAACAAATTAAACTGTAGTGAATTTATATAGATTATAAAGGTTCAATTAGTTTCTCAAAGATTGATTAATTCTCAGTTAACTTAATCTTATGATTAAATTAACTTTTGAAACTATCTTACTGATTTATAACAAATATAAACACTTGCGAATTTAATTATCAAAGTAGCTTTGAAGATAGATTTTATTTCAAAGTAATAGCAGCGGAATATGAAATAAATATGTATAGTATGGATATAGAGTATAACTAAAAGCACAGAGAATTAACCAAGAGGTTCAGTCTCAAGCCGAGACTTAGTCCTCTTCCACTTGGTGATCACCTGCCACCAAGCAATTTTATAAAACGGATTGATACACAGCCTGTATCGGGCTTTACAACAGTTTTCACAAACTGTCTAGGTTTGACAACCTCTGCCACAGTTATACGTGGGAAAACAAATGACCAAGCCACACCAGGCTTCTTCCACAGTTATACGTGGGTAACAATTGTAAAAAGGTTTGGGATAGGGATTTTCAGTACCCCTCCGTTTAAGCACAGGAGACAGTGTGTAATACTAACACACTGCTCACAAATGTAAAACACTTAAACACAGTAGAGCAAGAGATAGAAAGAAGAAGGTTTAGAGTGCTCTATAGTGTTGGCAGATCAGTTCTGGACTCGTAGGAATGAGTGACTTGGAGCTTTGGTCCTTTTTCTGTAAGTTGACACTAAAACAGAGTGTCGTGATTTCTAGACTTCCAGATGTTCAAGTGATCAGCTTCTTTGAGTTTGAGTGCTTCACAGCATGGCTTTTAGGAGACGGTTCTTTCAGTCGGTTCACTGAGACTCTTTTGTTCTTCAGAATGAATTCTCGAGAGTTCTTCCTTTTTGTGTATATGCGTATCTCCTTCTCAGTTGTAGATGTTAGACTCAGTGTAACTGTTCCATTCATGTCTTTCTTCTTGAATGCTTCTCTCTTCTTTTTTTATACTCCTCCATATATTCCCTTTTTGTTCACCCGAGGCCGACAAGATAAATAGTCTGGAGTTGCACGTGCGATCTTCCTCGTACATTGTATTATTTCTTGATATGTCTGCAAATATCAATAAATAATGTTAGATGTATTCATCTCGCTAGACATGACCGTTAGATTAGTATTAATCAAATTGGTAAAGAAAAAGTAGAAATATAATAATAATAAACTGGTCGAGAATGTATGTCACTGTTGACTTCAACTGTGGTCTTCCAACTGTGGACTTCCAACTGTGGACTTCCTTCTGACTACTGACTTCAACAAAGGGCTTGCTGTCTGTAGGCTTGCAATGGTAGATTTTACTCCATGTAACTGTAGCCTTTCTAACTGTAGACTTGTAACATCAAATTTGTAGAACTGTAACCTTTGTCAACTGTAGACTTCGATCATCAGTAGACTTAGTCGACAGAAGCTGTCTAACTGTAACCTTGACTGTAGGCTTATGACTGTAGGCTTCTTCGACTGTGAACTTGTTCCAACTGTAGACTTGTTCGTCTGTGAACTTGAGCAGAGAAAACTTTGAGCAGAAGTCTTGTAACTGTGACCTTCGTCTGTGAGCTTTGACAATAGATAGCAGTGGACTCGTAACTGTAAGCTTGTATTAGTCTTCGACTGTAACCTTGTAACTGTGAACTTATTGCAACAGTAACTTAAGGTGATAGTTAACTGTAACTGTGACTTTGAAAAGAAAGCTCTGACTGTTAGCTAACAATACCAAACTTATGTAAATACTACTGTAAGCTGTTACAGTAAAGTTATGAGAGTAAGAATATGAACTGTTTAGAATAAAATACGTTTAAGCATAGAATAATAAGATTAATGCAAAGGTTTAATACATCATAATTAATGTTTAAGCATGATTTTGGGATTATCAAAACAGGTGATTCCAACAATCGTGTTAAAATATTTTTATGGGTTTCATGATTGTTTAGTATAAGGGTTTTTTTGGTGATCATTTTGTATGAGATTGTTTTTTGAAAAGGGAATTCGAATTTCATATTTTTGAGATATATTTTACTCGGGACTAGAAAAACTCAAGTTGGGGGGTGTGATTATCCACTAAATGAGGATAATATTAATTGTTAATATATATAATATCTATGTTCTTTATTATTCATAAACACTATTTTAGTGTATTTTACACTTTCAACTTCATTTCACATTTTGATTTTGATTCTTTCTTAAAATAAACTATTACATGGTACATTTTTTAACATAATTTAAAGTAACCAATGATATTTGTTTTAATTTTTACTTTCAGGTATCTCATTAAATTGGTAACAATTCAAACTTTTTGATTGTTGGAAGATTCACATTGGAAGAACACAAAAATGGGCTTTCATGGAAACACATTTTGTGCAAAGTAACTAGACAACATCCCAATAATAAGACTGTAGTAGCCAAGATCCAACCCCAATTATTCTCCAAATTTAACTTCATATATATGACATCATTTGGAACATTTATTTAAATAGTGGACAAAGATAATTCTGATGTTTGAATAGAGTTACAGGTGGCCCAAATTGGAGATAAAATTCTGGTCCAGATTCTACGGCCCAGAAAAACAACCCACCATTTTACACATATCTCATAAACCATAAAATCTATTGGGATGAAACATTTTATACAGTTAGGAGATATTTGGATCTTCATTTTGTTCTTCTATGTACTGCTCTATTATGACCATCTAGGATCTCATTTAGGTGCTTCTTTTCGTTGGATGCGACGAGGCTTCCACCTTAGGTTAAGAGTGGAATAGTCTAAGTTCCAAAATCATTCCACCACCCTAATCCTACCCTAATTAAGTGGGATGAAATTAACTATTGGATACTCAACCCAAGGCTCCAAAAATTTCTATTTAATGAAGTGGTTTTGGAGGATTTATTAGTCTTTTTATGTTTCTTTGATTGTAATGTTTTGCTGCGATTTTGTTATCTCAAGTATGTCTTTCACATCTGAGTTGTTCAATTCACTTTAGTTTCTGAATAAAAGTTCTTCTTATCCTCTTATTCTATTGTTCTTTATATAACTTTGAAACTTTTGGTTCAAGGTGTGAATTTATTCACCCCAAACCTTGTGAAATTATCACACAACGGTGGAGTTATCGTTATTTCATTTTTTTTACTTCTCTAATTCCTCCATCAGTAGTCTACTTTCCGCTTCCATTGAAACCATAGAATAGATAGAGAGTTAACCCACTTATGGGTTGATCCAAGGAAGTATAAAGGGGATGGATTGGATATTATTTCTCACTCAATTAATTTATAATCACTTATTTTAATTGATAATTTTTTTTGAAGATGATTAAACTCCTTCGTCCTTGTTGAATTTAAGGCCACACACATCATGTGCTAATCTGAACCTCAACCTTAAAGTGCTCAAAACATTTATCCTTCCAGCATATAGGTGATTAGTATTAAATTGTGAATGTATTAAACCAATAAGTTGTGATTTTTTTTATCTTCTAAAATGAACCCATCTCAAATATATGAAATTAAAATAGCTGAAAAAGGAATGCAACTAATCCACCCCAAGTGATAACTTAGGATCAAATAATTTTTTTTAAAGTGAATTCACATAAGTGTATTAGCATTCACATAAAACCATCTAATACCAACACAAGTTGGCCACTTCATATCCAAAAAAATCCATATAATGTACGTGTATGTATGTTACTTCTTAGGTCTTGGAGGATTCGACAACCGAACATAAACTACAAGCAACCGCTTAACCCTAAAATATTGCGTAAATATGGGCGAGACCACTACCTCCACTAGAAACTCATCTACTAGATGAAGGTGTTTCACTATTATGGTATGTGTCTATATTCCTATAGTATTTTAAGTGCATTACTATTCTACAATAGACATTGGAGCTAACAATCCCCATCCATATCAAAGAGTGGACATAGCCTGATTAAAACACTACAGGTGACCATAACGTCCAAAAATGCTTCACATATTTGCAAGTGAGGAAAAATAATTTCAGGTGTGTCTAAACCTTCCACACCTATAGAAATTTAGTGTCACACTTCTAGATGAAACTAAAATTTCCAAAGTGACATGCTTCCAAGAACCATCTCCACCACTCCTGCGATGGTCTTTTTTGTTCCTCTATTCCCTTACATACCACTAAAGCTACCACTAGGTGTAAGATAAGAGGTTGAATATCCACACTTTCATTCCATATTCATCTTATACATAATATACATGACTAATTTCTCTAAATAGTTAAAAAAAATAAGCATAGATACCTATTATTTTATATCCCTTGAAAACCCATGTACGTACTTCTATGCTTTAAGTTGGCCATTCATCACAACATTTGGTGAAAAACAAACCATCTCATCAAACTAATTGGTGTATTCCAACACCAAATTATCTCTTTTCTTCAATGATTGGAACTCAATAAACTTCTCCATCATCATTAAATCTTGAAAAAGTTATAGAATAATATTTTCTTGAAACCCTTCTTATCCAAGCCCATGTCTTATCATATTATACCAAGGAATCCCACCAACACTTACTGGGAGCCACAAGACTAAACACCACACATTTCACCTTGATACTCATTGGTGTATCTAGGAAGTTAGTTATTTGATAATTATTTTGAAGGAAATACTCCACCACTTGAGTTCCATTCATACCTTTAAAGTATGGTGTCTTCTCTCGTAGGACCTCTCTTGATCAATCCCTTTCTACTCTATCTCATGGATGTACCCCGAAAATTGGTTTATGAACATTTTTTTACATTATAGTCGACAAAAAAACTCCACACATGATATCCTAAAAAAATAATGTCCTAGGTGTAGATTCCCATGAGGAAAATTAGTTTTAACCTCCTATGGAACCTGTGGGATATATCTCAAAGGCATATTGTTTCCCATCGAAACAGATATAAATATTATACAAACCATAATATTTGTTCAGACCAGAAAATCCACAAGTAAAAGCATAGAATAACTTTATGAAATCTAAACATGAGGCACACATAAAAATATACCATAGTAACTTGAGTCATATCATGGAAATAGTTGTTTAGGAACTCACTAAACCATACATATCCTATCTAGAAAATATTATCACATATATAGAAAACATCCAACGATAGTGAAACTTAAGGAAAAACTTGTGATCATACAATTTTTTATGAATTGGTCTATATACCCGCTCAACACTAACACCCATCCCAATCCATCACATACCCAAAGGGCGTTCTCGATCCCCATGGGCTGGAAACTAGTACTGGGGAATCAAACAAAAAATAAAGCAACCTATTTATACCTACCTAAATCAATAGTAAAAAATTTATATACACATAAAAAATATAAAGGAAGAGGGACGTATAATCCATAACAAATAAGGAGAAACATAAGTGATGAAACTGAAAAGGTAGAAAAAAATCCCTATGTGACAAGTCCAAATATAAAGGAAAATAAAACAAAAATAGCTACTCAAACAATTCTATGTGATAACATGGGAAAATCCCACCATCTCACTACTTGATACCCAAATCCCACAAAACTAAAAACTTGTCCACCTCACTATGTTGCCTTTCCTTCACCAGCATCAAAATACATAACAAGGTATATAAAATATTGAAGGGGTGCACAAAGTGTGAAATAATAATCTCTGTAAGATCTCTCTTACTAGTTCCACAACAATTCTCAATAAAATAAACCAATCATTCAAAACTTTAATGAAAAAATGCATGATATACAAGTTTAGATTTTTTTTAAAATCAAAAGCATGACAAAACAATTTAATTATACATTTTTTCACATTTCCAAATAAAACAATTAAATTATTTTAAAATAATTTCATATAAATATATCCAAGAATATATATCAAATAAAACCAAAGTAGGTATCATATATCATTTAAAATCTATGGAATTATAACCAAAATAGTATAATATAAAAAAACCCCAAATCAGCCTAAAGAACATGTAATATCACACCAAGGATCTCACTAGGTCAGGATAGTAATAACACTCATACCTAACATAGATAATCACATATGTATCAGTAATCTATACAAATGCATTGAGTAAAGAGATAAGAGGAACACCCCAGAATGTAACCACCCCCCCCCCCCCAATAGGTCTAATACATCCCTAGAGAAATAGAAATTTGGAGTAGAGGAAAGCCCCATGACAAAACCCCCCATGATAATCGATGAGGCCTATTACTACACCATCCTCCTATGAACCCATCGATTCCCATGTTCACTATTTTAAAAAAAAATTTATCAAACCATTCTTTGAAAACTATTCAATAAATCCATTTAAAAATGTTTTAAATAGACCTTTTCATTTATCAAAACTAATGGAAACCAATATTTTAATAAAAAAATTATAAACACAAAAATAAAATTAATTAATAATTTTATTTCCATAATAAAAATAATTTATAAAAAACTAAAACAATGAAGTTCACCAACACATATTAGATATTGAACCACCTACCTCAAAACACAGGTCACACATGCCTTTAATAGGATCCACAAACATGAAAGAACACACAATGAAAATAGAGGAACTAGAACAAATACTCACATATCATAATTTATTCAATTTTAAAAAATGTTTATCCTTGGGGAAATATCACAACATACCCTAGGAACATGAACCAGACATACCATAATTAAGAAGGAATCAGACCTCAGAATAATATCGCACAATAGATCTAGAAAAACATCAAAAAAATCACCATAATAGTTCAAAAAGTAAAATAATTCAATGAAATAGTCCTACTGAAATCAAAGTTAATGCATAATAAAAAATTATTAGTCACTTGGTTAAAAGAAACCCAAAAATAATGAATATCAATCATTAAACTAAGTGATTAAAACATATTGGAGGTCCCTAAAATTACCAAAGAAGAGATCTAGGTCAAGAGCAAAGAAAGACAGCTAATAACGAATGAAATTTCAGTCGTAAAGTTACCTAAAATCCCAAATCATGACATTCATAGGGTGTGTAACCCATTTACATGATGTGTAATCCATGGGGCCTATATACACTGAGAAACCCTTCTCCTTTTTATTAAAACCCTTATCTTTAACACTTCACATCTTGTAACGTTTACATGGAATGTACACCCTTTACTCTATATACCTGGTTTGTGGAACCAATTCATGTAATCCCGTTACACAACATGAATTTCCCCTACAGACCATAAAAATTATAGTTTTTTGTTGAAGACCCAAAACACCTTGGGCATTCTTCGAACTTGGGGACTGCCCCGTTAAGCCATTACACATTTTTACCCAAACATAGTTAATTCAAATAAATACATCCCTAAAATTTAGGTCACTTTTCTCAATAATTTATCTTTATCCCTAGGAGTCTCAAGATACACACAATTAAAAGGGAAAATAGGTAAATAGAAGGGAAATAGCTAAAACATAGTAATTTGTTGTTAGATTGGATCTTGAGTATAAAATATTTTTAAATTAATTGAATATAGAGTTGGGTCATATTGAGAATAATAGTACTTTGGAACTTGTTACATGATTAAAAATGATTAATTTTATTGCTACCAAGTGAGTATTTTAATATAAACTCAATATAAAGGGTTATGTGTTGTGAAACAAATCTAGATTGTTATTCTTATGAAATTCATTGGAAGTAAGCATGTAATTTTTTTTACCTTTTAACATGTGAAAAAATGAGGCTATCTAAAAATTTATAATTATGGTATACCACATAGAATATAATGTTGAATTTATGTATGTTTTTTATTCGTTTTTAAATATAAAAATAAATTATGTCATTTTTATGATAAAATATAATTCTTCATACTTGATAGTGAGTATTACATGTTGTGAATATTGATGAAATCCTTGTATAGTTTAAAATATTTTCGTAAATCCTCTTACCACAATCTAAAATGTATATTATAGAAATTGAACTATTCTAAATAAAATTTCTAGTATAACAAATATTTCACATATATGATAACAAGTCCTCTTAATTAAATTATTTATATTGATGACATAATATTCGATGGTACCAAAGAGTATTCTTATAATGAATTTCCATTGATGATGAATATGATTTTTCATCAATTAATGTTTCTAGATAAAATATACATTCGGGGTTTTCAATTTGTATAGAAATATAAATATATCTTAATATCCCATGAAACATATTCTAGGTAGGTTGACGAATTAATCATTGAATATTAAATGGAAGTATAAACATTTATAGTAGATTTTATAAAAATGAGGAATAATTAATCATGGAATAGTGTATATAAAAAAATACAATAAAAGTATAACATTTTTCATTATCATACATCATCAAAACTATAAATTATATCTGCAGTGACTATGTTTTCATGATATAAATTTGATCAACACAAATCAAAATTTACCGGTATTAATATTTTTTAAAAATATATCAAACTCACAATTTATTGTAATGTGATATAAAGTATAACTCAAGAGGAAAATACTTTTATTTTTTCCAATTATTATTGGTATAAGATCACAATGATAGACAATAATCATATGGAGGGACATTAATTTTAGCTAAAACAATTATTAGATTTCATAGCAATATTCAATGATCATTAACATTAACAAAAATCAACAATAATTATATCATTATAACCCACCCCTATAAACATTTGTTATTCATGAAAGTGTAGTTTAAAGTCTTGAATGTTATTGTTTATAACACATTAAGGATTAAATGTTATATTCATATTTCCATTAATAAACTCATTGTTCTTTTCCCACATAATAGATAAAACATGTTGAAATTAAATACCTTTTCACCAATAAAAAAATTAAATATGTGACATTAGTTTATATCTCCAAAAAAGTTCATATTTTTGATATGTTTATAGAAATCCATTCCAAGAGAGGGGATTTATATTATAATCATGAAACATAATTTTTATTATTCCCCTATCACTTGATGCTAGTTAGAATATAGATCCCCTTAATACATTGGATTATTTTATCCATTGTAGATAGAAAAATTTATAACTCTTTATATATCATTTTTTCATATGATGTCTTATTTATTAAAAATTGGGGTAAAATTTATATGATACAATGTATTGAGGAGGATAACTTAAAAATACCATTCTATAATATTTCCTCTCACTAAGAGATATAATTCACTAAATAATAGTTCTTTCTTCTATGATGTTGTTTTAAGATACTTCTTATTGTGATTGTATTTGATTTTTTGTTATCAGCTCTGTGTTATTGGAGTTGACTAGAAATAATAATTCGAATATCATCAAACCCTTTTAATTATTGAATTGGTTTTGTATTTGTGTGAATCATGAATCTGAATATTTTAATGATGTTGATAATTCATTTGATACGTTGACAATATTTTGACATAATACATGAAAATCACAGAGGTATTGAAGTTGATCTGAGATTATTTATATATGTAATTGAATTCTATTTCTATAGATTATTATTTTTTAAGTGTTGGGAGTTAAAATTAAATATATATATATATATATATATATATATATATATATATTATTCAACAGAATTACCAAAACATTTCTGACTATTCAAATTCCATGTTTGTGTAAGTAATTTTTTTTATAAATAATATATATTTAATTTTTACTATAAATATATATATTTTATATATTTTATATATTATTATGATATTTAATATCTTCTTAGAAAGATTTATAAAAAATTCACTGAGTTGTGCACTTTGAATTTTCTTTGACATGGAATGACGATTATAATTTTCATGCGTTATATATTTTTTGAAAAAAAAAGTGAAAATTAGAAAAGGAACCATTTTAATTTGATGAATATGATATATAAAGAAACATTCATTAATTTTTTTTGATACATAGTATTTTTAAAAACATACATATGATATTCGGATTTATGTTCAACAAAGCTTCAAAAAGTCAAAAACATTAAATGTTGTGTATGAATTTTAGTATAATTCATGAAAACTATGTGTTTAAATAATGATGAGTATAATATTATATATATATATATATGGTTTAATAGTATAAAAAATAATAAAATATTTATGTTTATTATAAATCTATTGATTCTTAGTTGGAATTCAACATTAAAACTACAAGATATAAACTTGAGGTTTAGTAGTGATTCAAAACAAGATATATAGAAGGTTGAATAATGATTTACTAAGAAGATAAATTCTAAAAAAACTATATTATAAAATTTTTTTTAATGTCATTAGAGATGAAGAATCTATCTAGAATTTATTCAATTAATTAAAATGTGAATATGTGAATATATAGAAATTAACCATAAGATTGTTTGGAAAAATAGATGTGGACTATTATAAGAAGAATTGTGTAAAGGACTGTGCAATATAATTCAAATTAGGATTATTTGAGAATTTTGTTTTTGGATAATGATATATTGAGTTAAATTAATTCATTCTTATTAGAAAATATATAATGAAAATAATAAATGGTGTAAATTAAAAAAAGAGACAGGTTTATTCCACCTCATTTTTAGAGTTTTTATTAAGGAAATTAGAAATAAATTTTAAAATATTTAAGTAATTAGTGACAATGAATCTATTAATCAATGATCTAGAAATTATGGGAATGTATAACTATTATAAACTGAAAAATAATTATAAAATATGGAAATTTTTTATAGGATTTGGATTTTTTTTATTTTGATGGTTCAAGAGTAAAATCATCATATATTGTTGAAGTAGGTTAGAATAAATTATTTTATTCCTCAAAAAGTTCTAAATTCCTCTATTATGAAGTGGGATTTAAACTTATCGAGTATGACGGATATGTTTTGGGAAAAATAATTTAGTTTTCTGATGATGCATCCCCCTCTTCGTTTTATCATTTTATATTTCAGTTAAACAATTTTTACTTGGAAATTAGCATATAAATTCAAGTATGAATTCTTGTACCATAGTGGTGAACAATATAAAATGATTTCTACATCATATTGTTTTTTTAATAATTATTTATGGTGTGGAAATTTAATCATATTATAGAGTATTGGACTCTTTCTAGAAAAAGTAAGTATTTTATAGTAATAAAATTGTATAATACATATAACTGATTTGACCAATCCATTCACAATGGTACAACCCATTTCCAGAGTCTTAAACTAGTATGATATCAATAATTATTCATATAAAATATTAAACATTATTCATTTAATATAAAATATTAGTTTTATTAACAGTATATGTATTTCAACCTTCAATAGAAAAAACAAATCATGGATATGATAAATGTACAGTTATCTATCTTCATTCACTATGATTGAAATTCATTGATACTGCTATTGTATGATTCCCACTAAAAAGAATGATTGGAAATTATAATTTATCTAATAGAAAATAAATTATATTGATATAAATATGATATTTTTTATGATCCTATCATACAATGTATAGTTAATGATTGTCGTATTTTATGAAGTAAATATTTAGAAATTGGGAATGCATTTACATTGTATCTTTTTTTAATGGTGTGGATGTCATGAGGAAATACACATATGTATGTATTTAAAATAATATAAATATGAATCAAAATTAGGATAACACCCAAAAAGAATGTATGGCCCGTCAATAAACAGGTTATCCATGCCATAAAATTGATCGATCTTATATCTTATATATAAACAATAGTGTAATACACAAAATCATTAATAGTGAAATAAATAATATAACATCAAAAAATACAAAAAAAATGTTCTCAACAAATTTAAGTAAATCATAAGATAAAAAACAATGCAAATATCTAGTTGGACTGACTAATACATAACCAACCCATATGAAAGAAAACTGAGACAAAAACCAAACCAATATTAAGAGTCACCTTATAACCCATGTCTAATCAACACTATATAGAGAGATCACAAGGGATCCTAAATAAGAAAAAATTTGAGAAAACCAAATCTTGAGAAGAATGAAAACTAGGCACCTAAAAAAATTCAAAATAGAACCATACATCTAATGGTGTACGCAAGTTGTGAGATTAACATACCATGTAGGATTTCACTAAATAGTGTTTAAATTTTTAAAGTCATTTTATTTATTAATCATCTAAATATAACTAATATAACACTCTTAAAAAATATTTCTCACTAAATTTATAAAAAAAGAATAAAAAATTCCCACCTTTAAAAAATAATTTCCAAATACGTTTATCATGAAAAAAAATGTTTTCCTTTTAAAATTCAAATTTTACTTAACTATTTATTGAAATTAATTTAAAATTAAGATGAATCTATAAATAACAAAATAAAACAATAAAAATGTAACCATGATATCCTTATGGTATTATGTTTTTATCAATAACACCAATATTCCAAGAAATATATCAAGTTTTAGGTAAACATATTAGAATATAGAATCCATTAGACAAACCTAAATAGAAAAATAACATTTTATAGAAAATAGAATATGATTAATTTTAAATGGCACCAAACAAGGTATCCTCAGTTCCCTCAAATATAGGACCCCCTTTGTGAAAATAGAACACCCCCCTCAGTAATTGTTCATGTCACTGACTAAAAAATACCCCCTATGAGGGAGAAACTCCTTTAGGGGACTATCTAATGTTTTCTCACCATAATAGTGTAATAAAAAACTACAATAACAATTATCTACCTTGAGTCCCATGATGAACATTAATGGATTTAATAAAACAAATATTACAATATCTCTTAGAATTATAAATAAAAATATTAAAATAAAATGTCATATATCCACCTATAATATTACAAGAAATACCCATGATCCATAATAAATGTATATGCATCAATAAAAACCCACAAAATAAACATAACCTAAGGTGGAAAAAATTATATTAGGAAATAAAATACAATGAAATCAAGTGATCCTCTCAAAAATTTTAGAGAATATTATTTAAAAGTACTAAACATTCCTTTAAAAAAAATTATACCATTCAAAAATATTTTCCATTTGAAACCTCCCTTTAAAATGTTACTCTAACCCAACAATTAAAAAAACATCATGAAATACATTTGGAAATAAATTCCTTATTTTATACCATTTTTGAAATATCTATAGACCAAAATGTTTTCAAACAAAAATTAATAACAATTTTTCATAAATCCATCATTGTCTAGCACCCCATAAAATTTCTAAAAAACTCATTTTCATGACCCAAATTGATAAAAACTCAATAAAACCTCAATTAAATTAATGTAAATCCCACTATGAATCATTTAAAAACAAATAAAATTTAATCAATGTTTTAGAATCCAAGAAAAACTATTCAAAAAAAATATTCCCACTATTCAATATTATAATGAATTTATAAAACCATTATAACTATCATATTTAGAATAGTTTATCAAAAAATAAATTTATAATGACTAATAATTTAGTCATATCGAATCAGAAGGAAACAAGAAAACACTCCGCCTTATATCAAGAAAAACAAATAAAAAACAAATTTATCCCATTTGAAATCCCAAGTACCAACACCTCGAATTCGAATCCAACTCGAACTTCAATCCTCAATTGGGGATAACCGGGGTTTAATGGATAATACTAAACTAAAATGATATAAACTAATGTCCAATAAGGAAGAGAAAACAATGAGAAAGAGGGTTTACCTTATATTGTTTTCTCAAAATTGATTATGGATAGAAAAAATTAAATAATGTAGGGTTGTAGGTACTCCCATTAATACTCTAATGGATTATTGTGTAATGAATAAGGAAATGAGAAGCCATTAAAATAAGAGGAAAATTCATATTTTTATATCTTAATGAATTTTTTGAAACTCACATGGTTTAGCTGCACAGTTTGTTAAGCTCTAGGACAATAATGGGGGAATCCCTAAACTAATAAAATTCACTCGCATAGTTTGGATATATATTTTTTATAGAAATTTTTGTGTATCCTACAAAAACTATGAAAAAAACACTATAATTCACTAGAACATTGTGCATGGAAACATGCATAGTTTCTCCTAACCATGTGTCAGCCTTACATTAACACCCCAATTTATAATTGCCTCATATAGTTTATAATTGAACTCAAAAGTATTGATTTTAGATATATTATACCCATGATCCCAATACTATAAAATAAAAAATGATATGAAATATTCCATATATATTTGATTATGAAGGATATGACCAAAATATAAACAATAACCTTGTAAAAGATAAAGAGTATGAAAAAACAATTCTTCAAACCTGAAACCTCTAAAATTTTGAAAACCCCAAAATTATATCATTTGTATAATAATAGGGACATGTGAGCATCAGAAAACCCATATTATGCCACATTGTGCACCTATATATTCATTGAATAATGTATAGTCAATATAAACTAAAAACTGGAATGCCCACATATGAGATGGTTGTGTCGTTAAATATTGAACATGTCTTGTGAAAAAAACACTTCATATGAATAACACACCTCCAAACCATGTACATAGTCCTTGAGAATCATCATAACATTAACATCTAAGTAAAAAATAGTATATTATGAGGTTCTAGTAAATATATTCCATATTCTAGGCCTCCCCATTATTTCAAATTCTTTTAAAATGTTTAAATATAGTCCAAGTTCTCCCAAAAGTGATAAAAAATAATGAAACCCACATTCCCACTATAATCCCAAAGGAAAAAACCATACAAGGATTTAAGTTAGAACCATAATGAATTAACAACCCAAATAATATCTAATTTCATCACATTATATATCACTAAATGGGAAAGGATACCTATAAAAATGACATTCCTTGATAAGAAAACAAAATGGGATCATACCTCATGACATAAATATGAGTGCAAAGGGAAATATAATACCTCATACCAGGTACATCATATTTTGGAAAAAACATTAAGATCATGTCACTATCCATTGAAAAAACTCAACTAGTTTCATGTTTGTCCAAGAAACTCAATGAATAATCCTCAATGCATTTCCATATCAATACCATCAAAACCTAACCATCATAACAACACATATAGACAAACCCTATGTCATAAAATTAATAACTGATCCATCAAACCCCACCATAATCAATATCTCCAAAATTAAGAAGCACATAAGAAATAAGAAATATATTCAATGGGTTTTACCTTAATAAATATTATCACCTCCAAACTCATTGAAAAAAAGTTTTATAACATACAATCAACCAAAACTACTCTATAATTTTCATCTCACTGGATGACTGAAATTACCCAACTTCTGAAAATAACCTACCAAAATTATTTTTGAATAGTGAACTTGAAAATAAAAGAATCTAAAATGGTGTCTCATGATTTTTGTGGGGGAAAAATTCTTAAATTAGGACACTATTAATATTATATAAACAGTCAATAACAGGACAAGATATGCGACATACTGATATTTTATGAAATATAATTTCATTAAAATAAATTTAAATTCATTGATAGATTCCGTTATAGACAAAACTAATTTTATCTTTCATTACACACATAAATAATTTTATCTTACGTTACATGTAATAATAAGTTTCTTCAAAATCTTGTGTTGGATACAGGACAGAGTTATACCGAGCAGAAATATACAATTAATATTAATATTTAATATGGTTGGTATCACCTAACTGTTATATTAATAGGAATAAATAGTAATAAAAATATTATCTTTACACGTGTATCTAAATTTTTATTGACATACACCAAATATATTTCAATGTCTTAATTAAATAATAAAACAAAATTTAAGCATAAAAGTTATATTTTTCAAAAAGGCAGTTTTAGTGCCTTTTAATATTGAACTTGTTTTAAAAATAAATTTTCAGAATTTCAAAAAAATTATTTGGAAAAATAAACCGAATTTTTTGAATATATCAATCAATATTTACTTATAGTTAGTTTTCTCTATTTTTCTGAAAGGTTACATTTTTTGATTACAAGAGAAAACAATGAATTTTAATTGAAAATTGTTTTTACCTATAATTCAATTATATAGTTATATTATATTCTTGATTTTTATTCAACTCACATTAGATAAATTCTAAATATATAAATCCAATTTTCTTCATTAATGAAATTTTTAAAATTAATTTTGATATAAAAATTATTAATCTTTTAGACATTTTCACTTTTAAAATCCACTTTCTCGCCATGTCTACAGGATTTTCATGAAATTTTATTTTTCCAATACTATGAATTGAATTTGTGAAATTAGGTATATTTATTTTTAATAAGTTAAATATTTATTATCTAATGTGTTAAACTTAATTTTTGACCATAATAATTAGTGAAAATAGTTTCAAGTAATTAACGCGATTAAGGTTAAAACAGGGTTTTTCGAATGACTTGAGATTATATTAAAATAATTTTTTCAAACACATAGGATTTTAATATAATGAATTAGAATTCATATTTAGAATTATTAGATATAAATTATCAATAAAACAGCTAGTTAATTATAGTAATAAAGGATCAGTTACCTCTATAAATAAAAATTTACAGGTTACCTTAGTAAAAATAATAAAGATAAAATTGAGTAAAATTGGGGACAAAGAATAAAATGATAAAATTGATTTTTTTAAGTCTTTATTGGCCATAATTTCCCTCAAAATTATTATTTTTCAATTTTGGAGGCACATGATATAAGGGAGACCTCACAACAGTCTTTACCTTTTTTGTGTTTATAAGAATGTCACTCCTCCTCCACAATAAATGGGAACACATGCCTCCCCAAATATTCACACCTTTAAAGAACCTTATCTCATAAAAACCACTCCAAAATAATATCGAAAAATACCAACTCTCATTTTATAATCATCACTTTCGGCATAAATCAATCCAAGGAATTCCTTTGGAGCTAACCAAAAAAAGTAACCTAAAGAAGAGGTATAATTCTTCAATGAGAACTTTTGTTTTATTTCTTTCTAGAACCCTTAAATTAATATTTTTACTTGATTATATAATAACCTAAATATAATAAATATATATATTTTTATATTTTAATGGATATACCTATGCTCACACACACTACCATATAACGGGTAATGAACTCACAATTTGTGTGCACACTGGACTACCGCCTCGCGAAACGATGTCGTTCATTTTTCCTTTACTACTTACCAAGGTAAGGAATTATGAAACAAAATAATGTTTTTATATGAAATATATATATGATATATATATATATATTATATTTATGTTTGATTTATGTTTTTTTAAATTTTTATATAACTCTTACATTCATTATTTCATTTTTGTAACACAATAACATCATTTGTGGATGAGTGGACTACCATCTCCTCAAAGAAATGTGATTATTCCTTTTTAATCCCACATAAAATTAATTGTATTTATAAGTATATGTAATTAAATAACATGGTATTTATTATGTGATTATCTTTCTATAAATTCAAATTTTACTTACCTTCAATCCATTATGACCATTGAAAAAATTGGAATGTTACTCATGCGTACGCACGACCTAACATCTAACTTATTGTAACGTTGGTTCATTTTTCATTACCATATTACAAGATTGGATTTAAAATAATAATTTTTGTATAAATATTATTATAAATTTATTATTATTATTATTATTATTCATATTTTTAAATAATTTCCCCTTTGACCAGACAAAGTCCTTTTTGACAGATAAACAGAATATGTTCAAAACACCCGTCGTAAAGTTAATAAATTATGTAATAATATATCACATGGTAATAAGTCATATAAAAGTAATAATAAACCTTAAAATTTTCTCCAGAAATTAAATAATTAGCATGAGTTTATTATTGAATAATATAAATAACTAACATGAAAATATGGACTCAAGTTAGGGGGTTTTCATCTTGCTTTTTACATCTCTGAGATAAATGTCATATTCACCAATTAATTATTATTGTGGTGTATACACTACCTGTTTGGATATATATTATCTTTATTTATTTTATATTTATGATATTTAAATATTTCATTTGATTATTATTAATTTTAGGGTTTTTGATTCAGATGTTGCCACAATTGTATGGGGTTTTGTCTCAATTTACATTTTATCCAGACTTATTTGTTATTATGCATCTAATTATTTTGATATGTTGTATATACTACCCTATGAAATGTAATATCATTAATTTAATTTTCTTAAAGATATTAAAATTTTTAATTTAGGTTATTCTTTCACATATCTTGTGATTCAAAAGTTACTCAAGTTGTAAGTGTTTTACTCACATCATTTTAATTCATGTGAGTTGATTTTCACATTAAAAATTTATTTTTTTATTCTGCATATACATCCCATTAATTTATTTTATGATTATTATACATAAATTTATTGGGATCTACAAATCCAATTTATGAGTATCTTTCTTAGGGTGTACTGTCTCACTGTTACCAAAGTGGTAATGTAATTTTTATCACAATATACCTTCTTTGAGACGTTTGTAATTTTATGCACCTAGATTTTTTAATAAGGTATATATACTGATCCATTGAAATTTTATATCATGGATATACTTATTTTCATGATATTCTATGTTTCATTTTAATTTTATTTCTTCATGGGGATTGTTATTCGAACGTTTCAAGGTAGTAGGGGACTCTTTGAATGTTTAAAGATTATTTTCCTCAAAAATGTTGTTAATGGTATTTTAATGGAATTACAATTCATCAAAATCAAAGACCTTAGTTTTTACTTATCCTCCACAAGGGATATTTTTTATTGATACCATTATCATTATTTCTCTGTATGGATTTTGATTGTATTATATAGATTATAATGAACTTATTCCTTTTCCACGTGTTAACTATGTTTCCATGAGATTGTTATGGAATCAATTTATTTTCCCTGGGTTAACCATGTTTCAATTAGATTTTTTGGAATCTATTTATTTTCAATGGATTAATCATGATTCCAAGAGATTTATGAGGAACTAATTAATTTTTATGGGATAACCATGTTTCAGAGAGATTGTAATGGAACCAGTTTCTTTTCCACGAGATAAACATGTTTCAATGATATTATTATTGAACATGTTTCTTTTCCATGGGTTAATAATTTTTCACAGAGATTTTTCTGAGTCCTATTAATTTTCCACTATATAACCATGTTTCCAACTAATTTTTATGGAACCTATTTGTTTTCCATGAGATAACCATGTTTCAAGGATGTTTATATGGGACCCATTTCTTTTCCTTGGGTTAATCTTGTTTCAAAGAGATTGTTATGGGACCCGTTTCTTTTCCACAAGATAACCATGTTTCAAATATATTTTCATATAACCCATTATTTTACATAGGAGGACCATTATATAAAAGATATTTTTATGTAACCCATTTCCTTTCCATGGGTTAATCTCGTTTCAAGGAGATTGACATGATACCCAATTCAATTCCATGTGTTAATTATGTTGTAATCGTATTAATTATTGTTTATATAAGTTTTATTCATATTGTGCTTCTTGGATATCATAAACGATGGTGATACCTAGATAGTTCCTAGTTATCCTATTATATCTTACATGATAGGGTGGCCCAGATAGCATCGAGTGAGCCCATTATAGCTTACATGAAGTGACTGCCTAGATAGTGTCGATTGAGCCTCTTGTAGCTTTCATGATGGGGCCACCAAGATTGTACCAAGTGATATCGTTATAGCTCTTTGATGCACTTTTTAATGATTATATTTCATGTTGGTAGTGTGTTTATTTCAATTAAATGTTTTTTGGATGGTTTTTGAAAGGGTTTTATGAAATTGATGCTCCATGTTACCAAAAATATTTCTAATTGTTTGTTATGAGGTTATAATGATTCTAATGATCGATATTTATATAAAATAGATTTTCATTATTGATTCTCATGTCTCTTTCCTTTTCCATTTTTTAATATTTGATGATCTTGGTAATGATGATTATGAGTTCCTTTATGAATTTCTCATACACTTTGATTATGTCATCATACACTTATTCACTCTTATACTCATTAATGGAATTCAATTTTTAATGCTTATATTTAAACTTACTGAGCATATAATATCTCCATTCTTAAGTTTCCTTTTCTAAAAATTTTAAATAATGATGTTAAACAAATTATATATATGAATTATTTCATGAGGAGGATGTTTATAACCTATTTTGAAAAAAGAAGAGGATGGTTAAATGTGATAAATGTTCTTTTGATGACTTTTGATTTATTTATGTTGAAGTTTGTCCAAATTAACTAAAACTCTAAAACTAAAAGGACCTCAAAAATGTAACTGATCCAATTTTTAATTTTTATATTGTAAGGTTTAGATGAAAAAATTAGGTCACAATTATCAACATCAAATTCTTGAATTTAATGTTATGGATTTGAATACAGGATCAGGAAGTCCGGGTTAAGGCATGTTATAGCAGGTATCAAAGGTCAGTTCAAATATATTTGGATATTTTCATATTTTCATATGATATTATATTAATAGTTATAGATTTCGTCATAATACTATAAGCTCAAGGTTTATCAAATGTTCAAATTCATAGAAACCCCATTTTAGGTATTTAAGTAGAAAAAATATTGAGGTTATCAATGACTATTAGGATATATTTTATGGGGTTGAATTATATGTAAAATATATGTTTAATGTGAATTATTACATTACTTTTTGCGGAAATAACTTTTAGTATATTGATAACTTATAGTGTTTATATTATCTTGGATATTTATTTAATTATAGAATTGTAACACCCCAAGATTTCATAGTGTGTTATTTCTTCAAAATAATTCAATAACTTTCACTACATGAAACACCGAGTTCAATCGCACCATGACTTACCAAACAAGCCATTCAAAGAGGTTATGAATAGTATTAACTAAATTTTAAACTAATATATCCTTATAATTTTAGAATCCATATTACGAGTTTCTTAGACATAATGTAAGAACCAATTCATTTTCAGTATTGCACTTTTATCAACTTTTAATAGTGAAACCTTTTTAAATACAATATATTAAACTTTTTTACTAAATGGGGACATCAAAAATTTAAAATGAAACATCTCATGCTTCCACGGTACGCTTTCCTTTGAATAATACAGTAGCGTGTGTTGTACGCAACTTCGAGTTTTAACACACACCACAACCAATCAAACTAGTCGTTATGAATAGTAATAACAACTTTTTGAAATTTTATCTCTCAAAATGTACTTCATATTTGGATTCGGAATATCGAATTTAGCCTAAGGTGAAATTTTGGTACTTTTCAGATAACATTAATATTTTGATGAATAGTGAAAATTACTAAATTTTAATTAAAAACAACATTTTTAATCAAAATAATTAATAGTGATAAATTATGAATTTGAGTGGTTTAAAGTATATTTAGAATATATTTTTACCATTTAATATAATTTTGGTCATTGGACATAATTTTACAATTAAACCGAACATAAACAAGTGTCAATCTTTTGATAGTTATTATCTCTTAAAAACACGCTTTTTGTTTTGAAAGTGAGAATTAATTTTAAATTAATTTCTGCCACTTATGTGTTTTGAATTTGGAAAAATGGATTCCATATTTGGAATCATGATGTTCAAATTGTGTAAATAGGTAACTTTTATTTTTAGACATTTTGAATAATTACTTCGGTAAATATTTTATTTACCATGGTTAAAGGTAAATCTGGTAAATAAGGGTTAAAAAAATAATATTATAATAATACTAAATTACCCTAAAACGTGTCATAACCTTATGGGTTGATACATGTTCGACCATAGGCATCTTTGGGTCGATTTTGGGACCCCATGGATCCACTTGTAGGTGATAGGGATACTTTATTTTAATTAAGTTAAAATAAGTACAAAAATGACATAAGCATATATCTTTTAGAAAACCAATTTTTACATAGGGTTATATATGTTGGATTTTCGACTATAAATATTCATTAGAAAGATAAAATGATTTCTTACATAATGATATTTTATTTATAATTTTTAGACATTAAATAATGTAATTTATTTATTACACAATGATGATGAAGTAATTACTATAATAGTGAAAAATTAAAATAATTGATATTATAAATACCCAGATAAATATAATATGAAACTTTTAATGAATTAAAATAATTTTCTAGGATACTATGATATATTAGGATTGATTTAATTGACTTTTTTCTAATTAATCAATCTTTTATGAGTTTCACAACAATCAACTATTGAATAGTGTCAAAATTGACATAAAAGAGTTCTGAAAACAAATATTACATTATTAATTGATATTAAATTTCTAAAAATCTAAGGTTCGGCCAAGAGACTTATATCATGATAGTTTCATCATTAATGGACAACTTGGGGGTCACTTGGATGTATATAGTAATTTTATTAACCATATAATATAAAAATACAAAGAGACATTATAAAAGTGAAACTAATTATCTTAGAGTTAATACATAAAGATAAGGTTAATATAAGTTCCTAAACCTGTATAAATTATATTGGTTGAGTTGTTTTCGACCCATACCCACCTTAAAATTTAAATAATCAACTTTTTAGCCATTATAAACCGAATATGAATTTATTATAAATTAATATATCTAGATTTTCCAAAGGTTCCCCTCACCCCTTTTATAAAAGGGCACTCCTCCTTCTCATTTCTTCACACCTTCAAAGCCTTTTGGTTCGGCCAAACTCTGCCCAAATACTCTCCCAACTTCCCTCACTACAACCTAGAGGCTTTATTTTGATCGGAATGCAAACCTAAGGATCCCTTTTGATCAAATCAAAAGGAAGAACTCGAAGAAGAGGTAATGATTTCACCACCATTTTCCAAGTTCCTTTCTTCTTCCACTTCTTCTTTCTTTGTTATAACCATTATAAAATAATAAATCCAGTATATTATATATACTGTGATTTTATTATAAATATGGTACAACCATTTTCACTATTCTATCCATCCTTTTAATAACATGTCACCATAGGTGCGTACGTACGGCTTACCGTCTCCACGTCGTGGTGTAATTGTTATTCAATATATTATTCTTTGGATGGGTATAATAATGATGTGTAACTCATGTAAATAATAAATATAACATGATAATGATTCTTTATATATGATATAATAACAAATTATATATTATTTCAATATCAAAAGAATGATATTGTCGCTCATGCGTACGTACGGACTACCGTCTACACGAACGCGATGAGATTCATTCTCCATCATATCCATTCAAGTATAATTATCATTTGATGATTTAAAAATAATGTTTAAGGACTTTATATAATTCTGGATATGATTAAGATACAACCTATCCATAACAAACATGGCTTACGTAACAAAACATATAAAAGAAAACGAGTAAGTTAACACCCGAAATGACGATAATACTAAGATATTATTAACAAAGAAATGTTAAAAGATCATATATGATATCATATTAATATATATGATTCTTGTATAATTTAATAACAATAATTTCACCATTATAAAGGAGGTTAACCTACCCTCAACCAAGGAAATGTACAAGGTAAGGGTTTATTTCGCAATCTCTTCATTATCCGAGGTTGTTTATACGTAATAATCTACTGGGATCTCTTTATCATCCACATCCACGTTTCTTAAAAATGAATTTCAAAACATTTTTACTATTTACTAGAATATGGGTTAAAGTCATTTATACCCTTGTTTGACTTTTTATAAGAGGTTTATAAAGGAATATTTCCGTCGTTTTCCAAACAAGGTGCTTTTAACCTTTTTGACAAAATTAAGGTAAGAATGTTTTTTTACTTATACGGCGGGTGCGACTATTTACCGCCGTTATAAAATTTTCAATGCTTCCCTTACAATCTTACAAGGATATTTTCAAAGTAAATGTTTTATTTTATAATTATGTGACTTTTAAATTATTTCAAAATGAATATTTTAAGAATTTCAGAAAGGTACTCTTTATCAAAATCAGAATTTTAAATGTTTTAAAGATTTATCTTTCTAAATCTTTTTAATTAATGTCCATGTCATAAAAATGGTTTTTAAGGATTTATTTATATGGACATGAATGTTTTTTAAATGTTAATTCCTTTCAAAAGTTTCAAAGTGGTATGGGACACTTTGATTCAAAAATCTCTTTTTAATTACTTCCTTTATAAATGTGTGACTTTTAAATGATTTCAAAAAAAAGGAGATATTTCTCTCAAATAGTTTTGATTTCATCTATGTCAACATCCTTTGATGGATTTTATGATTATATGAAGTTGATTTATTATGATACAAAACTTCCATAGTGTATTTAAGGTTTTGTGATATGTTTGACTGTGGATGTGTTATTTTTATACCATTCATGGTTTATGGAGAAACTATTGACATTTCGTTTTCTAGTTTTAATACGAATGTTTATGTAATGTTTAATCCTTTTCATATGGGAATGCATTGGACTTATTAAGTGATGGGTGGAGCCCGCTATAGCTCCTCGATGCATCGGTAGGTCTCATGAGACAAACTAGTGTCTTGGCACAAGGCCTTGGCAAAATCTTATTTGTAGTCTTGGCACAAGGCCTTGGCTATGTGGTTATGATAGTCTTGAATTATGCATTCCATCATTATGAAAGTGGTTATTGATATTGCATGTGATTATTTGATTAGTAGAATATCCATGTGAATAAGTAAATGGCATTATTTCATTTTACTTTTTCCATACTATGTTGAAGTTCATGTTTAAAAGGCTTTTGTTTAAGTAATGCATTGCCTTAAATGTTTATGCTTATTTTTGAAAGTTCCGCTATATTGTTATCCTTACTGAGCATTTGAGCTCACCCCTTTTCTATGTTTATTTTTCCCAGGATGTGAAGAAATAAGTTATGAATGACCTGTAGGGATTTTATGTGGGGATATGAGTGTGGAATATGGATACTATGTTGTTGTATTAGTTTTTCACTTTTTGATGTAATGTAAAACATTATAAATATATCTAGTGTTTCCAAGGCTACTAAACCAAACGGTCTTTCGAGATTTGATCTTTCTTGTGATCATGCCAATGTTATGTAATAATGCACCGACTCTAGGTAACTAGGGTCGGGGCGTTACAGTTGGTATCAGAGGGAGGTTTAGTACAAACCTTGGAAGCTAGATTTAGATAAACTCTGATTAGACCACATATATTTAAGATGAATTTTGAGGATTAGTATAGAATAACTTCCTAGAATTTTGGTATTATAGAGATTTTGTGAGTTTCCCGAGCAATAAATCCCTGTCTGGATACGAGCTGGTAGAGGCGGCTCTGGCACAGATGTACCTAGGGGTAAAACCCGAAAACACCGCTTTGAGCTAGACTCGAACGGGAACTGGTGCACGACAACGGGCCTTGCTGCACTCTTGGTTACGACACTCCCGGGGTATATGCTTAGGATAACTCTCATTTTCTTTACCAATCATTATGAAGGGTTTATGAGTATATACTTCCTCAAAGGATACATTTTTATGATTATGGATTATATCCATAAACTATTTAATTTATGTTATGTGTTTTACAAGTTTGGGATTGGGTATTGTTATTCATAAAATAATCTAATGTATGCCATTGTTTAGAAATGGCGCCCAGTGGAAGGAATGAGAACTCTAGCAATGCACATGATACAAAGAGAAAGAAGGATCATATATTTCATGGTCTTAAGCCAGAATTTATAAGAGAAATAGTCTCGCATGTATTATCATCATATGAAGAAATAATATCATGTGTTGATAAGATAAGTAAAGAGTTTACTAAGTCCTATGGCTTTGAATGGAAGCAAGAGAAGAAAAGGATGGAAGAGAGAAATATGGATAAAGGGAAGAGGGAAAAGAAGAATTTTACCATATGTGATAACTGTGGAAAGAAACACCCTGTAACTTGCCTGAAAGGAATGGGAGTTTGTTATAAGTGTGGAGGAAGAGGGCACAAAGTACGTGACTGCAAGGGTAAGAAAATGGTTTCAAATGTACAATGCTTCATTTGCAAGGAGTTTGGACACTACGCGAACCTATGTCTCAGCTATCAGACTATGCCGCAAATGATGCTATTGGATAATAATCAAGTTATGACACTACCACAGATAAAGAGGAATGATTAGAGTTCTTATGTTGATTATGTCATTTGAGTGTTGTATCAACAATGTACTTGTTATAATAATTATGGAGTATATAAGTATTGTATTGCAGTACTATTTCATTAAGGACTTGAGATTGTGTAGAACAAAAAAAGTGACTCAATAGCAGGTTAAATTTTTGGAAAATATATGGTTGAGAGAAAGATAAACCATAATATGGTTCTGATACTGAGGTAGTGATTTTAGAATAATACATGATTGATTTGGATAAATTATATTTGATATTCTTGACTACCGTGAAGCTGATTATTGATTTGTATATTCCATCATTGTTGGGGTTTAAAACATTTTTGGATTGATGAAGTATATCCAGCATTCTATATGGAATAAGGGAGCATGAATGTAATAAATAAGGATTATGGTAATTTAAGATGTTTCTGTGTTTTAAAAAAATACATGATGAAGATATTAATATGCTATTAAGAGGTAAAAGGGATCTACATTATGTTTACCTTCCCTATAAATGTTGGACTGTGAGTTTGGACAGAAGTATTTTGGATAAATTCTAGTTTGAGATTAATTTTGGATTTCTATAAAAGGACAACCCGGAGGTCGGGCGGCAACCCGTCGCGACCGGCAAGGCTGCGAGACTTAAACCCGCAACCGAAGGGCGACAAGGGGGTATCACCTACCACTGGCCAACAAGATGTCCTGGATTAAATAATGTAGTTTTTATTAAAAGATCTGGTAGATGAATTATAAATTCGTTTATTTTGGAACCCTGTATGAATAGTATAAATAGAATTTTTTTACGTTCTATTATCTTTTAGAGTGAAAGATGAGTTTGTGGTAGAAATTTATTAATGGATAAAACCCCAATTATAAATTAAGTATATCTCCTTATGATCTTAGCCAATCTCATAAATAAATTCCTCAACATTAAGAAAAAGAACTTTGAACAAAAATGTTGTCCTAGATGGTACCTTAAATCATCACTAATTTATGGCTTTGGGATTGTTGGAATTTTCATAGCCATGTTCTCTACCACTCTCCATCAGATAATTGATGGTTAGATTTCTCTTCCATATCCATATTTTCCTACATGGAACCCTAGTATGTGTTATTTTCAGTAATCTTCATACTTTCCACTCTTTATTTTAAATAGAGGCCTCATTAATTCATTTTTCGATGTGGGATTTCAACTAAGATATTTTGAAATGTCAAAAATGTGTTATCCTAATACCCTATGTTTTGTTGAATCGATGGTATTTCAAATCATCATAGATTGATGAATTAAGGAACTCAATTTTACGCTTGTTTGTGATTGATGACCTCAATCACTACCTATAAATATTTACATTTTCCTCCAATTATATGTCTCTAATTGCTACCAATGTTCTCCTAATAGAGATCATAATTTGGTGGTGACCCTTTCATTTCTCTTTTCCTCATATTAAGACTAAATTTTAGTAACCCAATTTCTGATGTGGGTTTTCCCACAAATATATTTTCTATTTTCAACCTTTTATTTTCGAAAACAATTTTAAATTGCGAGGATGCAATTTATTGAAGGAGGGGAGAATGTAACACCCCAAGATTTCATAGTGTGTTATTTCTCCAAAATAATTCAATAACTTGCACTACATGCAACACCAAGTTCAATCGCACCATGACTTACCAAACAATCCATTCAAATAGGTTATGAATAGTATTAACTAAATTTTAAACTAATATATCCTTATAATTTTAGAATCCATATTACGAGTTTCTTAGACATAATGTAAGAACCAATTCATTTTCAGTATTGCACTTTTATCAACTTTTAATAGTGAAACCTTTTTAAAAACAATATTTTAAACTTTTTGACTAAATGGGGACATCAAAAATTTAAAATAAAACATCCCAATCTTCCACGGTACGCTTTCCTTTGAATAATACAGTAGTGTGTGTTGTACGCAACTTTGAGTTTTAACACACACCACAACCAATCAAACTAGCCGTTATGAATAGTAATACCAACTTTTTGAAATTTTATCTCTCAAAATGGACTTCATATTTAGATTCAGAATATCGAATTTAGCTTAAGGTGAAATTTTGGTACTTTTCGGATAACTTTAATATTTTGATGAATAGTGAAAATTACTAAATTTTAATTAAAAAAAACTTTTTTAATCAAAATAATTAATAGTGATAAATTATGAATTTTAGTGGTTTTAAAATATGTTTAGAATATATTTTTACCATTTAATATAATTTTTGTCATTGGACATAATTTTACAATTAAACCGAATATAAACAAGTGTCAATCTTTTGATAGTTATTATCTCTTAAAAACACGCTTTTTGTTTTGACAGCGGGAATTAATTTTAAATTAATTTATGCCACTTATGTGTTTTGAATTTGGAAAAATGAATTCCATATTTGGAATCAGGATGTTCAAATTGTGTAAATAGGTAACTTTTATTTTTAGACATTTTGAATAATTACTTCGGTAAATATTTTATTTACCATTGTTAAGGGTAAATCCGGTAAATAAGGGTTAAAAAATAATATTATAATAATACTAAATTACCCTAAAACGTGTCATAACCTTATGGTTTGATACATGTTCGACCATAGGCATCTTTGGGTCGATTTTGGGACCCCATGGATCCACTTGTAGGTGATAGGGACACTTTATTTTAATTAAGTTAAAATAAGTACAAAAATGACATAAGCATATATCTTTTAGAAAACCAATTTTTACATAGGGTTATATATGTTGGATTTTCGGCTATAAATATTCATTAGAAAGATAAAAATATTTATTACATAATTATATTTTATTTATAATTTTTAGACATTAAATAAGTTAATTTATTTATGACACAATGATGATGAAGTAATTACTATAATAGTGAAAGATTAAAATAATTGATATTATAAATACCCAAATAAATATAATATGAAACTTTTAATGAATTAAACTAATTTTATAAGATAATATGATATATTAGTATTGATGCAATTGACTTTATTTGAAGTAATCAATCTGTTATGATTTTCACAAAAATCAACTATTGAATAGTGTCAAAATTGACATAAAAGAGTTCTTAAAACAAATATTATATTATTAATTGATATTAAATTCCTAAAAATCTAACGTTCGGACAAGAGACTTATATAATGATATTTTCATCATTAATGGACCACTTGGGGGTCTCTTGTATGTATATAGTAAGTTCATTAACCATATAATATAAAAATACAAAGAGACATTGTAAAAGTGAAACTAATTATCTTAGAGTTAATACTTAAATATAAGGTTAATATAAGTTCCCAAACCTGTCTAAATTCTATTGGTTGAGTTTTTTTCGACCCCTACCCACCTTAAAATTTAAATAATAAACTTTGGAGCCATTAGAAACCGAATATGAATTTATTATAAATTAATATATCTAGCTTTTCCAAAGGTGCCCCTCACCCCTCTTATAAAAGGGCACTCCTCCTTATCATTTCTTCACACCTTCAAAGCCTTTTGGTTCGGCCAAACTCTGCCCAAATACACTATCAACTTCCCTAACTACAACCTAGAGGCCTTAGTTTGATCAGAAAGCCAATCTAAGGAGCCCTTTTGATCAAATCAAAAGGAAGAACTCGAAGAAGAGGTAATGATTTCACCACCCTTTTCCAAGTTCCTTTCTTTTTCCACTTCTTCTTTCTTTGTTATTACCATTCTAAAATAATAACTCCAGTATATTATATATACTATGATGTTATTATAAATATGGTACAACCATTTTCACTATTCTATCCATCCTTGGAATAACATGTCACCATACGTGCGTACGTACGGCTTACCGTCTCCACGTCGTGGTGTAATTGTTATTCAATATATTATTATTTGGATGGGTATAATAATGATGTGTAACTCATGTAAATAATAAATATAACATGATAATGATTCTGTATATATGATATAATAACAAATTATATATTATTTTAATATCAAAAGAATGATATTGTCGCTCGTGCGTACGTACAGACTACCATCTCCATGAACGCGATGAGATTCATTCTCCATCGTATCCATTCAAGTATAATTATCATTTGATGATTTAAAAATAATTTTTAAGGACTTGATATCATTATGTATATTATTAAGATACAACCTATCCATAACAAGCATGGCTTACGTGACAAAACATATAAAAGAAAATGAGTAAGTTAATACCCAAAACGACAATATTACAAAGATATTATTAACAAAGCAATGTTAAAAGATCATATATGATATCATATTAATATATATGATTCTTGTATAATTTAATAACAATTATTTCACCATTATACAGGAGGTTAACCTACCATCAACCAAGGAAAAGTACAAGATAGGGGTTTATTTCACAATATCTTCATTATCCGAGTTTGTTTATACGTAATAATCTACTGGGATCTCTTTATCATCCACATCCACGTTTCTTAAAAATGAATTTCAAAACATTTTTACTATTTACTAGAATATGGTTTAAAGTCATTTATACCCTTGTTTGACTTTTTATAAGAGGTTTATAAAGGAATCTTTCCGTCGTTTTCCAAACAAGGTGTTTTTAACCTTTTCGACAAAATTAAGGTAAGAATGTTTTTTTAACTTATACGGCGGGTGCGGCTATTTACCGCCGTTATAAAATTGTCAAAGCTTCCCTTACAAGAATACAAGGATACTTTCAAAGTAAATGTTTTATTTTATAATTATGTGACTTTTAAATTATTTCAAAATGAATATTTTAAGAATTTCGGAAAGGTACTCTTTATCAAAATCAGAATTTTAAATGTTTTAAAGATTTATCTTTCTAAATCTTTTTAATTAATGTCCATTTCATCAAAATGGTTTTTAAGGATATATTTATATGGACATGAATGTTTTTAAAATTTTAATTCCTTTCAAAAGTTTCAAAGTGGTATGGGACACTTTGATTCAAAAATCTCTTTTTAATTACTTCCTTTATAAATGTGTGACTTTTAAATGATTTCAAAAAAAAGGAGATATTTCTCACATATAGTTTTGGTTTCATCTATGTCAACATCCTTTGGTGGATTTTATGATTATATGAAGTTGATTTCTTATGATACAAAACTTCCATAATGTATTGAAGGTTTTGTGATATGTTTGACTGTGGATGTGTTATTTTTATACCATTCATGGTTTATGGAGAATGTATTGACATTTCATTTGCTAGTTTTAATACGAATGTTTATGTTTTGTTTAAAACTTTTCAAATAGGAATGAATTGAACTTAATAAGTGATGGGTGGAGCCCGCTATAGTTCCTCGATGCATCGGTAGGTCTTATGAGACAAACTAGTGTCTTGGCACAAGGCCTTGGAAAAATCTTATTTGTAGTCTTGGCATGAGACCTTGGCTAGGTGGTTATGATAGTCTGGAATTATGTATTCCATCATTATGAAAGTAGTTATTGATATTGCACGTGATTATTCGATTAGTAGAATATCCATGTGAATAAGTAAATGGCATTATTTCATTTTACTTTTTTCATACTATGTTGAAGTTCAAGTTTAAAAGGAATTTGTTTTAGTAATGCATTGCCTTAAATGTTTATGCTTATTTTTGAAAGTTCCGCTATATTGTTATCCTTACTGGGAATTTGAGCTCACCCCTTTTCTATGTTTATTTTTCCCAGGATGTGAAGAAGTAAGTTATGAATGACCTGTAGAGATTTTATGTGGGGATATGAGTGTGGAATATGGAGACTATGTTGTTGTAGTAGTTTTTCACTTTTTGATGTAATGTAAAACTTTATGAATATATCTAGTGTTTCCAAAGCTACTAAACCAATCGGTCTTTCGAGATTTGATCTTTCTTGTGATCATGCCAATGTTATGTAATAATGCACCGACTCTGGGTAACTAGGGTCGGGGCATTACAGGAACACAACTATGTTCTTATAGATAACCATAGTATTAAAAATTAATTTGGTGACTGAGTGATTAATATTACTTCAAAAGATCACCATTTTTTGGGTTTTATATGTGGAATTTTTAGGTTATTAAGGTTTTTTTGAATATTGTGTTTCAGAATGAATTAGTTTCATAATTGGGTATTACTATTGAATTTTGAACACTATTTAATCATATGAAGGTTTATTCATTTTTAGAATTATGTAACTAGCTAATAACAATTTTGTTTTTGGTTAATGCTTAAAGATTGGAGGAATAACTTGTTATTCGTTTTATGGTTATGTGGTCTTTAAAATTTTATTTTAGTGTATCATTAATTAAAAATACATCATTAATAGTCAAGATTTGGAGAAAAATGATGATATTGTGCTGGAAATTTCTCAAAGGATATAATTATACTCATCATGTAAGAATATTTCCAAATTCTTCTCCTTTTCTAGATGGTATGAAAATTCTTCAACTCTAGTAAAATGATATTGAAGAAAATGTATTATCCTAGTATCATAAATTCTAGTGAACTGATGGTCTTTTTTATCATAAAAAAATTCTGTTAACTTCCCATTGATCATTCATTTGTTTTTTATCATTTACCTCAATCACTATCTAAAATTGATAACATTTTTTATCTTTTCCAATGTATGTTCTCCCTATATGGAATCATAGTCATGTATAAATTTGGGTAACCATTGTGTTTCCCTTATTAAGGTTTGTTTTCTTTATTTCATTTTTATAATGAGGGTTTCAATAAATTAATTCTCATAATGTTAAGCCTTTCAAAAACCAATAGAAATTTGGAGGGAAAATTTCATTTTAGGGGGTGTAGGATGTGACATCCAGAGGTTTTATTAAAAATATTTTATTCTAAGTTAATTTAAATAAATTGATATATTTTATTACATGAAATGAAAATTTTATCTTTAATTACACACAAAACTATTTTTATGTTTTGTTAGACCAGACAACGAGTTTCTTCAAATCCTTTTGTTACTTTGTAAGGAATAGCTATACTGAATAGTAATATACTATTAATAATAGTATTTATTATAACAGAAATAGCCCAGCAATTATATTGTTGTGCATGAATAAGAATAAATATATTATGTTTAAACAAGAATATAAAATTTTTTAACATTCATTCAATATATTTGATAGGATTCAGAAAATAATTAATCCAATTTTAAGAAAAAAAACTATATTTTTCTAAAAGTTACTTTTATAGTATTTTAATGGAGAACTTGTTTTAAAAAATTGAAACATTAGAAAATTTTATTATAAAAAAATAAAATTCATTTCTGGAAGTATAATATAAAAATTTAGTTTGGGTGAATGTTTTTTTTTTGAGAAGTTTCATTTTATAATAAATAGTGTCAAACACTACCGCAAATCATTTTTTAATTTCTCAAAGTTGGTTTAAAAAAAAACTGGTAACAATACAGATTCTCAAATTCAAACTTACACATTCAAATTTCAAATTTAATCTCCACCTCCATCATCACCTTGATCCATGAGCCCCGACACATCATGTGAACCTCGAAATGCAGCGCCTCAGGCCACAAAAAACACACCATCCAATCAAAACACATAAATTAGATAACCGGCGAGCAACAGTGGTGACTGTCGTCGCCATCACCAGCCTGTAAATCGCCGTTGAGAAACATCAACGTCCTTCATCACCATCACCATCGGAGGAAACCCGACACCGGATCATCACCGGTCCAAACCAAAATCCATGAGCAAACACAAGCATATCTGCTCGACATACAATCACAAATCCAAAAAAACAAATGCAAAAGGTGCGCATCACAAACCAGATCAACCAGAAAATAAGAACATAACAGCGATTCACCAACATCGCAGAAAAACCACGAACGAAACCAAGAAGAACTCAGCAAGACCATCCAACCGCGCAAGCAACACCCTGTTTCTGAAGCACCCACCGCCACCAACCAAATCGGCCGCTTCAGACACAAAGAAACCCCACCGCACTCACCTGAGAAAATATGGTACCCCATGCATCGCTGATGCATGAGCACGACCATTACACGCTGAGAAGCTCACCGTAGGACACCAGCGAGCTGCCGAGAACGAACCCAGGAGTGCTCTGAAGAGTATGTAGTCGACGGGGACCGGTCTTACACCCGCAGGTCTGAACCAGCAACCATCGAAGCCCAAAGAGAAACTCCAAAGCAAGGGAAGACCACGAAACCACGCGACGCCGTAGAGATCCTGACCGACTCACCGAGCTCGAGGATAACGTTGCGCCGTTCGCAGCGAAGGGGCGGCAGCGGTGAGAGGAGATCCCTAGACCAGGAGCCCTTTACGAGTGTATCTTCAAGGTTAGTGTCAAACACTAAATTTTAATTGAAAACAACTTTTTCATCTAATTTATTTATATCTTTAATTTTTTTTTTTAAATTTTTTTTAAAGTCAAATTAGATCAATTATACATATATTAATCCAATTTATGTCATTATAGTCACTTTTATAATGAAATTAGATATAAAAAGTGGGTAAACATTTGGACATTTTCACTTTAAAAATCTACTTTCTCACCACATCTATCAGGCTAGGTTTAAATTTAACTTTTCCTATATTATGATTTAAATTTGAAAAAATGGGTATAATTATTTGGAATAATTATAATTTATAAATCATAATAATGTCAACTTTATGTTGAGCCATAACAATTAGTTAAATATGTTAAAATTAATTAACACAATTAATGTAAAAATTGGTTTTTTTGCAAGACATGTGTTTGTATTAAAATAAATTATACACAAACATAAAAAAGTTATTAAATGAATTGGAATTCATACATAGAATTAGTAGATATAAATTACATATGAAATATATTTTTAATTATATTATTTAAGGATAAATTAACAAAGTAAATAAAAAATATACAAGTAACCTTAGTAGAAACTATAAAGATAAAATTGATTAATGTTAAAGACTAAGGAACAAAAAGATAAAAAATGATTATATTTTTTATTGTTTTTTGTTTTTATCAAAAATAATTTCCCAAAACTCCATTATTTTTCAATTTTTGAGGAACATGATGTAATTGATACCTCCCAATAGTGCTAATGTTTTTGTATTTACATTAATGACACTCCTCCTCTACTATAAATGGGTGATTAAACCTCCCCATCTATTCACACATCTAAATCCTTTTGTGACGCCAAAAAAATACCAAATAAACTCGTAAAATCCATAATTCCATATTATACGCCTCAATTTTGGATTAACTCAAACAAACTAAGTCCTTATATTCAATCCAAAGGGACCTACCTGATGAAGAGGCTATATTCATCAATGAGTACTTCTATTTTATTTCTTTCTCCACCCATTCAATTATTCTTATTAAATTATTATAAAATATCCTACATATCATAAATATAATTATATTTTTTTATGTTTCGAGTTTGACCTGCACTTACACATTATTCTATATAATAGATAACAAAATCATCGCTCATGTGTACGGTGAACTACTGCTTCACCAAACCATATCATTAATTTTTTTACTTTACCACCTGTCATTATTGGGTATTATGATGGAAATAATATTTTTAAATTATATATATGATATTTATGATTAATTTTTTATGTTTATTTAACTATTATATAAATCATACCTTCAAGCTTTCCATTTTTTGGGAACACGATAACATCGTTTGTGGACATGTGGACTATCGCCTCCTCATTACATAATTAAAAATGTGTTTAATAAAAATATATAATTCTAATTATTTATTTATTTTATCATGAAATAATTATATATCAATATATATAGCATATAATTTTCTTCTTACTATTTCACACACTAAAAAAGCAATAACATCGTTCATGGATGTGAGGACTACCGCCACCTTGAGGTGATGTGATTATTCATTTTTCATCACCACATAAAAAAAATTAAATATATAAGTTAATATAATTAAATAAAATTTTATTTATGATATAATTATCATTATGGAAATATAAATTTTACTTAACTTCTTTCCATTATGATCATTAAAAAATGGGAATGTTACTCATTTGTAAGTACGACCTACCGTCTCCATTATTGTAACATTGGTTCATTTTTAATGACCATATTGCATGAATGGTTATAAAAGAAAATTTTATGTATAAATATGATGATTATTTAATTATTATTTAGTGATTATTATTCTTTATATTTTTAAATAATGACCCCTCTGACCATAGTTGGCCTACAAAAATCGTTTTTGTGACATAAACAGAATATGGTCAAAACACCTAATGTTAACTTAATCGACTAATTAATCATATAAGACATTATAAAAAGTTAAATAAAAGTAATAATAATATTAAAAAAATTATCAATAATTTTAATAATTAACATAAGTTTATTATTCATTATGATAAAGAACAATCATGACATGTCAGGCTCAAGGTAACAGATTTCTATCTCACTTTTTACATACATTAGATAAATTTCATATTCACCATATACTTATATTTTTTGTATGTATACTGACATTTTTTATATGCTATATCATGATTTATTTTATATTCCTGTTATTTAAATGTTTCATTTGATGATTATTACTTTTTAGGTTTCCAATTTAGATGTTACCATAGGTGTAAGGGGTTTCGTCTTAATTTACATCCCATTGGACTTCTTTCTTATTATACACCAAATTAATTTTATATGGTGTATATACTTCCCCATGAAATTTTATATAATGAATTTAATATATTTAATGTTATATAATTTTTTAATTGATTATATTTATTCACAGATATCATGATTAAAAATTTACTCAAGTACAAAGGGTTTTTCTCATTTCACTTTTATTTTCATGAGATACATGTCTTATTCACCAATTATTTTTGTTATGTGATGTGTATAATTCCTACAAATGTATTTTATGATTCTTATAAATAAATTTATTTTTATTTACATATCCATTTTATTATATCTTTTTGTTAGGATTTTTGGTTTCAAAATTACCAAATTGGTAAAAGAATTTTTGTCACAATTTTTCTTCTTTGGAATATTTGTTATGTTATACATATATCTTCTTTAATTTTGTGTATATGATAATAATTTGAAATTTTATATAATGAATATCCATAATCTCATGATATTATACGTTTCATTCTAATTCTATTTGTTCATGGGGATTATAATTCAAACATATCAAGGTGGTATGGGAAACTTTTAATTTCTAAAGGTTATTTTCATCAAGAATGTTGTTAATGGTGTTTTAATGGTATTTCAATTCATAAAAATAAAAAAAAACCTTGTTTTTATTTATCCACTACTGGGGATATTTTTAGTGATACCATCATCATTATTTCTCTAGATTTTTTTTGATTGTTTCTAATATATTATAACCAAACCAATTCCTTTTCGACAGCTTAACCATATTTAAACGTGATTTCTATAAAACAAATTTTTTTCCTTAGATTAACCATTTTTCAATGATATTTTTATAGAACCCATTTATTTTACATGGGTTAATCTGGTTTCAAAAAGATTTTTTGTGAACATGTTTCTTTTCTAAAGGATAACCAAATTTATTTGATGTTGTTGTGGAACTCGTTTCTTTTCCACAGGAAAACCATGTTTCAAAGATATTGTTATGGAAAAAATTTATTTTCCAGGGGTTAATCATATTTCAAATATATTTTTATGAAATTAATTTCTTTTCTATGGGATAACCATGTTTCAAATATATTTTTATGTCACTTTTTTCTTTTCCATAGGATGATTATGTTTAAATTATATAGTTATAGAACTCATTTCTTTTCCATGGGTAAATAAGGTTTGAAATATATTATTATGGGACTCATTTATTTTCCATGGGATGACCATATTTCAATGAAATTTTTATGGAGTCCATACTTTTTTATACGATAACCATGGTTTCAATGATATTTTTATAGATCTTATTTTCTTTCTATGGGTTAATCATGCTTCAAATAGATTTTCATGATACCCATTTTGTTTCTATGGTTTAATTATGTTTTAAAATGATTAATGATTTTTTCATTGATTTTAATTAATTTTGTGGTTCTTGGATATTTTACATGGTATGAAGTAATAGATAAATCATGGTGAGCTCATTAAATCTTATAATATGGGGCGGCCCATATTGTATTTTGTGATCCCATTACATCTTACAATATGGGGCGGCCCAGTTACAAATTGGTAAACCCAATATATCTTACACGATGGGGTGGTCCATATAGTGTTGGGTGAGCCCATTATATCTTTTTGATGAATTGGGAAATGATTATTTTGGATGTCAGCCATATAGTTGTTGTATTTAAAATAGTTTTGAATGGTTTTCATGAAAGTGATGCTCCATATTACCAAAAAGATTATTAATGTCTTGCTATGATTTTATATTGTTTTTATTGATCCATATTGATATCACTTGAATTTTGATTATTAATTTTGGTGAATATTTCATTTTCTGGGTTTTCATAATTGATGATCGAGGTATTGATGGGTATGATTTATTTTATGACTTGCTCCTTAACATTTATTTTGTCATCATACCCTTATACACTCTTACGCTCATTAATATTCAATTTTTAATGAATATATTTACCCTTACAGTGTATCTCAGATCACCCTTTTTATGTTTTATTTTCCCTATGTTTTAAAGAATTATTTTTGAAAAAATTATGTCATTAAATAATTTCACAAGGATGGTGGTGATGGCCTATTTTGAAATAAGAAAATATTGGTAAAATGGGATAAATTTTCTGTTAATGATTTGTGAATTGTTTATGTATGATATTTTCATAATTATTGGAGAATATAAACCAAAATGGTCCTCTATAATATTTGTAATACAAGTTTTCATTTTGATTTTGTAAGGTTTTGATGATGAATTTGGTTCATAGTATTAGTTTCAAAGTCGTGAATGTAAAGATATAGATTTCAACCCTGGATCTAGAAGTGTGTTCTTTAGACTGTTATAAGATACACCTAAATAATAGGTATTTACCTTATAACATCCACTTAAAATTTATTCCAAAATTTAATGAGTAAATATTTTGGATACACAATTAAATAATAATAAAAATCAAAATTACTTACATTTCACAATTAAAATCAAATAGAATCTAGAAACTACAAGGGTAAAATCCAAATAAACATTCCAATCAGTGAAAAACATGTAAAAAATTGTTTTCATACACGTATTCTTATATAATTATTACTTTTACATAATTTATCGATCTTTCAAACGATCCTAAAAATAATTTTCCATAAAAAATATTTATAAAAACATTCATCTTGTTAAAATAAAAACAAAATTTTATTTTGAATTACCTTCATCAATTACACTATCTTTTTAAAAATCATTATCCAAAATCCATAATTGAATTCACCCCTTTTTAGTATGTAAAAAAATAAAATATCTCTACCAATGAAACCATAATGTTTGGTTTAAAAAATTAATATCATAAATTTTTTGTTTTAATTTAAAATAATCCTTGATGTTCAAATGAAAATGAGTGACCATTCACCTTAAAAATATTTTAAAAACACCCAAGTACATTTTTAAATAAAAAAATTGACCTTTTATAACACAAAACTAAATGATGTAACTTGATATGAAAACCAAAATGTTAAAAAAAATTATAATGACACTAATTAAACATAAATATAACTTAATAAAACTCAAAATACTGATAAAAGATATTGTGATCAAATTAAAAAGTAAGGGATATAAAAAATGTATCTAACGATAAAATTAAACTATACATGGTTTGGTCAAACATGTTGGTGAACCATGAAAAAAACTATAAAAACCTCTTTATTGGATTATAAACCTATACGTATGGGCTTGGTAAGTTATTCCAGATCATTCATGGTAAACAAGAAACACATGTTATTAATCATTTTAAACTCTAAAATCTTAATATAACCCCTATAATTATTGATAATATCAATGGTGATAAAAATACAATTATATCAAATCAAAATACATTAAGATAATGAATAATGATTTTGAATTCATTAGAAAAATATCAACTAATCATGGGGAATCAATGCTCAAAACAAGAATGATCTCATGAAGGTCTTATATTACCTACCTCTCCAATTTTCATATCCTTATATCCATACTAATAGCAATTACTTTTACAAACATATATCTTTATGTATATAGAACTTTGAGAAAACTAATCTCAAATACCATTTTTTATCAAACTTGACCAAGATGACCCAATATGTATTCTGATTGGGATATCCATATATCTAGAAGATTATTCATGATCCCCACTGTCTAGTAACTAGTGAATGGTTCTCATGAAAATGAATTTGGGTGTGGTTTCACCGTTATATAATTAATTATCACCCAAAATATCCCTCTTAGTTATCTAGCAAAAACTATCTACAATTTTAATGACCAGACCATCAATTAACTATATCAATTATAAAATAGATTAAAATTCAAGTAGTACATTAAATACTATTAATGGAAAAACACAAAAACAAGAATTAAAAGAATTCACATTAAATAAATGTACAATAGAAGTTAAAAAAGGAATTTCAGTCTGAATTGGCTGATAAAAACCCATCCAAATAGAATAAAAAAAGACAAATCTATACCACTATAAGGATTCTCCTTGTAACCCATTATTAATCAGAACTACACAAACTAGTCACCAATCAAACAGCCTATAAAAATCCTCAATGGAATAAATAATAATGATAACCCATAAAGAGGATTTCTCATTAAATTTATGAAAGGAAGAAATTTTTTTCTTCTATACATGTGTAATTTAACATGATATCTTGCTAAAAAAACTTTTGAAAACACATTTCCCTTCTTTTTAAAAATAATGGAAAACCGAAAACCTCTTTTTGAATCACTTCTAAAACCGTAGAAAGAGGATTTCTCATTAAATTTATATAAATAACAAATACACATTTCCCCATATAGATTTTTTGAGACTCATTTTTTATAAACAAATATTATAATTTTCAATTTTTAATTTCTAGATTAAAAATAATTTTAAATATTATTTCAAAATAAATGGAATCTCTGACTACAATGAAAATAATCATAATTAGGCACTAATAATTTCACTAAGACATAATAATGTACAAAAATAAATCAATGGTCACATAAAATCAATCATGACAAGGGGATACAACAAAGAATAAGTAATTAGTAACACCCTGAGTTTTTAAAAAATGAAAACTATTTTCAATAGCATATATGAAATGCAATACTAAACCTAAACAAATAATCAAATTTTATTATTTTAACATAACCATTATAATATAGCCGATAAATTGGACGGTATGAATAAAATAAAATTATTTATCAAATATATATAAATTTCATAATTAATATAAACATATTGATATTTTCCTAGAAATTAAACACTAAAAGTTTAATGAAGACATGTTATTCATAAATAAAATATGTTTTCTTCAAGGATGATTTTTATTGGTTTTTGAGAGAAAATATTACAATAAATTTATTGATTTTTGAGAAATGTAATTTTTTAAAATTAACATCAGTTTTTATATCATCGTATCAAAATTGACATAGGGTGAAATTTTGGGATTTTTTTTAAGTGGTTGATTTTTCAGAGAAAACTGAAAATTACCGATTTTTCAAATACTATAATTTATTTTCGATAAATATAGTAATTGAAAAGTCTCACTATATTTTGAATTTCTTATTAATGTTACATATGAGTCATTTGATTAATATTAATATAATTAATTTCATTTTAATTATATATTTTCATGATTTTGGTATAAGTTTACTTTTATACTTAAAAACATGGTTTTTTAAAAATCGTTTTCAAGTGTAAATAATTTATAAATTTTATTTATATGAAATAATCCCAAATAAAAAATATATAAGTAAAATTTATATAATTTATATCAAGTTATATGAATTTAAATTAATAAATTGATTATTACTAGTCATTTAGTTATTGTAATATTTTCTTATGCTTAAAAAATGCATTTCTTAAAAAACCTTTTTCAACACGTTTTGATGTTTAATTTTTTAACTAAATTAACCCACTTATATTTGTGGAATATGATAAAATTTATTCCATATTTATTATCGTCATTAATAAACATATGAAATATGGTCAACTTAATTTTTGGTTTTAATGACAAATAAAATTTAATTACCACAATTAAGGTTAAAATGGGGTTTTCACGTCATATGTTCTTGTGTTAAAATTAATCTGACATACATATATTATTATTGTTTGATAAATTGGATTAATAATTTATAATATTTTGTTTTAAATTATCTAATAAGGATCATTTTAATTTTATTTTTAGGGGATAAATTACATTGCTGAAAACATTTTACTGTGTTGAAAACTAAAATGATAAATGTGAGTAAACATAGAAGAAAATGAAATAACTTGTTTAAAACATATTTATTTATTAATTGTAGTGGCAAGACCTGACCATATCATATTTAGAATACATTATATATCAATTTTTAGGACTTTTTTTGAGAGTGACTTCACATTACTGTAGAGTTTTTTTGATTTACAAAAGTCCCACTCCTTCTATATTATAAAAAGGAACCTCATCTATACTTTTATTCATAATTAAAAGCCTTTTGTATTGTAAAATACCAACAAAAATATATTCCTTAGTTCCCTTATCAAAATTTAGAGGTATTTTGTTGATTATAAAACTCTTCTATAAAGGATTTTTTTTTCACACCCAAAATGGTGTTTGAAGAATATGTATAATACGTTACCCTATTTTTCATACATAAAATCATATTAAAACTTGATAATATAACAGAATATGTATCATATATATAATGAAATTTTATTTCATTAATTTAATTAACTATATCCATCTCATCTTCTATCAAATGGGAAACAATACCATCGTTCGTGTGAATGGTGAAATGCAACCTTATAAACCATGGTAATTTTTTTCAACATAAAATATCAAGACTATTTTTTATGATGTATTTATTTTTTATATATGATATTAATAAATTTTTTCTCATTATATAAAATTAATATATCAAATATTTTCAAATCATTCCATTCATAAAAAATGATAACGTTGTTCACAAATTCATGTAGAGTACTACGTCCATTAAGAGATGTCATTCGTTTATCCTTACCAGATAACATGGATATTATATATAAGTGTGTTTGAAGAAATAATATTACATTAATGAAATAATTATTAATATGGAATGATAAAATTATTCTGATGTTCTTTTCGTCATGATTGCTGAAATAGATAAACATTACTCATCTGTACGTATGACCTACTGTCTCCATGATTGTAACAAAGTCAATTTTTTACAACCATATTTCACGGATTGATTTAAAGGTATAATTGATTTATAAAATTGTAATTATATCATGATTATTCATCTATATATGATATAATAATGAATTATTTTACTGTCTTCATTATACCAACGTCATTTTAGACATTTCAACCAGATATCATTAAAACATATGATGTGAAACTATTTGATTAAGTAAATAAATTTAAAATGGTAATAAATAAAATAAAAGTAATAATAAACATGAAAAGGGTTATTAAGAATGAAAATAATTAATATATTTTTATTATTCACAGAGATAAAGTATTTACATTACAAGTCAAAATCAATGTAATAGGTTTCTTTACTCAATTTCCATTAATTAATTTATACTTTTTATTCATTAAATAAATTATGATATGATTGTATATGAAATTAAATATGACTTTATTACATTTTATTTCATATTTTTTTATCTATTTAAATTTATTTACACATAATAACATCATTTGTTAACTCTCACTCCAATGATATGATCTTTTTAATGGATTTTATCCCAATTTCCTTTCATTGAGACTTATTTTAATGTTATGGAGTAATTTACTTTATGTAGTGTATATACCTTCTAATATAAATTTATTTTCATGAATAAATCATATTTTATGGTTGTTAAGATATAATTCATTTTAATTCATACAATGAGATTTGATTCTAATGTTACCAAAGCAGTAAATGCTTTAGATTACAACCTCCTTTGTTTTCAAGATTGATTACATTCAATTTTACTTTGTGGTAAATCATATAAAACTATATTATAGAACCATATTCCTTTTATTATCCTCTCATAAGGAATGTTTTTATATGTTTTTATTCCATTTTTACAATTATTTAATAAAAACACATCAAGAAATTTGTTTGTAAGTAGTATCAATCTTGTTACTTATTTTATATCATAAATATTTCTCCTACAAATATATATTTTCGATAAAGTATTTCAAATAATATTTTTCCTAATATAAATTTTTATTAATGAAATATTTACCCATGTTTGAATATTATATAATTTTTTAAAAGGAATCTTTCTATAATTTTCTAAATGAGGTCATTTTTCAATTTCTACAAAAGTGTGAAAGTAATGTTTTATTTTAACATAAATAGTGTGTATAGAATTTTTCACAGGCATGACCACTCAATTGTTTGAATATTTATTAATAAATTTCTATGGTTCATTTCAATGAAATTTGTTTCTAAAACTTTGGGAAATTTTAGATTATAAAGAAGTGAATTTAAACTGAAAAGGGTATTTCCCTAAAGAGATATTCCCTATATTAATGCCATATCAATAGGAGGATCATCATTATGATAATATTGTGGCATCATATATATATATATATAATTAGGGTGATATATAAATATATAATTTGTTCCACATTTAACGATTATATTTGGGATTTGTCTCCTAAAGTACATGGGACCCCAACACATTCTTATATAATGCTTGTACTGATGTTTTCCCTATAACTAATGCCAGTATGTACTGAGTAATATGAATGTTATAAAAGTCATGGTGATTCAATACATTGGTCAAAAAATCATCACTAGGTCCCTTGGCTAGAGATCCAAACTCGAGACTCATTAAAACTATTCCCCTAGTTCCCAAAACAAGCATCACAGATGGAAAATCTCTAAACTCCGGTGCTAATATGACATATTCTCATAACACTTTGTCAAGAAACAACCCACTGGGGCCCACATGGATGGTGTTAAAAATAGTGTGACACCCCATTATAACCTTTAATATGCCAGGGTTGAGAGATAAGGGCCAAGTAGTCATGAAACACCCATGTGATTTCATATCTAAATATAACATTACGCATTCACATGTATCCAAGAACTAATATAATGAAAAAAATAAGGGTGTACATGATATAAATAAGCATGAAAACAACTATATCCAACATCATATTATAATACAATCATAATTAAAAATAATGGGCAAATAAATACCACTAAAACTATAAAATATTTTAATCTAGTAATAAGGATATTATTTCATATGGAATTTAATTTGAGTAAAGAAAGACATGAGTGAGCATAGCCTGATCATGGGTGAGTATAAAATATCTTTAAGGTCATCTTGAAATCACCAAT